>CP054668.1:28695428-29895428 GCA_013348765.1 Carpinus viminea | reverse complement strand
ACTAAGAGGATTGTAGCTGCTGGTGATGTAACTGGGAGAATTTTAGTGTGGAGAGGATTTGGTTACCGAATACTTTCGATCAGTGATGGACTAGTGAGTGGAAGGTTGGTGAATAAAAAGGAAGAAAGACTTGGGGTGAGGGGAAATGATGATGCTGAGTCTTGCTCCACATGGCATTGGCACCCTGTTGAAGTGAATGTCCTCTCTTTCTCTTCCGATGGAGCCTATTTATATTCAGGTAAAACCACACTTCCATGATCAGATAAAGCCTAGTCCTTTCATGAGAAGTGTTGTTTGCCTTGTAATACATATGACAAAAGTATATTGGAGCTAGGATTGGGCAAAGGGGAAGACTGCTTCAGACAGTTTTGTATACTTGAAAAAGTTGGATATGTATTGCACCGTATTTCTCAGATGATTATGCTATGGCTGAAAGTAATTGATGGTTGCTTTTGTGAATGAAAGGAGTCATGGTGTTTAACCAACTGGTATACTATTTGTATATCATATGGGGACCCTGGGTGACGGATTGGCGTGTTGTAGATTGTTGAATAAGCGATTCATGTCTCCATTAGACTATTCCTTGATTATCTACTTTATGAATAGCTTTATGGTTGATTCTAACCACTACTCCATATACCTTTAAGTACCATCATATCTTATTGACAGAAAAAGGAGCTGAATGCTTATTCATGACCATTTTCTGTCATGGTTTCCTGTAGTAGTTTGTTTATAATTCAAGTTTAAAGTAATTTTTCTGTTTCTGATGCTTCTATTGGTGTTTAGGCGGAAAGGAGGGAGTTCTTGTGGTCTGGCAGCTAGATACAGGGAAGAAAAAGTTTTTACCACGAATTGGATCCCCACTTCTATATTATATACATTCACCAGATCCTACACTTTCCTCTGTAAGGAGAACTTTATTGAGCTTGAACTTATAATTCTTCAGTGATTTCGCACTGTTTCAGCTGAAACAGATCTAATTAATTTTCACTGAAATAAGGGTCTTCAGATATCTTGTGCAGATAATCAAATTCATATACTGAAAATGCCTTCAATGGAGATCTTGAAGTCCATCTCAGGGATCAAGGTTTGTCCCAATGAGCCTGCCCACCATCTTGAAGACCTAATTATCTAAATAAATTTGTGATCGCCCTAAGCTTCATATATGTTTGATTGACAGAAATTGTCCACATAATGAGTAGGAAACAGTACATTCAGGGTATTTTAAGAGGAACTGTCTACGTTTAACTTCCATATAAATGAGCATAGTAGCAAAATGTGATTTCCATTCATATGTGGTAGGCGTCATTGCCTCTGCTGTAAAAAAATGCAAAGAATATAGTGTTAACTATGCCTTTTCTTCCAGTTTGTTAGGCATATAATTCTTAATACCTTGAGACGTGGAATCATCATCCCTAGGCATAAGCTCGAATTGGCTACATGAGGTTTAGTCCATGGCCTTGGGCTTCTAAGCTTGCAAAAAGCACATTGTTGAGCATGCAGGATGCTTGTAATGATCTTCTGCACAACTAATGAACAACAAGAAATAATAATGACAATGTACCTTCAATTCTATCATTAAGTTCCATATAAATGCACATACTACTATTTCTTTTTTTTCTTTTTTTTTTTTCTGATTCATTTATGGCAGTTCTTGTTGCCTGTGCTGTAAAAACACGAGAAAAGCTTACTGTTTAACTATGCCTTGGCTTGTAAGGCCCTTGGAATCTGGTCACATGAGGCTTAGGCCTTGTGGCTGGGACTTCAAAGCATGCAAAAGTGCATTGTTGTTGACTATGCAGTATGCTTATGATGATATCGGATATCTCCACATAATGATGGCTTGAAATGTACTAGAACTCGTTTTCCTTGAGAAGTGCCTTAAAGTGCTTCACAGAACTTTGCCTTTATAATATCAGTTAGGAAGTTAATGGGTGATGATACTTAGTAGTACTGGCCAAGTGCTTAGCTTGCCAAGTCTGCCATTTACATATGTCATGGAGTTTCTGCTGTGTGATTGAAACAACTGTGTTTGATGTTTTTTCATTTTTTTTCAATTTTGCATTATACATTTTTTGATTGGATATTCTGCAGTTGTATATGACAATAATTTAAGCTTCAGATGATACTTACACAGTTTCTTTCATTCTTTATTTTTTGATTGGATTTTCTGCAGTTGTATAAGATAATAATATAAACTTCAGATAATATTTACACAGTTTCTTTCTTTCTTTATTTTTTTTCCAGCTTCCTAATTCACTTCCAGGGATATATGAAGGTGGTGGGTTTGCCTTTGATTTCTCTACTGGGTTTATTGCGCTGCGTACAGAGAACTATAGTGTCCAATTCTACAGCTTGTTTGATGACTGTGGAATAGATGAGGTAACATCTTTTAGCATGATGTACCAATTAATTTACCTTGAATTTCCTACACTGAGCTTCTTGCGGTTGTTTAGTCTTTTACTCCTGCAATATGCAGTTTTTTCTGTTGAGATGTCTATAATTTTACATAATTATTAACGCTTGTTTTCATTTGTTTGTGTAGTTGATACGTGACATGTTCTCCTTAATATTGTTTTGTGGGAATGTATTTGCATTGGGGGATTTGAAGAAAAAGAGGTTGGGGTCAGGGGGAAGAGAAATCAAGACCTCTTTTCTGCTTTGTTCTTCCTTATTCTTGTATAGTTATAATCCCATTTTCAAATCCTATGAAATCAAAATAAATTTCTCCTCTTCAATTTTATTGCTTGAATCATTTCCTTTTGACTTTGCTAAAACAAAAGTTGTACTGCCTTTATCTTGTATTATATTTTTGGCCTAATGGGTCTGCCAGGTGGAACCTTATCACCTTTTATGTATGCTGCTGCATTTCTTACATCCATGGATGTACTTCATTTACTAACGTGAGGCCTCAATTCAATGAAATAGGTATTATGTGGGGCCCTCACACATGGATAAATACTTCAATTTATTCATTAAATTACAGGGTATATGGTCCCCCGCTAGGTGGGCCCCATCATATGCTGTTCCCAGCCTACCTTTCAGGAAATCACAAACATTTGAAGAATGTTCTTTTGATTACAAGTGATGAATTGGGAGTTGAAATGTTCTAAAATTGATGCTTTGCAGGTTCAGGTCTGTGAAAGAAGCCATCAACCAGCTGATGAAATCACAGTACGAAATTGCTTATTTGTAGTTTCCTTCACTGCGAAATGATATCTTCTTGGTCAAACTACTTGTGATTGATATGATTACTGATTTATATCAACTCTTCTCAATCTTGGAGTATTATTGTTACAGGTTTTAGTGACTTTAGTAGCTATCTCCCAAGATGGTTCTATGATGAGCACTGTTGAAGTTAAGCAACCTGAAGAGGGAATCGGTGGTCTTGTTTGTCTTAAGTTTTGGGCACTGGGTTCAGAGAACAAAAAGTTCAGCTTGTCCACTGTTATTTATGAACCTCACAGGTTGGCCTTGGCTTATATACCAGAAAACTCAGAAATATTTTATCAGGAAGGATGATATTCATTGAGAGCTCCTGGTGCTGTTTTCAATATTTTAAACCTCAAGAATGAATCGCGTTTTTTAGTGAATGTGCCTCTGTGCCATATGCTTCATTTTTGTGAATTAGAATGTACTGTGTATATATTACATGGCAGAGTTGAACATTTTGCATTTTCTTGTTTCCTAGGTAATTAACATTTTGTCCCTTGTTATATAGGGATGCTTGTATTTCTTCTGTTGCTTTTCATCCTACTCGTCATGTAGCAGTTACCTCATCGTATGGTGGGGACTTCAAGGTAATCTTGGTTGAGTGGCACTTTAAAATTTAGTATCCTTTTCCTTGTAGAACTCACAATATCAATTTGATATTTCAGATATGGGCTTGCAATGATGAGATTCAACAGAAAGGTCGGATGATTCAGAATTCTGGTTGGGCGTGCCTCGCTGTTGGGTTATACAAGTATGATCCTACATTTTTCTTTCTTGTACCATATTTTTCCTCTATAAATTAACTATTTTATTTTCCATGCTGGAAAGTAAAATAGTTGAATTTATTTGGAGATAAGTCTGCTTATAGAAGAGAGAAGACTTGATTCACAAAGATCCAAAGGTTGTTCCATAAATGATTCAAAACCGTTCTATGTCACAAGAATGCTATTTAATCTGCTTTTTTGAATCAGATCTCAATTGCGATTTTTTGAAAGTTGGTTGGCCAACAAATAAATATTTATAATATAACCTTATTTTCTCTTGGGAGTTTTTACTTTTATAGTTTTTGGGTAAATTGTGCTTTGTCGCCCAAGTTATTGGGTTAAATGTGAAAGTTCCCCCTAAGCTTCAAATTTAAAGCACCCCGGAAATGCTAGGCATTGTGGCAAGTAACCCTTGACATCTTTAATTTCTTCATGCAACCTGTCAGGTGACCTCACCAAAAAAAAAAAAAAAAAAAAAGGAGAAGGTAAAAATGTTGAAAGATGTTTGGTTTCAGGCCTATAGAACTCATCGTCACACCACTTCTCTCTGCCCCTAAACCACTACTGTAAAGCCCATTGTAGCCATTGACAAATTCTCCATCCATCTGTGCCACAATCTCCACCTCAGTTCCCATCACCATCAACACTATAACCCATAGCCTGCTTCTTTGCCATCAATCATTGGCAAAAGTCCTACATAAATTTACCAGAAACCGCATTAACCATATTATAATAACCACTTTTGCTAAGCCCATTATCAAACCCAAATCAACCACAAAATCAACATGAATCAGATGTTGACAACCACTCCCTTACCAATGATATTAGCTACTGCCAACATGCCTCCATCCATTGTGAACTAGCACCTGCAACCCTCATGCCAATTTAACTTCACCTATTGATTGTAATGAAACGAACAACACCTGTCCCTCACCACCAAAAAAAAAAAAAAAATTTCCTGTCCCCCACTACATGAATCAGAAAACCACAATTTCATTCAATCATTGTTGTCAATTCTTAGCGTCTAATATGTATCTCTGGGTAAATAGAAAAACAAAAGGACATTCATCTGAACATGCTTATGCAGTATAATCTGTGATAGAAGATGTTAACTTTGTCGTTGTGATGGATTATTGTTCCTAATTGCAGAAAAAAACCAATGACAGCTGCTACATTTTCGTCTGATGGTTCTGTTCTGGCTGTTGCGGCAGAGACTGTTATCACATTGTGGGATCCTAAAAAGAATGTCCTTGTCGCTGTGATTGGAGAGACCTTTTCGGTGATTTTAATATTTCTTCATAGCTCTCATTGTTTTACATGAATAGTTATATGCGATGCTTGATAACTGATAGTTTAAGACCCTGTTTGGCGGGGCCAGCATTATATTTTCTTTCTAGCATTAATTGCTGTGTTACTAATTTTCATTGAATTCTTTATTTACAGCCAATTGTGACCCTGTCCTTTGCTGGAAAGTCAGAGTTTCTAGTATCTGTGTCCCGAGGTTCAAAGCCGCAACTCTCTATATAGAGTATGTCAAAATTGTCTCTATGTTGGTCATACAAGCTTCACATTGAAGGTTTGGAAATCCTCATTTCTTTTCATGCCGAGAGCAGTTTTTTTTTTTTTTTAAAGTAAAATTGTATATACAAAAAACCCAAAAGGGGGCGCAACACAATTACACAGGGTGCACCACTTAAGAAAAGGGATCACCACACAGCATGAAAAAAGAGTGCATCTAGACACCTAAGAAACACCCAACACTCACAAGGAACACCCAAAAAAAAAACCCTCACATATCACCCTTCCCCGAAAGGACCTGCACCCAAGCAGTAGCCATATCTTGCCTCCTCGCATTTTATTTAGTTTTATTTTTTGCATGATTTTAAGATTTCACAACCCAGTATGTATTATAATTCAGCTACTTCAGTCATTTGTGAATAAATAATTGAGATGCTTGTTTCACTATTGTAGATTTTAGTGCAATCTCTAAATACATGGGACAAAGTTGCCATCAATAAAGTTTATTAATGTTTGTGGAAAGATGTGTTCGGCATTTGAAGTAATAGTATGTCAGTTGCAGTTTTGAAGCCTCAAGGGAAGATGGAAATGTATATAGGAGAACCCTTGGAGGTTTTTGATGATTAGTGGATAAAAAGCAATAAGGAACAGGGAAAATACCTTGCATTAAATTGTTACTTTTTGCAAATATTGGTTGCATTTGGAATGGTGTCAGTACTTCCAGAGGATAATTTCCTGTTCTGTTAACAAAGAAATAAATAATATGCTTGGCTAAAAAAGCATAATGAAGTTACTTTTAAAGTAGATAACAAAATATTTTAGCTATGTTATTTTCGATGAAAAAATTAAGGTGGTCAAATTACTTGTATCAGTGAATAGTATAGTTTTCTTAACTTTCCTCAATTCAATACTAGCATTTCCCCAAACCAATTTGCAATAGATTACATCATTGGGCCAATTGAAGATAAGGTTGACCTGTTCAATGCTTACCGTGAGTACCAAATTGAGTACAGGGAACCCTCATAACCAGCAAACCACAAATAAGGTTGATGGAGATGAAAAGGCTTCATGTTTGATGAAGTCCCAAATTTGGTGTGGTAGTTCAACTTCTGCCTGAGTGCCACACGTTACAGATTGGAGTTGACCAGTTCTTAGCTAGTTTAATTTCACATATTAACAATTGTATATGGTTTGAACCTGTCATAAAAATTCTGATGAGTAAACAATCCCTAAGATGAGAATTTCAAGATATAGAAGGGTTCTTGGTTTGCCCATGAAGCCTAAAATATTATCATGGAATGTAAGAGGATTGAACGAGGGGAAGTAGCACCTTAGAAGAAGAAACTTACTCCAAGAGTGGATGGCAGATGTTATATCTTCAGGAGACCAAAATGGAGATTATGCCTTATAGTATTGTGCGTAGTCTATGGGGCTGCAGTCATGTAGATTGGTGTTGTTTAGACTTTAGTGGGGTTTCCGGTGGTGTTTTGCTGATGTGGGATAGGAGGGTTCTGTGAGTTCTCAGTGGCCGTTTCTTTCATAAATGTCAAGGATCAATTTGCTTGGGTGTATGCAGGTGCTTATGGTCCAATTGTCGATGGTGATAGAAGGTTTTCATGGGATGAATTGGCTGGTTTGCTAAGTTGATGGGACTTACCTAGTGCATTGGAGGGGATTTCAATGTAACTTGTTTTTCAAACGAGATCGGGTGAAGCCTGTATTTGTCCAGCTATCTTGGAGTTTCTGATTTTATTTCTGAGTAGGGGCTCATGGACATTCGTCTTGTGGGAAGCTTTTTTACATGGTCTAGCAATTGGGGCACCCTCCCCATGGTCTGGAATCGATAAATTCCTTGTATCCTTGGAGTGGGAAACCCAGCTCCTTGATTCACTCCAGAAGAGGCTATCTAGACTATGCTCTGATCATTTTCCTATTCTTCTTGATTGTGGAGGCATTGCTGGAACCAAAAGATACTTCAAGTTTATTTTCATATTACCTGTGGCTAAAATCTGAGGGTTTTGTAGATAGGGTGAAGTTGTGGTGGTCCTCTTACCACTTTTAGGGTTTTCCAAGATACATCCTAACTTGCAAGCTAAAGGCTCTAAATGGTGGTGAAAGCCCTTAATGGTGACAAGGCTCAGAACCTTGATATTTAGTGAGGCAAATCCAAATCATCTTCGCAATTTGCATTGTTTTTCTTATCCTTTGAAGTGATTTTTGGTGTAAGGATTAATTTGGCTAAATTAGAGATAGTCCCAGTTGGCAATGTAATGAATGTTGAAGGTCTAGCTAGTCTTTTAGCTGCATGGTATCTTTTTAGGCTATGAAACAGCCATGTTTATAGGTCTTCTTTTGGGAGCTTCATTTACAGCCAAGTTTATTTGGGACGACATTATTGAGAAGGTAGGGCGTTGTTTGGTTGGATGGAATAGGATGTATCAAAGGATAAGGGGGTTACATTGATTAAAAGCACTTTATCTAACTTGCCTACCTACTCCATGTTTTTTTTTCTCCTTCTAGTTGGTGCGGCTAATCACATGAAGAAGTTACAATGAAATTTTTTGTGGGGTGGTATGGGTGAAGAGTTTGAATTTTACTTGGTTAATTAGATTGTGTTCTCCAATCTTTGTAAAGGGTTCGGTGTTTGGAATTTACTTGTGTTCAACCGGGCTCTTTTGGGAAAGTGGCTTTGGTGCTATGTTTATGAGAGAAGCCTTACGGTGAGTGGTTGTGGAATCTAAATATGGTAAAGCTTGGGGTGGGGCTTTGGAAGAATATGAGGGGTTGGTGGAGCTTTCTAGCCATACTAGATTTGAGGTGGGTGATGGCTTCAAAATTTGATTTTGGCATGATGTATGGTGTAGAGATTATGCCCTCAAGAGAGCTTGTTCAGACTTGTTTAGCATTGCCTTGTTTTAAGGACGCTGCAATGACAGACCATTTGGAGCTTTATAATGCCTCTCATTAGTGGAATATTAATTTTTTTGGAATGACTCACGATTGGGAGATGGATCTCTTTAATTTATTCCTTACAACGTTGTATTTCATTAGAGTGAGATGGGTTGGTGAAGATAGACTTTGTTGGGTTCTTTCTAGAAGAGCGTTGTTTGATGTTAGATTTACTACATGTTCTTGTTCCCCATGATAGTACTCCTCTCTCATGGAGGAGTATTTGGTGGAATAAGGTTCGCAGAATAATGTTCCCTTTAGAGTGACTTTCCTGTCTGGTTGGCCGCTTTAGGGAAGAACCTCACCATGGACAGCCTAAGGAAACATCATTGTGGTTGAGTGGTGTTGCATTTGTAAGAAGAATGAGGAATCAGTGGATCATCTTCTATTTTACTCTGAAATTGCATGTGCTCTTTGGAATACTATCAATAGTGTAGGGCTGGATAGCGTTATGCCTAGGAGGGTGGTAGATATCTTTGCCTTTTGCAGAGCGCCATCGGGTAAGTTTCAACTTGATGCAGTTTGGAAGATGATGTCACCCTTATGTGGTGTCTGAGAGAACCTTAGTGGAAAAAAAGGCTCTATTCTTTAAGTTTCTTTTTTATTGGGCTGTTGTTTCATATTTTAGTATTTTGAGTTATAATGTTTTTTAGAATTTTTTTTCCTGCTTTCTGAGAGAACCTTAGTGGAAATAAAGGCTCTATTCTTTAAGTCTCTCGAGCTATAATGTTTTTTTAGATTTTTTTTCCTGCTTCTAGCTCAACATCTCTTCTGTATATTTCCTGTGTATTTGGGTTGCGCCTTTGTGCTTTCTAATGAATATCCGATTACTTATTAAAATAAAAAATAAATATATTCTGTGTAAGCAGTCATGCCTATATCTGATGCAGAACATGTTAAAAGGAAATGATGGACTGGGTTCTTTCATATTTGTGATATTTTTAGTGCTGAAACTATTTGTCTTATTGGTGGGTTGGCTAATTTTATATTGCTCAGCCTATTCCTTATTTACATCTGGATGGTTTTAAAGCCCTGATTTGACTGAATAATTCTATAAGTTAGGTTTACAAACGCCTCCATATTATTTAAATGTTTGTGCAATGTATACTTATCAAAAAGAAAAAAAAAAGAGAAGATTTTAAGATAGTTTGTTTATCAGGCTACCAGTCATTGTTGGGTTTAGTTGACCTTTTATTTTGAGTTTAACATGTTTTGCTGAAATCAATGTATTTAGGGTTATGAGGTTAATAGCCTGTCCCTTGATTTTAGGATTTGGAGGCAATTTCTCAAAGCTATGTATAATTTTTTTTTTTTTTTAAATGCAGCTGTAGCATGTACAATGGATCTATTGTCTTTTGCTGTTCTTGCCCTTCTTCCTGAATCAGCTACACGTGTCGAATCTAGTGAACCAAAGTTTCATGAAAGAGATGGGGTAATTTTAGTATTCAATGTAATGGATCCTGTTCCTGTTGCTACCTGGTCCGTAAGAAAGGTATAATTTGTTTCCAACCCATTCCATTTGTTTAGTCCATATGTTGTTATTGATTACAATCAATCTGGTAAAAACTAGCGGCAAACAAACATTATAAATTTAAATTTTTTGCACAGCTACTTTCTTGAACGTCATTAAAATTATTGAACTTTTTGGACTCCATTAATCTTTTCATTTCTATTGACAATGACATAAAAATCTATACTGGGTAGAAACCTTTCATTTATATTTGAGAAAATTTAATTACATGAATTGTATAATATGTACCAATTAAAATAAACTAAATACAATATGGGTAAATTACACTTTACTCCCCAAACTTGCACCTCATTTGCACATAGACGTTTTGCATTCAAAATAATGGTCAAATTGCAATGTTTTTCCTTTTTAAAAAAAGAGTTTCAGAGTTGCACCTCATTTGCATTCAACACAATGGTCAAATCTGACCCAGGGGTAACCCGGAACACTTCGGTAGTTTGTAGGTACTACTTGTAGTGAGTTGTAGTTTAGAGGTCAAAGTGTGAATGGGTGATTTCTCATCTTGAGAGTTCATGTAACTTGATTGAATTATTGGCGGAATGGTGATGTTAAATGTTATAATAGTGATGATTGTTTTGATATACATCTTATGCAGTAAGGTTACTAAATGAAGCTACGCAGTAAACCTGTTAATTTGCAACATATATGCACTTCAGTTGCTTTACTTATTGTTTTAGTCCATTGGACATATATTTCATATTCTGTATAATACATATGACAATATATCAACCAAAGGAGTGAAGGCCTTGGACTTTTGTGGTTATCCTCCTTAGGTTTAAGGTTCGAATCCTCTTGGGTGAAAATAATTCTTTGGGGCCATGCTTTGCAGCGAAGCTGTGACTTACCTGATCCATGTGGTGGGGGTGCATTGCATAAGTCTAGGGTGTAACCTATATGCCTCAAGTCCAATTGGTACAGACTTTGGTTCCAAAGAAAATGGTGCTGGAAATCCACTAAGAAATTAAAAGAACATTAAGAGACAAACTAATTGATCTCTGAAGATAAGAAAGAACGAAGAACAAGCTAATTGTTTAATAATCTTCAAGATGAATCTTGGCAACCTATTATTTGACTCTCTACCTTGTTCCCTACAGTTACCTTCAGAATCTATTATTCAGGCAATGCCTAAAGACATTTGTTTCTATAAATACTTTAGCATGTCTAGTGTAAATCATAAAGTAATTGGCATCCCCCAATGCTCTGTTGCATCATAATTTTCCTCATCTAATCCACTAGAGCAGAATGGCCATTTATTCTGATACTGTGTACTTCTTAACTGCAGGCCAAGGGAGGTGGGCTTGCATTTCTTCGAGGAAACCTGTCTTCCTTGGAACAGAATATTTCAGATGGAAATGCACCACAAGAATTCCTTGCGTATATAAATGGCAATCATGAGTATGTCCTCTTCGACCCATATGGAAATGAAGCAAATGATCTTAGCATTACCAGGCGAGAGGGTCTTGTTGAGCTTGAAGAGACAGGTGGGGATTCCTTTACTAAAACATTAAAACATTCACTATTTAAGATTGAATAACTACTTGAACTGCCCCATTATACCGCATTGTTTTGAATGTTTATGATGCAGTCTTGTTCTGCTCAGCATGCAACTTGTAAGGATGTTTTGCTCTGGTGACATTTCAATATCGCTCACGCCCTTGCATTATTGATAAAATTGCTGGGACTCCTTGGATGCTCTTGAGCTTATTCCATCACAGAATATGAGTATTATTATTATTTATGTTAGATAAAAAGTAGTCAGGTTTTTATAATTTAAAATTTGTGAAATCATATTTTTTCCCATTTTTGCCATGCTTACATAAATGTTGATTGAGTTATACATGTTTCATTTCATGCACCTGCTTTCATTAAACTATCGCATGTTCTGCTTTATGTGGGGGCATGATTACAATTAACACTTGTGTTTGAGTTTGGTTCAGGAATAAAATCAATCAAACAGGTTGTATAATTTGTGTAACTTTTGCATTCCAGTATCTAATAAATATCTATACATTGCGCCCTTTTTCCTTTTTCTTCTCTCTTATCACTCTTTTTTTGTTACATATTTTGCTCATATTTATTTAACAGGGAAATTTGGATACTCATCTATTTATGGGGAGTTACCGGAGTTGAAGTTAAAAAGAAACCAGACATTGTCAATCCAATCTGCTCCTTTAGAGAGGCCTTGGGAGACCATATTCAGTGGGTCATCACATAATCTTCCACCCATTACCAGATTGTGTTCGGCGTTTTTGGAATCGTTGATGGAGAAAAGGACTGCTGTAGTCGAGTGACTTCCTCTGGGTCACTTCTTGCTAGTGTAAGATGATGTGGGAATAGTTATTCTTTTGATTTGCTTATTCCCCTTTTACCTCCATAGCCCAGAGAATTTCTCCGAAACAGCAAACAGGGAGTGTATGCATAAAGATAAGGAAGCTCTACAATAATTGCTAGGCAGAAATGATGTTGGCAATGGGAGATATTGTGGTGGAATGGCTAAACATTGAAGTAAATGCTCCCCTGAAGAGAGATTGTCACATTAATGAATGCATGGGGACCTCCTTGATCTCAACCTTAAGAAGGCATATTGGGGGAGAGATTTTATGTTAAGCTTAAGGCAGTCGAGTCTTCCTGGTTCGGAAATTTTTGTAATTGTGGCGAGTGTTGGTGCTGTCAAAGTATTGTGATTTTTTCTTCTTTTTTTTTCAGTAAAATTTTGCAGTTGAGAATGAGCTTGGTGTGAAGATTAAATATTCTTTCGTAAGGCAAAGATTGTGTAAAGTTTTGTTTAGAGTTCCTTCTTTTTCACTTTGTGCTAAATTTTTCTTCAAATTGGTTTCTTTGATATGCAACTCAATTGCTATTCATGAGACAAAATGTACCAAAGTTCGTTCTTTACCTGGCTTTATTTTTCAGGTTCGAAGCTGGCATGGTGGATTTTGTTTTGTACATATAATGCTTCATTGATATTTACATGAAATTTGATATCAAACCTATGAGACCGCCTCTTGTCAAGGTTCTTATCTAGGTTTGTAAATGTACTGAATTGTTTATAAATAGTTTGTATAAGCTCAACTCGAGTTTAGTCCATCTAATAAATAGTTGAAATAGAAATGCATTCACCAACATATATGGTATTATGAACAGTTATCCAAGATAAAAGATTTAAAATTCTGTTCATAAAACAGAGATTGCAGCAAAAAGAGAAATAAATAGTGTAGCTAGGAGAGAGAGAGAGAGAGGCCCCTATCAACAAAGAGATCAAATGTTCATTGGCTCAGGGCTGGAAGTGTTGAGTATGTCCACCACAATGGAAGTTTGTCCCCAGGGTAGAAGTTTCTTTGTTACTCCCTTAGAATTTATCTGCACCGTTAATGTAATGAATAAGTGATTAAATTTACATTTTCCTATTAGCTTAAACTTTTGGTATAACCATTAAAGTCAAAAGTCCTATAATTGAATATTGACTCCGACAAATCATCCCATCTAAATTAAATATTTTATGTGTTGGGTTTTACCAATTAAAAGAGAGTTTAAACCCACACGTGAGAAGAGAGTGTTAAAGTAATAATTAAGTGATTAAATTTACATTTTTCTATCAGCTTATGCTTTTGGTATAACTATCAAAGTCAAAAGTCCTATAATTGAATCTTGACTCCGTCAAATCATCCCATCTAAATTAAATATTTTATGTGTTGGGTTTTACCGATTAAAAGGAAGTTTAAACCCACACGTGAGAGAGCGTGTTAAAGTAATAGTTAAGTAATTAAATTTATATCTTCCTATCAAGTTAAGCTTTTAAAATTTAATTTAACATGCATCAAGAGTTTTCAGTCAATTTATAAGAGATGTGCAGAGTGTAAGAAATCTACTGAGAATTTCTTAGTTACTATGTTTCCTATATACAGCAGTGCAAAAATAACAAAACAAAAACATAAATAAGTTGCCATGTTTCCTTTCTACTTCACTTCTCCCTGATTTTATCACCACTGATTTTATTCCAAGGCAGTAACTGAAATTGATTTTGCATTTGCAAACATCAAGATCTACATACCTCAGCTTCATCCTCAGTCGAAAAATCCATACAAGTAACTAGAGCCAGATCCTGTGGAACTTAAAGCATGTCAAACTGAATGCTATGCCATACTTATTTTTAAAAAAAAAAATTAAATCAAATAAGGAAATATGGGTTACAAGGATCAAACAACAACAAAAGGGTAAGCACCCCAACAACAAAGCTAAAATGAAAAATGCAACAATGAAACATGGAATGGTTCAAAATGACCAAATACAAGGAATGGTCCAAAAGGACTAAACAGTAGGCAATGGTTTCATCCATGGCCTCGGAGAAACCATAAACAAGCTAGGCCTTTCTTGAGCCACAAAAGGCGATACTAAAATGCATAAAACTTTAGTGAAGAGACTTATACGGTAAAGGCAACAATCACTGTTAAATTAATGTTGCAGGGATGGCACTGCAGATAACCGAGATGTAGCCATTGAAAGACAACCACCAGCATCCAAAAACTCTCCCACAATATCAAACCACTTCAGCACAGGGAAATTGTAACCCACATAAAATATGAAATACAGCAAAACCAACCACACAAAGCTGCTGGACCAGAGGAGGAGTGGCAGATGGAGGATATCATAGCAAACATATTGCACCCAAGTTGCTAGTGAAGATTACATCGTAAAGAAAACTTTCCAAATATACATTACAAAAGCACAACACATTTGAATGATTAGCATGTAATTGGGGAACAATAACTGGGCCAGCTAAGATACAAGATAAATCCGATCTAATTGGATAAAAATTTGAAATTTTTATTTAAGTAATTAGTACAAAGTGCCAATGAATTCATTCCAAGTACAAACCAAATGATAAGGAGCCAGAGACCATTAAGATTTAAGGTTAATCTTTGTATTGTTATGGCTATTTATTCTCTCTTTTTTTATAAAATAAAATAAAAATAACAAAAGAAGAAGTAATCGAGATATTATTAAAAGTGTAAGACACCTTTACGTATGTAAAAAGTATACAAGAGAAGCCACCTAATAAGTAGGTGCAAAAGAACAAGAAAATTATGATAACTATTGTAGCAAGTTGTGCCAATTTCTCCTCTATTTATGTTTATTGATTTGAGAAATTTTTGTTATTTGTTGTCAATATGAGTAATACTATTTAGTAAATTACTATATAACTATCATATAACTAAAATGAGTTCTACTACATAACATTATTCATATATACAGAGCCATTATATTTGCTTCCACTATATATGGATGTTGGGACTTGGGTGTCCATGGGCACATATATATCTACCTGGTTCCTTTTTTCCCATAGGTCTTCTAAGTTTTTATCATCCATTCTTTCTCTCATCTTCCCTCGCTCTGAATTAATTTTAGATGTAACCATGATATCTCTTTTCTACTTGCACTCTGTTTTATGCATTTTGGTCTCATATTTTTGTCAGGATCATCTTAAATGCTGAATCTTATCGTCTTTTGTAGGAGTTATGTATGACAGATAAAATGTTGAGTCCAAATATGCTTTTTTACTTGGAGAGGCTTGAGGGAAGTGTCTTCTGGTTTGTGCATAGAGTAGGCTTGAGTTTTTTTTTTTGAGTACATTGTAAAAGCAATTGAGCTTGCGAGGATAGCTCCAATGCCTAAGTCGGTTGATGATTTGAGAGAAGGAAAGCAAGTGGAAAAAATAGCTTGAGATTGATTAACCCAAATACCTAGTTGGAACTTCCCTTTTATAGGCATCAAGTAGCAGTTAATGTTCCTCAGTTCTCTACCCCACGTTCACAAGGATCTACTATGTGCAATACTAGAAAAGTGGATCATAGGAGTGTGGGCCAACTCTTGATCATGGGATCATGGAGTTGGTCGATGACTCGGCCACGTTCATACATAACGTGGCTCCCATTTTATTTTCGGGCATGTCTATACATGGCTCAGTTCAACACTGGAAGCTTGATCACGTTCTTTGGTGAATGTGGCTTCTCTTACTATATAACCTTATTTTCCAGTTTTACCGTTGGTAGGCTGGCTTAATATTGGCCTGGACTTTTCACCAATAGGCTTGTATGATATGAATAATCATTGGAGTCCTTTAGGTATTTGTGTTGATCCATTACCCAACAAATTATATGGGGAAGCTAACAATTGGGTTGGCTTGCGTATACAATTGTAAGTAATATGGGCAATGTAAACTTGAAACAATGGAGTTAGCCACAGCTTTAATCATTCTTTGGTTGACCAATGGGTATTTGTGTAATATTATATATTTATGTACCAAACCCAACATGGATATGGTGGATTGAAAGTGTGGGCTTAAAGTCAACGATTTTCCTTTTTCAAATCTTATACGTTTTCTTCTTGAACTAAATGGTAGCAATGGGCTATTCAAAGGATGAATTATTGTTCTCCTCCTTCAAATCTTATACGTTTTCTTCTTGAACTAAATGGTAGCAATGGGCTATTCAAAGGATGAATTATTGTTCTCCTCCACCTCTTTTCAAAGTGAAACAAGCATGATGTCACCACCTTTGAATTGTGGCTTTCTACTAAGAGTCAGAATCATTTGGTAACACTTTCTCATTCACTGGAAAATACCCTCAGCCATATGTTGGGAGATTAACAAATTCTGAATGCCATTAAGCATATTTGGTCGTAAACAGGTTTAGAAAAAACCTAGAAAAAAAAAAAAAAAAAACTGTGGGTGTGGAGGGAGTTCTTCTTGTTTTTTCCTTTCATTTTCAGTTTTTTTTTTCGACCATCAGTTACTCGGTTATTCATTTGCTTATGTTGCGATGCCTTCATTCGCCCTCGTCCACCACGTGCATGCCAGTGCATTTCTCCTTTCTCGCCTTAGCTATTGTAGTTATTTGCTTATTTTTAATTTTTTATTTTTTTTTAATAAGGGTTTGACTTCTCCTTAGATCTGCTTTCATAAGCAATTTTTTGGGTGAAGGTTTTTGTCTTGGCTTTTGGATCGAGGATGATTAGTTTTGGTGAGAGTTTTGCTCTTATTGAAAAAATAAAATTTGGGAATATGAACTACCTATGTATTAGATTGAGTCTATCATCTATTCTATAATTAAAGTTTGGATATAAGTTTGCAGATGTTGAAGTCATAAATATGACTTGATTGTAAGATTTTATATTTGTCTTTATAACTTTATAACCCCATAGCCTTGGCTATGATTTATTAGAGTTCTATGATATCTAATGTAAGGGTTTTATACTCTTGATTAATAAAGATTCTCCTATAAAAATTTGGTCGTTGACTTTTTTTATCCCACTTCGTCTTTTTTAATTCAATTTTGTGGTTGACTTTGATAGGAAGAAATAAAGATAATCAAAAATAGTCATTGGTAGATTTGCCATATCTGTATGTTTGAAATTGATGTGTCCCTCGTGAGAAAAACAAGTGCCCACTAGGTTCTGACCATTTTACCCCCGCCTCTCTTTTTTTTCGGTGGGTTTACATTTAAAAAGGCTTTGTCTTTTGAATTATTAATTTTTTTATAATGTTTGGTTAATAGAATATTAATTAGATATATTTTTTTATGATCTTAAATTTTTAAGATAAATGATAATTTAATAAAAATGAATTTAAACAGTCTTCATCATTCACTACCAATTATAATTAGATATACAACCTACTAATCCTCATTTATTTAAAAAATATTAAAATATTAATTAAATAATTAAATTCATCGTCTTATTATTTTTTTCAACTTTTGAAAAAGTTGTGGTTTATCGCTCTCCACCCAACCCAGCTAAGCCTCCTCCCTATTGTGGCTGTCCTTTCAATTTAAAAGCGTTGAGAAATAAAATAAGAAAGGTTGACAGTATATAATAAATCTACCTAATGATTTGAGAAAGAAATGGGGAATACTATCAAAATACTTTTGAACCCTCCCCACCCCAAAAAAAAAAAACAAAACAAAACAAAATTTAATGTTTAATCAAGTTTTATTACTTGTTTATGCATCCGTACATATCTTTAAGGAAAAAAATCCCTTGGACTTTGATTATTATGTCATAGGAATATATAGGAACTAGGTAGGTTTTACCTTTGCGAATCAATTTACATATTCTATATGCACTGAGGCACAAGTCAGGTTTTCAAAGCAATTATCTTTAGGTTCTTAATTCAAATTTGTAATCGCAGTTATGAGTATTACAATTTTTATTTTAAGTTATAAATTAACATAAAAGTACATAAATGGTAAAATGATTTAGTAAAAAATTGATTTGTTAATTTAATTAGTTAGTGATTGACTGTTTAACTTTACATTATGAGTGAGAAAAATGGGCTAAATTCTATAGGATCAAATATATGGGACTTAAAAAATGATGGAAGGGAATTAAAAATAAAAATAAACAAATTATAAGTAAATAAAAATGAAGTAAAAGAGCACATATTCCAAAATAATGAAAATGTGACTGAATTGGTCCTAGCTAGTTACTTTCTGAAAATGAGTGAAAAAAGAGAAATTTTTTGATCATTTTATCAATTATAAATTGTTACATCAATTTACAAGAAAACTTAAAGAAAAAACTATAATAACCCAAATATTCTCTCATTATATATATAAAAAAAAAAACTATAATAACCCAAATATTCTCTCATTATATATAAGTTGGCGCATGTCACAAAGAAGACACCATACCATAATATGTTAACAGTTTCTCATATTGAAGTCACCTGCCATTATTAAAAGCATAAGTTAAAAGAAGATGAAGTCATCACATTAACATCTATAAGTATAAGATCAATTAAGAATATATGAAATGTTTTCCAATTTTTCTGTAATGACATGTCTTAGGCCATAACATGCACCCCGATCCTATATAAACTGAAGAAATGATAAAAGTTTATATAGGGTGAGTGATTTATGAAGATAATCATGAAAACTAAAAACATGTTTGTGATTGTGTTTGAAAAATAAAATTTTTAACTCAAAAAAGTGATTTTTGGAAAAAATTTCATTTTTAAGTATTTGTCAAAAGTGCGTTTTGGCTATTTTTGAGCCCTTAAAAGTCTTTCAATTCTTTTTTTTTTAAACCAAACAGCAACTTTTTTCTTCTAACATGTACTCTTCTTCTTCTTCTTCTTCTTCTTCTTCTTCTTCTTTTTTCTAAACGGATGTTTTAAGTGTGAAATACACTATTAGACCCATCAAACGCATACTCAGACAGACCCTAAGTCTCACATTACTTATTTACTAGTTGAAACTATGCTTTACAACGAATTTTAGGAAAACTTCAAATTGACATTTTTTTTTTTTTGTGATAGTACAAATGTAGCTAACATTTTTCTCTAGATCGTTATAACACCTTCATTAGCTTTGCTTTAAACAGTCCCAAGTGTAATATTGATCAACTTCTTTTTACCAAAATAATAGGCAATATATGAACTAATTCCTTTTTACTAACCATATATATAAACAAGCTCAAATAATATTCTAACCAAGAGGGAAAAAAAATAAGAAAAAAAGAAAAAGGCACGCACTAATATCTTTCAGTTGTTATATTATATATTCACAATCAAGTGATTAAAATATTGATCAACACAAGTTTGAGAAAAATTGACACCAAGTGATCTAAGAAAGAAATAAATGTTCTTTTTTTAAAAAATAAAATAAAAGTAAGAAGACGTATATATATATTTTTTATGGAACAGAAAAGGAAAAAGAAGCCTGGTGGGTTTGGTCGGTTGTAGGAAATATTTTTTTTTTCTTTTTTTGACGGTTGTAGAAAATAATTAATTATGCAGAATAGTCGGTTCACATTTTTCTGTCCATTATTATTGTTATTATTATTATTATTTTAAGTGGTTCATAATTGATAATTACTTCAATAGTGAAAATTCATGACGTTTGGCAGGATTGGAACTTTTACAGCAGAAAATGCAATATGCACCTCAGCTTTCATTGTTATTGTATATTGTATATGTTTGTGGGGGAGGGGTGGTGATGATTTCGATTTTTTAAATTATCCATCTTTGCTTATCATCTCAAAAAATTTGGCGAACAGAGCGTTTGGATTGAAGTGGTGCAGGCCAACAGCCAACGGAGAACCTCCGATGCTAAAGTTTTGTCAAGTAAATATAATAGAGAGAGTTTTATGGTAGAAGAGGCTATTATCTTATGAGGATGATAAAGACCAATTTTTTCACTTTTAACAACTTTTATTTTTATTTTATTTTAAAAAAGTAAAAATGAAAAGGTGTCTAAATAACAATATATATTTTTGTCTTTTTTAGAGAAATGTTAAAAGGCACATTATACACCCAACAAGACTAACTTCTTCCTTATGTTAAATTTTTTTAAAAAAAAAAACTGTTAGTGGAGGAGAGAAAGCTTTAAACTATAAAATAGGATAAAAGTTGGGTCTTTGTCTTTAATTGCAAAAATGGTCATTTTTATGAAAAATAACCATTTTCTTCAAAAATGGAATTTCATTTTAAAAATACAAATAAAAGAAAGACTTCTAACTTATCATTAATGATAGAGACAAAAGATTAGTGCTAGATAGGCTTAAAGGTTTAATAGCTAGTTGAATTTAGGATTAGATCATTTCAAATTAGAATTATGAATAATTAGGAGTCTTGTCAATTTTGGAGTCATCTTGCATTTATTTAAAGACATTTTGTGATGAATGAAAGAAAAGAAATAAAAAAAAAAAAGTTGTGAAAGTTGTGTACTCCCCAGCCTTGGGTGTAGTAATGTGGTTTCTCCTACCCAAAAAGAGTTATTGTGGTCTTTTCTACCCGAAATAGTTAATATTATCAATATGTTTTCTGATATTAGTTGTGGGTATCCATCACAACGGGCCACCTACAAGACAAAAAGAAAATTATTGAAGTGACGCTAGTTAGCAGTCGGCGAGAAAACCTATGATATTGAATTCAGTTAAGAAAATAGAATAGAGAGAAGTTTATGGTATATATCCTAACTCTTATAATCTCATAAGTTTATAGTATATTTACATACCCAAACACTCAATGAAAGTATCCCTAGTATCATATATAGATCAAATCCTTGTAAAAGATAGTGTAGAGAAACACTCTTTCTCTCTTTTTATCTTTTCTATAATACAATATTATTATTATTATTATTATATAACGTGCTTTAAATTAATTATCTAACTAGTGTCGATCAGATTCACTGATTCAGTTGTACAATAATAGATTGAAAAAAAAAATCTGAATAATATATCTAGTGATAAAGTTAAGTATTCTAATACAGTTGGCAAAAGGCATTTAGTGAAGAATTTTGAAAGGAATGATCGTTGATAATTTTTGTTAAGATTGTTTTAAAAAATGGGAGAGAGAACCTTTTGACAAGTGTTTTTTTTTTTAGTTAAAAAATAAAGAAGTAAAAATCGTAGGCTACTGCACCTCTGTCTCTAAGGATTTTCAAGGATAGCTTAATTAGTTACGTACCACACCTTATAAAACAAAAGTCATTAGTTTGAATCTTCCATTTTCCTTCTCTTGTATGGACATATAAATAAAAAAAATTAAGAGATGCAACTTTTGTAAGGTTTGTTTTATCCCTTTCCAAAGGACACCTCCCAAACAACCTATCACCCATGGAATATAATTGAATATGTGGGGAACAAGTTTTGCCAGATAACCAATGTTTTTCGTTGGCCTTCTTAATGATCTCTGTAAGCTTAGATTTCAAGTCATGCATCTGAGCATGTACTCGACGACCTTTTATTGGGTGCTCTAGTTTATTAAGCTTGGAATCTTGTTAGGGTGATGGTGGACGAGTCCTTTCAGCCAGTGACAAATTTTGGGGGGCCGTGTCACCCCCAGATGACAAGCAAAAAAAAAATTAAGGTAAAAAATAATAATAATTTAAGACATTTTTTGTCAATTAATCCCTCCAAAAAAAAAAACTAGTCCTTGCTCCCTCCCCAAATTAAATTAAAAGTTGACTTTGTCCCTGCTTTCAACATGATTTTTCATAATGTTCTCACGGTCCTCAGTGGTAGCCATTCCACCTGATGTACTGAGAGCTGTTAATTATAGTCATAATGCATTGTAGATCTTTTCACCTATATTATATTTATTTTTAAAATGAAGGAAAAAATAAAATATTTAAGATTATTTATAATGCACAAAGTTTTCCTTTAAACTGAGTTGAAGAAAAATCTTTTAACTTAGTCTATAAAAATGATATGTGTCCTTTGAGCGTATGAGATGTATTTTTTCTAATTAATAGGGTTTCTTAGGTTCTCCGGTATTCTCAGCGTTCTCCTCTTATATAGAACATGATTTAAGAAAAAATAAAATTGTTGTACCCTTTTTTTGTTAACAGATTAATTTTTATAAGTTAATTGTTACGTTCTAATACTTTAAAACTTGTTTTTTGATTCAAAACTAAAACCTAAAGGTGGAATGTTAACCCTTTAGGGATGATATCACCCAAAATGAATTTGATCATCCTAAATTTGATGCTAATGCCTCAATTTTGGTGCTAATGCTTCACAAATTTGTTGCTAATGCCTCCAATCTGCTAATGCCTAAAAAAGCGGTGGTGGATGCCATTACAATTTTAATTTTTCTTAAATCATTTTATGTAAAAATTTACGCCAAGAGAACTCTGAGGAACCCTTAGCATTTTCCTTTTCTAATAATAGGGACAAAGTTAGAATAAATTTTATTAAAAACTCATGTGCATCTCACATGTTATTAAAAAAATAGACACATGTCATTTTTATAGGTTAGGTTGGAGGAATTCCAGTTTAAAGAAAAACTTTATCCATTTATAATACTCTTTTTTTTTTACTACAAAAAAAGTATTTAGTGATGTGTCTACAGTAACCCATATTTTGCCAAAGCACTGATTAGTGACTAGTCAATTAGTGCCACGTCAATAAAATTTTTAGCAATGCGTCAATTATTACCATGTTGCTAAATTCAAATTCAATTTAATTTCAAATAAAAATATATAAATTATACATGCATTAGTGATATGTGAAAATGCCACGTCACTATTTATTGACGTGTCATTATGACATGTAACTCTTTTCTAAATTTAGTTAAGAAAATAGAATAGAGAGAAGTTTTTCGTATATATGTTAACTCTTAAGAAAAACTACCTTTAGTTCTCATGAATTATTGGATGTCAGTCATTTGCCCTCATGAACTGTTAAGTGTGACACCTGACCTCATCAAACTACCTAACCCTAGCCAACATCTTCATTTCTTCCATTTTTGCCCTTCATTCTACAAAATAATATTTTTATACCCAAAATACCCTCAAAGAATGCCCAGAAAATCAAAGAAAGAAGAACACCCAAAATGGCTAAAGCAGACCATCATAACATGAAATTCAATCCAAATGTGCGAAAAACCAAAAATTCAGATAACAATTAATCAGATAGAAATATTGTGGGCATTCTTTAACAATTAATCAGGTGAAAAATGGCAATTGTAGGAACACCTTCGACAACACTACGGCAACTGCCCATGTCAGTCGCGCCCCGCCATGTGGCCGTGATCGGAGCTGGCGCCTTCGGTCTCGTAACGACTCGAGAGCTCCGGCTTACGGGTCTCAACGTGGTGGTCTTCTAGCAAGGCGACCAGGTGGGAGGCACTTGGGTCTACACCCCAAGGGTCGATTCCGACCCGATGGGGCTCCGCCCCATCCAGGCCACGGTCCACACGAGCCTCTACCGGTCCCTCCGCATGAACCTTCCCCGCGAGTGCATGGGCTTCCGGGACTACCCGTTCGTCCCACGGGACAACCCAGACTGAGATCCGAGGTGCTTCCCGGGTCATCGAGAGGTCCTCATGTATCTCAAAGACTTGTCGGTATTTTCTTGTTTGTTGGGTACATGAATGGGTTTTGTAAATTGCTAAGATCAATCGGTGTTTTTTTTTCTTTTTCTTTTTTTTTTTTCCTTCTTCCAATCATTAGTAAATGGTCTGGGAAGCAAATTCATGGTTGCAATTATCGTGTTCCAGAGCCTTTTAGAGATAAAGTATGTTGCAGGTTTCTATGGGTGTTCTTTCTTTCTTTGATTTTCTGGGCATTCTTTGAGGGTATTTTGGGTATAAAAATATTATTTTGTAGAATGGAAGGCAAAAATGGAAGAAAGGGGATTGTTGGCTAGCGTTAGGTAGTTTGATGGGGTCAAGTATCACACTTGACAATTCATAGGGGCAAATAACCAACACCCGATAGTTCATGGAGGTTAAAAGTAGTTTCCCCTAACTCCTTATAATCTTGTAAGTTTATAATATATTTACATACCCAAACACTCAATGAAAGTACCCCTAATATCATGTATAGATCAAATCATTGTAAAAGATAGTGTAAAGAAACTCTCTTTCTCTCTTTTTATCTTTTATATGGTACATTATTATTATTATATAACGTGCTTTAAACTAATTATCTAACTAGTGTCGATCAAATTCAGTGGTACAGTAACATATTGAAAAAAAAATCTGAATAATATATCTAGTGATAAAGTTAATTATTATATAACCTGCTTTAAACTAATTATCTAACTAGTGTCAATCAGATTCAGTGGTACAGTAATATATTGAAAAAAAAATCTGAATAATATATCTAGTGATAAAGTTAAGTATTCTAATACAGTCGGCAAAAGGAATGATTGGTGATAATTTTTGTTAAGATTGTTTAAAAGTATGGGAGGGAGAACCGTTTGAGAAGTGTTTTTTTTTTTTTAGTTAAAAATAAAAAATCAAAATCATGGGAAACTGCACCTCTTAATTGTTGGGAGATTATAAAGAGTTTTTATGAAAAGTACATTAATAATCATAATTGAACATAACTTTAATTTAAAAGTTTACACTAATGGGCTAAGGTCACTTAAGTATATTAAGTATTCTTTTCTTTTATATTTTCTCAATGTGGGATACAACACTCACAAGTACATTCATAACATTAATTAAGAGATACAACTGTCTCCAAGGGTCCTCAAGGGATAACTAAATCGAATGTACACCACGTTTCATGAAGTAGAAATAACTAGTTTGAATCTCCTCTCTCCCTTCCCTTTTGTGGACATGTCAAATATATATTTGTTCTCAAGGAGTAGCTTAATCAGCTATGTATTATGCCTCATAAAATAAAAGTCACTAATCGAATCTTCCATTTCTTTTTTCTTGTGTGGACATGTAAAATAAATAAATAAATAAAATGAAGAGATACAACTTTTGTAAGGTTTGTTTTATCCCTTTCCAAAGGAGACCTCCCACAACAACCTATCACCCATGGAAGACAATTGAGTATGTGGGGATCGATGTACATTATTATAGTGTGATTACCTCACATAAACATTCATTTCCCATTTGAGTACATTATAATAGTGCATAACAAGATTTTTAGTTTGATATGATTGACCCCGGCACCAAAATTTTGCCATACGCGAACTCTCACATGTAAAACCATCAGCTCCTGACACGTCCTACTTCCTCACAGGTCATGTCCCACTTCCTCAGAGGTCCCTTCACTATGATTAAGAAGCAGACTCTACTCATAAAAAAATAAAAAAATAAAAAATAAATAAAAAGGAGGTTGAATACTAGAAAATTTTCTTAGGATTAGAACTCTTTATTTTTTGTTTTATAAATTTTTATTTTTATTATAAAAAGTACACGTGATTTTCATAAAAACGAAAATAATACTTTTATTAAAATTTCATCTCACGTCAATACTAATCAAATTGTGACACATGTCATATAATTATTTTTTATTTAAAAAAAATTATTTTTTTCAAAAAAAAAAAGAATTGAAAATTTTGGGGGTGGCACCATTTGAGCGCAGAGGGAAAGGGGCTCGGGAAGTAGAAAAACAGAAAACAAAGGGATAATAAGGTGGATTTCTAAGCCCAGTGGGGATAGTAATAAGATGGGGGTGGCCGGGCGAAGCAAATGGCGAAGGAGCCACCCAAAATTTTTAATTTATTTTTCTTTCTTTTTTTAAATTTAATTTTTTAATTTTAAAAAAATAAATAAATAAATAAAAAGTAATTATATGACATGTGGCACAATTTGATTAGTGTTAACGTGACATTTCATTAAGTTTTGGACGAAATTTTAATAGAGATATCATTTCATTCTTTATGAAAACCACATGTGCCTCATGTGATAAAAATAAAAACCTAAAGAACAAGAAAAAAAAAGAGTTCAAACATAAGAAGCTTTTAGTATTTAACCCAAAAGAAAATATTCAAGATTATTTATAATACTCTCTTTTCTTTTTCTTTTTTATTCAAAAAGGTTAGAGAAGGAGAACAATTATTGTTATTCTACTTGAATGTAATTATAGTAACATAGAAGACTGCTTAAGAAGGACTTAGATAGCAAAAATCACAAATACACCTTCAAGACCAATCAAACAATAGCTTAATCGCCCATCCCACCAAAACATTGATAAGACTCAATAAAAATAATACAAATACACATAAAAAATTTCATATTTTGGTGTCGGATCCATGCCCTTGCACTAAGGCAATAGGTTCGGGAGTCGAACCTATTCCCATATAATACTTTGATAATCAATCTTCAACATTTAATAGAGCCAAAAAAAAATCTTGGACCCACAAATCCTTTTAATGTGCCAAGTTGTGCAGAGGAGCAGATGATTGTATATGATTGAACATTATGAAACATATGTATGGTGATAAAGATGTCAGTCTCGATCAATCAAAACACTTTAAAGTATCATAGTTTCATAGTTACACTTCCCAAAAAGATATTTTTCACCTTTTTTTTTTTTTTTGCAATGACCAATTATTCATTCGATTTCTTCTAGAAGCCTTCGGTTTCATAAAGATAAGTAAAGCAGCATAAATTAGTAAACTGTTTCTCCCCTACCAAAATTTTAGGTTTGTGCTTACTTTTCTTTAATTTAGTTGATTACCCAATTTAGGCATAGTTTTATTTTTATATTTATATTTATAATAGGACAAATCCAGTCTATTAATAAAAGAGGTTTGCTAGTTCTCCTCAGTTCTCCTGTTCTCCCGTAGAATGATTTAATAAAAATAAAATTAGTGTTTTTTGCTAACAAATTAATTTTTATAAGTTAATAGTTAGGTTCTAATGCTTTAAAACTTGTTTTTGATTTAAAATTAAACCTAAGGGTGGAAGGTTAACCCTTTAGGGATGATATCACCCAAAATGGATTTGATCATCCTAAATTTGATGCTAATGCCTCAATTTTGTTGTTAATGCCTCACAAATTTGTTGCTAATACCTCAAATTTGATGCTAATGCCTAAAAACCGTAGTGGAAATTCATGATTTTATTTTTTCTTAAATCATGATTATGTAAACCGAGAACAGAGAACTGAGAACCCCTAGCATTTTCCTTAATAAAATGGGTTGGAGGAAACAAAAAAATTGGCTCAGGTTGTTAATATGTTTTGGAGAATTTTTTGTTTTAAAAGTTTGAAAAAGCATTATGTCGTGGCATAAATATAAAAATAATTTTGTGATTTTTCACCATAATTTCCTTTTCTAACTTCCTTCTTTCATATAATTTGAATGATGTGTTGGTCATAATTATTATGAGATTGTCATACAAAATGTTATCAAAAACCATGTTAACATGCTAATTAAGTGAGCATTGGAGTTTCATTGCACCAGCAAAGTGTGACGGAATTGATATAAAATGACTCAAGGTACTGTTTTATAATATAGTGAGTTGATGTTTACAAATCTGAAAGCAGAAGAACGAGAAAAATGATTAAGATATTGGAGGAAACTAATTTTCTTGAAATAAAGAGGGCATTTCCCTTTGTGGCTTAATGAAAAGCAATATAAAGGTTGTTACTCTACATTTCATTCAGCTAATATTGATGTTTATCTTTTTATTGGTTGATAAATACTTTTATTATCTACCTTTTTTTAACATCAAATAAATGGAGAATATTAAACATGATGATGAATCTATTGGATGTAATCTAAGATTAAGGGATGATTTAAAATATTCAAACAACTTTAGAGTTAAATGGATAATAATATTCTCATTATCGTTACGATGTTTTGTAGTTATATTTAATTTTTGAGTGATGCTACAAGTCAATTTTTTGTCATTCAAAAAATAATGTGGCTCTTAAAATTAGGGTTTGTAATTGATCATTATTGAATTTTGATTAAATGATGATTTTAAGAGTCACATCATTTTTTAAGAAACACAAAAATGACTTTTAAAACTACTCATCCATTTTTCCCCCTTCTTATGCGGACATATAAAAAAAAATAATAAATAAAGAAGAAGAGTCACATCATTTTTGAATGAACACAATAGTAACTTTTAGAATTACTCATAATTTCTACATTATTCCATCCATTTTCTCTTATTAGTTTGTTTTGGGGTAAAATGTTATGTCAAAATAAATTTTCAGGGAAAGACATGTTTTAATTTTAGAAAGAATTGATTATTTTCCACGGTTTGTTTGCAACTCTGAAAATTGTTCAAAAAACATTTTATTTTTTTAAAAACGTTTAGTTGATATGAAAAATTCACCAAATATTTCTTATATTTCTAATAGCTTATTGGGCATGAGATTATTAATTAATTCATTTTTTTTTTCGTTTTTGTAAGTTTCTTTATTCCCATTTATTTTCTCATCTTCCAAAGAAGACAAGGCATGAGAATGGCATGAAAGGCAATGCCACAAGCTCAATTTTCTCTGTTACAAAATTATTTTATGATATATATTTTTTCTCTCAAAATTAATACTTGTAAGAAAAGCCTTCCATTGACATGACATAAAATTTATACTATATGCTCTTTTAGTGTTCCTCCTAATTATGATATGATTTTTAAAATCACAAATAAATTAAAAGTCAATAATGATAATTTTAAGTTCAACGGTAATTTTGAAAGTCGCATTATAGTTGGGAGGACACAAGATGAACATTAGAAGAACACTTAACATTTCTCTAAAAAAATTTAGATAAAATTAATGTGTATATATATATATATATATATATGAATGAGAACAAGTCAATTTACACGGAATCTCAATACAGGTGTTTACTTGTACTACTACAGAAGAAATAAAAGTATAAAACAACTGGCTTAAATTTTTTTTTTTTTTTTTAAAGGTATAAAACAACTGTATTGAAATCTAAGCAAACATAAGACCCGTTGATTTTCAACACGATATACAAATTTTATATGAACTTAATATAAAATTAGTAGGTTAGGGTTAAAGTATATATATTATGTGTTTAAGTAAATGAGTTTAGTTAAACTTTATCTATATATGTCTCCTGATTTGAATCCGACCCATGATCCCAACCCCCACCAGGGGAGGTAAAGCCCACCACTCGGACCCATTTCCTCCTGCACTTGGGCTTCTGGGCAGGCTCAACAAAGATCCAGTCTGACCTGCTTTTAATTTGCCCTGGCAGACTCAATACCCCACAAATACTGAACTTACCCTTCTTCTTTCTCCTCAAGCGCACAAACCCAGCCGCCATCATCAGAGGTTCCAAGCTCGAGCAATTAACCGCGAGCCACGCATCCTCCCCTCATATCCCCACCTCGACAAATGACGGAGTCTGTAATGGATCCATGCACACCGAAGACCATCCCAACCTCTCGATACAAGTCTTCAATTGTAACACCGTACATCTAAGATCGTCCCCTCTCATCTTCGCCTCAACGCGAGTTCAAGACTTCGATTGCAAAACTTTCGCAAAAGAGCGGTTCTTAGAGCATTCCTCAGTTACCCCGGACCGCGAGTTTGGTCGAAAAATACTTTGCACTTGACGAACTGGAAGCCACCAAACGATGCAACTCGCCCGCAAAGCACCGCCAGCCCCGTCCATCACACCCTTCCAAGATCCATAAGCCACCTTTTCGACCACCCTCCGCAAACACCGCCACCTCTAAGAATCTCCCTGCCTTATTAGCACCCCCATGGACCATCAATGCCCTATCCCCACGGAATGACTTGGCAAATATCCTCCTTCATCTTTTTATTGTTTCAATAATATTGATTTTTTATGATAAGGATATGACAATGGTCAATGAATAACTTTTATTATCTTCCTTTTTTTTTAACTTTAAATAAATGGAGAATATTAAACATGAACATGAATCTATTTGATGTAATCTAAGATTAAGGGATGATGATTTAAAATATTCGAACAACTTTAGAGTTAAGATGGATAATAATATTTTCATTATCGTTGCTATCTTGTTATGATGTTTTGCAATTATATCTAATTTCTTATGAATGTTATAAGTTTTTCTTGTGTTACTTTTATGTTCTTCTAAAAAATGATATGGCTTTTAAAATTATAATTGGGTTTGTGATTAATCATTATTGAATTTTGATAAAATTATAATTTTAAGAACTACATCATTCTTGAAGGGGCACGAAAAGAACTTGTAGAACTATTCCTAATTTCTACATTATTCCATCGCTTTTCTCTTATCAGTTTGTTTTGGTGTAAAATGTTGTGTCAAAATGTTTTAAGTAGAAGACATTTTCTTTTGGAAAAAATTGATTATTTTCCGTGGTTTGTTTGCAACTCTGAAAATTGTTCTTAGTTCATATGAAAAATCACCAAGTATTGTGGGATTCTATCGCAAACAGTTATTAGTATGTGGGACTTTTTTATATTTTTCCTATAAATTTATTATAAGAATATAAAAAAGTGCTTGGGTAGTTTGATGTATTGTTTTAGCATACTTTAAAATTTTAAATTTCGTGGGGTTGTTTAAAAAATTATTGTTAGTTCAGGAGATTTTTTTATTTTTTTTATTTTTTATTTATTGAGATTATATTGTAAATAGAAAAACCTGTTTAATGTTTTAATGTTTTTTAAACTCAAACTGACAGGAAGGAGGGTTTAGGAGGAAGCCGCCTTTAGGGTTTTTGCGGTACCAACAAACAAACAACAGGCGGTGGCATAGAGTCTCTCCCTCCAAAACTCTGCAACATGATTACTGGCGGGAAAAGCTACGTATCTTCGCCTCCGGCCTTCTCAAACGATGGCAAGCCTCGCTTGTAATGTGCAACACTATCTACATCTTCAGCACCTCCACTGGATTACCGGTTAGCCAAAACTATCGCCCTTCAGTTTCCTATCAAACTACAATGCTTACTCTTTTGTACATGTAGATTGCGTCATTGGAGGGTCACAAGGCGGCGGTGACGTCGGTGATTGTGGTTCCGGGTAGTAAGCTTTTGTGCTACTGCTGGACAGCCTCGCTTGATGGGACCATTCGGTATTGGGATTTCTCGGTGCCGGAGTTGATGAAGAAGGTCGATGTTAAGCTGCCAGTTTTCTCCATGGTAATATTCATGCCTTGCTATGCTACCCCTTCGTTTTCAGTTGCTTAGTTCAAGTTTTTGTTTTTGTTTTTTGTTTTTTTGTGTGTGACTTATCCTATCAAAATTGTTGTGTTGGTTTCTAAAGCAAAGTTTGACAAATGCAAGAAAAGGGAACATGGATTGGACTTGATACGGTGAAGTCACATAGGTGGATTAGGAGGTCGAAATTGCGTGTGTTACTTAATTTTTCTCATTTTTTTTTGATAAGTAATGTTGTATATATCAAAAACCCAATAAAAGGGGGCACAACCACAATGGGTAAAAAGAGTGACAAGAAGCCCCAATACCCGAAGGAACCCCAAAAAAACTCCCTTACATAAACACACCTTCTAAAGCACCCTACAAAACCCCAACAGAAAGCAAAAAAAGGGGAGCCCAAGCTCACCCAACACACCCGCCCAAACCCAAAAAAACCTCAATAACCCAAGCTGAAGAGTTTGTTTTCCTGAAGACTGAGGTGTGTAGAGTATTAATTATGTATCTTGTTGATTTCAGCTGAAGAGTTTGTTTTAAATTATACCTTTGTTTTGTCTTTCATATGTGTTTTGATCTTAGTGCTATCTGACAAAAAAAAAAGGTGTGTTCTGACATTTTAGTTGGTTTGATTTTTTTTAGGTGATTCCATCTTTATTAAGCCAACCAGCCTTGAGCAATGAGAAGCCAACTGATCTTTTTGCTTATCTGTCACTTAAAAATACAAAAGAGCAGAACAGCATGCCCAAACCTTTGCGTGGACAGATCTGGAAGTGTAACTTGACTGCATCTCGTTTAATTGGTGGATTAATATTGAAAGAGGTGCAATTTGGTGGAGCTGTAACTACTTCTTTTTGTCTGTGCATTAAGTTGTTGTACTTCCAAATATCTGGGCCTATTGAGAATTGCTTTGACTTAGTGAAATGAAACTCGAAAGAAAGTAGAAAATCACTATCACATGAGCATGTTTATGTACATGCAATGTTGATAACACTGTCTTTTCTATAGGAAGAGTTACAATAAACTATGTGTTTATGAGCAAAACAAAACTCTGAAATAAGATATTCTTTTAGCTTGCGGTGATTTTCTGATTCATTTGATGATAAGCCTAAGAAAGATAACAAGTTGTGATTTTAAATCACTGGGAAGGGCTTATGGAGTTCAGTGATGCAATGCCAGTTTTCTATGCACTGTTCTTGTTGAGTGTTGGTTCAACTGTATGCTTAGCTTTCCCTGGCTGCTAGTTGCTGTATCTTCCTATGCCCTCTTGACTTTTGTTGACTGTAAATAGTTTGAAGCATATTAACTGAACTAGTATATGTATTGCCAAATAATATAAAGCCATCTATGGGATGTTGATATTATATTTCATGATGAGAAGCGTAAAGATATGTAAAGTCAATAAAGATATGATGGTATTATGATTTATTATCAGAAGCTTAACGATATCAATAATGATGTTCATGGTGCAATTCTTTTGAATTTCATTGCTCTAAATAAATTTCGATTACTTATATATATATATTTTGTATTTCATTAGTTAATGAGCTTAAGTTATCTACTTATGCTGATACGTAAATTTTCACTTCTTATTTTTCAATTCCTGGAGGACTAAAAAAATTCTAGTCACTTAAGTGTTTCACCTGTTGAGGTGGCTGTGATAGACTCCATACAGTCAAGCAAAGAATTAAATGTCCACTGCTTTTGCTGAATGTTTCAATTGTAGATCACATTTTTATTACCGTTCATGCTTTCCCAAGTCTAGTTAGTGTATCGAATTCATCTCTTAACTGAGCTTTGATCTCTTTAATGGAGATTCAGGCTAACTTTGTGACCAATTCCTATATACGTCCAGAAGTAATCTGTCTCTCGACCTTTCTGTTGGTTGCATGTCCTGTTTATTTAGTTCTTTGGGTAGAAAGTTGCTTTTTATAGAAGATGAAGCAAGTGTTTCTGAAACTTTAGAGAATCTATTGAATATGTGCAGAGTTATCATATCTGTTTTGAATATCAGTTTTTGAAAGTAACATATTATCTGATAATATTCATTTCTACTGCTTAACATGTTCACTCATCAAGAGAAGCTTTAGATGATAAATTTCAACTGTTTTTGTAATTTGAAATGTATGACAGCTGTTGTCCCTCTTTTACAGACTCCACAACCAGAATTTATATCTGTTAGTTCATCAGGAAAGTTCTTCGGCATAAGAAACAAACGCAAGCTTCATATATGGATGGTTCCTGCAAAAGACTCTGGGCATTTAGTAGCAAAGAAAACTACACTGCATCATACAAAGAATTTGACAGTGCTTGCATTTCATCCTACTAAGAGGATTGTAGCTGCTGGTGATGTAACTGGTAGAATTTTACTGTGGAGAGGATTTGGTTACCGATTACTTTCGATCAGTGATGGACTAGAGAGTGGAAGGTTGGTGAATAAGGAGGAAGAAAGACCTGGGGTGAGGGGAAATGATGATGCTGAGTCTTGCTCCACATGGCATTGGCACCCTGTTGAAGTGAATGTCCTCTCTTTCTCTTCCGATGGAGCCTATTTATATTCAGGTAAAACCACGCTTCCATGATCAGATAAAGCCTAGTCCTTTCATGAGAAGTGTTGTTTGCTTTGTAATACATATGACAAAAGTATATTGGAGCTAGGATTGGGCAAAGGGGAAGACTGCTTCAGACAGTTTTGTATACTTGAAAAAGTTGGATATGTAGTGCACCGTATTTCTTAGATAATTATGCTATGGCTGAAAGTAATTGATGGTTGCATTTGTGAATGAAAGGAGTCATGGTGTTTAACCAACTGGTATACTCTTTGTATATTATATGGGGACCCCGGGTGACGGATTGGCGTGTTGTAGATTGTTGAATAAGTGATTCATGTCTCCATTAGACTATTCCTTGATTATCTACTTTATGAATAGCTTTATGGTTGATTCTAACCACTACTCCATATACCTTTAAGTTCCATCATATCTTATTGACAGAAAAAGGAGCTGAATGCTTATTCATGACCATTTTCTGTCATGGTTTCCTGTAGTAGTTTGTTTATAAACTCAAGTTTAAAGTAATTTTTCTGTTTCTGATGCGTCTATTGGTGTTTAGGCGGAAAGGAGGGAGTTCTTGTGGTCTGGCAGCTAGATACAGGGAAGAAAAAGTTTTTACCACGAATTGGATCCCCACTTCTATATTATATAGATTCTCCAGATCCTACACTTTCCTCTGTAAGGAGAATTTTATTGAGCTTGAACTTATGTTTCTTCAGTGATTTCGCACTGTTTGAGCTGAAACAGATCTAATTAATTTTACTGAAATAAGGGTCTTCAGATATCTTGTGCAGATAATCAAATTCATATACTGAAAATGCCTTCAATGGAGATCTTGAGGTCCATCTCAGGGATCAAGGTTTGTCCCAATGAGCCTGCCCACCATCTTGAAGACCTAATTATCTAAATAAATTTGTGATCGCCCTAAGCTTCATATATGTTTGATTGACTGAAATTGTCCACCTAATGAGTAGGAAACAGTACATTCAGGGTATTTTCAGAGGAACTGTTTACGTTTAACTTCCATATAAATGAGCATAGTAGCAAAATGTGATTTCCATTCATATGTGGTAGGCGTCATTGCCTCTGCTGTAAAAACATGCAAAGAATATAGTGTTAACTATGCCTTGGTTTCCGGTTTGTTAGGCATATAATTCTTAATACCTTGAGACGTGGAATCATCATCCCTAGACATAAGCTCGAATTGGCTACATGAGGTTTAGTCCATGGCCTTGGGCTTCTAAGCTTGCAAAAGCACATTGTTGAGCATGCGGGATGCTCGTGATGATCTTCTGCACAACTAATGAACAAGAAACAATAATGACAATGTACCTTCAATTCTATCGTTAAGTTCCATATAAATGCACATACTACTATTTTTTTTTTTTCCAATTCATTTATGGCAGTCCTTGTTGCCTGTGCTGTAAAAACACGAGAAAAGCTTACTGTTTAACTATGCCTTGGCTTGTAAGGCCCTTGGAATCTGGTCACATGAGGCTTAGGCCTTGTGGCTGGGACTTCAAAGCATGCAAAAAGTGCATTGTTGACTATGCAGTATGCTTATGATGATATCGGATATCTCCACATAATGATGGCTTGAAATGTACTAGAACTCGTTTTCCTTGAGAAGTGCCTTAAAGTGCTTCACAGAACTTTGCCTTTATAATATCAGTTAGGAAGTTAATGGGTGATGATACTTAGTAGTACTGACCTAGTGCATAGCTTGCCAAGTCTGCCATTTACATATGTCATGGAGTTTCTGCGGTGTGATTGAAACAACTGTGTTTGATGGTTTTTCATTTTTTTTTCAATTTTGTATTATACATTTTTTTATTGGATTTTCTGCAGTTGTATATGACAAAATAATTTAAGCTTCAGATGATACTTACACAGTTTCTTTCATTCTTTATTTTTTGATTGGATTTTCTGCAGTTGTATAAGATAATAATATAAACTCCAGATAATATTTACACAGTTTCTTTCTTTCTTTATTTTTTTTCCAGCTTCCTAATTCACTTCCAGGGATATATGAAGGTGGTGGGTTTGCATTTGATTACTCTACTGGGTTTATTGCGCTGCGTACAGAGAACTATAGTGTCCAATTCTACAGCTTGTTTGATGACTGTGGAATAGATGAGGTAACATCTTTTAGGCGTGATGTACCAATTAATTTACCTTGAATTTCCTACACTGAGCTTCTTGTGGTTGTTTAGTCTTTTACTGCTGCAATATGCAGTTTTTTTCTGTTGAGATGTCTATAATTTTACATAATTATTAATGCTTGTTTTCATTTGTTTGTGTAGTTGATACGTGACATGTTCTCCTTAATATTGTTTTGTGGGAATGTATTTACATCGGGGGATTTGAAGAAAAAGAGGTTGGGGTCAGGGGGAAGAGAAATCAAGACCTCTTTTCTGCTTTGTTCTTCCTTATTCTTGTATAGTTATAATCCCATTTTCTAGTCCTATGAAATCAAAATAAATTTCTCATCTTCAATTTTATTGCTTGAATCATTTCCTTTTGACTTTGCTAAAACAAAAGTTGTACTGCCTTTATCTTGTATTATATTTTTGGCCTAATGGGTCTGCCAGGTGGAACCTTATCATCTTTTATGTATGCTGCTGCATTTCTTACATCCATGGATCTACTTCATTTACTAACGTGAGGCCTCAATTCAATGAAATAGGTATTATGTGGGGCCCTCACTCATGGATAAATACTTCAATTTATTCATTAAATTACAGGGTATATGGTCCCCTGCTAGGTGGGCCCCATCATATGCTGGTCCCAGCCCCTTTTAATGTGCATGATGCACATTGTACCTTTCAGGAAATCACATACATTTGAAGAATGTTCTTTTGATTACAGGTGATGAATTGGGAGTTGAAATGTTCTAAAATTGATGCTTTGCAGGTTCAGGTCTGTGAAAGAAGCCATCAACCAGCTGATGAAATCACAGTACGAAATTGCTTATTTGTAGTTTCCTTCGCTGCGAAATGATATCTTCTTGGTCAAACTACTTGTGATTGATATGATTACTGATTTATATCAACTCTTCTCAATCTTGGAGTATTATTGTTACAGGTTTTAGTGACTTTAGTAGCTATCTCCCAAGATGGTTCTAGGATGAGCACTGTTGAAGTTAAGCAACCTGAAGAGGGAATTGGAGGTCTTGTTTGTCTTAAGTTTTGGGCACTGGGTTCAGAGAACAAAAAGTTCAGCTTGTCCACTGTTATTTATGAACCTCACAGGTTGGCCTTGGCTTATATACCCAAAAACTCAGAAATATTTTATCAGGAAGGATGATATTCATTGAGAGCTCCTGGTGCTGTTTTCAATATTTTAAGCCTCAAGAATGAATTGCGGTTTTTAGTGAATGTGCCTGTGTGCTATATGCTTCATTTTTGTGAATTAGAATGTACTCTGTGTATATATTACATGGCTGAGTTGAACATTTTGCATTTTCTTGTTTCCTAGGTAATTAACATTTTGTCCCTTGTTATATAGGGATGCTGGTATTTCTTCTGTTGCTTTTCATCCTACTCGTCATGTAGCAGTTACCTCATCGTATGGTGGGGACTTCAAGGTAATCTTGGTTGAGTGGCACTTTAAAATTTAGTATCCTTTTCCTTGTAGAACTCACAATATCAATTTGATATTTCAGATATGGGCTTGCAATGATGAGATTCAACAGAAAGGTCGGATGATTCAGAATTCTGGTTGGGCATGCCTTGCTGTTGGGTCATACAAGTATGATCCTACATTTTTCTTGTACCATATTTTTCCTCTATAGGCTTAACTATTTTATTTTCCATGCTGGAAAGTAAAATAGTTGAATTTACCTGTTGGAGATAAGTCTGCTTATAGAAGAGAGAAGACTTGATTCACAAAGATCCAAAGGCTGTTCCATAAATGATTCAAAACCGTTCTATGTCACAAGAATGCTATTTAATCTGCTTTTTTGAATCAGATCTCAATTGCGATTTTTTGAAAGTTGGTTGGCCAACAAATAAATATTTATAATATAACCTTATTTTCTCTTGGGAGTTTTTACTTTTATAGTTTTTGGGTAAATTGTGCTTTGTATGTGAAAGTTCCCCTAAGCTTCAAATTTAAAGCACCCGAAATGCTAGGCATTGTGGCAAGTAACCCTTGACATCTTTAATTTCTTCATGCAACCTGTCAGGTGACCTCACCAAAAAAAAAAAGAAAAAAAGGAGAAGGTAAAAAAAGATGTTGAAAGATGTTTGGTTTCAGGCCTATAGAACTCATCGTCACACCACTTCTCTCTGCCCCTAAACCACTACTGTAAAGCCCATTGTAGCCATTGACAAATTCTCCATCCATCTGTGCCACAATCTCCACCTCAGTTCCCATCACCATCAACACTATAACCCATAGCCTGCTTCTTTGCCATCAATCATTGGCAAAAGTCCTAAATAAATTTACCAGAATCATTAACCATATTATAATAACCACTTTTGCTAAGCCAATTATCAAACCCAAATCAACCACAAAATCAACATGAATCAGATGTTAACAACCACTCCCTTACCAATGATATTAGCTACTGCCAACATGCCTCCTTTCCACCCATTGTGAACTAGCACCTGTAACCCTCATGCCAATTTAACTTCACCTATTGATTGGTAATGAAACGAACAACACCTGTCCCTCACCACACACACACACAAAAAAATCCTGTCCCCCACTACATGAATCAGAAAATCACAATTTCATTCAATCATTGTTGTCAATTCTTAGCGTCTAATATGTATCTCTGGGTAAATAGAAAAACAAAAAGACATTCATCTGAACATGCTTATGCAGTATAATCTGTGATAGAAGATGTTAACTTTGTCGTTGTGATGGATTATTGTTCCTAATTGCAGAAAAAAACCAATGACAGCTGCTACATTTTCATCTGATGGTTCTGTTCTGGCTGTTGCGGCAGAGACTGTTATCACATTGTGGGATCCTAAAAAGAATGTCCTTGTCGCTGTGATTGGAGAGACTTTTTCGGTGATTTTAATATTTCTTCATAGCTCTCATTGTTTTACATGAATAGTTATATGCGATGCTTGATAGCTGATAGTTTAAGACCCTGTTTGGCGGGGGCAGCATTATATTTTCTTTCTATCATTAATTGCTCTGTGGTACTAATTTTCATTTTATTCTTTATTTACAGCCAATTGTGACCCTGTCCTTTGCTGGAAAGTCAGAGTTTCTAGTATCTGTGTCCCGAGGTTCAAAGCCACAACTCTCTGTATGGAGTATGTCAAAATTGTCTCTATGTTGGTCATACAAGCTTCACATTGAAGGTTTGGAAATCCTCATTTCTTTTCATGCTGAGAGCAGTTTTTTTTTTTTAAGTAAAATTGTATATACAAAAACCCAAAAGGGGGCGCAACACAATTACACAGGGTGCACCACTTAACAAAAGGGATCACCACACAGCATAAAAAAAGAGTGTGTCTAGACACCTAAGAAACACCCAACGCTCACAAGGAACACCCAAAAAAACCCTCACATATCACCCTTCCCTGAAAGGACCTGCACCCAAGCAGTAGCCATATCTTGCCTCCTCGCATTTTATTTAGTTTTATTTTTTGCATGATTTTAAGAATATTACTGATCACAACATCCCAACACAGTATGTGTTATAATTCAGCTACTTCAGTCATTTGTGAATAAATAATTGAGATGCTTGTTTCACTATTGTAGATTTTAGTGTAATCTCTAAATGCATGGGACAAAGTTGCCATCAATAGAGTTTATTAATGCTTGTGGAAAGATGTGTTCGGCATTTGAAGTAATAGTATGTCAGTTGCAGTTTTGAAGCCTTAAGGGAAGATGGAAATGTATATAGGAGAACCCTTGGAGGTTTTTGATGATTAGTGGATAAAAGCAATAAGGAACAGGGAAAATACCTTGCATTAAATTGTTACTTTTTGCAAATATTGGTTGCATTTGGAATGGTGTCAGCACTTCCAGAGGATAATTTCTTGTTCTGTTAACAAAGAAATAAATAATATGCTTGGCTAAAAAAGCATAATGAAGTTACTTTTAAAGTAGATAACAAAATATTTTAGGTATGTTATTTTCGATGAAAAAATTAAGGTGGTCAAATTACTTATATCAGTGAATAGTATAGTTTTCTTAACTTTCCTCAATTCAATACTAGCATTTCCCCAAACCAATTTGCAATAGATTACATCATTGGGCCAGTTGAAGATGAGGTTGACCTGTTCAATGCTTACCGTGAGTACCAAATTGAGTACAGGGAACCCTCAAAACCAGCAAACCACAAATAAGGTTGATGGAGATGAAAAAGCTTCATGTTTGATGAAGTCCCAAATCTGGTGTGGTAGTTCAACTTCTGCCTGAGTGCCACACGTTACAGATTGGAGTTGACCAGTTCTTAGCTAGTTTAATTTCACATATTAACAATTGTATAAGGTTTGAACCTGTCGTAAAAATTTTGATGAGTAAACAATCCCTAAGATGAGAATTTCAAGATATAGAAGGGTTCTTGGTTTGCCCATGAAGCCTAAAATATTATCATGGAATGTAAGAGGATTGAACGAGGGGAAGTAGCGCCTTAGAAGCAGAAATTTACTCCGAGAGTGGATGGCAGATGTTATTACTTCAGGAGACCAAAATGGAGATTATGCCTTGTAGTATTGTGCTTAGTCTATGGGGCTGCAGTCATGTAGATTGGTGTTGTTTAGACTTTAGTGGGGTTTCCGGTGGTGTTTTGCTGATGTGGGATAGGAGGGTTCTGTGAGTTCTCAGTGGCCGTTTCTTTCATAAATGTCAAGGATCAATTTGCTTGGGTGTATGCAGGTGCTTATGGTCCAATTGTCGATGGTGATAGAAGGTTTTCATGGGATGAATTGGCTGGTTTGCTAAGTTGATGGGACTTACCTAGTGCATTGGAGGGGATTTCAATGTAACTTGTTTTTCAAACGAGATCGGGTGAAGCCTGTATTTGTCCAGCTATCTTGGAGTTTCTGATTTTATTTCTGAGTAGGGGCTCATGGACATTCGCCTTGTGGGAAGCTTTTTACATGGTCTAGCAATTGGGGCACCTCCCATGGTCTGGAATCGATAAATTCCTTGTATCCTTGGAGTGGGAAACCCAGCTCCTTGATTCACTCCAGAAGAGGCTATCTAGACTATGCTCTGATCATTTTCCTATTCTTCTTGATTGTGGAGGCATTGCTGGAACCAAAAGATACTTCAAGTTTATTTTCATATTACCTGTGGCTAAAATCTGAGGGTTTTGTAGATAGGGTGAAGTTGTGGTGGTCCTCTTACCACTTTTAGGGTTTTCCAAGATACATCCTAACTTGCAAGCTAAAGGCTCTAAATGGTGGTGGAAGCCCTTAATGGTGACAAGGCTCAGAACCTTGATATTTAGTGAGGCAAATCCAAATCATCTTCAATTTGCATTGTTTTTCTTATCCTTTGAAGTGATTTTTGGTGTAAGGATTAATTTGGCTAAATTAGAGATAGTCCCAGTTGGCAATGTAATGAATGTTGAAGGTCTAGCTAGTCTTTTAGCTGCATGGTATCTTTTTAGGCTATGAAACAGCCATGTTTATAGGTCTTCTTTTGGGAGCTTCATTTACAGCCAAGTTTATTTGGGACGACATTATTGAGAAGGTAGGGCGTTGTTTGGTTGGATGGAATAGGATGTATCAAAGGATGAGGGGGTTACATTTATTAAAAGCACTTTATCTAACTTGCCTACCTACTCCATGTTTTTTTTTTCTCCTTCTAGTTGGTGCGGCTAATCACATGAAGTTGCAACGAGATTTTTTGTGGGGTGGTATGGGTGAAGAGTTCGAATTTTACTTGGTTAATTAGATTGTGTACTCCGATCTTTGAATAGGGTTCGGTGTTTGGAATTTACTTGTGTTCAACCGGGATCTTTTGGGAAAGTGGCTGTGGTGCTATGTTTATGAGAGAAGCCTTACGGTGAGTGGTTGTGGAATCTAAATACGGTAAAGCTTGGGGTGGGTGGTGTTCAAATGAGGTCCATGGGTCGCATGGGGTGGGGCTTTGGAAGAATATGAGGGGTTGGTGGAGCTTTCTAGCCATACTAGATTTGAGGTGGGTTATGGCTTCAAAATTTGATTTTGGCATGATGTATGGTGTAGAGATTATGCCCTCAAGAGAGCTTGTTCGGACGACTTGTTTAGGACTGCCTTGTTTTAAGGACGCTGCAATGACAGACCATTTGAAGCTTTATAATGTCTCTCATTAGTGGAATATTAATTTTTTTGGAATGACTCACGATTGGTAGATGGATCTCTTTACCTTATTCCTTACGACGTTGTATTCCATTAGAGTGAGATGGGGTGGTGAAGATAGACTTTGTTGGGTTCTTTCTAGAAGAGGGTTTTTTGATGTTAGATTTACTACATGTTCTTGTTCCCCATGATAGCACTCCTCTCTCATGGAGGAGTATTTGGCGGAATAAGGTGCACAGAATAATGTTCCTTTGAGAGTGACTTTCTTGTCTGGTTGGCTGCTTTAGGGAAGAACCTCACCATGGACAGCCTAAGGAAACATCATTGTGGTTGAGTGGTGTTGCATTTGTAAGAAGAATGAGGAATCAGTGGATCATCTTCTATTTTACTCTGAAATTGCATGTGCTCTTTGGAATACTATCAATAGTGTAGGGCTGGATAGCGTTATGCCTAGGAGGGTGGTAGATATCTTTGCCTTTTGCAGAGCGCCATCGGGTAAGTTTCAACTTGATGCAGTTTGGAAGATGATGTCACCCTTATGTGGTGTCTGAGAGAACCTTAGTGGAAAAAAGGCTCTATTCTTTAAGTTTCTTTTTATTGGGCTGTTGTTTCATATTTTAGTATTTTGAGTTATAATGTTTTTTAGAATTTTTTTCCTGCTTTCTGAGAGAACCTTAGTGGAAATAAAGGCTCTATTCTTTAAGTCTCTCGAGCTATAATGTTTTTTAGATTTTTTTCCTGCTTCTAGCTCAACATCTCTTCTGTATATTTCCTGTGTATTTGGGTTTGCTTTGTGCTTTCTAATGAATATCCGATTACTTATTAAAATAAAAATAAATATATTCTGTGTAAGCAGTCATGCCTATATCTGATGCAGAACATGTTAAAAGGAAATGATGATGGACTGGGTTCTTTCATATTTGTGATATTTTTAGTGCTGAAACTATTTGTCTTATTGGTGGGTTGGCTAATTTTATATTGCTCAGCCTATTCCTTATATACATCTGGATGGTTTTTAAAGCCCTGATTTGACTGAATAATTCCATAAGTTAGTGTTACAAATGCCTCCATATTATTTAAATGTTTGTGCAATGTATACTTATCAAAAAAAAAAAAAAAAAGATTTTAAGATTGTTAGTTTATCAGGCTACCAGTCATTGTTGGGTTTAGTTGACCTTTTATTTTGAGTTTAACATGTTTTGCTGAAACCAATGTATTTAGGGTTATGAGGTTAATAGTCTGTCACTTGATTTTAGGATTTGGAGGCAATTTCTCAAAGCTATGTATAATTTTTTTTTTTTTTTTTTTTTTTTAAATGCAGCTGTAGCATGTACAATGGATCTATTGTCTTTTGCTGTTCTTGCCCTTCTTCCTGAATCAGCTACACGTGTCGAATCTAGTGAACCAAAGTTTCATGAAAGAGATGGGGTAATTTTAGTATTCAATGTAATGGATCCTGTTCCTGTTGCTACCTGGTCCGTAAGAAAGGTATAATTTGTTTCCAACCCATTCCATTTGTTTAGTCCATATGTTGTTATTGATTACAATCAATCTGGTAAAAACTAGCAAACAAACATTATAAATTTAAATTTTTGCACAGCTACTTTCTTGAACGTCATTAAAATTATTGAACTTTTGGACTCCATTAATCTTTTCATTTCTATTGACAATGACATAAAATCTATACTGGGTAGAAACCTTTCATTTATATTTGAGAAAATTTAATTACATGAATTGTATAATATGTACCAATTAAAATAAACTAAATACAATATGGGTAAATTACACTTTACTCCCCAAACTTGCACCTCATTTGCATAGACGTTTTGCATTCAAAATAATGGTCAAATTGCAATGTTTTTCCTTTTTAAAAAAAGAGTTTCAGAGTTGCACCTCATTTGCATTCAACACAATGGTCAAATCTGACCCAGGGGTAACCCGGAACACTTCGGTAGTTTGTAGGTACTACTTGTAGTGAGTTGTAGTTTAGAGGTCAAAGTGTGAATGGGTGATTTCTCATCTTGAGAGTTCATGTAAATTGATTGAATTATTGGCGGAATGGTGATGTTAAATGTTATAATAGTGATGATTGTTTTGATATACATCTTATGCAGTAAGGTTACTAAATGAAGCTACGCAGTAAACCTGTTAATTTGCAACATATATGCACTTCAGTTGCTTTACTTATTGTTTTAGTCCATTGGACATATATTTCATATTCTGTATAATACATATGACAATATATCAACCAAAGGAGTGAAGGCCTTGGACTTTTGTGGTTATCCTCCTTAGGTTTAAGGTTCAATCCTCTTGGGTGAAAATAATTCTTTGGGGCCATGCTTTGCAGCAAGCTGTGACTTACCTGATCCATGTGGTGGGGTGCATTGCATAAGTCTAGGTGTAACCTATATGCCTCAAGTCCAATTGGTACAGACTTTGGTTCCAAAGAAAATGGTGCTGGAAATCCACTAAGAAATTAAAAGAACATTAAGAGACAAACTAATTGATCTCTGAAGATAAGAAAGAACGAAGAACAAGCTAATTGTTTAATAATCTTCAAGATGAATCTTGGCAACCTATTATTTGACTCTCTACCTTGTTCCCTAAGGAATCTACAGATACCTTCAGAATCTATTATTCAGGAAATGCCTAAAGACATTTGTTTCTATAAATACTTTAGCATGTCTAGTGTAAATCATAAGGTAATTGGCATCCCCAATGCTCTGTTGCATCATAATTTTCCTCATCTAATCCACTAGAGCAGAATGGCAATTTATTCTGATACTGTGTACTTCTTAACTGCAGGCCAAGGGAGGTGGGCTTGCATTTCTTCGAGGAAACCTGTCTTCCTTGGAACAGAATATTTCAGATGGAAATGCACAACAAGAATTCCTTGCGTATATAAATGGCAATCATGAGTATGTCCTCTTCGACCCATATGGAAATGAAGCAAATGATCTTAGCATTACCAGGCGAGAGGGTCTTGTTGAGCTTGAAGAGACAGGTGGGGATTCCTTTACTAAAACATTAAAACATTCACTATTTTAGATTGAATAACTACTTGAACTGCCCCATTATACCGCATTGTTTTGAAAGTTTATGATGCAGTCTTGTTCTGCTCAGCATGCAACTTGTAAGGATGTTTTGCTCTGGTGACATTTCAATATCGCTCATGCCCTTGCATTATTGATAAAATTGCTGGCACTCCTTGGATGCTCTTGAGCTTATTCCATCACAGAATATGAGTATTATTATTATTATTATTATTTATGTTAGATAAAAAGTAGTCGGGTTTTTATAATTAAAAATTTGTGAAATCATTTTTTTCCCATTTTTGCCATGCTTACATAAATGTTGATTGAGTTATACATGTTTCATTTCATGCACCTGCTTTCATTAAACTATCGCATGTTCTGCTTTATGGTGGGGGCATGATTACAATTAACACTTGTGTTTGAGTTTGGTTCAGGAATAAAATCAATCAAACAGGTTGTATAATACGTGTAACTTTTGCATTCCAGTATCTAATAAATATCTATACATTGTGCCCTTTTTCTTTTTTCTTCTCTCATCACTCTTTTTTTTATTACATATTTTGCTCATATTTATGTAACAGGGAAATTTGGTTACTCATCTATTTATGGCGAGTTACCGGAGTTGAAGTTAAAAAGAAACCAGACATTATCGATCCAATCTGCTCCTTCAGAGAGGCCTTGGGAGACCATATTCAGTGGGTCATCACATAATCTTCCACCCCTTACCAGATTGTGTTCGGCGTTTTTGGAATCGTTGATGGAGAAAAGGACTGCTGTAGTTGAGTGACTTCCTCTGGGTAACACTTCTTGCAAGTGTAAGATGATGTGGAATAGTTATTCTTTTGATTTGCTTATTCCCCTTTTACCTCCGTAGCCCAGAGAATTTCTCCGAAGCAGCAAACAGGGAGAGTGTATGCATAAAGATAAGGAAGCTGTACAATAATTGCTAGGCAGAAACGATGTTGGCAATGGGAGATATTTGGTGGTGGAATGGCTAAACATTGAAGTAATTGCTCCCCTGAAGAGAGATTGTCACATTAATGAATGCATGGGGATCTCCTTGATCTCAACCTTAAGAAGGCCTATTGGGGTAGAGATTTTATGTCAATCTTAAGGCAGTCGAGTCTTCCTAGTTCAGAAAATTTTGTAATTGGGGCGAGTGTTGGTGATGTCAAAATATTGTGATTTGTTTTAAAAAAATATTTCAGTTAAAATTTTGCAGTTGAGAATGAGCTTGGTGTGAAGATTAAATATTCTTTCGTAAGGCAAAAATTATGTCAAGTTTTGTTTAGAGTTCCTTCTTTTTCACTTTGTGCTAAATTTTTCTTCAAATTGGTTTCTTTGATATGCAACTCAATTGCTATTCATGTGGCAAAATGTACCAAAGTCCGCTCTTTATCTAGCTTTATTTTTCCAGGTTCGAAGCTGGCATGGTGGATTTTGTTTTGTACATATAATGCTTCATTGATATTTACATGAAATTTGATATCGAACCTATGAGACCGCCTCTTGTCAGGGTTCTCATCTAGGTTTGTAAATGAACTGAATTGTTTATAAATAGTTTGTATAAGCTCAACTCGAGTTTAGTCCATCTAATAAATAGTTGAAGTAGAAATACATTAACCAACATATATGGTATTATGAACAGTTATCCAAGATAAAAGATTAAAATTCTGTTCATAAAACAGAGATTGCAGCAAAAAAGAGAAATAAATATAGCTAGGAGAGAGAGAGGCCCCTATCAACAAAGAGATCAAATGTTCATTGGCTCAGGGCTGGAAGTGTTGAGTATGTCCAACAGTGAATTTTGCAGCTCCAATTCCTCATGCCACAATGGAAGTTTGTCCCCAGGGTAGAAGTTTCTTTGTTACTCCCTTAGAATTTATCTGCACCGTTAATGTAATGAATAAGTGATTAAATTTACATTTTCCTATTAGCTTAAGCTTTTGGTATAACCATTAAAGTCAAAAGTCCTATAATTGAATCTTGACTCACAAATCATCCCATCTAAATTAAATATTTTATGTGTTGGGTTTTACCAATTAAAAGAGAGTTTAAACCCACACGTGAGAGAGAGTGTTAAAGTAATAATTAAGTGATTAAATTTACATTTTTCTATCAGCTTATGCTTTTGGTATAACTATCAAAGTCAAAAGTCCTATAATTGAATCTTGACTCCGTCAAATCATCCCATCTAAATTAAATATTTTATGTATTGGGTTTTACCGATTAAAAGGAAGTTTAAACCCACACGTGAGAGAGCGTGTTAAAGTAATAATTAAGTAATTAAATTTACATTTTTCTATTAAGTTAAGCTTTTAAAATAACTGTTAATTTAACATGCATCAAGAGTTTTCAGTCAATTTATAAGAGATGTGCAGAGTGTGAGAAATCTACTGAGAATTTGTTAGTTACTATGTTTCCTATATACAGGCGTGCAAAAATAATAAAACAAAAACATAAATAAGTTGCCATGTTTCCTTTCTACTTCACTTCTCCCTGATTTTTCATCACTGATTTTATTCCAAGGCAGTAACTGAAACTGATTTTGCATTTGCAAACATCAAGATCTACATACCTCAGCTTCATCCTTGGTCGAAAAATCCATACAAGTAACTAGAGCCAGATCCTGTGGAACACAAAGCATGTCAAACTGAATGCCATGCCATACTTTCTTTTTTTAAAAAAATAAATTAAAAATTTAAAAAAAAAAATCAAATAAGGAAAAATGTGTTACAAGGATCAAACAACAATAAAAGGGTGGGCACCCCAACAACAAAGCTAAAACAAAAAATGCAGCAATGATACATAGAATAGTCCAAAATGACCAAATATAGGGGATGGTCCAAAAGGACCAAACAGTAGACAATGGTTTCATCCATGGCCTCACAAAAACCATAAACAAGCTAGGCCTTTTCCTGAGCCGCACAAGATAGTACTAAAATACATAAAACTTCAGTGAAGAAACTTGTGCGGTAAAGGCAACAATCACTATTAAATGAATGTTGCAGGGATGACACTGCAGATAATCGAGATGGAGCCATTGAAAGACGACCACTAGAATCCAAAAACTCTCTCACAATATCAAACCACTTTAGCACAAGGAAATTGTAACCCACATAAAATATGAAATACAGCAAAACCAACCACACAAAGCTGCTGGACCAGAGGAGGAGTGGCAGATGGAGGATATCATACTCAAGCAAACATATTGCACCCAAGTTGCTAGTGAAGATTACATCGTAAAGAAAACTTTCCAAATATACATTACAAAAGCACAACACATTTGAATGATTAGCATGTAATTGGGGAACAATAACTGGGCCAGCTAAGATACAAGATAAATCCGATCTAATTGGATAAAAAATTTGAAATTTTTATTTAAGTAATTAGTACAAAGTGCCAATGGTGAATTCATTCCAAGTACAAACCAAATGATAAGGAGCCAGAGACCATTAAGATTTAAGGTTAATCTTTGTATTGTTATGGCTATTTATTCTCTCTTTTTTTTATAAAAACAAAATAAAAAATAACAAAAAGAAGAAGTAATCGAGATATTATTAAAAGTGTAAGACACCTTTACGTATGTAAAAAGTATACAAGAGAAGCCACCTAATAAGTAGGTGCAAAAAGAACAAGAAAATTATGATAACTATTGTAGCAAGTTGTGCCAATTTCTCCTCTATTTATGTTTATTGATTTTGAGAAATTTTTGTTATTTGTTGTCAATATGAGTAATACTATTTAGTAAATTACTATATAACTATCATATAACTAAAATGACGTGGCAGTCTACTACATAACATTATTCATATATACATAGAGCCATTATATTTGCTTCCACTATATATGGATGTTGGGACTGGGTGTCCATGGGCACATATATATCTACCTGGTTCCTTTTTTCCCATAGGTCTTCTAAGTTTTTATCATCCATTCTTTCTCTCATCTTCCCTCGCTCTGAATTAATTTTAGATGTAACCATGATATCTCTTTTTCTACTTGCACTCTGTTTTATGCATTTTGGTCTCATATTTTTGTCAGGATCATCTTAAATGCTGAATCTTATCGTCTTTTGTAGGAGTTATGTATGACAGATAAAATGTTGAGTCCAAATATGCTTTTTTACTTGGAGAGGCTTGAGGGAAGTGTCTTCTGGTTTGTGCATAGAGTAGGCTTGAGTTTTTTTTTTTTTTGAGTACATTGTAAAAGCAATTGAGCTTGCGAGGATAGCTCCAATGCCTAAGTCGGTTGATGATTTGAGAGAAGGAAAGCAAGTGGAAAAAATAGCTTGAGATTGATTAACCCAAATACCTAGTTGGAACTTCCCTTTATAGGCATCAAGTAGCAGTTAATGTTCCTCAGTTCTCTACCCACGCTCACAAGGATCTACTATGTGCAATACTAGAAAAGTGGATCATAGGAGTGTGGGCCAACTCTTGATCATGGGATCATGGAGTTGGTCGATGACTCGGCCACGTTCATACATAACGTGGCTCCCATTTTATTTTCAGGCATGTCTATACATGGCTCAGTTCAACACTGGAAGCTTGATCACGTTCTTTGGTGAATGTGGCTTCTCTTACTATATAACCTTATTTTCCAGTTTTACCGTTGGTAGGCTGGCTTAATATTGGCCTGGACTTTTCACCAATAGGCTTGTATGATATGAATAATCATTGGAGTCCTTTAGGTATTTGTGTTGATCCATTACCCAACAAATTATATGGGGAAGCTAACAATTGGGTTGGCTTGCGTATACAATTGTAAGTAATATGGGCAATGTAAACTTGAAACAATGGAGTTAGCCACAGCTTTAATCATTCTTTGGTTGACCAATGGGTATTTGTGTAATATTATATATTTATGTACCAAACCCAACATGGATATGGTGGATTGAAAGTGTGGGGCTTAAAGTCAACGATTTTCCTTTTTCAAATCTTATACGTTTTCTTCTTGAACTAAATGGTAGCAATGGGCTATTCAAAGGATGAATTATTGTTCTCCTCCTTCAAATCTTATACGTTTTCTTCTTGAACTAAATGGTAGCAATGGGCTATTCAAAGGATGAATTATTGTTCTCCTCCACCTCTTTTCAAAGTGAAACAAGCATGATGTCACCACCTTTGAATTGTGGCTTTCTACTAAGAGTCAGAATCATTTGGTAACACTTTCTCATTCACTGGAAAATACCCTCAGCCATATGTTGGGAGATTAACAAATTCTGAATGCCATTAATCATATTTGGTCGTAAACAGGTTTAGAAAAAACCTAGAAAAAAAAAAAAAACTGTGGGTGTGGAGGGAGTTCTTCTTGTTTTTTCCTTTCATTTTTCAGTTTTTTTTTTTCGACCAATCCAGTTGCTCCGGTTATTCATTTGCTTATGTTGCGATGCCTTCATTCGCCCTCGTCCACCACGTGCATGCCAGTGCATTTCGCCTTTCTCGCCTTAGCTATTGTAGTTATTTGCTTATTTTTTATTTTTTATTTTTTTTTAATAAGGGTTTGACTTCTCCTTAGATCTGCTTTCATAAGCAATTTTTTGGGTGAAGGTTTTTGTCTTGGCTTTTGGATCGAGGATGATTAGTTTTGGTGTGAGAGTTTTGCTCTTATGGTCGAAAAAATAAAATTTGGGAATATGAACTACCTATGTATTAGATTGAGTCTATCATCTATTCTATAATTAAAGTTTGGATATAAGTTTGCAGATGTTGAAGTCATAAATATGACTTGATTGTAAGATTTTTATATTTGTCTTTATAACTTTATAACCCCATAGCCTTGGCTATGATTTATTAGAGTTCTATGATATCTAATGTAAGGGTTTTATACTCTTGATTAATAAAGATTCTCCTATAAAAATTTGGTCGTTGACTTTTTTTATCCCACTTCGTCTTTTTTAATTCAATTTTGTGGTTGACTTTGATAGGAAGAAATAAAGATAATCAAAAATAGTCATTGGTAGATTTGCCATATCTGTATGTTTGAAATTGATGTGTCCCTCGTGAGAAAAACAAGTGCCCACTAGGTTCTGACCATTTTACCCCCGCCTCTCTTTTTTTTCGGTGGGTTTACATTTAAAAAGGCTTTGTCTTTTGAATTATTAATTTTTTTATAATGTTTGGTTAATAGAATATTAATTAGATATATTTTTTTATGATCTTAAATTTTTAAGATAAATGATAATTTAATAAAAATGAATTTAAACAGTCTTCATCATTCACTACCAATTATAATTAGATATACAACCTACTAATCCTCATTTATTTAAAAAATATTAAAATATTAATTAAATAATTAAATTCATCGTCTTATTATTTTTTTCAACTTTTGAAAAAAGTTGTGGTTTATCGCTCTCCACCCAACCCAGCTAAGCCTCCTCCCTATTGTGGCTGTCCCTTTCAATTTAAAAGCGTTGAGAAATAAAATAAGAAAGGTTGACAGTATATAATAAATCTCTACCTAATGATTTGAGAAAGAAATGGGGAATACTATCAAAATACTTTTTGAACCCTCCCCCACCCCAAAAAAAAAAAAACAAAACAAAACAAAATTTAATGTTTAATCAAGTTTTATTACTTGTTTATGCATCCGTACATATCTTTAAGGAAAAAAAAAATCCCTTGGACTTTGATTATTATGTCATAGGAATATATAGGAACTAGGTAGGTTTTACCTTTGCGAATCAATTTACATATTCTATATGCACTGAGGCACAAGTCAGGTTTTCAAAGCAATTATCTTTAGGTTCTTAATTCAAATTTGTAATCGCAGTTATGAGTATTACAATTTTTATTTTAAGTTAATGTTATAAATTAACATAAAAGTACATAAATGGTAAAATGATTTAGTAAAAAAATTGATTTGTTAATTTAATTAGTTAGTGATTGACTGTTTAACTTTACATTATGAGTGAGAAAAATGGGCTAAATTCTATAGGATCAAATATATGGGACTTAAAAAATGATGGAAGGGAATTAAAAATAAAAATAAACAAATTCTAAGTAAATAAAAAGGGGAAACTTCAGATACCCCCCTGAACTTCCACCGATTTACACAAAACCCCCCGATATGAAAAAACTCTCACTTACCCCCCAATCTTTCATTTTCTCACTTAGGACCCTTCAAGGGTATAATGGGTATATAAATATATATATGCCCATTATACCCTCCACTCCAAAATTACGCCGTTTTGGGCTCATCCAAAAGCAGCCCGTTTTCAAACAAAACCGTGTAGTTTTACAAATTTGAGGATTTTTTTGAAAAAAGAAGAATTAAAAAAGAAGAAGGGAATGGCAGGGTGGTTTGGAGCCACCCTTGCCCAATGGGGTGGCGGACCACCCATTTTTAATTTTGGCCTTTGGGGTGGGACCACCCCCAAAATCCCAAACCCATTTTTTCGTTTTTTTTTTTATTTTCGGTGGCGACCACCCCAAGGCTGGGGTGGCTTGCCACCCCCATACGGGCCGGTTCACCACTTTGCCAAAATGGGGTGGTCCCCACCCATTCTTCAAGGGTGGCTCACACCCCGCGATTCTTCTTTTTTTAATTAATTCTTTTTCCAAAAAAAAAACTAAACCTAAAATACCCAAAACTACGCCGTTTTGGGCAAAACGACGTTGTTTTGAGCGAACACAAAACGGCATAGTTTTGGAATGAATGGTAGTTTGTGCAATGTCATGTATAAAATTATCTCTAAGGTGCTAGCTAATCGACTTAAAATCAGTGTTACCCACATCATCTCCCCATTTTAGTGCCTTTATTCTGGTCGTTTGATCTCGACAACATTTTGGCTGCCTATGAAACACTACACACAATGCAAACTCGTATGAGGGGTAAGAAAGGTTATATGGCGATTAAAATAGATATGAGTAAAGCATATGACAGGTTGAATGGGGCTTTTGGAGGCGGTAATGAGGAGGTTGGGTTTTGCGCCATTATGGATAAAGCTTGTGATGATGTGTGTTTCTTCAAGCACTATGCTGTCTTGGTAAATGGTATACCACGGAAGTATTGTCCCCACAAGGGGTATCCAAGGTGACCCATTTCACCATATTTATTTTGATGTGTAAGTGTTGAGTTCTTTGTTGTCAAAAGTCGATGGAATGGGTGCTTTGGAAGGGGCCCTACGTCTAGGAGGGGGCCCTTAATCATTTATTCTTCGACGATTTACTTTTATTATTTTGTCGGGCAGATTTGGATCATTGGAACAGATTATCCACTCTTCTTCATACCTATGAATTGGCCTCAGATGACTGAACTCCTCCAAGACAGCTATATATATTTTTCGCAACACCTCCGTGAGGCGAGACGACAAATTCTTGATGTGTCGGGCATCCCGAGTTCAAAGGTATGATACATATTTGGGGTTACCGGCATTGGTGGGGAAATCTCGCACTAAAGAATTCCAAAGTATTGTTGACAGAGTGTGGTCGCGACTCCAAGACTGGAAACTTAAATTTCTATCCCAAGCTGGTCGGGAGATTTTGCTCAAGGCGGTTATACAAGCCATCCCAACATACTGCATGAGCGTATTCCTGCTTCCTAAAACATTGTGCTCCAATTAATACTCTTATGCAAAATTTTGGTGGGGAAATTCGTATTCATTGGATGAAGTGGAGTAAATGGGGATTCTAAATCTCATGAGGAATGGGCTTTAGGGATCTTATATGTTTTAATAAGGCCCTTCTTGCTAAACAATCTTGGCGGTTGTGGCAAACGCCGATAGCTTAGTCTCCCGGATTATGCAAGGAAAATACTATGCAAATGGATCCATTCTAGAAGCAAAATTGGGTCATAATCCCTCTTATGCGTGGAGGAGTATTTGAGCTCGTGTGATCTTCTTAAAGAGGTTTGTATTGGAGGATTGGGAATGGGGAAAAGGTGAAGATTTGGGGCGATAAATGGGTCCCTCTTCTACTTTTACTATCCACTCTCCTCCTCGAGTCCTTAGTCATGAGGCCAAGGTGGTTGAGCTTATGGATAGAGACATAAATGGATGGAATAAAATTTGTTGGAGACCTTGCTTTTCCGGATGAGGTGAGGGCAATTGTCGCTGTTATAAGTCCACATCGCTAAGACACGCAGTTGGAAGGGCACAAAGAACTGCACGTTCAAAGTGCATACCATATGGCAAAGATGAAGGAAAATCGAGCAGGTGAGAGTTCTAGAAGAGATGAACCCCTTCGATGTGGGGTGCAATGTGGAGGCTCCCAATTCCTAATTTAGAAGAATTTCTTGTGGAGAGCATGTCATGAAATCCTTCCCACCAAGGTAAGTTTACATAAGGAAAGGTAGTTCGTGATAAGTTGTGTCCCATATGTGGAATAGGAGGAGACTTGTTTCCATATCTTGTGGGACCCCCTCCGCTAGGGATGTATGGAGTGGAAGTTTAAAAAATTTCAAGAGTTCTTTTGTGGCCAAACCTTCAAGCTTAGTAGCGAGATGTTCCAAATGTGAAGAGGAGGAATTGTGCGGTTTATTGGTATTGCACGGAGAATTTGGTTTAGAAGAAATGAGTTGTCCATGATGGCCTTTATGCATCCAAAATTCTACTTCAACAGCTGGAGAAGCTTGGGATCTTTTATTGCAGCAAATAATAAATTGCCTCAGCCAAATATCAATCTCAAAAACCTGATGGGGTTAGTAGTGGGTGTAGCCTTTAAGGTGGCGCTTCTACTAACTATTCCAAACCACCTGAGAGGTTGTGTTTTGGTTGGGTGGGATATCGAGTTTTTATCGAGAGTTGTTTTGTTCTTTCATGAGATGTATTGGAGGTTTTGTCCTCTGTTATTGTTTTGATATTAATGAATGAAGATTATCTTTTTCTCAAAAAAAAGTTTGGACAACTTACCACCAAAAGGGTCCTAAGTGAGAGAATCTGAAAGTTCAAGGGGATATCTAGAGTTTTCAGACGAGATTTTGTGTAAATCAAGAGAAGTTGTGGGGTATCCAAGTTTCCCCAAATAAAAATGAAGTAAAAGAGCCCATATTCCAAAATAATGAAAATGTTACTGAATTGGTCCTAGCTGGTTACTTTCTGAAAATGAGTGAAAAAGAGAAAATTCTTGATCATTTTATCAATTATAAATTGTCACATCAATTTACAAGAAAGCTCATAGGAAAAACTACAATAACCCAAATATTCTCTCATTATATATAAAAAAACTATAATAACCAAAATATTCTCTCATTATATATAAGTTGGCGCATATCACAAAGAAAACACCATGCCATAATATGTTAACAGTTTCTCATATTGGAGTCACCTGCCATTATTAAAAAAGCATAAGTTAAAAGAAGATGAAGTCGTCACATTAACATCTATAAGTATAAGATCAATTAAGAATATATGAAATGTTTTCCAATTTTTCTGTAATGACATGTGTTAGGCTGTAACATGCACCCCGATCCAATATAAACTGAAGAAATGATAAAAGTTTACATAGAGTGAGTGATTTATAAAGATAATCATGAAAACTAAAAGTATGTTTGTGATTGTGTTTGAAAAATAAAATTTTTAAGTCAAAAAAGTGATTTTTGGAAGAAGTTTTATTTTAAACATTTGTCAAAAGTGCATTTCGGCTATTTTTTAGCCCTTAAAAGTGCTTTCATTTTTTAAAACCAAACGAAAACTTTTTTCTCCTAACGTTTACTCTTCTTCTTCTTCTTCTTTTTCAAACAAATGTTTTGAGTGTGAAATGCACTATTAGGCCCATTAAACACATACTCAAACAGACCTTAAGTCCCATATTGCTTATTTACTAGCTAAAACTATGCTTTACAACGAATTTTAAGAAAACTTCAAATTGATGAATTTTTTTTGATAGCACAAATGTAATTAACATTTTTCTCTAAATTGTTATAACACCTTCATTAGCTTTGCTTTAAACAGTCCCAAGTGTAATATATATTGATCAACTTCTTTTTACCAAAATAATAGGCAATATATGAACTAATTCCTTTTTATTAACCATTTATATAAACAAGCTCAAATAATATTCTAGCCAAGAGGGGAAAAAAAAAGAAGAAAAAGGCACGCACTAATATCTTTCAGTAGTTATATTATATATTCACAATCAAGTGATTAAAATATTGAGCAACACAAGTTTGAGAAAAATCGACATCAAGTGATCTAAGAAAGAAATAAAAGTGCTTTTTTTTAAAAATAAAATAAAAGTAAGAAGACGTATATATTCTTTTTTTTTTCTTTTTCTTTTTTTCTTATGGAACAGAAAAGGAAAAAAGAAGCCTGGTGGGTTTGGTCGGTTGTAGGAAATAATTTTTTTTTTTTTTGACGGTTGTAGAAAATAATTAATTATGCAGAATAGTCGGTTCACATTTTTCTGTCCATTATTATTATTATTATTATTATTATTATTATTATTTTAAGGTAAGTGGTTCATAATTGATAATTACTTCAATAGTGAAAATTCATGACGTTTGGCAGGATTGGAACTTTTACAGCAGAAAATGCCATATGCACCTCAGCTTTCATTGTTATTGTATATTGTATATGTTTGTGGGGGAGGGGTGGTGATGATTTCCATTTTTTAAATTATCAGTCTTTGCTTATTATCTCAAAAAATTTGGTGAACAAAACGGTTGGATTGAAGTAGCCGGTGCGGGCCAATAGCCGACGGTGAACCTTCGATGCTAAAGTTTTGTCGAGAAAATGTAATAGAGAGAGTTTTATGGTAGAAGAAGCTATTATCTTATTTGGGATGATGGCCCTCCTTAATATTAGACTTCTAACTAATCATTAATGATAGAGACAAAGATTAGTGCTAGATAGGCTTAGAGGTTTAATAGCTAGTTGAATTTAGGATTAGATCATTTCAAATTAGAATTATGAATAATTAGGAGTCTTGTCAATTTTGGAGTCATCTTGTATTTATTTTAGGACATTTTGTGATGAATGAAAGAAAAGAAAAGAAAAAAATTTTGAAAGTTGTGGTACTCTCCAGCCTTGGGTGTAGTAATGTGGTTTCTCCTACCCAAAAGGAGCTATTGTGGTCTTTTCTACCGAAATAGTTAATATTATCAATATGTTTTCTGTTATTAGTTGTGGGTATCCATCACAATGGGTCACCTACAAGACAAAAAGAAAATTATTGAAGTGGCGCTAGTCAGCAGTAGGCGAGAAAACCTATGATATTGAATTCAGTTAAGAAAATAGAATAGAGAGAAGTTTATGGTATATATCCTAACTCTTATAATCTCATAAGTTTATAGTATATTTACATACCCAAACACTCAATGAAAGTATCCCTAGTATCATATATAGATCAAATCCTTCTAAAAGATAGTGTAGAGAAACACTCTTTCTCTCTTTTTATCTTTTCTATAATACAATATTATTATTATTATTATTATTATTATTATTATTATTATATAACGTGCTTTAAATTAATTATCTAACAAGTGTCGATCAGATTCTCTGATTCAGTGATACAATAATAGATTGAAAAAAAAAAAAAATCTGAATAATATATCTAGTGATAAAGTTAAGTATTCTAATACAGTTGGCAAAAGGCATTTAGTGAAGAATTTTGAAAGGAATGATCGTTGATAATTTTTGTTAAGATTGTTTTAAAAAATGGGAGAGAGAGCCTTTTGAGAAAGTGTTTTTTTTTTAGTTAAAAAATAAAGAAGTAAAAATCGTAGGCTATTGTACCTCTATCTCTAAGGATTCTCAAGGAATAGCTTAATTAGTTATGTACCACACTTTATGAAACAAAAGTCATTAGTTCAAATCTTCTATTTTCCTTCTCTTATGTGGACATGTAAATTAAAAAATTTAAAAATTTTAAAAAATAATAAGAGATACAACTTTTGTAAGGTTTGTTTTATCCCTTTCCAAAGAACACCTCCCAAACAACCTATCACCCATGGAATATAATTGAATATGTGGGGAACAAGTTTTGCCAGATAACCAATGTTTTTCGTTGGCCTTCTTAATGATCTCTGTAAGCTTAGATTTCAAGTCATGCATCTGAGCATGTACTCGACGACCTTTTATTGGGTGCTCTAGTTTATTAAGCTTGGAATCTTGTTAGGGTGATGGTGGACGAGTCCTTTCAGCCAGTGACAGATTTTGGGGGGCCGTGTCACCCCCAAATGACAAGCAAAAAAAAAAATTAAGGTAAAAAATAATAATAATTTAAGACATTTTTTGTCGATTAATTCCTCCAACAAAAAAAAAAAAAAAATTAACCCTTGCTCCCTCCCCAAATTAAATTAAAAGTTGACTTCGTCCCTGCTTTCAACATGATTTTTCATAATGTTCTCACGGTCCTCATCATTTCTTCATGCTAATTAAACTACTTATGAGTATTAAAATTAAAAAAAAAATTAAAAAAAATAAAGTGAGAATATATATTATTCAAGTGGTAGCCATTCCACCTGATGTACTGAGAGCTGTTAATTATAGTCATAATGCATTGTAGATCTTTTCACCTATATTATATTTATTTTTAAAATGAAGAAAAAAATAAAATATTCAAGATTATTTATAATGGACAAAGTTTTCCTTTAAACTGAGTGTTAGGGATATGACGTGCAGTAGTTTCAATAGGAATTTATGTTATTGTTTTTTTATCTTCTTTTGTCAAGTAGTTAGATAAGGTTGGAACTCTAATTGATAGAGGTGTTTATCTTCTATTCAAACAAGAGTTATCAATTAGTAGGATTAAGGAGTTATTTCATTTAAATAAGGAGTTATCTCCATTAGATAAAGGATCACGTATCCTAGTAGGTTTAGGAGTTAAACTCCTACTTTATGTCTTTTAGCTGTCTATTTAAAGGCACGATCATTCAATAAAAGGTATGCAAATTTAATCTTCAAACCTTGTGTTTGTTATGAGACCTGTGAATCTCTAATTTCCTACGCTAGTTGTTTCAATTAGCAAATATAGGAAGAATAAGCGAGGATCACTTCCTTCCCGTTCTACCGAGTTACTAGATCATTACGCATTCACGTAACAATTTGGTATCAAAGCCAAATTCCTTTCAATGGCGGACCCAAGAACGAACGCATGGAGCAATTATCTAGTTTGCAAAGATGTTAGAAAGTTTCATGAAATCTTCGTCAACAAACAAAGAAATTGGCGGAATCGGTGCAAGCCTCGAGCAGACAAAGAAATTGGCAGCATCAATAGATGACATGCGAGCAAGGATTATGAGAGATTCCACGGCTGGAAACCGCCAAAAACCAACGCACCGAATTCATAAGCCAAAATTGGCTAAAATGGATTTTCCTAAGTACAAAGGGTGGATGATCCACAAGTTGGATATGTAGAGTCGAACAATTCTTTGAATTCCAACAAACTGAAGAAGAAGATAAATTACCCATGGCTGCCTACCATCTTGAGGAAGAGGCGCAAATGTGGTACCAATTATTTCAAACAATGAAGCATTAAATCATTGAAGGCTCTCTCCATATTCGTTATGGCCCAACCGTCTTTGAAGACCACTTTGATTTGACCAAACTTCAACAAGTGGGCACTGTGAGAGACTATCAGCTTCAATTCGAGCAACTCCTTAGCCGAGTAGGAAAATTATCAATTCCACATCAATTGGGATGTTTTGTGAGTGGATTGAAAGGAGATCTGAGGACAGAGGTACAAGCCTTGAAACCAAAATGCGTTGTGAAGCTATCGGATTAGCACGATTGTATGAAGCTCAATCAAGGGACTCAAATCTTTTGGCATAAACATTAAAGAACCGACCCTCCACCTTTATCGTCTTTTGCATTGACCCGCTCCCAAGGACCCAGTGGTGAACGCCTAAGTCCCGGAACTACTGGTGCGATCGTGTTTAATTGTGATGAGCGTTTCATTTGGGTCATTGTTAGAAGCTATTCCTTCTTGAGGGTATATATCCAGAGGAGGAAGAGCCCGAGAAGATCACCATGGCGTCAAGAAGACACCATTGCCCTTTGGAATTTTGTTAAGATTTTCTGATGTCACCCTTGAGGACAAGTGTGATTTGAAGGAGGGAGGAATGTTAGGGATATGACATGCAGTAGTTTCAATAGGAATCTATGTTATTGTTTTCTATCTTCTTTTGTCAAGTAGTTAGATAAGGTTGGAACTCTAATTGATAGAGGTGTTTATCTTCTATTCAAACAAGAGTTATCAATTAGTAGGATTAAGGAGTTATTTCATTTAAATAAGGAGTTATCTCCATTAGATAAAGGATCACGTATCCTAGTAGGTTTAGGAGTTCAACTCCTACTTTATGTCTTTTTAGCTGTCTATTTAAAGGCACGATCATTCAATAAAAGGTATGCAAATTTAATCTTCAAACCTTGTATTTGTTATGAGACCCAGGAATCTCTAATTTCCTACCGCTAGTTGTTTCAATTAGCAAATATAGGGAAGAATAAGAAGCAGGATCCTATTTCCTTCCCCGTTTCTACCCGAGTTACTAGATCTGTTACGCATTCACGTAACACTGAGTTGGAGAAAAATCCTTCAACTTAGTCCATAAAAATGATATGTGTCATTTGAGCGTGTGAGATGCACATATTTTTCTAATAGCAGAGACAAAGTTAGAATAAATTTTATTAAAAACTCATGTGCATCTCACATGTTAATAAAAAAATAGACACATGTCACTTTTATAGATTAGGTTAAAGGAAATTCCTCCAATCCAATTTGAAGGAAAACTTTATCCATTTATAATACTCTTTTTTTCACTACAAAAAAGTATTTAGTGATGTGTCTACAGTAACCCATATTTTGCCACAACACTAATTAGTGACTAGTCAATTAGTGCCATGTCAATAAAATTTTTAGCAATGCGTCAATTATTGTCATGTTGCTAATTCAAATTCAATTTAATTTCAAATAAAAATATATAAATTATACATCCATTAGTGATATGTGAAATTATGCCACATCACTCTTTATTAACGTGTCATTATGACACGTCACTCTTTTCTGAATTTAGTTAAGAAAATAGAATAGAGAGGGGTTTATCATATATATGTTAACTTTTAGGGAAACTACCTTTAGCCCTCACGAACTACTGAGTGTCGGTCATTTGTCCCTATGAACTGTTAAATGTGATATCCGACCCCATCAAACTACCTAACCCTAGCCAACATCCTCATTTCTTCCATTTTTGCCCTTCATTCTACAAAATAATATTTTTATACCCAAAATACCCTCAAAGAATGCCCAGAAAATCAAAGAAGGAAGAACACCCAAAATGGCTAAAGCAGACCATCATAACATGAAATTCAATCCAAATGTGCGAAAAACCAAAAATTCAGATAACAATTAATCAGATAGAAATATTGTGGGCATTCTTTAACAATTAATCAGGTGAAAAATGGCAATCGTAGGAACACCTTCGACAACACTACGGCAACTGCCCATGTCAGTCGCGCCCCGCCATGTGGCCGTGATCGGAGCTGGCGCCGTCGGTCTCGTAACGACTCGAGAGCTCCGGCTTGCGGGTCTCAACGTGGTGGTCTTCTGGCAAGGCGACCAGGTGGGAGGCACTTGGGTCTACACCCCAGGGGTCCGCGAGTGCATGGGCTTCCGGGACTACCCGTTCATCCCACAGGACGACCCAAACCGAGATCGAGGTGCTTCCCGGGTCACCGAGAGGTCCTCATGTATCTCAAAGACTTGCCGGTATTTTCTTGTTTGTTGGGTACATGAATGGGTTTTGTAAATTGCTAAGATCAATCGGTGTTTTTTTTTTTTTTTTTCTTTTTCTTTTTCTTCTTCTTCTTCCAATCATTAGTAAATGGCCTGGGAAGCAAATTCATAGTCGCAATTATCGTGTTCCAGAGCCTTTTAGAGATAAAGTATGTTGCAGGTTTCTATGGGTGTTCTTTCTTTGATTTTCTGGGCATTCTTTGAGGGCATTTTGGGTATAGAAATATTATTTTGTAGAATGGAGGGCAAAAATGGAAGAAAGGGGGTTGTTGGCTAGCGTTAGGTAGTTTGATGGGGTCAAGTATCACACTTGACAATTCATAAGGACAAATGGCCAACATCCGGTAGTTCATGAGTTAAAGATAGTTTCCCTAACTCCTTATAATCTTGTAAGTTTATAATATATTTACATACCCAAACACTCAATGAAAGTACCCCTAATATCATATATAGATCAAATCATTGTAAAAGATAGTGTAAAGAAACTCTCTTTCTCTCTTTTTATCTTTTATATGATACATTATTATTATTATTATTATTATATAACATGCTTTAAACTAATTATCTAACTAGTGTCGATCAAATTCAGTGGTACAGTAATATATTTAAAAAAACAAAAAATCTGAATAATATATCTAGTGATAAAGTTAATTATTATATAACCTGCTTTAAACTAATTATCTAACTAGTCGAATCGATTCAAGTACAGAATATATTGAAAAAAAAATCTGAATAATATATCTAGTGATAAAGTTAAGTATTCTAATACAGTCGGCAAAAGGAATGATTGGTGATAATTTTTGTTAAGATTGTTTAGAAGTATGGGAGGGAGAACCGTTTGAGAAGTGTTTTTTTTTTTTAAAAATAAAATATCAAAATCATGGGAAACTGCACCTCTTAATTGTTGGGAGATTATAAAGAGTTTTTATGAAAGTACATTAATAATCATAATTGAACACAACTTTAATTTAAAAGTTTAAATTAATGGGCTAAGGTCACTTAAGTATATTAAGTATTCTTTTTTTTATATTTTCTCAATGTTGGATACAACACTCACAAGTGCATTCATAACATTAATTAAGAGATACAACTGTCTCCAAGGGTCCTCGAGATAGCTAAATCGGATGTACGCCACGTTTCATGAAGTAGAAATAACTAGTTCGAATTTCCTCTCTCCCTTCCCTTGTGTGGACATGTCAAATATATATTTGTTCTCAAGGAGTAGCTTAATCAGCTATGTATCATGCCTCATAAAATAAAAGTCACTAATTGAATCTTTTATTTCTTTTCTCTTGTGTGGACATGTAAAATAAATAAATAAATAAATAAAATGAAGAGATACAACTTTTGTAAGATTTGTTTTATCCCTTTCCAAAGGAGACCTCCCACAACAACCTATCACCCATGGAAGACAATTGAGTATGTGGGGATCGATGTACATTATTATAGTGTGATTACCTCACATAAACATTCATTTCCCATTTGAGTACATTATAATAGTGCATAACAAGATTTTTATGAGGCATGATCGATGTACGATCATGCCCATTTCCCAATTGAGTATGTGGGGATCGATGTACATTATTATAGTGTGATTACCTCACATAAACATTCATTTCCCATTTGAGTACATTATAATAGTGCATAACAAGATTTTTAGTTTGATATGATTGACCCCGGCACCAAAATTTTGCCATACGCGAACTCTCACATGTAAAACCATCAGCTCCTGACACGTCCTACTTCCTCACAGGTCATGTCCCACTTCCTCAGAGGTCCCTTCACTATGATTAAAAAGCAGACTCTACTCATAAAAAAATAAAAAAATAAAAATAAATAAAAAGGAGGTTGAATACTAGAAAAATTTCTTTGGATTAGAACTTTTTATTTTTTGTTTTATAAATTTTTATTTTTATTACAGAAAGTACACGTGATTTTCATAAAACGAAAATAATACTTCTATTAAAATTTCATCCCACGTCAATACCAATCAAATTGTGACACATGTCATATAATTATTTTTTATTTAAAAAAAAATTATTTTTTTCAAAAAAAAAAAAGAATTGAAAATTTTGGGGGTGGCACCATTTGAGCGCAGAGGGAAAGGGGTTCGGGAAGTAGAAAAACAGAAAACGAAGGGAAAATAAGGTGGATTTCTAAGCCCAGTGGGGATAGTAATAAGGTGGGGGTGGCCGGGCGAAGCAAATGGCCAAGGAGCCACCCAAAATTTTTAATTTATTTTTCTTTCTTTTTTTAAATATAATTTTTTAATTTAAAAAAAATAAAAAATAAATAAAAAGTAATTATATGACATGTGGCACAATTTGATTAGTGTTAACATGACATTCCATTAAGTTTTGGACGAAATTTTAATAGAGATATCATTTCATTCTTTATGAAAACCACATATACCTCATGTGATAAAAATAAAAACCTAAAGAACAAAAAAAAAAAAGAGTTCAAACATAAGAAGCTTTTAGTATTTAACCCAAAAGAAAATATTCAAGATTATTTATAATACTCTCTTTTCTTTTTCTTTTTTATTCAAAAAGGTTAGAGAAGGAGAACAATTATTGTTATTCTACTTGAATGTAATCACATATATATATATAAAAGTCGAGTTTTTGCTCGGAGAGAGCCTAGAATTGCGACACGTGTCCTCAATTGGTTATATTAGAAAGTACCTAGGATTATGACACGTTGCATTTTAAATGTTAGCCTTTTAATAAGATAATTAAAACGTAGGGGTTTTATTTATAATGCATTGAATTGTCTAAAAGAAGAAAACAAAAGGTTTTCAAATTCTCTCTTTCTCTCTCTTTATCTAATTTTATTTTCATCTTCTCTTGCTTTATGCTTTTATCTTAATGTAAGACAATTAAAATGTATAGGTTTTATTTGTAATATATTTAATAGTCTTAATGAAGAAAACAAAAGGTTTACAAATTCTCTTGCCTAGAATTGGTGTTTTAGATTTTAGCCTTTTAGTGAGACAATTAAAACATAAGGGTTTTATTTGTAATATATTTAATTGTCTCAATGATGAAAACAAAAGGTTCACAAATTCTCTCTTTATTTTTCTTTTTATCTTCTCTTGCTTTCCCTTTATATTATTTGAAATGCATTTAATTGATATCTTAATGAAGAAAACAAAAGGTCTCTCTATCTTTCTCTATTTTTCTTTTTATCTTCTCTTGCTTTCTCTTTATATTTCAATGTGAGACAATTAATTTGGTATGCATTTAATTGATATCTTAATGAGGAAACAAAAGGTTCCCAAATTCTTTCTCTATGTTTATTTTTCTTTTTTCCTCTCTACTTTCTATATATATCTCAATGTTTCTTTGTAAATTTCACATTCAATTTAGGAAAAATACAAGAGAAATGTAGAGAGAGTTTCTAATCGTTATTACTCAATGAGACTACGGTTCTTTTTTCTTTTCTTGCTAGAATATTTATTTTACATTATATTAGTATTGTCATTTTATATGTTTTTGTATCTTTATTTTCGGTGCTTATGTTTTTTCATTTTGTTTTTGTCCCTTATATTTTTTTTCTTTTGTTTTTTAATTTTCTCTTCTTTTACTTTCTATTTTATATCAATCAATTTCAGGAAAAGCCAAGAGAAAGAATTTATATTCGTTGTTTCTCAATGAAAAATTATACTATAATTATTTTCTTGCTTTCTTTTTTTTCCTAACAGTTATTTTCAATTTTTTGATCAATGTTTCTCAATGAAAAATTATACTATAGTTTTTGTTTTTATTTTTGTTTTTGTTTTGTTTTGCTAGAATAGTTATTTTCATATTTTCGTTATTATTATTATTTTTTTACTTTATTTCCAATGCTTACGCTCTTCCATTTTTTTTTTTACCCTTTTTTTTTCTTCTAATTTCTATATTATTTTTTATTCAAATTTTTTTTTTTTTGTAAATTTTACATTGAATTCAAAAAATAATAGTGAGAGAGTTTCTTTTCGTAGAAACTCAAATTTTCTAATATATTTCACACTCAATTTTCCAATATACTACGGCTCTTTTCTTTTCTTTTCTTGCTAGAATATTTATTTTACATTAAATTAGTATTGTCATTTTATATGTTTTTGTATCTTTATTTTCGGTGCTTATGTTTTTTCATTTTGTTTTTGTCCCCTATATATTTTTTTATTTTCTCTTCTTTTACTTTCTATTTTATATCAATCAATTCCGTAAAAAGACAAGAGAAAGAGTTTCTATTCGTTGTTTCTCAATGAAAAATTGTATTATAATTATTTTCTTTCTTTCTTTCTTTCTTTCCTATAACCGTTATTTTCAATTTTCCGATCAATGTTTCTCAATGAAAAATTATAATATAGTTTTTGTTTTATTTTTGTTTTTGTTTTGTTTTGCTAGAATAGTTATTTTCATATTTTTGTTATTATTATTATTTTTTTTACTTTATTTCCAGTGCTTACGCTCTTCCATTTTTTTTTTACCCTTATTTTTTTTCTAATTTATATATTATTTTTTATTCAAATAATTACTTTTCTTTTTTGTAGATTTTACATTGAATTCAGAAAATAATAGTGAGAGAGTTTCTTTTCGTAGAAACTCAAATTTTCCAATATATTTCACACTCAATTTTTCAATCATATAATATTTTTTTTTATTTGCTTTCCTATATGTCTTAAAATTAGTTTCTTTACTTTTATGTATGTGAAGGATGGTTGAAAAAAAAGAAAAAACATTTATTTTCCATTATATTAGTATTGTCATTTTATATGTTTTTTTTTATCTTTATTTTCGGTACTTATATTCTTCCATTTTTGTTTTTGTCCCATATATTTTTATTTTTCTTCTTCTTTTACTTTCTATTTATATCAATCAATTCCAAAAAAAGACAAGAGAGAGATTCTATTCGTTGTTTCTCAATAAAAAATTATACTGCAGCTATTTTCTTTTTTATATTATTTTCCTATAACAGTTCTTTCAATTTTCCAATCTTTATTTATCATTGAAAAATTATACTACATTTTTTGTTTTGCTGGAATAGTTATTTTCAATTATTTTAATATTTTCATTTTTTTTAATCTTTATTTCTGGTGCTTTTGTTCTTTCATTTTTGTTTTTGTTTTTGACCCTTTTTTCTTTCTTTCTAATTTATATATTATTTTTTTATTCAAATGATTACTTTTCTTTTGTAAATTTTATATTGAATTCAGGAAATAATAGTGAGTTTCTTTTCGTGGAAATTCAATTTTTCCAATATATTTTACATTCAATTTTCCAATCGTAGATTTTTTTTGCCTTTCTTTTCCTATATGTCTTAAAATTAGTTTCATTTTCTTATATTTGTGGATTTCATTGGAACTGAGAAAAATTAAACTACCAACATTCTTTTATTTGCAAAATTAGTAAACATAATTGTAATAAGATATCAACATGCTCATATATTTTAGAATATTTCTTTATTTTTGTCAATGTAATGGTAAAATTTCTCAAAGAATTTGTTTATGAGGAGAAAGCTCAACTCTTGAGAGACAAAAGTTTACCACAATGGATTGTGTAGTGGAAGAGAAGTAGTATCATTGTTAGAATATAATGATTAATCAATCATTTTCTATAATTGATTAATCTAGGTTTTTATTTTGAATTTTTTTTCTTTTATATTTCATTTTAAACTACATATATGGAAACAAATATTTAACATGTTTCAATTTATAAAAAATAAAATTTATGAATTTTTAAATTTATTGGATATGTGGGTTTATGCTATTAAGTAAAACTATGGTTTAAAATGATCTTATGAACATTTGTCATTTTTTTTGTACCTAATTTGTTAATTAAGAGAAGAAAATAAAATTTGTTGTTTATGATCTTTTAAAGATTTTTTGACTTAACTATATATATATCATAGCGCGGGCTCTAAGCTAGTTATAGTAACATAGAAGACTGCTTAAGAAGGACTTAGATAGCAAAAATCACAAATGCACCTTCAAGACCAATCAAACAATAGCTTAATCGCTCATCCCACCAAAACATTGATAAGACTCAATAAAAATAATACAAATACACATAAAAAATTTCATATTTTGGTGTCGAACCCATGCCCTTGCACTAAGGCCATAGGTTCGGGAGTCGAACCTATTCCCATATAATACTTTGATAATCAATCTTCAACATTTAATAGAGCCACAAAAAAATCTTGGACCCACAAATCCTTTTAATATGTCAAGTTGTGCAGAGGAGCAGATGATTGTATATGATTGAACATTATGAAACATATGTATGGTGATAAAGATGTCAGTCTCGATCAATCAAAACACTTTAAAGTATCATAGTTTCATAGTTACACTTCCCAAAAAGATATTTTTCACCTTTTTTTTTTTTTGGCAATGACCAATTATTCATTCGATTTCTTCTAGAAGCCTTCGGTTTCATAAAGATAAGTAAAGCAGCATAAATTAGTAAACTGGTTCTCCCCTACCAAAATTTTAGGTATGTGCTTACTTTTCTTTAATTTAGTTGATTACCCAATTTAGGCATAGTTTTATTTTTATATTTATAGGACAAATCCAGTCTATTAATAAAATGGGTTGGAGGAAACAAAAAAAATTGGCTCAGGTTGTTAATATGTTTTGGAGAATTTTTTGTTTTAAAAGTTTGAAAAGCATTATGTAGTGGCATAAATGTAAAAATAATTTTGTGCTTTTTCACCATAATTTCCTTTTCTAACTTCCTTCTTTCATATAATTTGAATGATGTGTTGGTCATAATTATTATGAGATTGTCATACAAAATGTTATCAAAAACCATGTTAACATGCTAATTAAGTGAACATTGGAGTTTCATTGCACCAGCAAAGTGTGACGGAATTGATATAAAATGACTCAAGGTACTGTTTTATAATATAGTGAGTTGATGTTTACAAAACTGAAAGCAGAAGAATGAGAAAAATGATTAAGATATTGGAGGAAACTAATTTTCCTGAAATAAAGAGGGCATTTCCATTTGTGGCTTAATGAAAAGCAATATAAAGGTTGTTACTCTACATTTCATTCAGCTAATATTGATTTTTATCTTTTTATTGGTTGATAAATACTTTTATTATCTACCTTTTTTTAACATCAAATAAATGGAGAATATTAAACATGATGATGAATCTATTGGATGTAATCTAAGATTAAGGGATGATTTAAAATATTCAAACAACTTTAGAGTTAAATGGATAATAATATTCTCATTATCGTTACGATGTTTTGTAGTTATATTTAATTTCTGAGTGATGCTACAAGTCTATTTTTTGTCATTTAAAAAATAATGTGACTCTTAAAATCAGGATTTGTGATTGATCATTATTGAATTTTGATTAAATGATGATTTTAAGAGTCATATCGTTTTTAAAGGAACACAAGAATGACTTTTAAAACTACTCATCCATTTTTCTCCCTTTTGTGCAGACATATAAAAAAATAAAAAAAGAAAGAAGAAGACTCGCATCATTTATGAATGAACACAATAGTAACTTTTAGAATTACTCATAATTTCTACATTATTCCATCCATTTTCTCTTATTAGTTTGTTTTGGGGCAAAATGTTATGTCAAAATAAATTTTCAGGGAAAGACATGTTTTAATTTTGGAAAGAATTGATTATGTTCCACGGTTTGTTTGCAACTCTGAAAAATTGTTCAAAAAACATTTTTTTTTTTTTAAAAGGTTTAGTTGATATGAAAAATCACCAAATATTTCTTATATTTCTAATAGCTCATTTTGCATGAGATTATTAATTAATTAATTTTTTTTTTCCTTTTTGTAAGTTTCTTTATTCCCATTTATTTTCTCATCTTCCAAAGAAGTCAAGGCATGAGAATGGCATGAAAGGCAATGCCACAAGCTCAATTTTCTCTATGTTACAAAATTATTTTATGATATATATATTTTCTCTCAAAAATTAATACTTGTAAGGAAAGCCTTCCATTGACATGACATAAAATTTATACTATAGGCTCTTTTAATGTTCCTTCTAATTATGATATGACTTTTAAAATCACAAATAAATTAAAAGTCAATAATAATAATTTCAAGTTCAACTGTAATTTTAAAAGTTGCATTATAGTTGGGAGGACATAAGATGAATATTAGAAGAACACTTAGCATTTCTCTAAAAAAAATTTAGATAAAATTAATGTGTATATATATATATATATATATATATATATATATATATGAATGAGAACAAGTCAGTTTACACGGAATCTCAATACAGGTGTTTACTTGTACTACTACAGAAGAAATAAAAGTATAAAACAACTGGCTTAAATTTTTTTTTAATAAAAAAAAGGTATAAAACAACTGTATTGAAATCTAAGCAAACATAAGACCCGTTGATTTTCAACACGATATACAAATTTTACATGAACTTAATATAAAATTAGTAGATTAAGGTTAAAGTATATATATTATGTGTTTAGATAAATGAGTTTAGTTAAACTTTATCTATATATGTCTCATGATTTGAACCCGATACATGATATTAATACTAGTAATTTTTGACACGATTTATATAGTCTTATACTCTTATCTCAAAATAAGATAGAGATAAGATTTTCCTTGATAGTAGGAAATAAATTGAGCAAGAGGAAGAAAAAGAACTTGGCAAGCGGTAAGTCTAACAATCATTTCATTAATGAAAACATGATTCAAAAATACATTCAACTAATGAAATAATTGTTAAAATGGAAAAAAAAAATTACGTCTTGCCAACTTATTTTCTTTTTCTTTTTTTTTTTTTCGTCTATACCAACTTATTTTCTTTTTTATTTATTTATTTATTTTTATATATCCACACAAGAAATTATTTTCTATTATGAGATGTGATACACCACAAAGACCCAACAAAGACCCAACTTTTCTCCTATTTTACAATTTAAAGCTTTCTCTCTCTTCCACTAACAGTTTTTTTTTTTTAAAAAAATCTAACACTTAAAAGGAAGAAGTTGGATCTTTATTGGGTGTATGTTGTGCCTTTAACATTTCTCTTCTATTATTAAAGATTAATCTCATTTTGTCTTGAAAATCTTCTTTTGAGTTCAGAATCTTTCAAAATTCAAATAAGACTCTTGCAATAATATAATATTGATAATACTAAAAAATTAAATTAATAAAAAATAGTATATTTATTTAAATTAATATTTTAATAGAAGTCCCGACTCCGCACAACATATAAAAAATAGGAAAAACTTTACTTTGGCCCTTTGAATTTTCAGGTGATTTTACAAACCTCCTAAACTTTAAAATCTCTCACTTTGGACTCATAAACTTTTAATTGCTTTTAATGTAGACCCCTTAATTTTTATTTTTATTTTGACATGTCCATACAAGAAGGGGAAAGAGAAATTCGAACTATTAACTTTCGCTTCAAATGTGGTTCTTAGCTTATTAAGCTACCTATTGGGGACTCAATTTTGATATATGTTAACTTAACATTAATCTCAAAAACTAATAAATTTAATTATTTAAAGTAATATTTTGAGATAATGTGTAAAAACTTATTGTTTTCAGTTTTATCCATAGATTTATTTTTACCTGTTTTTAAGGATATTCAAGAGAAAATCCACAACTGATAGAGAGAGAGTCAGAGAGAGATGAGGCATGGTACCGGGGTTGACAACTCGGCATTGAAATAAAAATAGAATAACAACAACACGTGTGCTAAACCACTTTGCAACTGGTTGTGGAAATAGAGACGTTAGTTCTGAAGAAATTCTACTGCCGGCTTCGATCTGTCTCTCATTTTCCAAAAAATATGTATATTTGTTACTAGTTTCTTCCAATTCATTCTCTCCTTGAATCTCCATCAACTTTCAAAATCCATTTGTCACTATCTTCACTGAATCCTTCTTTACCTTCCAAATACCAACTGAATCTTTCCCATTTCAAACTGCTTCAAAAATCTGTGTTAATTTATTCTGTACTGCATCTTCAATACCCATTTCCTTAAAGATCTCAACTTTATTTCAAAATCTTCAATACCCGGTTCGTCAAATTCCTTAAATTTCATTCTCTACTACCCATCTGGAAATCTCCAAATGGGAGTGAAGCTGATAAGGTGGCCGTCGTGGCCACCACTGTCGTCGAAGAAATTCGAAGCAATAATTGCTGTCCGCCGGCTTGAAGGCTTAAGTTTAGCTCAAGATGAGGGAGAGAAGTCACTGATGTGTGAGATCAAATGGAAAGGTCAGAAGGGAGCTTTGAGGTCACTGAGGCGTCCTGGGAAGATACATCTCACCAAAGAAGTGGGCGTTGGAGATGGTGGGGTCGTGGAATGGAACGAAACATTTCGTAGCGTGTGTAATTTCTCGGGCTATAAGGAGGGTGTGTTTAGTCCATGGGAGGTTTCATTTACAGTGCTCCTCTCTGTGAGTTTGTCATCTTTTTTTTTTTTTTTTTTTTTTTTTTTTCGTTTTTAGAGGTAATTTGACTTTTGATGCTACAGAAATTTTGGATTTTTTGTTGTTGTTGTTGTTGCAAATTCTCTTGTTATTTCTTGTTTATTCATCCTAAACAGAAATCTCTCTGTTTTCGATTGTGATCGTAGATTTATTTTATGTTATTTTTAGTTTGTGGATTATTACCTATTCTTGGTTAGTATTATATTGGAGATACTGTTGTTTGGTGATTCCTTAGTTCCCGTAAGAATATGCTTATGTGCGATTTTGATGCTGCCTTTGTTGTTGATACTTTTTGAATTAAAATTCAAAATGTCCTTTATGGTTTCTGAAGCTACGAATACTGAAATCTTTGTTGTCAAAGATACTACTTTCATTCGGATTTGGCTGGATGAATGATGCTGACATATTCTCTGCCACAGAATTTGGTCAATTTTGTTGGTTTAGACTTTTCAGTATTGGAGTAAAGGTGCTAATAAACTTGGACATGCTTTCTTTTTCTCTTTTTCTCATTTTTTTTTTCTCACCTGGTTGATACAAGAAAATCTAATCGGTGTTGTGAAATGTTGTTAATTGCTGTACTAAGATTTGGATTTATTTATTTGCATTTGGATTTGTTCTTTTGAATTTAGGGTATGAATGAAGGGTCCAAAAACAGGGTTCCTGTTGCTGGAACTGCATCACTGAACTTAGCAGAATACACTTCCGCTGCTGATGGACAAGAGATTCAAATCAATTTTTCTGTCAAAGTTCCTGTTGGGATTACTGACTGTAGTCCCTCACTCTGTGTAAGTGCCTTATATAGTATTTTAGTAGGATTTTTATATGATTTCTCCTATCATTTATCTCTTCTTTCTCTTTATGTGTGTTCTTGTTTTGGAAATTTGTTTATCTCATTTAAGTTTATTTGTAATGCAGTTATCTCTCAATTTATTGGAATTAATAACCTCTCAAGTACCTTCAGAGGTAGTGCATAAATCAATAGTGTGCCTTGCACTGTCGCCCTGTTATTCGGAAGCTCACCCAACTGAGAAAAATGAGTTGTCTGCCCTTAAAGCTGGTCTAAAAAAAGTGAAATCCTTTGCAGATTATGTGTCGGTTGGAAGAGCAAAGAAGGCAAGCCATGAAGGAGAGAGCAGTGATGGCAAGTGCTCTGACAAAAGCTTGGATCCTGAATTCAATTATCCCTTTGACACAGATTCACTTGAAGATGATGATAACAAGGGGCAATCAGAGGATGATTTGAGCATTAGGCAACCGTTCGGTTATGAAACATTGGCCTCTGCAAACTGTGCCAAAGGATTATCATATTCCAATACAATAAACAATGGTCATGATGAATGCTGGATCTACTACAATAATTGTAAATTCTACAATATTGAGAATTTACATGCATCTCTCTCTGAGCAGATCCTGCAGCCAAATTTGAAGTTTAATATCCTTTCTTGGAAGAAAAGGAAACTAAGCTTCAAGTCTCCTAAACCAAAGGAGAACCTCTTTTGAAGAAACATTACGGCGAAGAGGGTGGGGATGATATTGATTATGATCGTAGGCAGCTTAGCCCTCTGATGAGTCTAGTCTTGGGGTATGTATCAAACCTTTTCCTTGTTGATGTTCTTCTCCTTTTAAATAAAATATTTGTTGTTCAGCTAATGACAATATATTTTCTGGCAGCAGCACAAGACTGAAGAAGGTTTTAACAACACTGGTGGATTGTCAATATCTGAATTTGGGGATGACAAATTTGCTATAGGTAGTTGGGAATGTAAGGAAGTAATCAGCCGTGATGGACAATTGAAGCTCCAAACTCAAGTATTTTTTGCTTCAATTGATCAAAGGAATGAACGTGCTGCTGGAGAGAGTGCATGTACAGCTCTGGTTGCAGTTATTGCTAATTGGTTGCATTCCAACCAAGATGAGATGCCCATCAAGTCTGAATTTGACAAGTTGATTAGAGATGGATCATTAGAATGGAGAAATCTTTGCAAGAATGATGTCTACATAGAGCAATTCCCCGACAAACACTTTGATCTCGAGACTATTCTCCAAGCTAAAATTCGTCCTATTTCTGTTGATCCAAAAAAATCCTTTGTTGGATTCTTCCATCCAGAAGGATTGGAGGAGGGTTGTTTTGACTTTCTTCATGGTGCCATGTCCTTTGACAGTATTTGGGATGAGATCAGCCTTTCTGCGTCAAATTGCCCAAGCAATGGTGAGCCTTTTGTCTACATTGTATGTTGGAATGATCACTTCTTTATCCTGAAGGTTGAGGAGAATGCTTACTATATTATTGACACTCTGGGGGAGAGACTCTATGAAGGATGCAACCAGGCATATGCCCTGAAATTTGATAAAGACACAATAATTACAAAATTATTGAATGAGGGTCAAGCATCAGATGACAAACCGGCCAATGCTAATGATAAGATGCAACCTAAAATCGCGAGGAAGCCTCATGTGAGGGGACTCTGGTAGTCCAGTCTAATGAGTCATATGATGAAAACAATGAGAGAGAAGAGATTGTATGTAGAGGGAAGGAATCATGCAAGGAGTATATTAAGAGCTTCTTGGCTGCAATTCCCATACGGGAATTAGAGGCTGATATCAAGAAGGGTCTGATGGCTTCTGCGCCTTTTCCACACAGGCTACAAATTGAGTTCCATTATACCCAGTTCTTGCAGCCGATGGTTGAATCTCCAATTGCAAAAACAACGGTTGATCCGCCAACAATGACAGTTGTTGCAGCCAATGGTTGAATCTCCAGTTTCAGAAACAATGGTTGATCCGCCAACAATGGCATTGGTAGTTGCATAGGTGACTCGTATAGAGCTCTATAAATTGCAGAAATTGTTATTATGCTAACCATGTTTTTTGCCTAGTTTCTTGTGTTGTGTGTTTAGGCTAACGAGTTAGAAAAAGAAAAGTCCCATCTCTCTTTTTGATTGCCTTTTGTTCTTTCAGTTGGTGCTTTCATTTTTAATTGTAAAGCAAGGAAATGGAAGCATCTCTTTTTTACACGTTTTGGAGTTGTGGCTATTTTTTCTTGTAAATGACTGTTTATTCAGACTGCTAATACTTCTATTTAATTAGTTACATTTTCTTGATTTTTGAACTTTGACTCCATGTAAATTTTATAGTCCTTATTCAAAGGTATGAGCCCTTTATATAGTGGCAAACATACCCTTTCTGATGTTCTGCTTTTCTTTCTTCAGTCAATAATCACATATCCATAGCCCTTTGTGAATAAAGAGTGGGGAGGGGGGCGTGTTCACCCTTTAAAGGTGGATACACAAAATGCCTTGAGGAGTTGCCGTTGAGGGAAATTTAGCTTGTTTAATATAAATGAATTGGATAAATGATAGTCATCTAGATGCAAGATGATTCCATTCTTCAAAATCTAACATATTATATTTGTTGTTTATGAATAAAAGAAGTTGAATGTCAAATAAAAATTTATTTTAAGTATGGTTATAAATATGATCTCAATTCCTTGACGACGGTGCAAATTATTTTAGTCGTTATCAATCAAGTAGGGCTAGGGTTGTAAACAAATGGACCCATTCGTGATCAGGATTGGATTTTGCACAAATAAGCTCAATTCGAACTAGGTTTATTTAATAAATAAGCCAAGTTCACGTATAAAAGCATAAATAAATTGAGTTTGAATGCCAAACTAGGCTTGATTTTTAAACAAGCCGAATTCCCAAAAACTTGGCTTGACTCAACTTTGGTAATGATAGCTAGATATGGCACAAAGATAGAGCACCAGCAGAAACCTATAATAAAGTAAATATTATTTAAGATGATACATGTTAATGAAGAAGATCAATGAAAATCTAAAATTAGATCATGGTGCTGCATGTTAAAGAAGCTCATGAGAACCCGATAGCATCTAGTTCAACATAAATTGAGGGCCACCATTAGCAAGCTAACTGAAAAGGCTTATGCGTAGGAGCCAGGTAAGTCATCTGGGACCTTGTTAAATTGAATCAATCAACTAAGCTTCGCTGATGTTATCTTGTGTATAAAATTGCTGTCAACCTAACAAAATCCACACTGAAAATTAGCTCCATCATCAGAACTGAAGTTACTGCAGGCATATGGGCATGAAGCTTCCTAGATCAACAGTTGCCATGCATGAATCCCAATTTTCTAGCATGAAGAAATTAATTAACATGGAGGCACCAAAAGATGACCATAAACATGCGATAGTTTTGAGTGTACGAAACCAAAATCATATATAAGAAAATATTTCATGTAGGTGTAAATCAACCAATACCATTCTAGTATTTCTTTTTTTAAAGGCCTTTAAATGATGAAAACTGTTCATCAAAAGAATAAATAAATAATATAATCCCATGTTAGCATAGCTTCTCCTATGAAGAAATGCTTCCTCCGGTGACTGAGTAATGCTACTCTTCACACTTATTTATCACACCCATTCTACACCAGCTGACATGGAGTGTTTCAAGTGGCTTCTCATGTCAATCACTTTAAATAAAATAAAATAAAATAAAACAATAATAAAACTACTTAAAACACATCATGTGAGCCAATGTAGAATAAGCATAATAAATAGGCGTGAAGAGTAGCATTACTCCCGGTGAATTTACATATATTAATCAACCACCTCCAAATAAACAAAGCCAAGAGGTAAGCTAGCAGTTAATCACCTCCAGCTAGACACAGCTGTGAAGCAAGCTTGACTACTCCCCACATGGGTGCATCATTCTGCAAGTAAACATAAGCTGAAATTAGTAGTATAATCGCTATAGAGGACATGACTTCTTCTACAAAAGTCTCTCTCTCTCACACACACACACACACCTCCCATTGTAGGTGATGCAAGTAATACCAACTTTTTGTGATAGTGCAGGGATCATCTCTTGTAACAAAAGCACTTTCTTAACTGACCCTCATTAAAGATTGTAATCAAACAATTTCATGTAATGAGAAATTCTCTTTAGTCTAGGCCTGCATACAAAATGCTTCAAGAATCGGATGTTCCATGGTCAAGATAATTACCTAAGGACAAGGGTATTTTCATTCAAAAGGCTGCTAAAATCCTTTATTGCTTAATTTAGCCAGATGAAATCATACCTAAGGTTGTAACAGCAGTCCAGGAAAAGATTATCCATATTAGCAAGTCTATTATTCTTCAGGCACCCAAAGTAAGGAAAAAGACAAACCAAAGACATTTTGTAACAAGGCATTCAACTCACCAGGTAAACAATATCAAAGGATTTTCTGTAGCCATCAAGAGAGTTCTCAATATTGTCGTTCCTGAGATAGCATTTCATAGGTTCAGTTACTGAATTAAGTTATAAATTATAGTACAGAGAATTAACTTTTAACCCAAGCAAGGGATAACAGAGTTAAATAATAAGCAAAGCAGATGCATAAGTAAAAGAAACATTAATTTTACTATGAAAAACCAAAAACTAACTTGCTTGTTTTCCGTAGTGTTTGATGCTTGATTACAATGGTATGATACAAACTTCACTTAAAACATGTGATCGGTCTATTCTGCCTTTGAACATGACCCACACAACACAACACCACCTTCCTTCTTACTTTCCAGCAGAACCAAATCAATGATCCCTTTATTTCAGTTGCTCTTAGACTCCACATACTTATGGTCATTTTTATTCATGTTCTGACTTTCTAATCACTATGGGCTTCTATAGCATACTTCTTTCCTCTCTCTCTCTCTCTCTCTCTCTGTTTTTCAAGTTTGGGAAGGGGAGGGGGGCGGAATTGGTTCTACAAAACCAAACCCAAAGGAAAAACGATTAATGCACCCACCTCAAAAGTATTTGTCAGTCTCAGTGCACCTTAAGCAGTCCCTCTTGGTAATCTAACCAAGCATCTATATTAAAACTTATCCAAACCAATCCCTCATGGTAATCCAACCTCTGTAACAAAGACATTGCTCTTCTGAGAATCTTTTGCCATTAATTAAAAGCAATCCCTCTTCCCCTTCTTACAAAAATAACATTTCATTTGTTAGCATTGCCTACCTCGACAGCCTGATGATTGCAAAGTACTCCTCTACAAAACTGACAAAGTGCTTTTTTGTCTTGCATGGACACAGTCACAAAGATCAACAAAAAATCATGTAATTTAATAAACCCTCTTTCAGCAATGTAGACAATTTCAGAATTAAAAATTAAAATCAACTTTGACAACAAGGGGTCCTCAGTCAATGACTCAGCCCGAAAAACAAAACAAGGCTTAAATTAAGTGTAACTTGCAACTAAATTGTAATTACAACTTCAGAGAGCATTAAAGGAACTAAGACAGTAAGGAAAGCACTCCCATATCTTTCCGTATTATTAAAGGCTGTTGGATCAGTTGCACCCTTTACTGATTACAACAGCAAGTATGCGCTTCTGAGCACAATCTATTTTCCACCCAGGTTGCTACCATTAGAACAAGGACATCAAAATTGCTGCCTTCACTTTGTTTATTTCAGATTTCCTTTATATTGGTATGGTGGGACTGCACCCGTGCCTTGGACGTCATGAATTAAGCAGCAATATGTATGGACCTTCCTAAAAATTGATTCAATGATTGATTCAATTGCAAGAAGTTGATTAGAATGGTTACACCCATTGGTGGAGTCCAAAGACAATGTGAGCAATCCCTAGTCCATTCTATGTTCCCAGTTTCTTGGATTCTCATCATTTTACGAAGTAATTAAATTACATTGTCATTCCAGTCTGATCAGTATGATACTGAACCTAGGCTCTGCTGGTTCACCCATGCCTCATCAATATGTTAGTGCTCTTTTTTGAAACCACAAGCGACCAAAGTAGTATGTTATTCTTTTTCTTAATATGGGTGAGCACTTCCCTTTTTTAAGTGATGGTTTACATAATTATATATATAGCAAAAATTTGGTTCACCACCCCTAAAAGATTCAGCAAAAGGGCTAGTAATATTAAAAGATTTGTGTCTTACTAGTGGACATTCATGTCCACGTTTGCAGCTTCATTAACCCAAGACATTCAGAACTTGAGTGTTTTGGAATTCTTTGTCAAACAAGAATATATAACACAGTATATATATACATCTAATAATACAAGTCACAAAGGGAAGCATATATATAATTGTGTCTCCACGTTTAGATTTTTAAGAGTTGCCTTGTCTTTGCTGAAACACAACATGCATGTCCATGTCCCACACATTGTAGTTAAAAGGAGAGTTTAAAACTGGCAGAGGAAAAAAAAAGATTCACAACAAGAAATAATGTGGTATTGTCCCATCCGATCTAATATAAAAAATAGAATCATGAATTGATCAAGAACATTTCTGGCCAAATAACTTGTTGAATATATTGCTACGCTAGAGTTGCTAAAACAAATAAGCCTAATAGGAAAAGAGATCAAACATGAAAATAACAGTTCCTGAAAAAAAAAATTATAAGTAACTGAATTTCATTAAAAACCCAAAGAGCACACCCAAGTACACATGAAGTATACAAGTTCATGAAAACTAGAAATATGAAAACAATCATAGGCAACCATCAAATGGAAGAGAAAAAGTATTTGGAAACAAAAAAAAACACGTAGTTTACGGAATTAGACACATTAGATGAAGTGCAAAAACATTTAAAAATGCACCTAGCATCTTTTACTAGGATTTGAGAATTGTCCATGTTTGATTATTTCCTAAAAGTATGAGAAGGTACTATGGAAGTATTATGCATTCAATAAACTTCTATAACTATGAGCAAGTGATGTTAGTCTAAATAAATTTTAACTCAAACTTGTTGTAAATCTTGGAAAATATATTTTCCAATTACAACAAAGGAAAATGATAGCAGCTCACAAGCATTTCACATTCTGTAGATTCACTGGAGAAATTGCATAGAAAGGTAAACATGACTAACTAATTACAAGCAGTCAAATGTAATAGAAGCAAGTTTATTCAAAATCAATGAACTTTACAATCAATTTAGACAGAACAAAATACCTATGTTTTTTTAAAGATGCTTTAAAAAGTGAAGGTAACTTTACAATCTATCCAAGTGACACAATATCTATAAATTGTTGGGGTTGAGCAAGTTTTACAAACTTACAGAAAGCCCACAGATATTCGAGTCTCGTAGTTCAAACCATCAGACATTCCCAAGTCCCCAATGTGATCACCAAGAAGCAGCACATTGGTCCTCTTCTTCACTGAGGCACTGTTGTCGGTTGGCCCGTCGATATCACCCAATCGGTCATGCAAAGGAGCAGCCATATCAAGAGCATGCTCGTTTTTATTAAGGCTATGAATCGTCTTCCCTGTAAATAGTTCCCAAGCAAAAATATAAACAGATCTTACATTCAAAACCATACACAAATCAAACAAAATGAATGTATTACTCCCTTTGTCTCAAAATAGATAATGCGTTGTCCTTCTCGGGTTGTTCCAAAATAGATGAAAGTTTCCCCAAAAAAAAATCCATTAAACTTTCCATATTATCCTTAAATTTGAACCCACAATTTTTCAAATTTGAACTCACTCTTTTTATATTCAAAAAGGGCAAGAGGAGGCGACCAACTGTAGCTATTTTACTTGGGCATTATGATGGTAGCACCTACTTGTTGGGAAATGCTTAGGAGAGGCCTAGATGACGGGAGCCGCAGGCGCTCCCTCAAGAACAAGTGAGCCATAGCCTAACCTAACCCCACCAGGACATCAATGGATTTCCAAGGCAGACGATACCAATTAGGCTTGTGTTAGTAATTCTCTATTGTGGAGATTTGAACCCAAGGCCTAGTACATGCTTGGACCTCATGGGGATTTCCTTGAGATTACTAAACAAATTTAAACTCACTTGCTCATGTTTGATCCCATCTTTCTTAGCTCATCTAAAAATATTTTAGGAAGAGTGTTGTTTCATTAAAATGGATTCCATTTGTAAACTTTCATCTACTTGTGAAAAGATTTATCAAACAAAGAATATATAACAAAAGTACTAACACAAGGATGAAATGATTAAAAACAGCCGTCCTACTTTTGTTACAAAATAGGCATAACTCCAGGATTATTCAATTAATTCCAGAAGAACTTCATTGGACTGAATGTAAACTTCACAAACAAAATAATAATGTCAATTTTTCCCTATATGACACATTCTTGACTGTTAGATTTGTCAGTAGACAAATTTGCCTCAAAAGAACTCATTTCAGGTACTGCATAAAAGAGTTGATAAATACCACAAGATGCAAGCCAGTTATGCTACACTAGCACAACTCCATGGACAGAAAGCAACCTAATCAGGCAATTACAGATCCTGTTGGAAATTTGGGAGGTGCAAATTTATGTAGAATTATAGAAAAACATGATTATGCTAAGATCAAACTCATTACTGCCCCCTTTAAGGGCAAGAAGGATCAAATGATACCTTTAAAAGAGACAAGGCAACCATCACTGTCAAATACCATTTGGTTTGAGACCACCTTAACATTTTTAAAAGATCTGTGAAGTTTCTGCCTCAGGACCTAGCACAGTGAAAAGAAAGCCACGGACAGACAAATGGGTGAGAACCATACCTAAAATTAATGAATAAATAAAATCTATATATCTGGAATATGACCGCTCCAAAACATTTTTTGTTAAACTAACCTCCTCTATGATATCAGCAAGCCCTGCAGAAAATATAAGAACAGGAATGTCTCTTTCCTGAAAATTATCAAAAGAGAATAAAATATTAAAGGTAAGGTTGACTGTGTCAGATAACCAATAGCAACACAATGCGATAAGCTAACTAGGACAACCCAAATCACAAGATAAAATTCCTCATTGGATTGCTTAGTATATTTTGCCCCACAATCATGCATGTTCCAAAGTGGTGCTAAAGAAAAAAGAAAAAAAAATTATAATGAAATAAGACATGCCTCCAAAAACTCAAACAGTTCAACAACGCCCTCTCTAAAAGCAATTCTGGCATTGGCAACAGATTGCTTTATCGCATCATATGTGAGGCCTCCCTCAATAAGAAGCATATGAGTTTTTCCCCACCTGTACCAATGAAACAAACAGTTTTATTTGTAGGCCATTTAACATACATAATGTGCATTCCAAGGAATACAAATTAGTAATTCATTTATCTCATTTAGATGTTTATAAGCTACAATAGCGCCTATGTTGAAGCGTATGAGAGTCACATGGAGGCAGCACAGTTGCTGAATTCACATACCACTCCTCCATGAGCCTCGTCTTCTCTTTGATTGGAATTGTTGCAGAGAACTCTAACGGATGATAGTATTCATATAATTGCTGCCTCTTGGCATCATATTCCAGATTCCCCTGTTGCAAAAGGCCATGACTGCCTACACATTTTATTAAGAAGATTGAAAGCAAATCCTGTAAACAGAGTTGTAAGGAAGAAAATAATCAAAAGACAACATAAATGCTGGAAAGACTTACTTTGCCCGGGTTGGCCATCGATTGAATACCGTGTTAATGTGCGATCAAAATCTACAATTACCTGATATATATCAAAGATATAAGAATACACCACTGCGCTAAGGAGGTAAACAAGAATATCATTCCAAAATTTATTAATGCAAAATTGAATAATCCTTTCTTCTTCTTTTTTCACTTCCACCAATATATATATATATTGTTTTGTAAATGGAATTCATTAAAAATCTCAAAGGCACAAAACACCAAACCAGAAAACGAAAATAATCGCTTCCACCCAAATCAAGTTATACGGTCTCTGTTAGAATTTTAACTAAATGATTTAACATGCATCAAAGCAGTAAGTCGACATAAATATTTCATATTTCACGTGTTGGCATTCACTTATTGATCTCATAATCGACATCATGGAACAAATTCCTTAACAGGGTTAATATATAATACAATTAATACACAGTTATAATGTAATCGCTAATAGATTCTTCATTAATAATCGAGGAGTCTTTCGTCTGAATTATTAATCCAAGAAATATGTTAGAAAAAAAATGCATGAAAAAACCTGGAGTTTTTGGGGACCCGCGCTTCGAATCGCGGCGATTTTCCGGTCCAGAAGCTCAGAGTCACCGATCACCATGTCACAAGCCTTGGAAGCATCATCTCCGTCCATTCCGATTTGGCTCCTACAACAGCAAAACCAAGCCCTACCCAGAAACCAAAAGGCAAAAAGGAAGCAACACGTACGTGAAACAATGAGTATGTGCGTAACTAGGAATGGGTGTGTCGTGTGCGCGCGCGTGTGAAGGAAATGCAGAGAGAAGCGAAGAGGGAAGGCAAGAAATGAAGGCGTGCATGTGTTGTAGGGCGGAGATCACGGACCTGGAACTGGGAGTGAAGCGGAGCGGAAGAGAGGAGGAGTGTTTGGGAGAGGAGGTGAAGCGGAGACGGGTGTTGATGATGATGATGCAGCTTTGGAACCGATAACTCATTTGTGTGTCGGACGGAATGGCAAATAATTGACCGACTGTGCCCGCATAACAAACGGTATGACGTAAGCCAATATGGGTTCATATCGTACGTTTTTTATTTCAATTAAATAATACTTTTTTTTGAAAAGCAATTAAATAATACTTGATTAGTTATAATGGAAAGAGTATTTTTATCTTTTTTATTTTTTAAGGGGATAAAAATCTCCTTTTACTATAATTAATTGGATTAAATTGAACTAATTCCTTCTTAGTACTTAGGTTTTCACGTTTTTTATTTTTGGGTTAAATGCTTTTGTGTTCTTGTTTTTTAACAATTTTATTTTTCAACTCTTAAATGTTTAGTTTTTATCATAGGAGATACCTCAAGTATACATAAAGATGGGGGGATGATACCTCCGTCTAACTTTCATCCAAAATTTGACTGAAATTCACGTCAACGCCCTTAAAAACTAGACACATGTCTATATACCTAATTAAAAATTAAATTAACAAAAAATGGAACCACCCTTTGGCCATGGGGTGGCCCCTTGAGTTTTTATTTTTATTTTTATTTATTAATAATTTAGTTTAGTTTTTTATTTTATGAAGAAGAAGTGTTTCTAAAAAAATTAAGAGAAAGCGTTTTGGGAAATAAAATTCTTTTTGGTGGCCTTCATAACATGCCACATTTTCAATAGGTAGCATTATTTAGGCCTTTTGATGCCTAAAAAGGTTTGAATTACCTAATTAATTTGAGAGTCTCATCACTTTACCACCATATCTTTAATGGCTTAAGCAAGAGAGGTGGTGCTGCCACCATTAACGACGTGCCACTCTAACATGGTAGCTTATGCCCCTCCTTAGCAAGGAAAAATAAATAAATAAATACGAAGGTGGAATCAGGTATTTCCCATTATATGCTCAACACACTCATTATCATTTTTCATGAAGTATCACATATAAGGTCGACTTTTCTTAAGTACAAATAATTCATTAGAACTATGAACTGTGCCTGTGAGCAAAAGTTTAAACTTTATCCGACATATGTGGAGAGGATGACGATGTTTTCTCAAAACTTTCGAATTATAATAATGTTTTCTCTCAAAATACCAAAAATTCTAAATGTAATGAAATTACCTTTAGTAAAATTAAAACAAAAATACTAAAACTTATAGAAAAAACTAAAACTAACAAAAAAAAAAAAAATCCAAACAGTGACCAAATTTAAAAATAAAAACAAAACCCTTTTTACAAGAAAAAGTTAAAATTTTGATTTTTTTTACAAAAATTTAAAATTTTCCATTTTTTAATTATTGTTTCATAATTTTTTAAAAATAAAATTTCCATTTAAAAATAAATAAAAATTTCATTTAAAAAAAAAAAATTTTTTTAAACAAAATTTAAAAAAAAAATCTTTTTTTATATACAAATTTTAGTTTTTAAAATTTTCATTTTTTTATTTTTATTTTTGAATTTATAGAAGTATTTTTGCCCTATTAAGAGCATCTCCAATAATAAAAGGTATTCTATCTACTCAAAAAGTGTAAGTCTTTATTTTAACTACCCATTTTTTAATACCAATTCCAACATATTCTATATTCCAATAGCTACTTGCTTTAAAATATTATTTCTCATTCTTTTTTTATTATATTATTACCAACACTTAATTAAAGGAAAAAATAGTCACATATATATAAATCATTAATAAAAACAAAAATAAACACATACGAGAAACATTCATCTCATATGCAGGTACTAATTCTTAAAATTAATAACAAAAATAAATATATACAATATAACTAATAATTCTTAAGATTGGCTATGCAATTCCCACATGTGTTCCACTAGGTTAAATTGTAGCTGAGAATGAATTTAACGGTCTCTAATATTCAAATGCCTTTGAATGAACTCAACAAATTTAGGGGTATGCTCGTGAGAAATTTGTTCGAGAAAGGGAAGAGAATAAATAAATACAGAGGAAGAATAAAAGGGCTTGAGGGAAAATGAGGAGATCGAATACCCAAAACAAAGAAAAAGCAATATTATATTATATTGGAAATAATATTAAATCAAATAATATTATATTCAATCTAGTATGTTATACTGAATAACTATAATTTGCTATTCATTGTAGCAATTAAGGTAAAATAGTTAATATGAAGTTATTCTATTTGAGGAAAAAAAAAAAAAGAGGCAAAAATAGTTAAATATAACTAATATCTCCCTTTTAGATACATTGCGAGAGATGTTTTAAGAAATCTATATGGGAATTTTAACCTTTTTACTAATTTTGGGGGATATTGACAATGTTTTAGTAATTTTGAGGAGTATTGTCACAATTAAAAGTTTGAAAAGACATTGTTAATTAAGTGATAGTTTGATGAGGGTGTGTTGACTTTTTTTAGGGTATTATCCCATTCAAGTGAACTAGAGATGATCTCAATTCCTCTCAATCCTCTCAACTAATTTGGTGATGTTGTTTGCTCATTTTTTGATTCGATCAATTTCTCATCATTTAAATCTAGCCTATGTGGTCCCAACGTTAGAGTAATTAAAGTAATAAATAATTGCTTAACCAAATCTCTAATTAATTGTTTAACCGTAACTCTTCAGTCTTTTATTTATTTTTATTTTTTACTTTTATAGTGATAATAATCTATGAACATCATTATCACAAAACTATATTTAAAAGGAGGAAAAACACAAATAGGTCTCTCTCCTTTTCCATTTAAATAATCAGCTTTCAATAATCACATAACAATTGGTTACGGTTAACTATTAATCGATATAATGATTGCAGTTGCAATTATTTAATAAGAAAAAAATATAAAAAAGTCTCATAAATTAATAGTCATTTTTTAAAGAAACACACGATGTTCAAAAGTTGTTAAAGTAACCCATCAAAGTAACAACCAAAGTATGTCAAAAGGGCCACATCTTTTTTATATTGATATAATATCACTAAAATAAAAAATTAATAAACTAAAAATAAACTAAACTTTTTTTAAAACATAAACAAACAAAAAAATCCAAGGGGCGAATAAAACTATAATATATATTTGGAATAAATAAAAAATTTGTCACTATAGTTTGTTTAAATTACAAATGTATAAAAAATATTGATAAATGTAGAATCAAACCATGTGTTTAGCCTAAATTATAAATCACTCAATGTCATATGAAAATAAAATAAGAGGTTCCTATAGTCTAATTTCATAAAAACATTAGACAAATTTTGTTAAATATCACATCAACACAAATAAAATAGTGACATCTGTCATTCTTAATAACAAAAATAAATATACTAAACTAAAAAATGAATTTTGTGATTTTTCTTTAAAAAGAAAGAGAAGAAAAAAGGAAAGCCCATCACCTCGGGGGTGCCTCATTGGCCACCTCCTGGAGCAACCCATTTATTTTTTCCTTTTCTTTTTTTTTTTAGGGTTTAGTTTATTAGTTTGATAGACCTCTTTAACACACTTTAAAAATCATTAAGCTTTTTAAAAAAGGGGTATTAGTTGAGGGTTTTTTTTAAGTACAAATAATTCATTACAACCATGTCGACAAGCAAAAGTTGGAACTTTATCTGACTTGTGTGGAGAGGGTGCTTTGCACCCAATTGACAATGTCTCATTTGAACTAGCTAGATAATAACCAATTAGTTATAGTATATAAATATTTTGTTTTTTACTTTTTGAGTAGACAAAAATATCATAAATTACAACTAACTGAATATTATCCCGTTTAAATGAATTGAAGAATATCTTACTTCCTCTTAAATCCTCTCAAACACTAATGTGTTGCTATTGTTTGCTCATTTTTTGGATTAATTTATCATCATTTAAACCTAGCCTATGTGGTCCTAACGTTGGAGTAATTAAAGTAATAAATAATTGCTTAACCTAATTTGTAATTAATTGTTTAACCCTAACTTTCAGTCTTTCTTTCTTTTTTTCTTTTTTTTTTTTATAAATTTTTTTTGTAGTGATAATAATTTGGTGCTCATTATTACAAAACCATATTTAAAAGGAGGGAAAAAAAATTTGGTATCTCTTTATTTAATTATTTATTTCTATTTAAATAATCACCTTTCAATAATAACATAACAATCGGTTACAGTTAACTATTAACCAATGTAAGGATTGTGGTTGCAATTATTTAAAAGGAACAAATATAAAAAAGTCTTTCAAACTAATAGCCGCTTTTTAAAGAGCCACAAAAGTAGCCCATCAAACTAATTACCAAAGTGTGTAAAAAATGTCATATATTTTTTTATATTGATATAATACCCTTATTCTTTTAAAAACTAAAATAAAAAATAAACTAAACTATTTTTTAAACATAAAAGAAATAAAAGGAAGGGAAAAACTACAAAATATTTGTTTGGAATAAATAAAAAATTAGTTACTATAATATTACAAATCACTTGTACGGTATAAAAAATATTGATAAATACAAAATCAAATTACATAGTTAATCTAAATTACAAATTACTCGATGTCATATGAAAGTGAAATCAAGCATCCGTGTAGTCCAATTCCATAAAAATATTTGACAAATTTTATTAGATGTCACAACAACGTCAATAAAATAGTGATATGTGTAATTCTTAATAAAAAAATAAATATATTGAACTAAAAAATTAATTTTATGATTTTGTTTTTAAAAGAAAAAAGAAAAAAAAGGCAAGCCACCACCTCGTGGTGGTGCATGGGCCCACCTCCAGGAGACACCCCTTTCATTTTTTTTTCTTTTTTATTTTATTTAAAAAAATAATTTCTTAGATTTTTATTCTATTACTTTTTTATTTCAATTTTGAAAAGAAAGGTATTATAGGAATAGAATAATAAAAAAAAGAAGACATTTTTGACATATTTTAATAGTTGAATTTCGATCGATACTTTAAACATGATTTTTTTAAAAAAACGGGTATTCGTTGAGGGATTTTTTATTATTTTTTAAAAAAATATATATATTTTTTCCAACAAAAAAAAAAAAAAACAAAATAGTCCCTCAAAATTGCTCCGACGACGTCGTTAGAAAGAAAAACGAAAAAAGAACACCCAAAACCCCAGTCCCCCAAACTCGGCCTCCGATCTGTTCGCTCACAAGTCACAACCACCTGTTTTGGAAACCCTAAGCTTCTAGGCAATCGATAGCCGATCGTCCACCCCACGAAATCTACCATCCTTGACGACGTCGTTTTCTTCGTTTAACGAGGGATAGAGCTTCCGTTCCAGGTACCCATTTCATTTCTGGTTAAATTATTTGCGTGTATTTGGTTTTCGTGCTTCTGTTGTGTTTCGGAGAAAGTTTGAATCAGAAATTTGAATTTTTGTGTGTATTTTTTTTTAAATTGGTTCTTTTGTGTTTATGTGTGCGAGCTTTTGTTTTTTTGTCCTTAAGTTTGTTAGATTCATGGGTTTTATTTAGTATTCCTCTTGCAATGATATATGGGTTTTAACTGTTGTTCTTGCTAGGCTGCTGTGTGAGTTGAAATTGGGTTGTAATGTTGTGTTTCTATGTGATGGTGATTGTGATTGTGAAAGTTGGGGATTGTTTGTAATTACCCTTGAAAATTGTTTTATTTTTTTGAATAGTTTTTAGTAAAGTTTGCCAATTTGTATAAATTTATGCCATTTATTTTTATTTTGATGTAATTATTGACGGTTCGGGCCGATTTGGTATCTGAACTTTAAACCTCTGCCATTTCTGGTTATCTGGACGGTCAGGTGCAGTCTGGATCTCAAAACTATGGCCACACCTACTGTTGAAAAGATTTCTCGCTTCTGTCAAATAAGGAATTTGTTCCATTCTCTTCCTCTCTTTCTTTCTCTTTTCAATTGCTCTAGGCTACCATCTAAAGAAGTCCTTCTACTTTAGATGATTTCATGAGAAGTTGGAGTTTGAATCGATTCGCTTGAATTTCTAATGATGGGTGTGGATGAGGAACTGGGTTATTGACATCTGGGTGCTGAGTACAGTGATACTAGTTGCTTGAGATGGTTGCTTGTTGAAAATAATTTGTTGTTTGCTGTTGGGGTGTTTTCTATTTTGAAGGAGAATGTAAGGGGTTTGGTTTGGACGAATGGATGTGATCTTGGGTGTGTGGTTGTTGTGTGGACAGGGAGGAGGCAGCAGCTGTTTGGTGTTGTGGTGGTGGTAGGTATTGTTAAGGATAATATTGAACATGAGTTCAGACAGCAGGAGCAGAAGCAGAAGCAGGAGCAGGAGCCCATTGGACCGTAAGATCCGTTCTGATCGCTTTTCTTATCGTGATGCACCTTACAGGAGAGATTCACGGCGGGGTTTCAGGTTTTCTGACTTTTGACCATTTATATATTATTTCTTGTCTACATTATGTGGGCTAGGGAAGAAAAAGTAAACTCTTATTCTTCACCAAAGACAGTGTATGAATATAATCATCATCCTATTTGTGTTGAGTAATGTTAAATCACCACTTTTCCCAAAAACTTAAGCTGATAAAAAGAGGTAATTTAATAATTTAATCAACACTTTAACGCTTCCCATTACGTGTGGGCTCAAACTCCCTTTAATAGGTGAGGCCCGGCACTTAGGAATATTTAATTGAAATGAGGGTGAATTGACTCAAGACTTTTGGCTCTGATACCATGTTAAATTACCAATTTTTCCAAAAGCTTAAGCTGTTAGAGGTAAATTTAATTATTTAATCAACACTTTAACAAGTACTTGAATTTGTTCTTGAAATCCTCTATTATTTGTATTTTATAATTTTTCTTGTGGATGATTATGTGCTTTTGATTTGTTTATTTTTTAAACTATTGTCTGGAAATACTGTAATTGTCAAAGAGCAGAGCAGTGCAAATCTGATGAGATTTCAATTTATGTAGTCACATAAAGGTCATCTAGGTTGCAGAACACCCCCAAAAAAAAAAAAAAAACCTTGCTGCTACATAAATAAAGATCTAATATTATATTTTGTATGTTATGTATACATTTGCCGAACTTCCAAAATCTGTATTACATCTGCTTTTGGAATCTTTACATATTCACAGCATATAAGTGACGTTTTGCATTTTCAATGCAGTTTCTGTGCATATTTTTATTAGATTATGCATATAGGTATTCTCAGGAAGAACTGGTGTAGGATATTAACCCATTATCTTGGTGTTTTCTGTGTTTGGTTTTGTTTTCAGCCGAGACAATCTATGTAAGAATTGCAAACGTCCGGGGCATTATGCTAGAGAGTGCCCTAATGTGGCAATTTGTCACAATTGTGCCCTGCCCGGGTAAGTAAACTTATTCTGGCTCTGCATTCTCATTGAAACATGTGTTCATGCTGTTACATTACTCATGTTATAGTCCCACTTAGTTGTTCAACACGTTTTAGTATATATTATTCGAATAATATAAAGTAATCAGTTTTTGTATTTTAGTCCATGCCTGTAAATCCTGGAATCTGTAAATTTAAGCCTCTCTTTTTGTCACTGCATCTAACACTACCACCTCCACTTAACCACCTTACTGCAGCTGCTGTTACAGATTTGGCTGCTATACCACCTTGCTACCCCTGCACTGCATTTGAGATACTGCCACCTCCAAAATTACCTACTCCCTCACCACCTTTATCAGTTTACTATCTGGTCCATCTCCACTGTTAAGCCAGCGTGGATGCATAAACCACTTTCATCAATCAATTTGTGATGCAAACATCTGTTGCCTTCATCAAAGCACCATTACTACTACTATTTTCACCATCCCCATCACAATTTTGCCTCTGCTGTCCTGTCTCCACTCTGTTCTAGTCCACTATCACCTCTGCCTCTGCCTTACTTTTTGCATCTGCTCTCTCAGCTTCAGAAACAATGGAGGCATTTTGGCATAGCTCCACTTTTCATCAATGGCATCCAACAGTACCACCTCTATTGTGTGCCTTATTGTTATTTTGACTGCACCACTCATCTCTCAAGAGAAAGAGGGATGGTCCTGGTCAATAACAAGGCTGCTGTGTATTAGAAAAACTGACATTCTTTTAGCTTTTGCTAGCATTTATAATATGCTGCAGCCATGGGATACCCATCCTCCACATTATTAAATTACCTTAAGTGCCGACCAATCTCTGTGCAAAATTGTGTGAGATCCCCAAAGGATGAGAACAAAAAAAAAAAAATTCCAAGGTTTGGGTGTTCGAGAACTAGAGCATGGACATCTTAGGATTTTCAGTATTTCTAGCAAAAGTAGAGCATGAGCTTATGAGGAATGTGGCAAGGTTGTATCTTACTTTGTTCATTTCACCCCAGTGATAATCATGTAGGTTTCATATAATAGGAATGTGATTTGTGTCGTTATCCAATGTACTGATATTTCTTCTTTGGAATGTAATTTGTGTCTTCATCCAATAGTATTGATATTTCTTCTTTTGTTATTTTATTTTATTTTGAATGGGACCTTTCATTCAATACCAACATATTCCTGTCTCTCCAGGCACATTGCTTCAGAATGTACTACAAAGTCGCTTTGTTGGAACTGTCGAGAACCTGGCCACATGGCCAGCAGCTGTCCAAATGAGGGCATCTGTCATACCTGTGGTAAGGCTGGACATCGTGCTAGAGAGTGCTCGGCTCCCCAACTACCACCTGGGGACTTGAGGTTGTGCAACAACTGTTATAAGCAGGGCCATATTGCAGCTGACTGCACAAACGAAAAGGCATGCAACAATTGTAGGAAGACAGGCCACTTGGCACGTGATTGTCCAAATGATCCCATCTGCAACTTGTGCAATGTAGCTGGGCACGTAGCTAGACAGTGCCCAAAATCCAACATTCTTGGAGAGCGGGGTGGCGGTGGTGGTGGCGGCGGTGGCGTTCGCAGTGGTGGTTACCGCGACATTGTATGCAGGAATTGCCAGCAGCTGGGTCATATGAGCAGGGATTGCATGGGCCCCTTGATGATATGTCACAACTGTGGTGGACGGGGACATCTGGCATATGAGTGCCCTTCTGGCAGGTTTATGGATCGCTATGCCAGGAGGTACTGATGATGGATGGCAGATCATTTTCTGGGCAATCTATTTTCTTAGTTATGTTTTTACCTTAAGCACTAGTTGCTTAGTTTTTGGACAAAATTGAAGGTCGAGACTTAATAGATTATGAGGAGTGGATTTGAAACCTTATTTGGTAGGGTTGTGCTGATATTGATGTGGAGCTTTTATTTCTCCGTAAGAACTTATTTTGTATGATTGTGCTTGAGATCAGAATAGATTTAACTATTTATAAAAGCTGTATGCCAATTATGTTAGATGATGTGATCATGTATAAACTCTTCTTGTAATGTCTTAGGTATCCTATGTTCCATGATTTAGAAGCTTGCAAGGTGGCTAAATATTGGACTTCTGTTGAAAGGGTTCCTGTTTTACTTTGGTTATAGTGTTGACCCTTGGAATGTGCAATCTATGGTAATGAAACAGGAAACTTTACTCAGCTTGTGGAGTTAGAAAACTGCTTTTCCCCTTACCAGAAGCTGGTTGAGAATTTTACGACTGAGGAGCTGCCCAACCTTTTCTTGGTTTTCTTCTTCTGATGACTGTGCCATGGTTTCAAGGTATTCAATTAATATTTGAGTCTGGTTAGTCAGGTTCCTTATCAATTATGATTCATTTTATAGATCATATTATTTTTACGAGCTTCTTATAAAAAAAAAAATTATGATTCATTTTATTTTATTGAGTCTGGTTGTTGACAATGGTTCTTTACTATTGTAAATTGAGATCTCTAACAATTATCTATTGAAACTGCATGAGAGAGATCATATGGAATTCACCTGTTTGGATAGGTAGTCGGACAATCTAAAACTTATTTGGGTAAATGAGTTTCATATAAATCCTCTCATAATTGCTATCTAGCTAATATTTGTGGATCCCGATCTCGTATCCTTGCCGTGACCAAACTGATTGACTTGTGAAATTGCCTATGGTTTTAAGAGGTTGAATGTCACACATCTATAATTGAGTACTTTGTTCAGTTTATTTGCAGTGTAATGGCAAGTGGAATTATTTCTCTTCAATAATGCAATAGATGAAGGTATTGAGATTATCAACAACTCCTTGTCTGGATTGTAGGGAATATTTTCTGGCATTTGTGAGAGGCTTCTAATGTGGCTTACTTACTCGAGTAAATGCTCTGGTTGATTCCTTGCAATTGTGAGAGGCTTCCGAACATTTAGCCTGAGTAAGTGGGCTCCTTGCTTGGGTGGGTGGACTCCATTAGACCCATTTATAATTGCTTGCTTGGTTGCAGAAAAACAAAGAAGCAATTGTAGTAGATTTCGATCCTAGATGAAGTTGGTGATAACATGTTTTTATGTGTTTTGCACCATATAACCTGTTTAGTAAACAAATCATGTTGGGTTGTTGACCTGAACACGACCCATTTCTATATGTTTCGACCTATTTAATATAAATTGGTTAAATTGACCCAAATTTTTTTTTTTTTTTTGAAAAGATGTTGATATTTTTAAGATAGAAGTTGAAAGTACAAAGCTTATACAACACAGAGTAACAAAATTATGACAAATCTTAACCATAGCCAAGACAAAACTATAGCCAAAACAGCAATTTTACGAACCGGCTAATCTATGTGTGACTTCCGATATTAGAATAGATTTGTAACAAGCAGAGACCAACAAAACATAGATATAACCCTTAACGGAACCCCTACAACCTAATGATAGGGGAATAAACCATCCACAACCCAAAAGGCTAGGATGTTTTATTACAAAGAAAAACAACTAAAACTAACTCATATATCAGATCTGCATCAAATATCTAAGATGTAGGACATGAGTAGCCCAAACACAACAATAGAAAAACAAAACTTAAAAAACTAAAAAACTCTACAAGCAGCAAAGGAGCTCGGCATCGAAGGGATCTCCAAGAAGACACACCAAGGCTGATAAAGAAAAGCAAATCTAAGAAAAAGAAAACTAGATCTGGAGCAAGATCTAGAAATATAACTTAGATTTGAAACAAACACCCGCCCGAAACATAGACTGGGGGAAACACTGAGCATTACTGCCATAGAGGGGAGAGGAGAGAAAATCTAGATCTAAATCTAGATCGTCCCTCCTCAAGACTTTTTACTAGTTTTGTTGCCTGAAGAAAGAGTGAAGAAGTGGTTTCTAGAAAGAAGGTAGAGCCTCTCTCTCTTAACGTTTTCTAAATTCTCAATCGACTCAAATACTTGATTTAATATAATTAACAGAGTTTCATAACTTATAAGCATAAATTATATCAATTATACACATTTACAACTAGATTCATACATTTCAAATGGAATAGGAACCCATTTGAAATGTATTAATCATTTCAAAGTTGAATGATTAAATTTACAATATTACCCATTATTTTACACTAAATGGATATTATCCATTTCATTTGAAATGGATAGGATCCTATTCCAGTTTCTAGAGGGTTGTAGGCCTATTATAATTAATGCTTCTTTTCTAAAAAAAAAAAAAAAAATAGGAGGAAACTTTAGAAAGCCCTGCTGAACTTCTACCATTTTTGAAATACCCCCCATAAACTTAAAAAACTCTTAATTTACCCCATGAACTTTCAATTACTCTCAATTTAGACCCCTCTGTCAGATTTTAAACATTAAATGACATTTATACTGATTTTTGTATAAAATTTCAACTTCCAAAATGTTTTTTTTTTTTAAAATGAAAATCAAAGATATTTTGGTCTTTTTAAAAATTTTTAACTACTAAAATTGACAGATGGGTCTAAATTGAGAGCAATTAAAAGTTCATGGGGGTAAATTAAGAGTTTTTGAAGTTTAAATGGGGCATTTCAAAAAGGGTGGAAGTTTGGGGAGGCTTTATGAAGTTTTCCCAAAAAATAGTTATATTTTTATTAAGCAGGTCGTCACAGAAATTGGTATTAGAGCGAATGGTATCAAGTTCTTTAGGGAACTTGCAACCATAGCAATTATTATATCATGAGTAGCTAGGTTCATAGAGTTGCGTCTAGTGTTAGGTTAAGGACAATGATTTATGTGCTTGTTTGTGATGTATTGTTGTTTATATGGTTTCTTTTGCATTGACCTGCGCAATCTTACAGAGTGATGCCACCTAGAAGATAGGATTAAGCTTAACCAATCATAATAGAGGACATATATGATGTGGTTAAGTTTAATCAAATCAAGGAAATAATAAAATCGGAATTTCTCCAATTTGAGTCAAAATCGGATCAGATAGAATTTTAGATTCTGAATAAGTCTTAGTATTTTGGCCATAACTTTTAGCTCAAATATCAGATTAAGGTTATTTCAGCACCATTGGAAAGCTAATTCAAAATTCTACAAATGATGTTCAAATATAATTTTCCTAAATCGGACTCCTGCTATACCAAAATTGTCTTGCAAGAGAAGGAGGCAAATCTAAACGAATCCTATTCCGATCTGTACATGAATTGCTTCCTAATTTGACTAGGAGATTGAAATTCAATTTTCTAGGTTTCCTAAGGCTTCTAAGGCTTGTTTGCTCCCTATAAATAGGCCTTTAAGCTTCAAGAGAAGGTGGATTGAGTTTTAGACATAAATTATTTCTTGGAGGCTTAGCGGAGTCATGAGCAGTTAAACTCCTTTGTGGGGTGTTGATGTAACCCTATCCAAGTACAATGGTTTGATTGTATTTAATTTCTAGTTATTCAATGTATGTATGTTGATTGCATAATTGTGAGAATCGCAATAATTGATTTATGTTCTTAATATTAAATACAATTGTTCTTCGATTACAAAATCAATATTTGCGAAATTCTCTTCTTGTCTTAGAAATTATTTTGCTCTTATTGAACTCAAATCAACCTTATTTTCTATGATTATAAGATTGATGGTTATGCAATGGGTTTTAATAGATATATGATTAATATGATTAAGATAAGTCATGCCTAGGAAAGACGGGTCGTACTACACTATAGTTTAGTGTAATTTAGGTAGACAATTTGTACCAACCGAAGATGAGTTATGCTATTCCAATCATTATATGAAACTTATTATAGGATTTTATAGTTTATACCTAGGGAAGACGGGTTGTGCCGCATTTTAGTAGTTAGGTGGACGATCTGTACCAACTGAAGATAGATTATCCTTATTTTTTAATATTGTATTTTCTCGTTTCTTTTATAACATGCATATCATGAATTGCTGAAATTAAACACAGTAAACTATTGTTGTGCGGATTGTGGTGAAGTCAATACCCTACTCTCTCTCTCATATTTTAATTTTCTTTTATTTTATGCATTTACTTTTAGAAAACAAAAATCAAAATAAATATCTTTTTAATTAAGTTAATTTTAATCTTTCGAATTTGATAACAAAACCCCTGCAGTCCTTGAGGTTCGACACCCTCTCTATAGCCGTATTCTACAAAGATTCATCCTATTACGAGTGGTTATTTTTATAATTGATATTTTTTGTCACAAAAATACCACATCAACATGCAACGTAGGAAATCACAACACAACGGGATTTGAAAGAGTTCTTTGCAAACACTATCATTTTTAAGAAGAAACTTGATGAACACTTTGAAAACTCAACGAGGCATAAAACAAAGACTATAACAGTGTTAAATACAAAAGGGAACTGAGCTTACCTCAAAGCTAAGTACAAACATGGCCTCTCTTCCTTGAAAACTCTACTTGGAAACACTCTTCCTCACCAAACTCTTTCTAAAAACGTGGAAGGGATTCTGGTAGCCTAGGGGCACACCAGAGGATGGAAGAAGGCATGAGGAATGAAAGGAGGGGTGGCCTATTTATAGAAAAAATCCGCCACCAACTCTCTGTTGAACCTACGGATGTCCAGCAACCCTAACATACGTCTGTTGGTTCTTGCACAGTGGTCCAAAGAGTGTCTTGTACGTCTAGGTATTATCCAAAGGGTATTTAAAAAGTAGCGTACATCCGGTAATCCCACGTATGTTCGCTAGTACGGTTTGCAGAGTGTACGTCAGGTGGTCTCCCGTCGTACGTTCGTACTACATACATCAGCATACATCTGCCAGACCTAGCGTACGTCCACATTCTGAGGATCAGGGTTTGGCTTATATTTTCTGAAGGCTTAAAGTGTGTTTAGGCTAACTTTAAGGGTTTTAAACCTTGTCTAAGCAGCTCTATCAAAGGCTTTTGTTAAACGTTATAGTGGAAAGGATCTCCCTAAATAAAATGTTATTTTTATCGGGGTATTACAAAATTGTACAATCAAAGCATTTAGCCAAAGATCATCAAAGCAGCGGAAATCATACTATATACATAACATCGTTACAAGAGATCTATGCTAAACCTTAATATGTAAGCATGCATCAAGTCCTAATGTCTATAACATAACTCAAAAATACTAGTTACCATAGGTACCCGCTTAAGCTTGCAATAAGTCCTCAAGCATCTCCTAGATCGAATTCTCTAACAATAACTGGATGCTTTGCAGTGTTTACTATTTATAACAGTATAATCGTACATATAGAGAAAAAAGATAAATAATACAAGGATAAGTCCGACAACTTAGTGAGTAAAAATGCACATGATGTACTCGTCATTAATTTGTGGATTCTGTTATTTATAAAGCACATGCAATATTATGAGATGACAGTTTATCATGAATGTGATATATATGGTTAGTAGTGGATTTCAAAACCCTAACCCTCGTTCTTATTCTTATTTCTATGTTTTATTACATTTTTTTTTATTATTAAATTCAATATGTGAAAATTGATTTAAATCTGTTAATTAAATAGGAAAATACATTCTAAGCGTAATTTACCAATCCCCATGAGAATGATCTCGTATTTACTTACTATACTATTGTTTTGATTTTGTATACTTACGAGTAAAATGTACCAGTTATTCCCCTATTAATTTAGGAGGGTAATCGGCACAACAAATGGTAAGGAAAAATTTCAGCCTGCATATACTCCACCTGGATTTATAATCCTCAATATTGTTGATGAAAGAGAGCACGCACTTCCACTTGGATTTGATGATGACAGAGGAGTAACACCTCCACCTGGATTTAGTCCTAATAGAGAACTCACCCCACTCACCCTCTTTGGACCTAGTGCAGGAATTATCTTACCTCAAGCATGGGGTAGGATGGTTGGCACAGAAGATATATAAATTTTGTAATGGTCATATGAGATCTTGTGACAAGGACTCATCATTCTGATCGGATTAGAGGTTTATTGTAGTACTCCTACCATTGGCCCAGTACACATTGACATCATTGAAAAGGGCCATGCTGTAAGTGAACCTTAAAGTATAGGGCCTAAAACTAGAGGTGATGCAACTGGAGGGCATAAAGTGGAAGTAGAGGGCCTAAAACTAAGGGTGGATTTGCAGGCAGAGGTACAGTGAGAGGTGGTGGAAAAATAAATGGTGTTGTATTCAGTGATGCTGCAGTTGCATCCAGTGGTGTTGTAGCAAATTTTAGAACTATTGTTAAATTAAAAGGAAAATGTATTGTGACAACAATACAAAAGGGAATTGAAATTATGGAAGCTAAGAGAAAACGGTTGAATCCAGAGTAGAAGCCCTAATGTCATGGACATGTAGTCTTATGGTTTTTTTTTTTTTTTAATGTAATGTGTATAGAGAACTTGTTAATGTCTATGGAAATTTTGATGTATGGAAGTTGGTAATGTGTATGGCCATATTTTGTATAGAATTTGTGAATGTATATGGAAATTAAGCTGTTTTGTTGAGGACTCTTGTTAAAGTAATGAAGAAATCATAATGTATTTGAGTTATTATCCATATGTTTTGTTCACCATATCATATTATATGGTCATTTGGAAGTTTGGTTATATTTAATTATGCTCAAACATATATATACTTAATTATTCAAGATAGCATGTAGTCTTATGCTCAAACACATGTTCTATACTCAATTCATGTTAACATAAACCCTAAACACACATTGATATAGCAACTAATAACTTCATTACAAATGACAAACTCAACAAAGTACGTTATATGTTTTGTTAAAAATTACATTATAACCACAATATGCTTCTAGAATTACACAAGCACAAAAGATCACATTATGCTTCCAAAATTACACAAGCACAAAAGACAACATTGTGCTCTCAAAATTACACATAAACATTAAAAAAAAAAACCCCACAATGCGATTCCAAAGTTACAAACACCTCAGTTCAACTTCATACGACCAACTTTGCATTCATACAAACCACTTCGAGTGTATCCAAACAAAACAAAAAAAAAGCACTTAAACAAATTATCCAGGAACACACAAGAATTGTTTGGTAATTCTTCTTAACTATATGAAGTTTGATCTCCCCAGTCTCTACTTCCTTACTATACCAAGCAATTTCTTTATCCATTTCTACTTTCACCTTATTGACTTCAACTTTAACCATGTTTTCACACCGTTTTGCTTCTAACAACAATTTTTTGTACCTTTGCCAAAACCAACTTGCAACCCTTTTACAATTGGCACACAACTCAAGATCAAGTCACTCAAATAAACTACAATCTTGGTTAATCTATAAAATAGTAAACAAATGTTAATCACCAACCTAAATACAAAATATTAGTTCCTAATAAACTTTTTAGGATTATGCTCATGCATTTTCTGGAAAAGAAGCTAGGGAAGAAAGGGGTTGAACCATAAAATGACAGAGCATACTTAGGTTGTGTTTATGCACAGTTTTCGATTGGTGACGTGGCACGCTTGTTGAGCTTCTGGGTGGACTACTCTGAAAGTGAATGCCTACACAAGGAAGAAGATGATAGGGTCGAAGAAAGACCGGGGGTGAGCCGGCGGGGCCACTCCGATGCCTAAGTCAGTGTTTGTTGTATGGAGAGAAAGAGGAAGCAACAATACGTAAAGAGGGCAATAATTGCATTACCAGAATGTGTAGTATGACTTGCATTATATAGGCATGGAATGGCAGTCCCTTAACTAATTACTGACTCTTCCTTGATTTGCTGTGAGGCAGTCTGTTATCGAGGGATTTGAGTATGTTGGCATTTGAATTTTGAATTCTTGTTGATAGAATATTTGATCCCGTATTTATAGGTGCTAGACATTTGAATTGGATGGTAAAGATCCCATCGCATACTTCAATGAGTTCAAATTTTCGATCCCTAAGTTCCTAGGTCTCGGATGCGAAGGGCCTCGAATTCAAGAGCCTTAGGACAAGCAGGTCTCGGAGGTCTTGAATTCGAGTCCTTAGTCTTCAGAGAAGGTCTTGGATTCGGGGCCTTAGTCTCGGAGATGCCTCAGGTTCGAGGCGTGGTCTTGGAGGTCTTGGGCCTAAGATGTTCTTGGGCTTCAGCCTGGGCTAGCAACTGTTGGGCTCACGTGAGGTTGATCCATGGTCCAACAGTTACCCCCCAATTTTCTTGTCTGGAAGACTATGGAAATTTCAATGTGTTACGGAGAATGGATCAAACTCAAAAAGCTTACCCTAACTCCGGAGACTCGAAGGCTTTCGAGGCTCTGCTTGTATGAGGGTACTTGTCGATCGGAGTTTTTTTTTTTTTTGGCGGGAAATTTTTGAATTTTCCCGCCAAAAGGATTTCAGACACTTCATCAGCTAGAGGAGACATTGATCATTTAATGCACCGATTCCAGTGGTCGAGGTTCGGCCACGTGTCGGATTCGGAGTGGCCAAACGGGCGGCAGTCCGTTCCCGTCATAATGACCAGCCAAGCATTGGAAGTCGAAGCGTTTTTGGGGCTTTCAAAGCATTTTTTTGGGTTTTAAACGTACGTCTTTCCATTTATCGATGCTGACGCCTCATATTTCTTCTGGGAGCCTATAAGATTCTGACTTGATTCATTTTTCAAACTTACTTGCTTGCGTAATCAACTTTTCCTGTTTCTTCAAACTCTCACACTCGCACCATTTCTTTATCTCCGGTGTTATTGAAAATGACCAAGGATGGCAATGATTTTGATGGCTTGGGGGACACCCATCCTGCTTTCTAAGTTTCTCAAGTATCCACTGCTGACGAGAGACGCATTTAGGAGGGAATGTTTCATCCCGAGCTTCATCAAAATCTGTTTTGACGACAATAACTCTAGTGCTGTGGCCCGATCAGGCACGCAAGAGGTCTGCGTATACGAGACCATGTTTCGGGCAGCTTTCGACTTCCTTTCATTCGAATAGTTAGAGAGCTACTTAGCTTTCTCAATCTATCACCTCACTAGCTGTCGCCGAATGCCTAGAGAACTTTCTTCGGGTGTGTGATTCTATGGCCCTTGGCATTGAGCAAGCAGCATACTCTCACCATGAGGGAGTTTATGAACCTTTATAGGCTGCAAAAGAACCCTCAAAGTTCCGTAGTCTACAAATTCTAGATGAAGAGGGGAAGGTTCCTCCAAATCAACTCCTAGTTCTCGAGCAACCCTAAATGGAAGAACAAGTATTTCTTCATTTCGGGTCATTTTGACCCCTTAGATGATTAATTGGGTCAACGAGGTTGTAAAGTGGGGTCGAGAGCACCCAAAGATGATGCTCGTTGGAAACCTCGTCATGGTTCCGAGGCTGCCGGAGTTCATCTACGATGTTGAATCTTTTCGTCCTCCCCCAAGGCCGATTGGCGATCCTTTACGGGTTCGCCTAGATCTTAGCGGTCCTACAGCCAACACCAGGGCCTCAACTCCCAAGAAGTTAAAAAATGAGGTCCTCGTGGCCACTCGAACCAAGCCCAAGGTAGTTGACAAGGACAAAGCTAAAGTAATCGACATCGGGAAACCTAAGAAGGTTTCGTATCCAATACAAACCGGTGGTCAATTCAAAATTCGGGAGCCGAAGCCCCTGACTCCTCCCAGGCTTCCCATCGCCGCACCACCGAAGAAACCACAAGTGGAGAAGGCCAAAAAGCCTCCTAAGGTCGCCAGGGTTCTCAAATTACAAGATGAGGAGGAAAGCCCAGAGGTAGGTGGGCCTGTCGAGGTTTGCCCGGAACCTGCTCCTCGAACCCATGACACAGTCGAGGAGTCGGTGGAGGTTCTTGAGGCTCCCGCAGTCAAGAAGAGGAAGCTGTCAAAGGCTGCAGAGCTGGAGGTCCCAATAGTCGAACTGGCGGCCTCGGTGATAGGAGTGGTGGACGTGGCCGAATTTTTGGCTTCTCGGAGGAAGAAGGCCGAGCTTCCCTTAGTTCCACGCTTGGCGGAAGTCGAGGCCTTTATCGCCAACGAGCTAGTTCCTGTCGTCCCGGTTGCCGTGGCAAAACCGGTTGGGGAAGAGCATCTACGAGCGCTAGAGGGGCCCACCTCTTCTCTATTGAACAAACCTTTGGGCTCGAATATTCAACATATATTAGACGATATCGACATGGAGTCGGAGGATTCGTGGGAATGACTAATGACAATATGGGGCCATCCCCTCTTGTGGCTACGAGGGTTCCTCAAAAGATATTATCCCCGATACCCGAAGCGGAGAAATAATTGAGAGCTCCGACCCCAAAAAGGCCTCGAAGTCTGACTTCGATAGAGGTCAAAAGGAGATAGGTTCGAGGAGGTCTCGAGTTTCCGAAGCGTCTGAAGCTTCGGGCTCTGAGAGTACGGCCAAAATACAGCTAAAGGGGGCAAACTGGACCATCGGAGGAGACTGGCCAAGCTTGGTGGAGACTTCAAGGGTAACTTTAAGGCGGTGGTGGATCTCGTCGACCACGAGAGGCTTCGTCTGAAGCGGGACATTACCCTTTGGGGAGTAGCGAGAGATGCTGACTATGCAATGTCTGGTAGGTATTTATTAAGCGGCTTCCACGTTTTTTTTTTTACTTTTGACACCTTGCCTTTCTTAATTGCAGGCTTTCCTCAGGTCGACGATTCTGTACTGTTATCTTTGTCAGGTCTCGACCTCCGACGACGGGCCGGAGCGCCTGCAGAAGAGACTTACAGAGGCCAAAGAGGAGAATGCCAATCTAAAGAAGGTCGTGGCTAAGCACGAAGAGGATCTTCGAGTCTTAGGTGAGCATTCGACCATGATGGAGTGTAAGGCTTCTGACGCCCCCAAGGCCAAGGACCGAGCAGAGGCCAAGCTTTCGAAGCTCTCTGAGGAAATTGAGCGCTTGGGCTCTGAGAATGCCAAGCTTCGAGAGGATCAGCGCATCCTTCAGGCAGAGAACGTCAAACTCCAGGAGGACCACTCTATCCTCAAGGAGGACTTGGGACAGCTCGGAGAAACACTCCGATGTCCTCGAGCAATTAAGGGAGAGTCGGGCCTCGGTGGAGCGAGGGGTGGTGAGCAAGGTTATGGCTGAGAAGAAGTTCCAATATTTCAACAGCCTTGTAAAGGGTTGTGGCTGGAATTGAAGGAGGCCAAGGCTAAGGCGGCTGACTATTTACATCAGTTGTCATTTGCCTCGAGAGTTCAAGATTCGGCCTGGGCAGATGGGATTCATCTTGGCTTCGAGACCTTCAAGACTTGGTGGAAGGACCCGGCTTGGAAGATGGACCTAAACTCGATCAATATTGAAGACATACCGATGACGAGTGGGGCCATTCGACAGCTGATTAGCTTCGGCCGGGAAGAGATGTCGGGTGCTGTGGGGATTGACCGGTTTGACTACAAACCAGAAATTGTTCCGAAAGGTGGAGAAGCGAAAAGGAGCCCGAGGACGCCATGAACTATCCACTTGCTCAGGACCCCCCGATTGACCCTTAGGTCTTGTAATTTAAAAACCTGTATTTCCACTATATTTTTGTAAATTTACAAAATTAATAAGAATTATTTTTCACAGAGGTTTGTTTATCCTTAGACATGTTTATTTTTCTTTGAAAATTGACCACAGAATAGCTGTTATAGCCCGAATTCCGAGAGCTATAGAAAGCCTTGGAATGTTGGCATTATATAAAGTTCTCGGATTTCGAGAACCTTGGTCTCATATTATCTGTTCAAGTGGAGGTCAAGAGTGGAGACCATCCATTTGGAACTTGATTCCTGGCAAGAGTTGGGCTTCTATTCCCGAAGTGTTAGGTCTCAGATGCTGAGCCTAGTGAGGACCAGGTCTCATATCGAGCTATGACCTTAGTTCCTCTCTAAGTGTCAGGTCTCGGATGTCGAGCTCGTGAAGACCAGGTCTCGTATCGAGCCATGACCTTAGTTCCTCTCTAAGTGTCATGTCTCGGATGCCGAGCCTGGTGAAGATTATGTCTCGTATCGAGCAGCGACCTTAGTTCTTCTCTAAGTGTCAGGTCTCGGATGCCGAGCCTGGTGAAGACTAGGTCTCGTATCGAGCCGCGACCTTAGTTCCACTTTAAGTGTTAGGTATCGGATGTCAAGTCTGGTGAAGACCAGGTCTCATATCGAGCTGTGACCTTAGCTCCTCTCTAAGTGTCAGGTCTCGAATGTCAAGCCTGGTGAAGACCAGGTCTCGTATCGAGCCGTGACCTTAGTTCCACTCTAAGTGTCAGGTCTTGGATGTCAAGCCTGGTGAAGATCAAGTCTCGTATCGAGCCGTGACCTTAGTTCCTCTCTAAGTGTTAGGTCTTGGATGTCGAGCTTGGTGAAGACCAGGTCTCGTATCGAGCCGTGACCTTAGTTCCACTCTAAGTGTCAGGTCTCGGATGTCGAGCCTGGTGAAGACTAGGTCTCGTATCGAGCCGTGACCTTAGTTTCATCTTGCTCCGACCAATTCCAGATATTTGTGAAGAGAAACTCTGAGCATTCCTTTTATTGCTTTAGTTCAAGCTGAAATCACAGAACAATATTAAATGTAAATTACATTATCTTAAATGAAATATTTTTTAAGGTGCTCTGCATTCCATGGCCTTGGAAGGACCTTCCCCGTTGAGTCTTCCAAGTAGTATGCACCAGGCCTTTGGCAGCTAATCACCTTATAGGGCCCCTCCCAGCTCGGAGCTAACTTTCCTTTGATTGGATCTCTGGTGGCTATAGTAACTTTGCGCAGGACCAGATCTCCGACCTTGAAACTTCTCGATTTCACCTTCCTGTTGAAGTACTTCGCCATCCTCTCTTGATAGGCTGACAGTGTGATCTGAGCATGATCTCGTTTTTTTTGCAGCAGATCTAAGTGAAGCTTGAGTCCTTCGGCGTTTGCCTCTGCCTTGTATGATTCAACCCTTAGGCTTCCCGATCCCAACTCTGCTGGAATGACTGCTTCAGTTCCAAATGCCAGAGCGTAAGGGGTTTCTTCTGTAGGAGTTCTCCTCGTAGTTCGATAGGCCCAAAGGACTTTCGGGAGATCGTCAGCCCAGTCACCTTTCCTGTCACCTAACTTCTTTTTTAAAATTTTGAAAATGGTTTTGTTGGTGGCTTCCACTTGCCCATTTGCCTGGGGATGTCCGGGGGAGGAGAAGTAATTCCTTATATGAATCTCAGCACACCACTTTCGAAATGGTTCACAGTCGAACTGTTTCCCGTTGTCAGTGACAAACGCATGTGGCACATCGTAGTGGTAGACAACATTTTTCCACAGGAATCGCTGAATGGTTTTGGTCGTTATGTTCGCTAGGGGTTCGACTTCTGCCCATTTGGTGAAGTAGTCTACTGCGACCACTGCGAATCGAACCCCCCTTTTCCTCGGGCAATGGTTCCACTATATCCACCCCCCATTGTAAGAAGGGCCAAGGAGAGGAAATTACAGTCAACTTCTCGGGGGGTTGCTTGGTGATGTTGGTAAATCATTGGCACTTATCACAATTCCTGACGATTTCTGCTGAATTTTTGTTCATGTTAGGCCAATAGAATCCTGCTTTAACGGCCTTATGTGCCAGCACCCTGGCTCCGGAATGACTTTCACAAATTCCCTCATGTATCTCTCGGAGGACGTAATTCCTTTCTTCAGTAGGGATACACTTGAGGAGAGGCAATGTAAATCCCCTCTTGTAGAGGACTCCATTTACCATCGTGTACCTCCCAGCCCTCATTCTTAACTGTGTTGCCGACTTCTTTTCGGAAGGTAGGATTCCATTCTGCAAGTAGCTAATGATTTCTTTCCTCCAGTCTGAGACCTCCTCGATCGACGATATTTGAGAGACATCCGAGACCTCCTCGAAAATTGAGGAGTGCCTTAGAATCCATATGCCCTTCTTATTTTCATTGTAATCAGCATTCTCTGCAAACGCCATTCTGGCCAAGTGATCCGCTTTCTCGTTGTCTTCTCGCGGAATCTTTTTGATGCAGAATTTCTGAAAATAAGTTTGCATGCTTTGTACCGTGGGGTACTTCTTTAGCGTTGCAAAGGCCTCGCGAAGGTCGTGGATGTGATCGCCTGACTCCTCGCTCTTTACCAGCATGTCATCCACATACACCTCCATGTTTCTCCCTATTTGGGCTTGGAACATTTTGTTCACCAGCCACTGGTAAGTGGCTCCTACGTTCTTCAAACAGAAAGGCATAACCTTATAGCAGTAAAGGCCTCGATCGGTGATGAATGCAGTCTTCTCTCGATCTTGTGGGTGCATGAGGATCTGGTTATATCCAGAAAACACATCCATGAAACTGAGTAACTCGTACCTGGAGGTGGAGTCGACCAGAGCATCAATGCGGGGGAGCGGAAAGCTGTCTTTGGGACAGGCTTTATTTAGGTCGGTGAAATCTACGCACATTCTCCATTTGTCGTTGAATTTTTTCACCAAGACTACGTTGGCTAGCCAGTCTTGGTAATAAACCTCCTCGATGAACTACGCCTTCAGGAGCTTCTCGACCTCCACAGTTATCGCCTCAACTCTTTCTGGTGCGAACTTCCTTCTCTTTTGTTTTACTGGCTTCACGCCAGGGTCTACATTCAAAACATGGACAATCTTCTCGGGGCTGATTCCCGGCATATCTTCATGTGACCAGGCGAAAACCTCCATATTCATATGGAGGAAATTCACGAGGGCTTCTCGAACTTCTTTATCGAGGCAAGTTCGTATCTGCAGGACCCTTCCTTCCCCAACCGAGACCTCTTCGAGCGGTTCTGCTAGTTCTCCTTTGGCCTCGGATACCGAGGCCACTGTTAGTGTGGTCGAATCCAAGACTTTCTTCATCAAGGTGTTGTAACACCTCCTTGCTGCTAGTTGATCGCCCCGCACTACTCCGACCCCCTCTTCTGTTGGGAACTTCATCATAAGGTGATATGTCGAGGTTGCTGCTTTTAATTTGTTTAGCGTTGGTCGACCCACAATTGCGTTGTACGCGTAGGGCTGGTCAATCACCAAGAAATCCACCATTACAGTAGATAATCGAGGTGCTTCTCCCGCCGTTACTGGCAAGGGAATGATCCCTATCGGGTATACCACTTCTCCGCCAAATCCGACTAATGAAGACCCGAACGGTTTGATCCTTTCGCGATCAATCCCCATTTGTTTGAAGGTCGGCCAACAGAGGATGTCGGCAGAGCTTCCATTGTCCACCAGAATTCGGTGGATTCCATGGTTGGCGACGGTCAAGGTTACTACTAGAGCATCGTCATGGGGCATCACCACCCCCCGTGCGTCTTCCTCCGAGAATGACAGCACCACCGATTTCGTCTTTGTGGCCTTCGAGGGCTTGTGTAAAGAATACACCTCCTGGCCCTGCAAACTTCTCGCATATGCCTTTCTGGCTGAGTTCGAATCTCTTCCGCCAACAATTTCGCCAGCAATGGTATGAATCTCCCTGACAACCTCTTGGTTTTGGAGGGGTTGCCGAACGTTCCTCCATTCTTCTCGATCGCATCGAACCTCTCTCGGAGCTTCGTTCGCACGCCTTGGTTTAGCACGTCCGAGACCTTCTCGAACTCCTTTTGGAGGCCCTCGACGATTCGCCTCCCGATTCCTTTCCTCCGCTAGGAATCTGACCAACCTTCCATTCTGTATAAAGACTTCGATCTCTCGACGGAGAGATATGCAATCTTCTGTCAAATGCTCATGGTCAACATGGTATTCACAAAATTTGCTCCGATCCCGTTTGAATGGTTCAGTCTTCATCTTCTATGGCCATCTGAATCTGGATCCCCTTTTATAGCCGAGAACACCTCGGTGAGGCTGGCGTTCAAAGGGGTGAAAACTTCCTTCTGGAATCTCGGTGGCTCTGCCTTTTGGGGTTCATTTTTTAATGATGGGCTCTGCTTCTTTTCCCCTCTTCGGGGATTCTTTTCCTCCGATTCTTTTCCTCCCTCGACTTAGGAACAGTCGAGGCCTTCTTGCTCTCCTGCTTTGCCTGTTCTTCCAACGTCTGAGCCTTAAGAAGTGTCCCGACTAACTCTTCCTGGTGGATGAACTCCTCAGTCAGTTTCATGAACTGAGGGAGAGTGACCTTATTCACATTCTTTCTTCCCACTTCGGCCATCAGTGGCCCTTCTGCTCGTACACCTGCATTAAGGCGCATAGTAGTGTCTTGTCGTCAAGGGTGTCGACTTCAAGCTTCTCTCTGTTAAAACGAAGCATGAAGTCCTTTAGACTCCCTTCTTTATCCTGACGTAAGGTCAACAGACAAGTGGCGTTCTTCTTCCTTTTTCTGGTGGTAAGGAATTGGGTTAAGAACAGGCATCCCAACTCCTTGAAAGTGCCTACTAATTTCGGGGGAAGCCCGGTAAACCAATATTTCGCCACCCCTTTTAGGGTCAATGGGAAAGCCCTACATGTAATCTTGTCCGGAGTGCCATGCAAGATGAGGTGCTCTCGAAAGGATTCCAAATGGTCTTGCGGATCCCCGCTCCCATCAAACTTTTCAATCCGTAGCATTTTGAATTTATCGGGTATGGGATATGCCTTCACCCGTTCGGTGAACGGGAGACTCTCATTTTCCAACATGTCCCATGCCGTCAATTTTGGGTCCTCCCCATCCATCCGGCGGAGCATCCGAGTATACTTGTCTTTGAGATCTTTCATCTTTGCATCCTGGTGGCTGTGCCGAGAATCCTCATTATCTCGGTGTCGCCTTGATCGGCGAGACCTTTCTCCTTCGCGCCTATCTCCGCGAGACTTTTCACCTTTGCGCCTTTCACGACGAGATTCGTTGCGAGGGGACTCCTCTCGGTGGGACTGATCCCTCCGAGATCCTCCCTCTATTTGATGTGACTTATCTCAGTCCTCCTCATTCTCTCCCTGCACATTACTTTCATTGTCCTCTTGGGGGTTGGCATGCCGCTTTCCACGGTGGACCCTATCTCGCTTATCCTTCTCGCGGCGTTCAGCACGTTCTCTTTCTTTCTCACTACTTTGGGCTTCGGCTGCATTGAGCTGGGCATTTAGTTCATCATTCTGCTTCTTGAGGACTTCCATTGACTCCCCTATAGACTTGAGAAAGTCCCTCAAATCTGGGTCATTGGACGCTCCGGGAGCGGTAGGGGGTGGCTGCGACGGGGGAGGCAACAACGGGTGTGAGGAGCGTGTGTTCACCATATCAGATATGCAAATGAATGAGAATCGACTGAAAAATCGTTCCCACATATGGCGCCAAACTGTTTATGCACAGTTTCCAATTGGTGACGTGGCACGCTTGTTGACCTTCTGGGTGGACTACTTTGAATGTGAATGCCTGCACAAGGAAGAAGATGATAGGGTCGAAAAGAGACCGGGGGTGAGCCGGCGGGGCTACTCCGATGCCTAAGTCAGTGTTTGTTGTATGGAGAGAAAGAGGAAGCAACAATGCGTAAAGAGGGCAAGAATTGTGTTACCAGAATGTGTAGTATGACTTGCATTATATAGGCATGGAATGACAGTCCCTTAACTAATTACTGACTCTTCCCTGATTTGCTGCGAGGTAGTTTGTTATCGAGGGATTTGAGTAGTTATCCGTCCTTTGATCTTCGGAGATCAAGATAGGATTTGGTTGTTGGCATTTGAATTTTGAATTCTTGTTGATAGAATATTTGATCCCGTATTTATAGGTGCTAGACATTTGAATTGGATGGATAAGATCGCATCGCATACTTCAATGAGTTCAAATTTCTGATCCCTAAGTTCTTGGGTTTCGGATGCAAAGGGCCTCGAATTCGAGAGCCTTAGGACAAGCGGGTCTTGGAGGTCTCGAATTCGAGTCCTTATTCTTCAGAGAAGGTCTCGGATTCGGGGCCTTGGTCTCGGAGATGCCTCAGGTTCGAGGCGTGGTCTTGGAGGCCTTGGGCCTAAGATGCTCTTGGGCTTCACTGGGCTAGCAACTGTTGGGCTCACGTGAGGTTGATCCATGGTCCAACAGGTTGTATAACAACTAATTGCAATTATAACCTTGAGTCATGTATGTCATTGAGTAGAAGTCTATTTTTTTACTAGGGAAAAACATATTCGTAGTGGAAACTAGAAAAAAAACTGTTTTAACTTCAGGGTAATTGAGAGAAAAAAGGAAAAAGCTAAAAAAACAATGGTTGAGTCATCAATAAAATTAAAATAGTATTAAAAAATTAGAATAAAGAACATTGGTTTTCAGAAAAGGGAAATAATCCAGCCATTTATATCATCATCTAAGTTCACTTCCAAAGGCACAAGATCATTCATATCATCATACTAAAAAAGAGAAAAGAAAAAAGAAAAAAAGAAATTCTCAATACTCATCCTAAACACAGAATTTACAGCGAAAATTAGAACCCTAAACAATAAAAAATAAAAAATGTATGATAAATTATGGGTTAATACAATATTGATAAAAAACAAACAACAAATTCTCAATACTCATCCTAAACACAGAATCCACAACGAAAATCAGAGCCATAAACAATACAAAATTAAAAGTGTATAATAAATTATGGGTTAATACGGTATTGATAAAAAACAAACAAGAAATTCTCAACGCTCATCATAAACACAAAACTTGCCTTATAATTTTTGCAACCCACGAACCTTCTCTCGAAATTTTTCTCACGATCATCAGCCGCTCACAATAGCAAAGTCACTGTGTTGAAGATGAAGCTCCACTTTGAGTGGAACCAAGCGACGCACCAAGACTTGATGTAGACTCCATTGAATCAGATGTTAACCCTAACATAAATGACTAGAAATACTAAATTACCCTTTGATTTTTTTAAAAATTTTGAAATTTGAAATTAAGGGTAAATTTGAAATAAAAAAAAATTAGTGGTATAAAAGGTAATTTTATCACTTTTAACGTTTAAAATTTAATGGAAAGGGTACATTGTATCAAATTGAAAGTTCAGGGATAATAGTTCAGGGGTCTTAAATAAATTTATTTATTTTTTTTAATTTTACGTTTTGAAATTGCAAATTCATACCAATGATAAACATCCCGAAGGCTAAAAGAACCATACAAAAAAAAATAATGTATAGGATAAAAGCCCATTAAGGCACTCTTGGCCCATGGCCCGGTAAAACAACGGTCTTTTCCTAAAACTTGAAAAACAAAACCCGGGCCTGAGCTCCAACTCGTATAACCGAAGGCTTCAATCGCCGCTCTCACCCAAATCGCGCTTTTCACAGACTCAAGACTCACAGTTTTTGTGCTCGTTCGTCTAATTTATCCGCTGCTCTCGACGCCACAGCATCAGGTTCCTTCCCCTTATCTCCGCTATATCAAATGATTCATTGTGCTTTCTTTCATGCGATAGATTTTTAGGGTTAGGGCTAAATTCCTTTTTGTTTTTGTTTTTTTTTTTTCCCTTTTTCGTGTTTAACCGTTTTGTGTACATGTATGGGTTTTTTTTGGTTTAATTTTTCCTCAGTAGTGATAATTAGGGTTACTTATGATGTGGCATTTCTGCGTGATTTGAATTGTTGTGATGCTTATGTTGAAAAGCAAAGATATTGTTTGTTTTTTGTTGTAAGTCTTGTGGGAGCAAAGCGAATGCTTCTGGAATTGCTGTGGGAAAACCAGAAATATGATTTCTGATGGTGTTGGAAATGTGCAGATAGGTTTGAAGGAGATGCTTATGAGTAGGGTTGAGTAGGAGATGGCTGATGTGACACAGGAGACGGGGGCGGGTGAGGAGGCAGGTGTGGTTGGGGATTTAGCCAATGAGACGGAGCGGACAGAGGTTGCGGATGTGGCTGGCATGACAGATGTGTGTTATGTGGAGGAGGAGAAGGATGAGGATTGCTCAGTGGGAATGGGGGAGGTTGTGGAGAAGGGGGATGTGGCTGGCTTGGTGGATGGGAAGGAGGTTGGTGTAGAGGAGGAGGCATCGGCTGAATTGAAGGAAACGATAGAGGTTGCAAAGGATGAGGATGTGGCTGACTTGGCAGAAACGAGGGAGGTTGCAGAGGGGGACATGTCTGACTTGGTGGGAACGACAGAAGTTGCAAAGAAAGACGATGTGGCTCACTTAACGGAAATGAGGGAGGTTGCAGAGGAGGAGGCTGTGGCTGACTTGGTGGAAACAGCAGAGGTTGGAAAGAAAGAGGATGTGCTTGACTGGGCGGAAACAACAAAGGTTGCAAAGAAAGAGGATGTGGCTGACTTGCTGGAGATGAGGGTGGCTGCAAAGGAGGAGGTTGACTTGGCAGAAATGGGGGAGGTTGCAGAGAAGGAGGTTGTATCTGACTTGGCAGAAACGGAGGAGGTTGCAGCTGACTTGGCAGAAATGAGGGAGGTTGTTGAGGAGGAGGATGTGGCTGACTTGGTGGGAATGAGGGAGGTTGTTGAGAAGGAGAATGTGGCTAGATTTGCAGAAGTGACAGAGGTTGCAAATGAAGAGGATGTGGCCGACTTGACGGAAATGAGGGAGGTGGCAAAGAAGGAGGATATGGCTGACTTGGTGGAAATGAGAAAAGTTGCAATGGAGGGTGTAGGTGACCATCCAGAAATGATGGAGGATGAAGAGGAGGAGGATGTGGCTGAATTGCCAGGAGGAGACATATTTGGCTGGCCAAGTGGTGGAAGATGGGGATTTGGTAGGCCCAATAGCTGAGGAAACAGATTTGGCATGCTCAGTGGCTGAGGAGTCAGATCTGGCAGGTGCAATGGGTGAGGAGACAGATTTGGCAGGCCCGGTAGTTGAGGAGACGGATTTAGGTGGCCATGTGGATGAGATAGAAGAAGCAGCAGATGAAGCAAACGTGGACGATGTGGAAAATGAGACCATGGAGGCAGAGGAGGACATGGCAGAGGAGGAGGCCATGGAGGCGGACGAGATAGATGCCGTAGAGATGACAGAAATGGCTGAGGATACCGTCGAGGCAGAAGAGATAGAGGCCGCAGAGGAAATGGAGGTGATCGAGGAGATGGAGGTGACAGAGTACATGGAGGTGGTGGAGACGAGTAAGGGCAGTGGTGGAGGGAAGAGGAAGCGTGGCAAGAATTCTCGGGCCCCGGCAAGAGTCCCAAGGAAGAAGGTGGAAGAGGATGTTTGTTTCATTTGCTTTGATGGGGGTGATCTTGTGCTTTGTGATCGCCGGTGAGATTATCATGTGCATTTTTCTTTGTGATATTTGTTGTGCCAGTATTTTGCTTCTTTAAGGTTTATGATCAATTTAATGAGATTGTGTGTGTGTGTGTGTGTTTTTTGTGGATTCTTAGGGGATGCCCTAAGGCGTACCATCCTTCTTGTGTTAATCGCGATGAGGCATTCTTTCGAGCCAAGGGTCGATGGAATTGTGGTATGTTGCTGCTTTGGTCTTTGATTTCTCCAATGTAATTTGAACTTAATGTTAAGTTTTGGTGATTAGTGGTGTATATCTGATGTGATATAAGTTTGTGGTATGTTAACTTTAGCTACAATTGTAGAAGTTTGATAGTAACTACAGTTATTTGGCGGTAATAATAGTATTGATTGTTTTATGCTATACAAATAAAAATTCTTCATACATGCATTGTAGATTTTGTGCTGCGTTTTAGTTTTATATGCTAGTGAGTATTGCACAAAAGTTGAGGACATTCAAAACTTGAACAGTAATCTTCTGAGTCATTTCCTCAATTAGAATGTCGATATATGTATTGAAGTTGTTCTTTTCTTTTCCTTTTGCAAAAGGTTTGATGCATACAACAGCCATGAGTGGACTGGTGTAATGGGGCTGGGAGTTCAATCTATAACTATTGACCAGCACACTCTTTAAGTTTTGCAAGCTCGTCAAGTTGGTAATTTGCTTGTGAAGTTTATTCGTTTCTGGTGATGACTGGATAAATGAATACTTCAAGGTCCGGAGGTAATTGCTTGCCACTAGCAAAATTTTGGATTCAATTGCTATTCCAAAGGTTGAAGGTGTGGAAAGGAAAGGAGAGGCCTAAAGCTGAGGTGTATTATATGTAGTAAAGAAGGACCATAGAAAAAAGAAAAGCAAAAAAAAGAAGAGTTTTTTAATTCAATGGGTCAGGGTTGGTTTTGTGAGTTGTGTTGAATTAGGATATAGAAGGTTTTTATCACTTGACTGTGACATGATCATCTTTGAATAATTGAGTCTTACGGCCACTTGAATTTTTCTGTATTCCAGGCGGTAAAGGTGGTTTTTGACCTACAATTGGCTTTCTGATGTCTTATTTCTGTGATGTAACTTGCTAAAAGTGGTGAGATTGTGAGTTACTAGTTGCAGTAGAACCTTTCTCTGTTACATTTACATGAAACCATATGACCCTTGCTCTTTGGGGAGCATAAAAGTATAGGTCTTTCAATTGTAATGAACGACTATTACAAAGTACAAGATATTGCTACTCAAATTTTCCCCTTTACTCCAAAGAAATTTCAACTCAAGTTAATCATGGCTTTCATTCTGTTCTATATGGAGAAAGGGATAAGCACCTAGAAATGTTGTCACTTATTGTGTTCAACTAATTACAGGACTGAGGTGATGATGGGGAACATCACTGGCAGCCCCCTTTGAAGACTTATAAGCGGTGAGGAAAACCTGGTTCTAATGCTCAAGCTTTAATATGGGATATTTCAGATGATGGAGAGCTCTCTTGGGACCTTGCTGAACTAGTCTAAGTTGATTTGAGTCTTAATTTGTTGTTTATCTGGGTTAGGTTGCTGATAGTTCCGTTTTATTAAGTTATACTAATGTAGGGTCATCGAGTAATTTTTAAATTTGCTGTACTCATGGCCCATGAGTCTTATTGTATGTTTTGGAGTAATTTTCTATTTTTTTAATTGTTTCTCCATGGTTTAGTAGTTCTTTTATTCAACAATCCTATTCTTCGTGGGAAAAAGATTAGGAATTGCCTGGTTCTTGAGAGGTTTTCATGCCATCTGTCAGGTTCATAGAACAAGTTGAATAAAGTTACAGTAACTTTTTAAAAAAGTTTTGAGGGTGCGATTACCTTCTCCTTCGTTGGTGTGATTACTTAGAAACCTAGGTGGTTGCCTTAGCTTTACTTGTCTTCTTCTTATTCCATTCACCTATTTAATATGAAAGCATCAAATTCCTTCAAGATTCAATCTTTTATAACCTAAACATCCCTAAATTCCTTAAACATCAACCCGTTTAAGAAACCATGGAGAACCTACCCTAAACTCTTATCTAGTGCTAAACATTTAAGATATTGTATCAGATTTGTTACATGAGGTTTTATTGATTCTCTTCCTTTCATACTGTAATTTTTTAGGAGAACTTAGTGTATACATCTTGTGGACATGAGGTTTCCCTGTTCTCTATTGAAATATACTCACATAAAATATGATTCTTTTAAGGTCCGTTTGGTTGTCCCATTTTCCTTTGTTTAGGATTTTATATGTAAATCCATCCATTTGAACTGAGAAAGTACGACACTAAAGTCAAAGACATGCTTTATGTTGGAAGATTGATGCCATTTCACAAAATCACGCTAATGGTGCTACACTCCTGTGATTACATTTTTTTTTTCCTGTGGCTGCTTAGACAGTAGATTTATGCCTGTCATATGTGCATTTTGATTTACTATACTCAATTATCATGGGACTATAATTCCACCTCGAGTTTTCATGATCTGGTTTATTAAATTATTATTACGTATTGAATTTCCAAATTTAAAAAGGGGTCTGTTACTTCTGTTGCTTAGCCCTATCTAATTTAAGTGTGTTCATGGATTTTAGGTTGGCACCTGTGTAGCAACTGTGAGAAGAATGCCTACTATATGTGTTATACCTGTACATTTTCCTTGTGCAAGGCATGCATCAAAGATTCAGTTATCCTATGTGTGAGAGGAAACAAAGGCTTCTGCGAGCCATGCATGAAAACGGTCACGTTAATCGAACACAATCTGCAAGGAAACAGGGATATGGTATGTGTTTTTTGCTTTCCTTGTCTTTCTTTTTTTTTTTTATTTTTATTTATTTATTTTAATTTTTTTTATTCTAAGCTTGTGCTCACTCCTCATTCAATGGGTCATTCTCATTGTTAAGACTGAATTTTGTAGCTGTAGTTTAGCTTATAGAAGGGGAAATATTTGGAATTGGAGCATATTTGGCCTTAGAATTTATCCACATTTATGGTTCAATCGTTTGTCATTATGCATTTTTTTCCTTTCCTTTGATTAATTGGGACCTGGCCAGCATAGTTTTGTTGTCATTGATTGCTTCAAAGTGAGGTAAAATATGAGCTCAATATGTTGGTGCCCTTGGGCAAAATCTGTTTATTTTTGCATGTTTGCTGTGTACTTTAATGATTCTGATGAATAGTTTATTCTAGTTTTATGTGTACGTAGGGGCGCCTTACGCTTTTTATAAAATTTTCTATTGCTTAACAAAAAAATTATTTTAGTGTTTATGGTGGATAATTAATGAGTGTCGTGTTTTATTGCTGTTGCCTTTGGTCACTATTAGCTGAACTGCATGTACAGAACTTTTTGGACTAGCACATAGGCGGATGATTAGCATTGTAAATTGTAAACTTGAATGGCTGCCATGTACATTGAATCATTTGCTTAAGTAATTATGACTTTTTGGACTAGCCAATGTATGGATTTGTTTTTTAATAACTGGCTGGTATATAATGTGAGCTGTAAACCATAAAATGTAGTTTTTCTTTTATATTTAGATCTACCATAAATAACTCATCCTCCTTTAGTCAAATATGGCAGCAGAGGTTGATAGGCAGTAATAAGTCAATTTGTGATCTCTTACACAACTTGTGGTCATCCTGAATCCATATGTAACTGTTGGTGCTTGGTTTCATGTAGCTTCTATAGTTCTGGTCAATCGATAGAGGAACATGAGACCACTTTTTCAGCAGAGTTACAAGAAATGGATTGGGAAGTTGGTTTAGCTGATGCTTATTCAGTAAATTGTGTGGTATTGTTGAAAAAGTCTCGTTGATTGCCTGATAGCGTGTGACTCTTATAGCATCTTCTGTCCATTCCTATACCCCCCTAATTTCCCTGTACTTCTTAAGCAATCATTTGTATTTTACCATCTTGGTTTAGGCCAAATAAGGTATTGAGTCTGAAGAAACCTATTTCACAATGTATTTCTAATTTCTACCTTTTAGAATGGCCCCTGTGTCACAAAGAGACAAGCAATGATGGCATTGGGGAGTAAAAATGTGAAAGGCATAATCATGAAGAGCTATCGGTAAACATGTGTGAAGGGATCCCAATGTTTTGTGAAATCAGCAGGGTTAAAGTTTAAAAACCAAAGAAAATCTGTTGAAACCCAGTTCCACTGGTGAAACATGCACGTTGGCTAGTTGTGTGGGACAGAGGGCTCCCATCTCTTTTTGAGAAACAATTGCAAAATTGGCTGCTCTTCTCCTTGATGTAGGTCTCCCTGGAAACTGCTTGACTTATATAGATCACTCTCCATCTTTATCCTAGATGCCACTGATTTAGGGAAGATCCTCACCACGGATAACCTAAAGAAGGCACATGTTAACTATGCCTAGAAGAGTGGTAGACCTTTTCACTTGTTGGAGAGGGCAACTGGGTGGTATTCAGAATGCTGTATTGTGGAAGATTGTTCTGTCCTACCTAATGTGATGTCTTTGGAGATAAATAAGTGATCGGAGTTTTAAAGATCATGAGCGGATGGTGGTTTAATTAAAGGAGTTTTTCTTCAAGACACTTTACTGCTGGGCAGCTGCCTTTGGCATTAATATTCTAGCTTTCATGTTTTTTTTTTTTTTTATCTGTTTTCTTTTTCTGGTTAGGTGTATCTCTTACTTGGGTTGCACTTTTGCGCATTTTAAGAAAATTGTGATTCCTTGTAAAAAAAGGGATAAATGCAAAATTGGTTCTTGTGGTTAGCCTAAATTACAAATCACTCCTTGTAGTATAACAAATAATTTATAGATCCCTGTAGTTAGCCTAAATTACAAATCACTATCTGTGATATAAAAAATAATTTATAAGCCTTCATGGTATATCAAAATAATAGTTTAATCCCTAAAATCAATTTATAAGTCCTTAGGGTATACCAAAATAACTGTTTACTCCCTAAAATCAATTTCCGTTAAGTAACTTAACAAAATTCGTTACTTTGTTATGTCATACTGTTATAATAAATTAATATAATTTATTCTATCTCCAAAATTTTACTTCATGCGTAACCCTCCCTCATTTCATATTTTTCGCCACGATTTGGGAGCATTTTATGAGAATTTGATAGTCATATTTTGTGAAGAGGCTAAGGAAGATAAAGATGAGGGACAGTTATGTGCAAGGTAAAATTTTTGAGAAATAAGAGATTAGGTTAATTTATTGTAACAGTATGACGTGGAGTGATGACAAAGCGACAAATTTTAAGTTCCTTAACGGAAATTGATTTCAAAAAACAAATTGTTATTTTGACATACCTTGATGACCTATAAATTATTTTTTATACCATAGGGAGTGATTTGTAATTTAGGCCTACCATAGGGATCTATAAATTATTTTTTATACAACATTGAGTGATTTGTAATTTAGGCCAACCACAAGGACCAATTTTGCATTTATCCCTAAAAAAAATCTATAAATAAATTCTAAATTGGTGTGGTGCTTTTGGAAGCTATCTTTTATAGAGATCTTCGATTGCATTGTATAACTATGCAATGGCTTTGCATTATATCATTAGCTTATGGTAGGAATGATAAATGAGCTCCCTATTGATATAAAAGGGGATGGAGGTGCAATTGTCTACAAATTTTCAGCAAAGGAACCACTGCTTTATAAAAAATACTTGTTTATTTGTCTTAGCCTTCACCATTCCAAATTGCTATAGGTAGATGCTGTAGTCATGGCTTCAAAAGATATTTGTTTGGAAGCCCTGAAACGTTTTGAGAAATTTTCATTTTGGTGTGTTCTTCCCTTTAGCTTCAAAAACTGTAGATTTTTTTTATTCATGCAAAATCTACTACCATTTTTAGTTATTTTTGATGGCATATGTGGATGTACTAGTTTTATGTAGAATGAGATCTCGTGATGCGGATGGGGTCTCATCAAACATGCCTTCTGTGGATGATATTGGGTTGGTTAGTGAGCAATTTGAGGTTAATTCTAAATTGGAGATGAAGTGACACACTTTGGACTCTATAGGTTTAGGTTAATAGGACTAGGAGAAACATAATGGTGCAAGTTTCGTTCGGTTATGATACAAGTTGGTGGTATAAGAAAAAAAGAAAAAGAAACAATTTTTGGTATTGTGGATTGGTTAGTCATAAGGATTGAGAGTGCATTATCAATAATATCTTACGGAGCTTTTGGGGTAGGGTTGTGGAAGAATATTAGGAAAGGCTGGGAGACTCTCAAAGGCTTTATTAGACTTGTGGTGGGGGATGGGACTAGGATTAGCATTTGGCATGATTTGTGGCGTGGAGATACAGTTCTTAAGGTAGCTTTTTCAGTTTTATTTGGTATTGCTTGTGCGAAGGATGTCTTAGCTGCGGTTAATATGGAGGTTTTGGGTAGATCCAATTATTGGAATGTGAGTTTTTCTAGAGAGGCACATGACTGAGAGTTCGAAGTCTTTGCTTCCTTTCTCCAGGGGTTGCTTTCAGCCAGAGTGTGAAGAAGGTGTGAAGATAGATTGTGGTACGAATTTCCTCCAAAAGAGGCCCTTTCAAGGTCAAGTCCCTCTTTTACTCCTTGGATTATACTGAAGGTAGGAGCTTCCCATGGAAGAGTGTGCGGCGTACACAGACTCCTTAGAGGGCTGCCTTTTTTGCGTAGTTGGCGGCTTTGGGCAAAATTTTGACGGTAGATAATCTCAGAAAGCGACATGTTATTGTGATAAATAGATTTTGCATGTGTAAAAGAAGTGAGGAGATAGTTGATCATCATCTTCTTCATTGTGAGGTAGCTTTTGCTTTGTGGAGTGCCATCTTTAGTCGTTTTGGGATGTCTTGGGTGATGCCTAGATGGGTTTTTGATTTGTTTGCCTGTTGGTGGTCTTTTGGTAAGCGAAGGAGTACCGCGGTCTAGAAGATGGTGCTTACTTGCCTCTTTTGGTGTTTATGGAAGAAAAGGAACGATTGGTGCTTAAGGACTTGGAGAGGTCCTTGGAGGACATTTTATCCTCTTGTTTTCATACTTTGTATCTTTCAACTGTAGGATATGTGTCCCTGTTGTCGATTAGTTATGATGATTTTCTTGTTCACTTTTTCTTTTTCTAGTTAGGTGATCCCTTTTGTGTACTCATTGTCTACTTTGGGGTGCCTTATGCTTTTAATAAGACTTGTTATTACTTATAAAAAAAGGGGTTTGCTAGGGGTTCTCCTCATAGTGTTCTCCTGGTATTCTCCCAGTCTTATGTATAATATGATTTAATAAAAAATAAAATTGTAATACTATTTTTTTGCTAACAGATTAATTTTTATGAGTTAATAGTTAGGTTCTAATGCTTTAAAACTTGTTTTTGGATTCAAAATTAAAACCTAAGGGTGGAAGGTTAACCCTTTAGGGATGATATCATCCAAAATGGATTTGATCATCCTAAATTTGATGCTAATGCCTCAATTTTGTTGCTAATGCCTCACAAAGTTGTTGCTAATGCCTCAAATTTGGTGCTAATGCCTAAAAAAACCGGTGGTGGAAGCAATTACAATTTTTTTTTTCTTAAATCATGTTTTATATAAAACTGGGAGAACACCAGGAGAACCTACGGGGAGAACCCCTAGCATTTTCCTAAAAAAAAGGGATTGAGATACTGAGAGATGTCATTCATGGTCATGAGTGAGTTGGATGAGGTTGAAAAGTTCATTGGGAATTGTTTTGATGGTATCATAATGTTTAGTGGAAGGAAGAATTTCCTTGGAAAAGTTAGGGTCAAGTACACTTAGTTGTGAAACACCAATTAATGCACCATTGAGATAAATTAATTTGATTCAAGAGTGGGGAAGAATGAATGGCTCCTTACAATAGGCTCAATGCCGCCCTTCTGTCCCACCAGTTCTGTCTTGCCTAATGTGGTGTCTTTGGAGGGAAATAAATGACTGAAGTTCTAAAGACTGTGAGAGGATGGTAGTGGAGTTAAAGTCTTTCTTCTTCGATACTCTTTACCAATGGAAAACTATTATTGACTATATTAAATTTCCTAATTTTATTGATTTTCTTCCTTGTTTGGCTAGGTGTATCTTTTGTATACATCTTGTGTATGGGTTGTGCACCCTTTTAATAATATTTTGATTACTTGTAAAAAAAAAAAAAAAGAGGGGGAAGAATTGGTTAGACTGAGAAAAAAAATTAATAGTAGTGGAAAATGTTATGATAAGGTTGATGGAAGAGTATATGGCTTTTCCCCCACGTAATTACTATTGTTTTTATGAAATTATGCCCTTACATTTACCCAGCTGTGGTTGATCTGCCTGATCTGTGCTGTTGTATGTTAATTTCAGTATGTTTTGGCTATCACATTTATTGTGGTGTCATATTTATTTCCTCTTTTGCTCACTTTCCTTGTGCTTATGCAGGTTCAAGTAGATTTTGATGACAAAAGTAGTTGGGAGTATCTTTTCAAGGATTACTGGTTAGATTTGAAAGAGAAGCTGTCTTTGACTTTAGATGAACTAAATCACGCTAAAAATCCATGGAAAGTAGCTGATTCATTTGCGGGTAAACAGGACTCACCTGATGAACTTTATGATGCTAATAATGATGAGGGGTCAGATTCAGACAGTTCTGGGAATATAGAAATCAGCAACTCTAAAAGAAGGAGGGCCAAGAAACGGTTGAGGCCCCGTTCTAAGGAGGCTGATTCAGCAGCCCCTGCAACAGCAGCTGATGCTGAAGGTCCATCCACTGATGACAATGCTGAATGGGCATCAAAAGAGCTCTTGGAGTTTGTTATGCACATGAAGGACGGCGACAGATCTGTTTTATCTCAGTTTGATGTTCAGGCTCTCTTACTAGACTATATAAAGAGAAACAAACTCCGTGATCCTCGTCGCAAAAGTCAAATAATTTGTGACTTGAGGCTCCAAAGTCTATTTGGGAAACCGCGAGTGGGGCATTTTGAAATGTTAAAGCTTCTTGAATCTCACTTTCTTATAAAAGAGGATTCACAGGTTGATGATCTTCAAGGGAGTGTTGTTGATACTGAAGCTAGTCAGTTGGAGACTGATGCTGATGCCCTAGTAAAGACTGGTCGAGATAAGAAACGTAAAACTCGTAAGAAGGGTGACGAGAGAGGACCTCAATCAAATGTAGACGACTATGCAGCCATTGATAATCACAACATTAATTTAATTTACTTAAGACGTAATTTAGTAGAAGAACTACTTGATGACATGGAAAAGTTTCATGACAAAGTTGTTGGTTCTTTTGTGAGAATAAGGATTTCTGGTAGTGGTCAAAAGCAAGATTTGTATAGGCTGGTACAAGTTATAGGTAATTGTTTAGATAAATTGTCTTGTATACTATTTTTGACTTTTGAGTGTTGATGGAATAAATCTTGCAAGATTGTAAAATTTCTTAATGATTTTGTGGACAGGTACATGCAAAGCAGCTGAGCCATATAAAGTTGGTAAAAAGATGGCGGATATCTTGCTAGAAATATTAAATTTAAACAAGATAGAGATCGTATCAACTGATATAATCTCAAATCAAGAGTTCACTGAGGTGATTGAACACACAAGATTTCATACTTCTTATTTGTACTTTTCTGATTCAAGTCGTCCTGTTGGCTTTGTGATGAGAGAGGGAGATAGTGACCCTTCCAATCTACCTTTCTTTCAGTCTTTTTCTTTTTTAGTTTTTATGGATGTTTGGTTTATGAGTGAGATATAACGGATGTTAAAGGAATACCTGAATTGGAAGTTTCCACGTTTTGATGAGGGGATATGCCACCTTAAATGTGGCATTGAAAAGTTAAACTATTAGTGAGTAATACGTGTTGCAATGAGGGAAATGAGCAGTATTATTGGCACTTGGCGGCCTGTTTGGTAGGCTTTTTCTTTAATTGGGAAAAAGAAAAAGAAAAAAAATATTTGTGGTGTCTAAATTTATAGCTTATACAGTAATTGGAAAGGATTTGGGTTGAAGACTTATGCCCACTCTGTTTTATGTATTTGTTATTTCTTTCTTTAAAGATTTAACTCATTTCTTCTTTATCTCTAGGATGAGTGCAAGCGTCTGCGCCAAAGCATAAAATGTGGACTTATCAACCGGCTGACTGTGGTAATCTCATGCTCTTATCTCCAATTTTATGTTTTGGCATTAAGCATCTAAATATTCTAAGTTCTGAGAAAATTAATGTTTGGTTGTAGGGAGACATTCAGGAGAGAGCAATTGCACTCCAGGAGGTCAGGGTTAAAGATGTAAGTTTTTTGGTTTGTCAATTGTCATTATAATTGATTCTTGCTCCGCTTGTATGTCTGTGCAATACTTCAGAACTTTATTAGATTTTCTCAACATATTAGATGTATTGACACATGGGAAAAAATGTTAGAATTTCTAGAATTAGTTAAAAGCTGATGAAAAAGATTATAAGAGTAGATCTACAAAAGAATAAATGTTTTTAGAAATCAATCATTCTCCATTCTCATGAAATTTAACATGTGTTTTCATCATAAATCACTTTTATGATAGCAAGATGACAATATTTCTACTACCTTAGACCTATCTTCACGTCAAGTAACTGTCTCTCTGTGAACACTGTCATGGCCACTGCCGCATGAAGTAGAGTTGGGTGGAGTCATAGTCACTAGGTGTAAGGAGCATTAGACATTATGTCTAATTTGGGATGATTTAGGGTTTTACATTCCAATGTGAACAATGAAAACTGGAAGAAGATGAAATTAATAGTCGAAGCTGATATAGGGAAAGTAAAGCAGAGTATGAGATTAATAAGAAGTGCATATCTCAAGGTGATGTGTCAAAGAGAGATGAGCTTAGATTAAATGGTGGAATGCAGCTGGCAGCCACTAAGATGAGCGTGCATTTTATGTGTTTCACAGTTTCAGCATGCATTTTATGTGTTAATTCGAATTTATTCTGAAGACTTAAGGGGGAAGAGGTGTCAAACATTCTTTTCTTTCTTGTTTTTTATGTGCGTTTTGGGCCGTCATGTGCTGAAGAGAAGTTGATGTTGTGTTACCAAAGTGCAATCTAATAATAATAATAATAAAAGTGCAATCTTCTCTAATTTATAAGAAAAATAGCTCTAGTTGACCATTTTTGCAACTAAAATATGTTATAGTTTAATAAATTAAATGTAATTTTATAAATTTCTTTGACAGCCCGTTTTGACGTAGGAATTGTTTCATGAATACAAAATTGTAGCCCTTTAAGTCAACTTTATAACACCACCAAGTTTGTCTTTTTCTGATATCGAAATCAAAAGATATGACAATTTTACTTGTCTGCTTGGTTTCATGTTATCAATTTGTTGGTGCACCAACTTGTGCAATTTTGATTACTTGCATCACTTTTTTCTTGGTAGAATTAATTCCAAACTTTTCCATCAAGCCACATGTAATCTGGACTGCATCACTTCGAGCATGAAATGCATGAATTACATAAATTACCTGTACATTTCAGTTAATTTTACTTATCAAAAAAATATATCTTCATGTTTTGATATTGTTATATTGTGTGGATATTAGATTTAACATCTACAACCATTTTCCCTCTCATGCATTATGCTCTCTATTCTGATCCAGTGGCTGGAAACGGAGATTGTGCGACTCAGTCATCTTCGTGATCGAGCTAGTGAAAAAGGGCGAAGGAAGGAATATCCTTTTCTCTTCAACACGTTTTTATTACCATTGTTCACACTGTTGGGCTGCTTTTTATTTCTATGGTGCAGAGTATAATGTGCAGGAAAATGAGGCCCGAGTGTTATATTTATTGTAGTTTTTTAGTACTTTCTATTTCCTCCTCCTCTAAATCATTTAGGTTAAGTTTTAGTTTTTCTGTTCATAAGTTGTGGTAGGTATCAGGAAATTTGATTTGTCAGCAATTACTGAGGTCAGGTGGTGTATTGCTGCTCCCTAAATTTCCTCTCTCTCTCTCTCTCTCTTGTCATGTCCCTCATCCCTAAAGTAGAGCACTCACAACATGGTATTTGGTATGAGGATTAAAAGATATGCAACAACATTTATAGAAAAGTCAAAGAAAAAAGCTTTGATAAAGCTACAACTTTTTTAGTATGCAATCTTTTGTTGTTTGGTTTTTTGTTACTCATCTGTAGTTTTGACACTTGTTATGTGTTCCTTTGAAATGGAAATGGCCCAACATATCTAGCAATATTTCAGTAATCCTTGACTTCCTTTCACGCTCAGAGAATGTGTAGAGAAATTGCAGCTTCTCAAGACACCTGAGGAGCGCCAGCGCAGACTGGAGGAAATTCCAGAAATACATGCTGACCCACATATGGATCCAAGTTATGAGTCTGAAGAAGATGAAGGTGAAACAGACGATAAGAGACAAGGTTCCTTTCAATTTTTAAGTCTTTATTATTTATATTTCATTTGGGAAAAATATAAGAAGTCCCCTGAAGTAATAGCCGTTTTTGAAATAGCCTCATGACGTTTAAAGTGTGATAAAGTGTGTTAAAAATGCCACTTTTTTATTTTTATTTTTAATTATATTCCTATAATACCCTTATTCTCTTAAAAGCTGAAATAAAAAATTAATAAAATAAAAGCTGTTTATCCATACTCTTATTCCATTGGGTGGGCGCTTCTAATGTGTCTCAGTTTTCTACTGTGCCTCAATTTTTGGCCTTTTGTTCATCTTTTTGCCTTTAGTGGGGCCTTTCTTTGTGTACATCCTATGTTCTAGAGTTGTAACCCTATGCACTTTTCAATGAATTTCTTATTTATATATAAAAAAAAAAAACTAAAAAAATTAACCTCTAAGTGGCTCACTCCTCTTGGGGTGGGCTGCCCAATCAGCAGCCACCCAATTATTATTATTATTATTTAAAAAAAAAAAGAAAATTAAAAATTTAGTTTAATATATTTATAATTTTTTATTGAGAGTAACACGTGTTGCCATTTTATTGGTGTTGACGTGACATTTAACAAAATTTGTCATATGTTTTAATGGAATTTGACTTGGTTGTTTTTTTGCCATATCCCAAGGACCTATAAGTTCACGGATCTTTGAGTTCACTTTCATAGGACACTGAACGATTTGTAATTTAGGTCAATTATAGGGTTTGATTTGTATTTATCCCTATTTTTTAATGTATGAGCGATTTTTAATTTTGGCCAAATATAATGATTAATTTTTTATTTATCCCCAAAAAAGAATATTTTTCTCTTCCTATTTATCCACCCCAAGTTTTTATTTTTATTTATTTTTATTTTTATTTTTTAAGTTTAGTTTAGTTTTTATTTTATTAATATTTTATTATAGTTTTTAAGAGAATATATTTTAGGAATATAATAAAAAAAAGTGGTATTTTTGGCATACTTTGGTAGTCTATGAACCACTTTAACACATTTTATACTTCATAGGACTTTCTTAATAACAGCCGAGGGGGGTTTTTTTTTTTCCCATAATTTATATTTATTATTTTTGAGTTACATTTGCTTCCGGTGCATGCAGAAACCTATATGAGACCGAGAGGTACTGGCTTTAGCAGGAGGGCCAGGGAGCCAGTTTCTCCACAGTCAGGAGGTACTGCTTTTAGTGATTCCTGGAGTGGGACAAGAAATTATTCTGACACGAATAGAGAATTAAGCAGGAGCATGTCTAATAAAGGGCTGTCTTATAAAGGAGATGATACTACTGTTGCTGGCGATATGCTGAATGAACGAAATCAAGGAAGAGACAGAGAAACACCACATGCAAGTAGTTGGGAGAAGCAAAAAATTGCTGCAAGTTTGGAAATTGGCGCTAGTAAGACCCATTCTGTGCTAAAGCCTGACACAACTTCCGCTGTGTCAGAAATTTCAGCAGCATCTCTCTCTACCGCAGTAACACAATCTGCTGCCCCAATCAATGAAGCAGAAAAAATGTGGCGTTATCAGGATCCAAGCGGAAAAGTCCAGGGACCATTTTCCATGGTGCAGCTGCGTAAATGGAACAACACGGGATATTTTCCTGCTAATCTGAGGATTTGGAGAGCCGCTGAGAGCCAAGATGATTCTATACTTTTGACTGATGCGTTGGCTGGAAAGTTCCAGAAAGACCCACCATTGGTGGATAACAGCTTTCCAAAGGCTCAAGTGGTGCACAATTCAAATATATCATCCTCATATTCTGGGAAACCTCATGGAGCATCCTTACAGCAAGGTATGGAAGGTCAAGTTGGTGAAAGATCTAACTTTGATCAGAATCGTGGAGCTTTGAATTCACATTCTAGTCTGGGTTCTTCCGGTCAATCTGCAGGAGGAGGAAGTTGGAGATCTCAAGCTGAAATCAGTCCTGCAGGCAGGCATTCTACCTTGTCCGTTGAGGTCCCTAAAACTTCTACAGATGGGTGGGGTTCTAATTATCGCAATGATTCAGCAAATCTTCCTTCGCCTACTCCAGTCAGTGCTACCACAGGTGCAACTAAGGGGCAACCTCATGAAAGCAAATGGTTGCACAATCCTGTTCAGTCAGCTGGTTCTGTCATGGGAGCTGGTCCATTCTCGGGAGCCAACGGAGAACTGCAACCGCCTTCTGCAGTTATACAAGAGAGTGCTGTGCGAGGTTCTGAAAGTAATGGTGCAAGTTCACATCCTGGAGCGACTCCTGTACCCAATCCAGAAAAAGGCATGCTAGTAGGATCACTAAATGCTCTTCAAATGCATGTTCAATCAACAGTGCCGTCCGTTTTGGCTAATGCTTCAACAAGCCCTGGTGCTAATATGAAGAATACTGGCACTAATTTCCACAATTTGGATCGTTCTGTGGTTAATCATAATCCTCCTATTGAAACCCAAGGATGGGGTTCCGGTTTAGTTTTAAAACCTGAAATGACTGCTTCATACCCGATACCTGGGAGTGAATCCCAAGCCAGTGGAAGTGCTCCATCCCAGAAGATAGAACCAAATAATCCTGCTACTATGCCTGTGCAACCGCTTGCTCATGGCCACTGGGGCGATGCTCCATTTATCCATAATTCTGCTCCATCATTCAGCTCAGGCAATCCAGTGGGGAATTTTCCTGCAGCAGGCTTCACAGGTTTACCTCCATCTGAACCTTGGAGACATTCCATTCCAGGTAATCAGCCAAACATTCAGCCTCCAGGTCCACATACCCTAACTTGGGGCATGAGTGTTGCAGAGAACCAAGCTGCTGGTACAAGACCAGGGCCAGAGAATCAAAACACCAGTTGGGGTCCAGTGCCCGGAAATCATAACATGGGCTGGGGAGGACCAGTTCCAACAAATGCAAACATAAATTGGGGTGCTTCTGGTCAGGGTCCACCACCTGGAAACCCGGCTGCAGGATGGGCTCCACCTGTTCAAGCACCTGGAAATGCAGTTCCAGGTTGGGCCCCTGCTGGTCAAGGGCTACCTCTAGCAAACACAAATCCTGGTTGGATTGCTCCTGGTCAAGGGCCACCACCACCTGGAAATGCAAACCCTGGTTGGGTGGCGGCACCCACAGGGAATCCAGGCAACAACGCTGACAGGTTCACAAACCAAAGTGTTAGGGGTTCTCATAGTGGAGACTCTGGTTATGGTGGCGGTAAAGCTTGGAACAGACAGTCATCCTTTGGCGGAGGGGGAGGAGGCTCTAGGCCTCCTTTCAAAGGCCAAAGAGTGTGCAAGTTCCATGAGGGTGGGCATTGCAAAAAAGGAGCTTCATGCGATTATCTGCACCCTTGAGTCTTTTTTTTTTTTTTTCTTCTTTTTCTTTTCTTGTCAGTAGGGCAGTTAATACTGTACAGTAATTAAAAAAAAAAAAAAGCTTTTGACTTTGTATAAGCTTTTGTGCTTTCTACATATGTAAGTTAGTGCAGGTTAAAATCTCCCCCGATTTTGCTTCATTCAGTCTCTTAGTAGATGCTTTTCTTTGCATTTCTAATGGGAGTCCTGCTAAAATCCTTGGAATCCATGGAGCTGGTGCTTCTGGATCACCTCTTTCAATGCTTTAAGGGCCTCCTTTCCTGCAAGATTTCTGGTGTCAGTAGGCAATTGCATTCGAATATCGGGCAATGAATCGTGCAGTGCTGTTAATGTTTACTTTTTCTTTCTTCTTCTATTATATATTTTTTTAATTATTATAATTATGTGCTGAGAAATAAATTCCCCCTAGTTATTTGGATATCATATTGTGTATAGCATGCTTTGCAATCTGTGTCAACGCGCATTTAAATGAATATCTAGGTTTTTTTTAAATTTTTTTTAAATTTTTTATTATCAACCATGTGGCTAACCAAATGTGCGGCTGATTTCGATCAATTTGTATATGAGCCTCTACAACGACCCTAATGGGGTGATCGGCTACCTTAACAGAGCAATTTGGGGTGGCTGCTCCACCCCAATGAGCAATAGGGTTGGCTGCAAGGGGTGGTTGTGGCCACCCCCAGTTTCTTAGGGTAGCTGACTACCTCACTGAGAAAGAATTATTAGTATTTTATTTTTTAGAAAATGCTATTCCATTTTACGGGGAGTAACTATTCATCTAATTTTTTAGAATAATTATTTCTCATTTTAGGGGAATAGCTAAAGAAGACTTGGTTACAATTTGATGCAAGGATGAATGAAATTTATTTTGAGAGGAGCATAGGACAAAGGATCTGTGCCCGAACCCTCGAAGGTTGTCTACCTTTCCTTTTCTTGCTTTGGGCATCGACATGTCAATGGCAGGGTGTTGGGGGATCTTAGACTGTTGTACAATGGGCTCTACCTTTAGAAGCTTCAATCTCTTCCACAATTGCCTCCTCAACTGGGTCACAAGTGGCAACGTGACCATCAGTTTCCCCACAGGTGGTGCTAGAGTGATGCCTTCAAACTGAAAACATTTTCAGTTGACTAGAAAAACATTCTTTCATTTTTGTAAAACATTTTTCCTTTTTAAACCATAAATTATTTTTCAAGTTTGACCTTCTCCTTCTCAAATAGTTGGAGTTTGTCAGACCATCGCCGGGAACTTCCAAATCTTTGTCAGACCGTAGCTAGAGTTTACCAGACCATTGCTAGACTATCGTTAGAGTTTGTTGGAACTTTGCTAAATGTTGTTAGAAGTTGCTAGCCATCTTTCGTTGTCACTCATTTTTCTTACGAGTCAAATGCCATTTTTTTTTTAAATGATTTCATTGAAAATATTTTCAACAAAAAATGTTTTATATCGAAACAAATGGAACTAACATTTAAATAATTTTCTCCAAACGAAAATGAAATTGTCACATCTAGATCCTTAGCAATAGGCAGTCCCATTGCATCCAACTCCTCAATAATAAAGACTGAAGAGATTGGTGTGAATAGTACTAAAAACAAAAGAGAGCCAAAAAAGTAGATAAATCGAAAGCAACTTTAGAACTTTCATTGCATTCAAATATTCAATACCCCTGTTGTGTTTCTTGCCAATCATCACTAAAGAAGAATCTTTGAAGATCAGTCTTAGAAACATTCTGTCCATAGGACTTATGATTACCTTTATAGTGTTTTTTCTTCTTTAGCTTCTCTCTCTTTCCCTCAATGACTGGTGCCTTTTGCTTTGGGGCAGATTGATATAAAACTTTGGGTAGACTATATTCTTGGAAATCAGCTAGTAAGGACTTATATACATAGTTAAGACTGTACTTAAGCCATGTGGGGCACTTAGGGTCGTAATACAAATTTCTGGTACTAATTAAACAAGAATCAGCAGTCCCAATTAGCCTCTAACCTCTGTGTCTACTTAGGGTTCATGGTCTATACACCGTTTTTATGTTAAATCACTACATCTTGAAAAAATGTGAATTTAATAATTTAATTAATACTTCTCTTCACAAAATTCGGTCAAAAAGTGAGATCAATACATAAAATATTTAACTTAAATATGAGTAAACTGTGCACATTTTGTTCTCCTAGATGGCAACAACTGTCAAGGGGCAGGACGAGGATTGTTCTGAGTGAAAGACTTAGGCCCCAAGGGAGAAATGAATTCCAGCCAAAGGAAGCACTGTCTAGTGCGGAACCAAGATTCTGAATGAAGAGCTTCATTAGATGCGGGGAATCAAAGAAAAAGTTGTTCAAAGCTTTATACTTACACTGGAGAAGAATTTCTGTCCTCATCTCAAAGTGCAGCCAAGACCCAAGAAGAGCAAAGATAAGTGATCTAAATGTCTTCCTTAAGAGTAATATATTTTAAAGTCTCTTTTATGTCACTTATAAAAATGAGGTGGCTTTTAAAATTGACATTTGATTAAAATTCAATAGTAATCAACAACAAGCTAAATAGTAATTTTAAAAGGCACATCATTTTTCGAAGTGAGACAAGAGGAATAGAAAAGAGACTTGTAGCATTATTCATTCCTTAGTAGTTGAGTAGCTTATATGGGTGGCTTGATTTATCATATGTTAATGTCCAATACCAATCCTTTCGGGCATTGGGAGGTTCCTTCTATATAGGGCTATCAATTTTTAATATGATTCCACAAACCTATCACAAACTTAATACAAAATTAACGGATTAGGGTTTAAGGGTTTGACCCGTTTAATTAAATGAGTCAGATTATAGTTAACTTATATAGTCTTATATCTATACTTGACAAGACCTAATCCAACATGGGACATCTAGGATTGATAATTTTTAACATCACATGCAAACCTGACATGAATTTAACAAAAGTTAATGGATTCGAGTTGAAGCGTCTCATCCGTTTAATTAAATGAGTGAGATTATCGTTGACTTATATAGTTTTATACCCACACTTGACACCCTAATCCAACACAAGACATTTAAGATTGCTAATTTTGACATGATGTTCGAACCTGATGCTAATTCAATACGAAATTAGTGGATTATGGTTATAGTCTGACTTGTTTAATTAAATGAGTTAAATTAAAGTAACTTACATAATTTTATACCCTTACCTCAACACGACACAAAGTCCACATACAAATACGAATTGCCACCCCTTACATTTCTTTATGATTGCCAAGATGCTGTCATTCGTGGGCTGCGGGAGAGGCTATTTGACAGTGAAAGTTCAGGTGAGAGGCTTGAAATTCAGGTGCAGCAGGAATTAGGGAACCCCACTTCGGCTATGAGTTTTGTTGTATATCTAAATGTTGTGAAAAATCTTACCAACCAAAAGAAAAAACTTCAAAAGCAGCAGCAAAAGTGGGGAAAAACCAAAATACAAGCTTGAAAAGCTCCCAAATTTTTCATTTCAGATTCTTACTTTACAAAGTAGAATCTTAGAAATCTATTATATATCAAAACAAAGTAGAATCTTAGAAATCTCTCAAAATCTTAAAAGAATGTTTATATGTATATATATATGTTCCAAAACTCCAAGCATCACAAAAGAATTGAAAGAGAAATAAATTACAAAATGAAGTAATAAGTACACAAGAAATAAGTGTCTTGATGTCTGTTCAGCAGCAATAGGGGCATAAAATTAAGCCATTTTCATTGCACACCTCGCACTGATTAGACTTTCCATCATCGGCAACCATTCTGTGGCTTCCATTGCAGTTGAAACAGAGCACAAACCGAACTCCGGCACACCCTTCGCAGGCGCCGTTGGACTGATCCGTCGGAACCCCATGAAAGAGCGGCCGGAGCTTCCCTTGCTCGTGGAGCACCAAAACCTCCTCCGCTCCGCCGATGTATCTCCCTTTATGAAAAGCCTCGGCGGAAGTGGTTTTACTTTTCCATCTAAAACCCTCCACATCTCGTCCTTGAACTCCATGTGCATGGACACGTCCCTCTCGAAAAACAGAACCCGGAAGCTCTCCAAAAGAAATCGAATGCTATTGCACTGCTCGAAAGTCTTCCTTATCCCTCGCAGCGTCGTCGTGTAGAGAATTACCGAGTCAGCGCCTCCCGGCGGGCACTTCTCTTCGAAGCCGAAGAGAGGGTCTTCGTTGAGGCCGTCCTCATCCTCAACACGACGTGCTTTCGATGGCGGCTCTTCTTCGTCGTTCTGTTGTGCAAGGCACTCTTGCTCTGTTCTGGCTCTTCTCTCTGCTTCGCTGATTCGCACATGCTCTTTCACCGCTTGCTCAAAGGCGGCGAGTAGGTTCGGGTCGAAGAGGCTTCCGGAGTTCAATTCCGGCCGCCGGAAAGACGAGATGTCAATCTCCGACAAAGGGTTTTGTCTACAATCATCAGGCCTAGATTCCGATGCTTCCGATGTTCTGTTCTGCCGAAATTCAGGCTCCGATCTCAACGAATTCTCCGATTTCGGTGGCCCGATGTTCTCTTTATTTTCGATATCTTCATCGAAATCTGTATCTTCATCTTCAAGGCCTCTCATAAGCTCCGCCACATCGACAACCTCAGGCTCTTCCACTACCATAGAGCTCTGTACGACCTTCTTTGGCCCCATTTCTTTGCAAATCAACTCGGTCTGAGACATGGGGCTTTGATTCTCCGAATGAGACTCAACATACCCATCTGAGACTGCATATGCTTGAAGAATTCGATCTGGTTTCAGATACCCAATGGGTCGAATCGATTTGAGCTTCTTCAATAACTTTCCCTTCATAATTCCCTTCATTTTCTCGACGCTCAAGTACCAAAATCTGAACTGGGAAAGGGATATTCAAAGCTTAAAATGGGTTTTCTTAGCCGATGATATATGATCCAGAAGCTGACAACAAAAAATGGAACGTTTTCTTCGTCCTCTAGGTTTGGACGCAGAGAGAGAGAGAGAGAGAGAGAGACAGAAAGAGAGAGAGGGAGTTTTCCAAGGTGCAACGGCTAGAAAGTTGGTGGCATTTTAAAATTGGAAAACGTTGATGCTTTCATGTAATGGACCTAGGTGACATTATCATTGCCGCTAACGGTCATAAATCCCTTGGCGGTCCCTACAGCGGGCTTTACTGTGCATGATTTGATCATGAGCTTTGCTCAGGAAAAACAAAAAGATGAGCTTTACCAATTTCCCTCTCTTTTATTTTTAATTTTTTTTTTCTCAATTTGGGCAAAAGATTATATTAAATCACACAAAATTTATTTTTTTTTCTTTCCTTTCATGGCCTCGTTTTATTTCTTGTTTTATAAAGATTTTATAATGTTAAATAGATATTTTAAAATTTTGAAAAAAAGGGTTTAATTTGGAGGATTAAAATTTAGCTAAATATCAGAAATAATATGAATCTTTAATATATATATATATATTGACAATTCCGAAATTAAATAATTGCATAATGGGTTTAATTTGAATATATATTGACAATTCTGAAGTGATGTGACCCAAAAAAAGAACAAGAAAAGATTTGAGTGGAGTCTTATAGCTCAATGATGCAACCAAATTCAAGGAATAATTTGGAACTCATAGACCAAGCAGTTTTTTTTTATAGCTCAATTTTTGTTTTTTTTTTTGGGTTAATTAGTAAGAGAAAGAGACAGGTTGAGGTAGATGCATGAAACTTATAATAAGCGTAACTCCCAAAGAGAGTTTTAATTGAGTATTCTAACTCTTAAAGAGAGTTTGGCATTCATAAACTCTTGTCTTTAATCACTCCTTAGAAATATGTTTGGGGTAAATTATTCTTTCATCTCATAAACTACTATTCAATTACTATATACCCTCGTCAACTACTAATTTTACACGTACGTGATGAGTTAACTGTCCTACTTAATGACGTTAACTGACGGAATGAGGGTTTTAGTAACAAAATGGTAGTTTGATGGGGTTATAATATAAAGTTGGTAGTTGATGGGATTTGGAGTATGGTAATCGAGTGGTAGTTCATGTGGGGAAATGATAATTACCTCTAAATGTTTTTATAACTTTAGCTATAAATAAAAAAAATTAAAAAAAAATAAAAAAAAAAGAGAAAAAAGCACGCATAAAAGATAAGTAGGGGTGTAAACCGCATTATATATGGGTGGATAATACATTTACTCAGTATTTACATTTATACTCTTCAGAGGGTAGACGTCTCAGGCGGGTGGAATCCACCCATAACCGTACATAAGTGAATGGTTTTTTGGTAATAACTGCCTATGACATCTATTTTGCATTCTGGGCTCTTTTTGAGCGCCTTTTTTTTTATTATTTTTTAATTTTAATTATGAACTTAATTTATATGGACATTTTTTTAAAGTTTTTTATTAAATGGGTTTAATCTAATTTTTAGATGAGCTTTTTTAGATAGGATTAATCGAATTTTTAGATGTCCCTTTTCTAGGACAAAATAAATTCGTTTTGGGATTGGTGTTGTTTTGTAACACAAAAATATTCTTTATATATATATATATAAATAGGTGGATTTATCCGCTTTTGCTTAACCAAATTTTGCTATCCACCGGCCACATGTGTGGATAGCGCATACCATATACGCTCACCTAGAGTTAGAGGTTGAAAATCTATTCATAACTCATACGTACCAATGAGCGGATGGCAAATAAAAGACGGTTTTTAACCGCCTACCTAAACACTCTAAAGATAAGCTAATAGGAAACATGTGAGACGTATGGTATGATATTGCCAACTCATTTTTTTTTTTTTTTTTTGGGGGGTGGTGGTGTTGGATGTATGACTTCATATTATTATAGTATTCCATAGTCAAATTTTGTGCCCAAATTGATGACATGGGTATCTTAGAATGCAATAAAATCAAACATTTTACAAAAAAGTCGCATCTTGAATATCAATTTTTGAAGATGATTCGAAATACGGGTATACAATTGAGATTTCATTGGAAGGATTTAAAAAAAAAAACTGTCAAAATAGAAATTTCTAGATTAATAAATTACGGAATAAAATATTTTCACCAACTTTCTTATTTTATAATATAATCTTTCTAGCTTGCACCCTTCTAGCTAGTTGTATTCGAATTAGATGAAACCAGCCCCCCCTTTTTTTGTAGAGGAAATTCTTTGAAATTGAATTAGTGAAAAAAAATATTTAATGAGAATTTGAGCTTTATTTAGTAAGAAATTAAGGAAAAATACAGATCGCAAGGTGTCAAATCCAGCAGATCTTACTCTTGGCGCAGAATGACATGGGTGGCAAGATTTTTTGAAAAGAGAAAATTATGGAATTAATTAGATCCTTCTCACAATCTCCTTTGACCGGTATATCAATGTATTATATAGCTCTAGCTAGAGCTAGAACTAGAAGCATCCATTTACGTTAAACCCCTTCTATTATTTTCATCTCTGTATACATAATTCCTTTTAGTTATCCACTTAAAAAAAAATAATAATAATTCCTTTTAGATATATATTTGTTTTGGAAAAGGACGGAAATTTCCTCTAGATTGGTTTAGAGGAAATTAATATATATTTTAAATGTTTATAGACACTTGACACGCTTTTAATTAAATTTGTTGAAGGATATTTCTACTAGTTTGAAAGAAATTTCTGTCATTTGAAAAATACTAAAGAGGTACGTACGTACAATCTCTTTATGAACTCATCTGGTAGGATCTTAATGATGAAAAAATAAAGTAGATATATATATATATTTAAGAGTAATGCTAAAAATCACATTTTTATTTTACAATTATCTTACAAATAGCACTTTTATCTTACAATTATTTTACAATATGATATGTCAATCATAAGTTCATGCCACCATTGATATATGCAGAAAAAGAATGGGGATGGGAATAATCACAAGAAATCACAAAGGGAAAGTGCAAGCTGCTTACTGTACCACACAAAAATTTATCACTGATCCGGCTACTACGGAAGCTCTAGGTGCAAGTAAGACGGTGGAGATGTGTCACCAACTGAGATGGAGGAAGATTATCCGGGAAGGGGATGCATTGACATTAGTCAAAATCTTGCAGAGTAAGGGGGGCTGGATGAGTAATTATGGAACAGTGGTGTTGGATATGAAACTCATGCTTAACAGCTTGCAGAAATGGAGAGTGCTTCATGTTCCATGTAGGGGCAAATTTGTAGCCCATAATCTTGCCAAGTTGGCCCTCTCCTTAAATCATGAATTTCTCTGGCTTGAGAATTTTCTGTCATGTATTAACGATTTTGTACTTGTTAAACAAGATTTCTCATAATTAATGATCTTCTTCTTCAAAAAAAAGAAAAAAGAAAAAGAGTCATAAGTTCATAACTAACCGTTATTTATTTATTTTTTTAATAATGACTAGTCTAATTAAGGGTTAACTATGACTGATTTAAGGGTTGATTGAGATTGACATATCAATATTATGAGATAACTGTAAGATAACAATGTGTATTTTAGCATTACTCTAAATTTAATTATTAAGTAATACTAAATATTACACATTCATTTCATTAGACTGATGTGATAATGTCTATCTACCCTTAATATATATATATATATATATTTAACATGTCAACTAGTGACCTCCGATCAGTTTCTTTAGGCGTGGTCCAATCAATTGAGCTACTTCTTAAGAACAAATTTTCTTTTTAATAAGGACTTATAAATATTGCCACATAAACACGGTAAAATAAGCTTTACTCACTATCCTTCTTTTTGGGTTGATGTAGTATTAATTTGATCATATGTGTAATATTATCAAAAAAAAAAAAGCAGCTTTAGATTTTTTGACTACGTTCAGATGCTGACATGATCATTTCTCATCATGGAAAGTTTTCTAGCTGCTGAAATAAACAAAATGGAAGGAAAATGTGTACACAATTAAGGATATTTTAGCTGCAAAATTATAGGGTAATTGACCCTTGGATAATGGAGCCACCAATTATAAATATTTTGCACATTCATTATCCCCCTCCCTTCTTTACACGCACATCTCTTCATCATCATCATCAACTTTCTTTCAATATATAATATATTTTGTACATCCTTAATTCTTCTTCTTCTTCAAGTTTTTATTTCATTTTATTTATTAGATTATATATATATATATATAGAGGCTGCAGAAATGGGTTCGCAGAAGAAGATGGGCAAAGGCAAGAAAAGCATAGGCCGGCAAAGGATAGAAATCAAGCAACTTGAGGAGGAGAGCAAAAAACAGGTGACCTTCTCAAAGCGCCGCGCTGGACTCTTCAAGAAATCCGCCGAGCTTTGCATATTGTGCGGCGCCGAAGTTGCCGTCATCGCCTACTCCACGCATGGCAATGTCTTCTGCTTCGGCCACCCTGACGTCGGAGCCGTCGTCGACGCTACCTCACGGGGAACACGTGTCACTCATCCAAGAGCCTTGACGAGGTGCCTGTGGATGATTTCATCAGGCAACACGCGGAGGCGGAGAAGGAGTTGGAAATGGAGAAGAAGCATCTGAAGGAGATTGAGAGGCAGGCGAAGGAGAAACTGGAAAACAATGGTGGGTTCTGGTGGGAGGAGCAGTTGGATGAGAGTATGGGGTTGGAGGAGATGGAGCAGTACCTGAGGGCTTTGCAAGAGGTACGCCGGAAAGTGGCTGCCAGGGTGGAAGAGTTTAGGATGACGAGAACTTCTTCTCTGCTGCTGCCGCCGGTGGATATGGCGGCCGGAGGTGTAGGAAATTATATTGGTTTGGGAAATGATTTTGTCATGCAGGAGTGGGAAGGTGGCATTAATGGAGGTAGTGGGTTTGTTGGGTCTCATGGTTTAGGTTATGGTTTTGAACATGGGCAGATCTGACAACTTATTTTGACTTTCTTTTCTCTTTTTAGGGTTAGGGTGAAGGGGATGAGGATTTGTAGAGGGATCATAACCCTTTTTTTTTTTCTTTGATACAAGCATTAATCCTCTCGAGGCTCTAAGTTTGTAAAGAGCGGGTCGAGTGGAAACTTTTGTTTAATACTCGTGTTTTTTCGGTACACCCTGATTTTGAATAAGGAAGGCCATCTTATTGTAACGATTTATTTATTTATTTATTTTGACATGTTCACACATTTAAGAGGGGGAAGGAAGGATTTGAACTGGTGACTTTCGCTTCATAAGGCATCCTCAACCGATTGAGATATTTTTTGGGGACAATGAATTATTTATTTTAAGATATTAATTAGCAAACAACTAAAAGCACAATATACTTAAAAAAAAAAAATTGAATAGAGAAAAAGAGGTTTGAAGGAAGGATCTTTACTACTATTAATCCAAATGGAAGAGAGAATGGAAGATTCTGTGAGAATGTACACGTAATTTGCATATCTAGACACTTTCAAAGTAAACCAACTTTGAAAATAGGATAAATCTAGCCTAATATCAAAAACAATTGAAGCAATAAAAGTTTCAAGACTCAAAAAGAGAAGGATTGTTAATAGCCAAGGTAATCAAAATGAGTAATTCTAAAGTCCCTCTTATGCATGTCACTCGTGTCCCTCAAAAAATGAGTTGATTTTTAAAATCAAAATTTAGATTAAAATCTAATAATGATCAGTTACAAGCTTAATGGTGATTTTAAGAACTACGTCATTCAAGAAGAAGGATACAAGAGTAATGCAAGAAGGACTTGTAATATTACTCAACCAAAAGAGCATCCCCTTTAAGACGGAACCGTCACAACCTGAAAAAATGGCCAGCCTATTTGCAAGAAGGGCTGCCGTACGTAGCTTCAATTCACCTTGCAAGACATCCAAATTAGTAAGTTTCTGAGAAGCTGCAAAAACAATATTACAAGAGGAAGCACTAATAACTACAATAGCCACAACAAATGTATCCCTTATAGCCGCATCAAAATTGCCCTTAAGACTACCAGGCCTAGGAGGAACCTAAAGAGAAGACAAATAAGCCTGATCACTTTGGCTATACAAGTTGTAAAGCTTCATGGACCAATTTATTCCTGGAGAACCAAATAAGATCCAAGGTGAGTGCAGCAAACAATTGAAATCTTCTAACTTCTTCCGTAGGAATTGCCAACCAATCAACCGGGTAAATGATAGCAAGAATCCAATCCGGAATAGGCCTAGAAGAGAAAATGGCAGTGTTAAGAGGCCAAGGTGAGGACCTCCATAAAATTCTTGCCAAGTCACAATCCAGATAAATATGGGACAAGGTCTCTTGGGGACCTTTACAAAGAGGACAGACCTAAGCATCTACATCAACCCTGGTGACAAACCAACCTATATTACACCGATAAGCAAGAATATTACAAGCAATGTTCCAAAGAAAATGCTTGAGCCTAGCTTGCATTTTCAAACCTCAAAGGGCCGGGCATGCCAATTAAGATTCCAAAGATAAAGGGGACAGCCTACCATGCACTAGAAGAAATAGAGAGCTCATGGGCAGATTTAACAACTAGGGAAGGAGCCCAAACCCACTTATCAAAAGCACCGAAATGGTTAAAGTTTATAAGTCTAACTTGTTTAATTAAATGAGTTGAATTATGGTTGACCTATATAATGCTATATCTATGTTTTGATACAACCCGACCTTGACAATTGGCATAATGGTAGGCAATTTTTAATATGACATGCGAACCCAACACAAACTCAATATAAAATTATATAATAGTTTTTCATTTAAGCAACACAATCTTAGTACTTTACATTTTTTTTTTTCTTTTCAATCATGGTTGAGATGTTTAACCCGTTTAATTAAATGGACTGGATCAATTATAATTAAATTGTATAATCTTAATTATACACATGCCTATGCACAACTTGGACCTAACATGCAAATACGAATTGCTACTCTTACCCCCTAACTATAATGAGGCATGGTGCACATATAGGTTGCTTGTGCCATAGAAAAAACCCATTGCTTTAAGTTCCTAATGCAGTTTTTTGTCAATTTCGGGCACAACGTACGTGCCATTATAAACTTAGGAGGTGAAATAATTAAGCAAAAATTTAGTTTAATATATATTTTTTAATTATTTCATTAATTACGAATTCTCACATGTAACACATGAGAAATACCACATCATGTAAAAAAAAAAAAAAAATACCACATAAATTTGTAAGGGGTTGAAGTAAAAGTATAGTAACCTAAACATTTTACATTTATGTTTCCTTCCAAATATAAAAAATCAAACAGTCAAATGCTTATTCAATATAATCCTCCATCGTTTTGAAAAGCATTCATGAGCTTTTCTCCATTCATAAAAAAAATTAGTTTCTCAACGCTCTAGCTTCCAGCCTTCCACACATTGATGAAAAGTCCGTTATAATTTAGCACGTACGAACGTTAAACTTTTTTTTCCTATATTAATAACCCGTTACATCTCCTTGTTTGCTGTCTCATAAACACCTCTTCATTCTCTAAATCTTCTGCAATAGAATCTGTGTGCCTATCTTCTGCAATGGCTGCTCTCAGAGACTCTTTCATTATATTAGATTTGGTTATGGTGATGGTGGTGGCTCAATTGTTTGGTTTCACACATGGTTGCTGGTCTGGTTGCCCATCAGCATGCCCACCTGGTGTTCAGTACCAAGTCGGAAGCTCGGTCTGGTCCATACCACCATCCCCTCATTACTACACCAACTGGTCCTCCTCCCAATCCTTCCGGACCGGCGACTCTCTCCGTAACTCCGACCACCCTTCTCAAGCTCCATTAATATAATATATAGTCACGTTGTTGGGGATGGAACTACATATAGGCCAAACAGTCCATAGGCCCCTCTAGGCCTAGGTTTTCAATTATTTTTTTAAAAATTTATTTATTCATGTGTGCGTTTTTAGCGTAGGCTTCATCATTCATTATTCATTGATATTTTTAACTTCCTGAATTTGAAATCTTGGTTCTGTATATTAGCCCGGCTCCAAATTAGAAATCTTGGTTTCGTCTTAGCATCTTGTGTGCAAATTACACATACGTATGATTCATTCATATTTTAACCATCTGAATTAGAAATCTTGGTTTGGTCTCTTACATCTTGTGCGCGAATTACATGTACACATGATCGAATTCTAATGATTTTCTTTTGGCTATCTCTTGAAGGTTTTGGATTTGAGACCGGAAATAACGATGTGATTCAAGTGACAAAGCCAGAGTATGAGAGTTGCACTGCATGCAACCCCATAAAGGTCTTGAACAATGGTCCGGCTATTGTACCATTGACGGAGAAAGGTGTCTTCTATTTCATCAGCAACTTCTCAAACTACTGTGCTCTAGGGCTGAAGGTTTCAGTTAAGGTGCGCGATTGCCCCCCGCGATCTCCACCGACTCCACCGCCATCTCCTTCCCCACTTCTCACTCCTCCATCTTCACCACCAGTGCCATCTCCACGTGCAAGAGGTGGATCTAACCCTCCAGTGCCATCCCCTAATTATGGCTATCCTCCGGAAGCCGCCGCTCCCAGTGTCAAGTCTATGGCGTCGACGCTTAGTGGGTTCCGTAGGGGTTCTTCTGAAACCCTATTTGTCTGGGCTTTTGAATTGTGTTTGGTAGTATTTGCCATTCTCTGATGATCAAGTACAGACTTGAAATTTGATTCTTTAGGATGTGATCACTTGCTGTTCATTCCGGCCACTTGCACTCTTTGATTCAGATCAGAAATTTGGAACTGCAAATTGAAGATCTCTTTTTCAATAAATTTACCTTAAATTTTCTAAGATGTAATGTTTTAGTTTTACTTCTCCATATTTACCTTCTTGAAGGTTATTGCATGTAAGAACCTTTTTTCTAACTCATTAACATATATATGCAATCAACGTTATATCATTAATTTCAGCTTCCCCATCTCCCCTGCGGTGGCATGAGTCCTTTAATTTCCGCTTTTTTCTAGTCTTTCTGAAAGGCCATTTCACTACCATATGAGAGTGCGTTTGGGATTGCGATTTTATAAGAATAATTTTTTTTTTTTGAGGATTTTATAAGAATAATTTGCATTTTTAAAAGATACCGCAAAACGTAAAACGTTGGATAAAACGATTTAAAAATCACTTAATTTAAAATATGAAAAAAAAAAACTGTGATTATAAGCAGTCTAAAGGGAGTTTATTTGAAAAAGCGCTAATTTTAAACAAAATCACGATTTCGTATAACAAATATTTGATAAAAAAAAACTTTTTAACATGTTTTACTAAACATCTTTATAATTTTAAAAAGTAATGATTTTAAAAATGCAATTTTAAAAAATATAATTTTTAAAATCGCATTTATTAAAACCACAATTCCAAGTAGACCCTTACTCGCAAAACCGAAAATGATATAACTAGTGAAAATAGTTACCTTATTTTAAGAAGATGCATGTCAACAGCTCATTTTAATTTAATTATTGTTTTATTTCCCTTCACGTTTGGAGATAGCATCCAAGCCCAATGAAGAAGGTTGAAAATAAAGTTAATTATTATTAGAGCATCATGGCAACAATCACCAATTAAATTTGATCTCCATTCGATTTCTTCAAATTCCTTCAATGGTATAATTAGAGAATTGGGTTAAAGGAGAAAGGTTGCTCAAATGGGGCTATAAAGGTGAGGTGCAATGTAGTTTCTGTCATAGTTAATTGGAAACTTGTGATCATCTTCTTCTTTTTTAGTGTAGTTTTAGCTTTAGAATTTGGAATTTCTACATGCTTCATTGCAGAATTGATGTGATGACCTGTTTGATAAAAGTATGATTACAAAATTTTCTTTTAAAACTAATAACCCACAACAAAGCAAATTGTCAGGACATGGTGATACCACAATATGTCACAAACCCATACATTAACTTGGTTGACAATATAAAATGCTGCATAGAGCTACATGCATAATCAATGATTCATCAGAGTTTATATCTTTGCAATGGAATATAAATAACGTGAAGATATACATAACACGTTGAGCTGACAAAATACGTCTATGTGAATCAAGATGTACATACAAAAGAATGGTTGTACGAAGGTGTCACATACAACACATGTCATATACAAAAATACCCACATCTAAGCATATATACATAAATGTTATACCAAATGGGACTAACAACTAGTCCAACAAAGTCAACCTTCGATACGTTTAGACTTCAAACATCAAAGCCCAAATACAAGGCTACAGAATCCTCATCTATCGTCTCTGTACCTGCATCTACAACATCATTTGCACCCCAGAAACTCAAGATATAGGTGAAATTATGAGCCCACTGCCTCTATAAAATAGAGACCTCAACAGTATAGAACTCAATAGGCATTTCAAAAGAGTCATCATTTGAAAACATAATAAATTAGTTATGAAAGTATATGTAAGCCTGGTCTTTCACTCTCGGAATATGCACATATTAACCCATCTAACTTTATCCATACTTACAAATTATATAACTTAGCAATAAAACATATTGAAAGTCATTATACATCATCCATCCGTAACGATGTACATATGCACGGTTATATCTCTCATCTTATATACACACTGATACGTCTAACATAAAAATCACTAGAAAGCATCATAAATCATCATAAACTAAAAGTCATAATGCATCATCCATCCGTAACAATGTACATATGCGTAATTACATCTCCCGTCTTATATGTACACTGATACGTTTAGCATAAAAATTCATTTGAAAGCATCATAAAACATCATATACAACCATTCATATTGATATATGTTATGCGTAGTTGTATCTCCTGCACATAGGCATACAGATACATTTAGTATAAAAACTCATGTAAAACAAATTTCATCATCTTAAAGTTGTATGCTATGTATGCTCATGCTCACCATTGTTATTTTTGTTTCCTTGTAAACCATATGTCCTTATCTTTACTCTGCTTGCCTCTACTTGTGCCATCTATAGAGTAAATCTAGTTCTTGTTTTGCTTGTCACTACTTGTGTCATCTACAAAACAAGAACCATTCTTACTTTTACTTGCTACTTGGGCCATCTACAAAGTAAGACCAATTACCTTTCATTTATCATCATTTGTCCTTAACCTTACTTTGCTTGCCTCTCCTTGTGTCATCTACAAAGTATGGCCGGGTTACCGTGCCTTTATCATCATTTTCATACATATATATATAACATCATTTCATTATGCATTAATTGGGCCATCTCTAGGGTAGTGTGTAACGCCCCGAGAATTAATTAAGTAGTAATTAATTCTAGGGTTCGTCTCCTAGCCTTGTTCCACTTCGAACAAGACCTCCGGGACCTCTACTCCTAAAAAACAGAGGATAGTAAGCAGTGAAAATAATAAAGTACTATAAACATTAATCATTATAACTAGAGCATCTAGCCAAAGATTAACAAAGCAGTGGAAATCATACTCTAACATCAGTACAATGGATCTATACTAATCCTTAATATGCAAGCATGCATCAAGCCCTAATGTTTACAACAAAACTCAAAAGTACTAGTTACCATAAGTACCCGCTTAAGCTTGCAATAAGTCCTCAAGCATCTCCTAGATCGAATCCTTCACAAGAATCGGATGCTTCATAGTATCCACTATCTAGAATAGCATAATCGTACATATGGAGAAAAAAGAGAAAATACAAGGGTAAGTCCGATGACTTAGTGAGTAGAAATCCACATGACCTACCGTCATTAATTTGTGGATTCTTTTACTTATAAAACATAGGCAACATTATGAGATGACAGTTATCATGCAGGTGATATATATATATATATATATATAACATATGCTTATAATCATGAATAACAGTAATAGTTTAACAATATGGTCTACCTGAGATATTACCCCTTCTTAACAGAGTTGACGCTATCTCAAGGGACCTGTAGTACAATGTCGGTGCCCCAATCATTGCACGAAACATACCGTACATAACACTAGTGACATGACCAAGTCCAACCTCGGTGACCCATACCACTAATGACATCCATCTGATAATAACCATCAATTGGAAGTGGCTGCATCATTGGTCATGAGTCATTGGATCCAAAGCCCCCTACACACAGACATTGACCATAAAGCTAATCCGTATAATAAACCCATGGCCATTATACCGCACATACCGATGTATCATGTCATACGATGCAATTAGTCTTATCAGTCTTTTACATGCATAGTTTTACAAGTTTCATTATTATCTTGTTAACAGATACACGTTTTCACAAAAGAGAATTTCCCGTAGTTCCAAAATGTATTTCATTAGAGTTGCAAAATATACATGTTTGATATATATAAAATACGTGCAATGCAGGAAAAGTAACAACAAAGCATCCATGTGAGTTTGTACTCACTCGGGCCGTAAAGCTCCTCCATGTAATTCTCTTGAGCCTTCATAACCTCGAATATTGAGAAAAGACCTATCATCAGTTCTATTTCTACTAAAGCACATTTCTATAACAAGGAAACAGGAGCTATGGGATTGTTGGTGAAAAAAGGGTTTCCCTATAACACTCTGGCTGTATGTCTGGGCACGAGGCCATACATCCATTGTGTCATGACAAGCCATACGTCCGGTCATGAGACCGTACGTCCGCTCTGCCATCTTTCAAGGAGAACTTCATTTTCTCTTTATTGTCCGCCTATTCTCCAACTCCTAAGGCCAACAAAGGCTACCTAAGGCCTCCTAACTCAAATCGAAACCTCTATGCAAAGTAACAATGTTAAGCTTAACAAAATGCTAGCCTAAGCAAGATTAAAGCATAACTAAGCTAACAACTACAACTAGCAATATAGAACTATAATTGAGCAGCATAACAACGTAATTAAAGAGATAGGCAACCAAGCATTACCTCTTTGAAGCGAAACCTCGAGAGTTCCTACTCCAGCAACACCGAAACTCTCACAAAACCTCTCAAACACTCACAAAACGGTTTATCAACAGCTTGGGGGTGAAGAAGGGGGTTAAGGGGCGAAATAGGTGTGAAATGGGCGAGGGGGTGAAGGGGTATTTATAGGGCCAGAAAGCAGCAGACGTCCGATCCTAAAGGCGAACGTGTTGTACTATTCCACAGCGGTCTAAGGGCTATTTACATCTATGTATACCGGAAGATATTCCAAAAAAGTAGTGTACGTCTAGTACTTTTGGCGTACGTCTGTTGTACTATTCATAAAGTATGGCTATACTATTTGTAGAGCGTACGTCTGTGAGACAATTGTACATCCACGCTAAAGGACAACAGTGTATGTCTTGCATTTCAGCGTACGTCCATACTAAAAGACAAGAGCGTATGTCTATTAACCCTAGAGTATGTCTACACTAAAGGACAAACCATAAGACAAATTCCTAAAATCTTCTGGCTGATCCTAATGACCCAAAGTCCAAATTAACCTTTAACTAAGCTACTTATGCTTAGTTAAATATTTGGGTCACTACATAGTGAGACCATATCTCAATTACCACCTGAGTTGTAACACCATTTTCATTAAGTACAGGCCATCTTCTATGATAGTGAGATGATATCTTAATCACTACTGGTGTTTTATCACTGTTTCCATATCAATGCTCATGCTCATGTTCATAAATGCTCATCTCATAAATACTCATATCATAAAATCATACTCATAACATAATTATTATATTATCTTGTAAACTCATAAATGTTAATAAAAACCCTTCATCAAAATATCTCTAAAATATCATTAAGTCAACAAAGCATCATAAAACATAAACCATAAGAATAACATCCTTTTGCTCAATAAGTAAAATATTTACCTTAATCTGCTTGGGTTCTCTTAATAATCTTGACCCACTTACGCATGCACCTATATATTTACATAATAAGCACATAATTAAACTCAACTCAAATTTCACCAAGATATTTGAATCCCACAAGCATCTCTCACTTTCTCACAACTTGGTAGACATTACAACCTTCTTACAAACAAACATAATTAAAGACTCATTATCTTTGTTAAACCATATACTCATCTACTCACCTACTTACTACTTATCACATTAAATACTTATTTGCTCCATCATCATACGTAACATATATATATCTCAATTCCCATTGTTGTTTGCCCCAATTCATAATACTTATAAACACTCACAATGTCATATTAGAACCTAAACCCCATAAGTGTCAATTTCCATGGAACCCATGAAAACCTAGAATTAATTAACACTTTAAATGCAATTAACCCTTCCAATTAGCCATCCTAGCGTTCAAATACCAACAGCCCCAATTTCATACTATACAAATTAGGGTTTATGTCCATACTTTACCAATTCAACCCATTAATTTAACAACTGGGAGCTTGAATCATACATAGGAATTAACTACGCATAAAAGCCTCACATTAATTTTAAGAATTAGGCTACTTATTAAAACTACCCCAAATTTTTGGACCTAATTAGAGATTACCCAAATCACTATGATTTCAAGCTTAATATCCAATGGGTTACACAAAACCTTAAAGAGAAACTAGATATTTCAACAATATAACAATATTCCTAAAATCCATTCAAGAACCCTAATTTTTGGACCTAAAGAAATCCTTAATAATTTACGTAATTAACTCCTCTAAATGACAATTCCTAGTGGTTATACACCCAAAACACATCTTACCTTAAAATCAAACCCAAATGAAATCCCAACTAATTAACTTCTACAAGAATTAGAGAAGGATCTCACCAAAATAGGGCTACTATCCACGGGCTAGAAATAAATACAGAGTATTCAAAATCTGATTTTCACCGTTCATAATGAAGATTCACATGTCATGAACATCCTTATAGAATTTTAGTGCAATCGAACCACAAATGCTCTTTAATCGGAGCAGTTGATCAAGACTGAATGGAATTTTCAGAAATTCTATTTTCTTTCTCTTCTTCTTCCGAATAGCAACAACTCTCTCTCAATCTCTCTGCCATTCTCTCCCACTCTCTCTCGGCCATGGATGCGCGTGTGTGTAAAGAAGAGAAGGGAGAAGGAAATAAATGAAGGAAAGAAAGAAGGGGTGTTGTGCGATTACTACCTAAATTAATAAATAATAATTAGTACGTTTTAACTCGCAAGTGCACAAGATCAAAATAATAGTATAGTAGGCAAATACGAGATTGATCCCATGGAGATTGTTAATTTTATTTAAAATTAATTAAAATATCAACTTTGTCACTAAATTGATACTATGAAAAACAAATTAAAATAAAGATAAATAAAAGTGTAGGGCTTTGATATCCTTATGCTCAATTAATAAATCAATATGCCAATGCTCTAATCATATTATGAATACCTAATGTTTGCCAACCTAAGGGTATGGGTGTTTACTCCTTAAGCTATTGGTTTCCCTAAGCAACGAATTAGGCATGAGTGTCTATTCTAATTCTTTTCTTTCTTAAAGGATTTAGCATGGGTGTCTATTAAGTTGTTCTCTAAGAAAGCATATGAATTATGAAAATCGATAACCACATGAGACCTAGGGCATGGCATATACTCCCGGTTTCCCATGTTGATTAACCCAAGAACCTGGTGTGGATTGCTTTTGTTACTTATGTTAAACCCAGGACTCAGCCATCCAAATTGATTTAACTAACAAGTCCATATCACATGCATATAATGGCCAATTACACACATATGAGGAATTTAATAAAACAAGCATTAATCAAGTTAAGCAACATAATATGATTATCATAAAGGCGCCAATATTGAAATATTAAATAAACATAATTAGGGCTTCAATCTAGCCCCACTAAAATTGTAACACCCCGGTCTCATATTGGGAAGATGAGAAGAAGCCCACATAGAGTGGGTAATTTATAAAGAGAGTCATGAGTGCTAAGTCCCACATTGCCTAGTTACTAGGTGAAACTGGGCTTTATAATAAATTATAAGGAAGCTCCAAATTGACTAGTCCTTTTGGGGTGACAGCGCAGATGTGGCTAGCGCTTTTTCCTGGGTCGTTACAAGTGGTATCAAAGCCATTGCCTAGCCTGAGATGTGAGGGAGCGTGCACAAGCCCATGAAGGCCGCTAGCGGGGACGCTGGGTCCTAAGAGGGGGTGATTGTGACGTCCCACATTGCCTGGGTATGGAGATGTGCTTATATGTATACTTCTACCTTCAATGACAACAACGCGTTTTAAAAGCCGTGATGGTAATGATCCCATTAGAACTCCGTAGTTAAGCGTGCTTCTGCTGGAGTAGTACTAGGATGGGTGACCTCCTGGGAAGTCTGGTTTAGGGTAGCCAAAAGCGGACAATATTGTATGTCATTTGGGGTGGGATGTTACAAAAATAATTAGTTACACATAGTTAAAAATAAAACTAAAAAGAAAGGGAAAAGAAAGAACCAAAACCGCTCCTAGAAGTAGCCTCCAAATTCTCCTCTCTGAAATTGTATATCTAATTGTGAGGCTTAGAGGTCTATGTATAGGCTTAGGAGAGTCCTAGAAACCCTAGTAAACCTAGGAAATTCGGAATTCCATCTCCTAGACAAATTAGGAGACAATCCTAGTCCAAATCGGAATAGGATTCGTCCAAAATTGCGTTCCTATCTTGCGGGGTGATTTTAGCATTGCGACGGTCCGAATTAAGAAAGTGATATTTCACAATGATTTGTATAATTTTGAGTTAGCTTTCCAATACCGTTGGAATCACTTCAATCCAATATTTTAGCTGAAAGTTATAGCCAAAATACTGAGACATGTGCAGAATCCAAATGCAATCCGATTTTGACTCTAATTTGATAAATTCCGATTTAATCCTTTCCACATCTTCTAGGTCTTCCCAATTTTCCCTTTAAGCTTGGAACATTTCCAGAAATGCTTCCTTTTCTTCCATGACCTACAAAAGCACAGAAAACACAAAAGGGAAATAAAATGGAACAAAATAACAAAAATTAACAAATTAACAAATGTAAATTAAGGGCTAAAATATGAATATTTTGGCACTTATCAAGGGGGAGAGAGGATGTGCGTGAGATGAGGTGAGGGAGAAAAGAAAGAAAGAGAGATTTGGGGAGGAGGGGGGCAGCACGTGAAACCACTAAAGGGCTTGCCTATTTTTATTCTTTGTTTTCTTTTAGATAAAGATATCTCCTTCTAGCCACTAATAGCCCAACATGTGGTAAAGGATAAGATTCCCTATTAAATAAAACCTATTGTAGTGACCCAAATAATTAACTAGGCTTAAGTAGCTTAGTTAGGGGATGAATTTGGACTTTAGGTCATTAAAACCACTTAAGGGGCGATTTGGACTATAGTGCGGACGATACGCTAAGTCAAGCGAACCTACGCTACTATTTTTAGCATTGAAGTACGGTGGGAGCCGACGACGCTCTGTAAACTGCATAAATGTATATACGTGAGACATCGGGACCACACGTATGCTACTTTTTGAAATATCCTATTTTTAATAACTAGACGTATGAGGCAACCTTTGGACCACTGGGCAAGAACTACTGGACGTACGCTAAGGTTGGGCAGACATCCGTTGCTTTTCAAGGAGTTGGTGGCAACCCTCTCCTACAAATAGCCCCATAAGCCCCTTCATTTCCCACACTCTTCAAACACCCCTAAGCTACCAGTGTGTGTTTTATGAGTGTTTATGAGGTCATTGTGTGTTTTGGAGCTTTCGTGAGGGGAAACTTTTGCAATTTTACTTCAAAGAGGTAACGTTTGACTCCTTAGCTTTTTAATACGTTGTTATACAGCTCAATTGCTGTTTTGTTATAATTAATTGTAGTGTTAGCCTAGTTGCACCTTAAATATTGCTTAAGCTAGCATTTTGTTAAGCTTAACGTTGTCACTTTACATGAAGGTTTCAACCTGAGTTAAGAGGCCTTAAGGAGTCTGTGATGGCCTTAGTAGTCGGAGAATAGGTGGACAGTGGAGAGAAAATGAGGTTTTCCATGGAAGACATCAAAGTAGACATACAGTCTCGAGCCTAGATGTACGGCTAGAGTGTGACAGGGAAGCCCAATTTTCACCAGCCATAGCTCCTATTTTCCTTGCTCTAAAGTTATTTTGGTAAAAGTAAGATGAATAGAAGGTTTTCCATAGATTTGGAGAACCCAAATCAGTTAGATTACTCAAAGATACTGTTCAACCCAAGTGAGTTTTTTAACTCACATAATGCTTGATGTTACTTTTTTCAAGCATTGCACGTCTATTTTGTGTACCAAGAAAACATGCATATTTTACAACTCTCACTGTTATATTTATTGCACATGAACTTTGACATTTGAAAAAAACGTTGTGTTAAAATGCTAATAAAGTGGGACTTGTAAAAGAGACATGCATATAAAATATAAACAAGATAATTTACATCGTATGACATGATATATCGATACGTGCAGTAGTAATGGTCATGGACTTACTATACATGTTAGCTTTATGGTCAAATGTGTGTTATATGAGTGCTTTGGATCCAATAGTTTCGTGTGACGACCCTGATGGATAAATCAATTATCTAGTAATTGATCCTATGGCTCGCCTTCTAGTCATGTCCCTTGTAGGACAAGACTCAGGATTTTGACCTTCCTCGTCGTAATGAGAAAGTAACAGTGGAAGACTTTACTAAGATTGTGAGAACAAAAGATAGTAATGAAACATCACACAATATACACTAAAGAAAAAGATAACAACATCAACAACATCACATAGATAATCACCAATGTACCAGTCATCAAATCGTCATCAAGTAGTAGTACAGACCCAAATAAAACATAACATCATTGTTCTAAAAAAATCAATAGATCACAGCCTAGACTTAAGTTTAAGAATGAAATCAAAATTTCTATCATATCATCACAAGCAGTGCCTCTATCCTCCCACATAGTCATAAGCCAAACGGGATCCATATTCTCAAAGATGACCCGTATCAAATCTTGAGCAATCACCCAAGTAAGCTCCGATGGCATCTTCATCTAGTGCAGCTAAACTAGGCAATTATTCATAATGATGGGGGAAAACATAAATAAAAGGGTAAGTCTAAGACTTAGTGATTTTTAACACAGATAATGCCCATATCAGTTTAGTAATAAACTCATATGTTTTTATAAAGAAAATGGCAGTTCCTTCATGACAGTTTATGTTATGAGTGATATATATATAACTCGAGATATTATCCCTTCTCAGTTGGGTCGGCGTTGTCCCAAGGGACCTATAGTTTAATGCCGGTGCTCCAGCCATTACACAACATACCATACGTAATACTAGTGGTACGATCTAATCCGACCTCCGATAGCCCACGCTAATGACGTTAGTCCTATAGTGACTAGGCCACTAGGAATGGTTGAACCATGGTCACAAAACCAATGAATTCAAAGCCTTCATATAACACACACATTTGACCATAAAGGTAACATGTATAGTAAGCCCATGGTCATTACTACAACACGAACCGGGTGTACCATGTCATACGATGCAAATTATCTTGTCTATATTTTATATGCATGTATCTTTTACAAGTCCCACTTTATTAGTATAGTCAGCATAACGTTTTTCTCAAAATTTAAGAGTTCATGTGCAATAAGTATAATAATGAGAGTTGTAAAATATACATGTTTTCTTGTACACAAAATAGACATGCAGTGTATGAAAAAAGTAACATTAAGCATTATGTGAGTTAAAACTCATCTAGGTCAAAAAGTATCTCCGTACTTAGACCGATCCGGGTTCTCCAAATCTGTAAAAAACCTTCTATTAGTCTTATTTCTACCAAAACAACTTTAAAGTAAGGAAAACGGGAGCTATGGATGGCTGATGAAAATAGGGTTTCTCTGTCATACTCTAGCCGTACGTTCAGGCTCGGGGCCGTATGTCCACCACGTCATGATGGGCTGTACATCTGGTCACGAGATCGTACGTCCGCTCTGACGTCTTTCAGGGTAAACCTCATTTTCTCTTCATTGTCCGCCTATTCTCCAACTCCTAAGGCCATTACATACTTTCTAAGGCCTCCTAACTCAGATTGAAACCTCTATGCAAAAGAACAACGCTAAGCTTATCAAAATGCTATTCTAAGCAAGATCTAAGACACAACTAAGCTAACACTACAACTAACTACAACAAAACAATAATTAGACAGCATAACGACGTATTAAAAAGATAAGGAGTTAAATGTTACTTTGAAACAAAACTGCAAGAGTTTCCCTCACGAAAGCTCCGAAACACACAAAGACCTCACAAACACTCACAAAACACATACTGGCAGCCTAGGGGGGCCTGAAGAGTGTGAGAAATGAAGGGGGTAGAGTGCTATTTATAGGAGATGGCTACCACTAACTCGCTAAAAAGTAGCAGACATCCACCCAACCCTAGCATACTTCTAGTGGTTCTTGCCCAACAGTCCAAAGGCTACCTTGTACATCCAAGTATTAACAAGGGGGTATTTTAAAAAGTAGCGTACATCGGTGGTCCCATATACATCCGATGTACGGTTTACAGAACGTACGTTTGGTGGTCCCCCATCGTACGTTCACACTAAAAATAATAACATACGTCTGCCTGACCTAGCATATGTCTGCACAATAGTCCAAATTGCCCTTTAAGTGATTTTAGTGACCCAAAGCCCTAATTCATCCCTTAACTAAGCTACTTATACCTAGTTAATTATTTGGGTCACTACATTTCATGACCATGGTCCAGCCATTTTCTATGGTGCAGCCATTCCCAATGGCTTGGTCACTATAAGACGGACATCATTAGTGGTGTAGGCCACTTGAGGTTGAATTCAATTGTGCCGCTAGTATTGCATACGGTATGTTGACATTGGTTAGAGCACGGCAATGTACTACAGGTCCCTCGGGATAGCGTCAACCCTATTAAAAAAGGGTAATATCTCGGTTAGACTATGCTACTGAACTATGACTGTTGTTTATATCATATGCATATACTATATATATATCACTCATAACAAAGACTGCATGATGGAACTGTCATTTTCTTTATAAAAACATTTTAGTTTATTACTAAACTGACATGGGCATTATCAGTGTTAAAAATTACTAAGTCTTAGACTTACCTTTTTTATTTATGTTTTTCTCCCATCATCATGAATGCCGTCGAAGCTCACTTGGGTGATCGCTCAAGATTTGATACGAGTGATCTTTGAAAGTATAAATTCCGTTTGTCTTAGGACTATGTGGGAGGATGAAGGCACTACTCGTGATGATATGATAGAGATTTTGATCTCATTAGTTTTTCTTAAGATTAAGTCTAGGCTATGATCTGTTGATCTTTTGAGAACAATGATGTTATGTTTTATTTGGGTATGTACTCCTACTTGATGATGGTCTGACGACCAGTACAATTGGTGATTATCTATGTGATGGTGTTGACGTATTATATTTTCTCTAATGCATGTTGTGTGATGCTTCATTTACTATCTCTTATTCCGAGAGTCTTATTAAAGTCTTCTGTTGGTACTTTCTCATTACGACAAGGAAGGTTGAAATCCCTAAGTCTTGTTCTGTGAGGGATAGGGCTAGGAGACGAGCCATGGGATCAATTACTAGATAATTGATATGCCCATGTGGGTTGTCACACCCACATATCTATTTAGAAAAGATTACCCCTACTACAATGAAGATTCACGTGTCATGAACATCCATGCAAAATTTCAGTTCAATCGAACAGCAAATGCCCGTTGATTGGAGCAGTTGATCAAGATTAGATGAAATTACTAGAAATTCTCTTTTCTTTGTCTCTTCTTCTGAACAGCAACAACTCCCTCTCAATCTCTCCGCCATTCTCTCGCACTCTCTCTTGGCCATGGGTGCGTGTGTGTGTAAAGAAGAGAAGGGAGAAGGAAATAAACGAAGGAAAGAAAGAAGGGGAAAGAGAATGTGTGTGAGACGAGGTGAGGGAGAAAAAAAAAGAAAGAGAGAATTTGGGGAGGGGGGGAGGGCTGCATGTGAAACCATCGAAAGGCTTTGCCCATTTTTATTTCATGTCTTCCATTAGATAAAGATATCTTCTCCTAACTACTAATAGCCTGACACATGGCAAGAGATAAGATTCATTATTAAATAAATCTCACATATCTATTTAGAATTGGAATATTATGCCCACTACAATGAAGATTCATGTGTCATGAATATCCCTGCAAAATTTCAGTTTAATCAGATCACAAATGCTCGTTCATTAGAGCAGTTGACCAAGACTGGACAAAATTTTCAGTAATCCTCTTTTCTTTCTCTCTTCTTCTTCCGAACAGCAACAATTCTCTCTCATTCTCTCCGTGTTCTCTGCCACTCCCTCACGGGCATGGGTGCGTGTGTGTATAAAGAAGAGAAGGGAGAAGGAAATAAATGAAGGAAAGAAAGGAGGAGAGAGGATATGCGTGAGATAAGGTTAGGAAGAAATGAAAGAAAGAGAGACTTGGGGGGGACGGGTGTTGCACATGAAACCACCAAAAGGCTTTGCCCATTTTATTCTTTGTCTTCTTTTAGATAAAGATATCTCCTCCTACCCACTAATAGCCCGACACGTGGCAACGGATAAGATTCCATATTAAATAAAAACCAACATATCTATTTAGATATGAAAGATTACCCCCACTACAATGAAGATTCACGTGTCATAAACATCTATGCAAAATTTCAGTTCAATCATACCACAAATGCCAATTGATCGGAGTAGTTGATCAAGACTGGACGAAATTTAAAGAAATCCTCTTCTCTTTGTCTCTTCTTCTTCTAAATGGCAACAAATCTCTCTCAATCTCTTTGCCATTCTCTCTCACTCTCTCTTGGCCATGGGTGTGTGTGTGTAAAGAAGATAAGGGAGAAGAAAATAAATGATGAAAGAAAGAAGGGGAAGAGGTGATGTGTGTGAGATGAGGTAAGGGAGAAAAGAAAGAAAGAGAGAATTGGGGGGGGGCTGCACGTGAAACCATAAAAGGGTTTTGCCCATTTTTATTCTTTGTCTTCTTTTAGATAAACACATCTCCTCTTAGCCACTAATAGCCCGACACGTGGCAAGGAATAAGATTTTCTACTAAATAAAAACTACATATCTATTTAGAATTGCAAAATTACTCTAACTACAATAAAGATTCACGTGTTATGAACATCTTCGCAAAATTTCAGCTCAATTGGAGCACAAATGCTCATTCAATAGAGCTGTTGATCAAGACTGGATGGAATTTTAAAAAACCCTATTTGCTTTCTCTTTTCTTTTTCCGAACTACAACAACTCTCTCTTAATCTCTCTGTCGTCCTCTCTCACTCTCTCTTGGCCATGGGTGCGTGTGTGTGTAAAGAAGAGAAAGGAGAAGGAAATAAACCAAGGAAAAAAAGAAGGGGGAGAGAAGATGTGCATGAGATAAGGTGAGAGAGAAAAGAAAGAAATAGAGAATTTTAGGAGGGGGGTGGCACGTGAAACCACTAAAGGGCTTTGCCCATTTTTATTCTTTGTTTTCTTTTAGATAAAGATTTCTCCTTTCATCCACTAATAGCCTGACACAAGGCAAGGGAAAAGGTTCCTTGTCAAATAAAACCCACATATTTATTTAGAATTGCGAGATTACCCTAACTTCAATAAAGATTCACGTGTCGTGAATATCACTGCAAAATTTCAGCTCAATCGGACCACAAATGCCCGTTGATTGGAGCAGTTGATCAAGACTAGATGGAATTTCCTAAAATCCTCTTTGCTTTCTTTCTTCTACTTTCAAACTGCAACAACTCTCTCAATCTCTCCACCATTCTATCTCACACTCTCTCGGCCAAGGGTGCGTGTGTGTGTAAAGAAGAGAAGGGAGAAGGAAATAAATGAAGAAAGAAAGAAAGAAGGAGGAGAAAGGATGTGTGTGAGATAAGGTGAGGGAGAAAAGAGAGAATTTGGGGGAGGGGGCTATATGTGAAACCACAAAAGGGTTTGCCCATTTTTATTCTGTCTTCTTTTAGATAAAGATATCTCCTTCTAGCCACTAATAGCCCGACACATGGCAAGGAATAAGATTCCCAATTAAATAAAACCCACATATCAATTTAGAATTGGAAGATTACCTCCACTACAATGAAGATTCATGTGTCATGGATATCCCTACAAAAATTAAAGCTCAATCGGACGACAAATACTTGTTGATCTCAGCAACTTATCAAAACTGGTCGAAATTTCTAGAAATCCTCTGATCTTTCTCTCTTCTTCTTCCAAATAGCAACAACTTTCTTTCAATCTCTTTGTTGTTCTCTCTCACTCTCTCTCAGCTATGTGTGTATGTGTATGAGTGTGTGTAAAGAAGAGAATGGAGAAGGAAATAGATGAAGGAAAGAAAGAAAGGGGGGAGAGGATGTGCATGAGATGAGGTGAGAGAGAAAAGAAAGAAAGAGAGAAATGAGGGGGGGTGCTGCACGTGAAACCACCTAAGGGCTTTGCCCATTTTTATTCTTTGTCATCTTTTAGATAAAGATATCTCCTCTTAGTCACTAACAACTTGACACATGGCAAGGGATAAGATTTCCTATTAAATAAAACCCACACATCCATTTAGAATTACAAGATTACCCAAACTACAATGAAGATTCATGTGTAATGAACGTCTCTTTGAAATTTAGGCCCAATCGGACCACAAATGCTCATTGATTGAAGGTGTTGATCAAGACTTGACGAAATTTCTAAAAATCCTCTTTGCTTTCTTTCTTCTTCTCCGAACAGCAACAACTCTCTCTCAATCTCCCTTTTGTTCTCTCACACTCTCTCTTGTCCACGATTGTGTGTGTGTGGAAAGAAGAGGAGGGAGACGAAAATAAACCAAGGAAAGAAAGAAAAAGGAGAGAGGATGTGAGATGAGGTGAAGGACAAAAGAAAGAAAGAGAGAATGGGAGGAATGGGGTGTATGTGAAACCACCAAAAGGCTTTGCCCATTTTTATTCTTTGTCTTATTTTAAATAAAGATATCTCCTCCTAGCCATTTATAGCCCGACACGTGGCAATAGATTAGATTTCCTATTAAATAAAAACCACATATCTATTTAGAATTACAAGATTACCCATAATACAATGAAAATTCACATGTCATGAATATCCCTGCAAAATTCAACTCAATCAGACCAGAAATGCTCATTGATTAGAGTAGTTGATCAAGACTGGACGGAATTTTCATAAATCCTCTTTACTTTCTCTTTTCTTCTTCTAAATAGCTACAACTATCTCTCAAACTCTCCGCCATTCTCTCTCACTCTCTCTTGGCCATGGGTGCAAGTGTGTATAAAGAAGAGAAGGGAGAAGGAAAGAAAGAATGGAGAGAGAAGATGTGCATGAGATTAGGTGACAATGAAAAGTAAGAAAGATAGAATTGAGGGTGCAGAGGTTACACGTGAAACCACCTAAGGGCTTTGCCCATTTTTTTGCTTTGTCTTCTTTTAGATAAAGATATCTCATCCTAACCACTAATTGCCTGACACATGGCAAGGGATTAGATTCCCTATTAAATAAAACTTACATATCTATTTAGAATTGGAAGATTACCCACGCTACAATGAATATTCACATGTCATGAACATCTTGACAAAATTTTATCTCATTCGGACCACAAATGCTCATTGATCGGAGCAGTTGATCAAGACTAGGCGAAATTTCCTATAATTCTCTTTTCTTTCTCTCTTCTTCTTCCGAACAGTAACAACTCTTTCTCAATCTCTCTGCTGTTCTTTCCCACTCTTTCTTGGCCATGGGTGAGTGTGTGTGTGTAAAGAAGAGACATGAGTAGGAAATAAACGAAGGAATGAAAGAACGGGGAGAGAGGATGTGTGTGAGATGAGGTGAGTGAGAAAATAAAGAAAGAGAGAATTGGGGGGGGGCACATTAAACCACCAAAGGGCTTTGCGCATTTTTATTCTTTGTCTTTTTTTAGATAAAGATATCTCCTCCTAGCCTCTAATACCTCGACACGTGGCAAAAATAAGATTTCCTATTAAATAAAACCCACATATATATTTAGAATTGGAAGATTACCCCCATTATAATGAAGATTCATGTGTCATGAATATCCCTGCAAAATTTCAGCTCAATCGGACCAAAAACACTCGTTGATTGGAGCAGTTGATCAAGATTGGATGAAATTTCCAAGAATCCTCTTTACTTTCTTTCTTCTTCTTCAGAAATGCAACAACTCACTCTCAATCTCTTTGCCGTTCTCTCTCACCCTCTTTCTTGGTCATGGGTGCGTGTGTGCGTAAAGAGGAAAAGGGAGAAGGAAATAAACGAAGGAAAGAAGCAAGGGATAAGATTTCCTATTAAACAAAACTTACATATCTATTTAGAATTGCAAGATTATCTCCACTACAATGAAGATTCACATATCAGGGACATTCCCACAAAATTTTGGCTCAATCGGAGCACAAATGCTCGTTAATCAGAGCAGTTGACCAAGACTGGACTAAATTTTCTAAAATCCTCTCTTTTCTTGTTCCAAACAACAACAACTCCCTCTCGATCTCTCTATCGTTCTCTCACTCTCTCTCGGCCATGGGTGCGTGTGTGTATAAAGAAGAGAATGGAGAAGGAAATAGATGAAGGAGAGAGAAGGGGGAGAGAGGATGTGCGTGAGATGAGGCGAGAGAGAAAAGAAAGAAAAAGAGAAATGATGGGGGGCTGCACGTGAAACCACCAAAGGGCTTTGCCCATTTTTATTCCTTGTCTTCTTTTAGATAAAGATATCTCCTCCTAGCCACTAATAGCCCGACATGTGGCAAGGGATAAGATTCTCCATTAAATAAATCTCACATATCTATTTAGAATTGTAATATTACCCCTACTACATTGAAGATTCACGTGTTATGAACATCCCTGCAACAATTCCTTGTTGATCAGAGCAGTTGATCAAGATTGGACAAAATTTCTAGTAATCCACTTTTCTTTCACTCTTCTTTTTCCAAACTACAACAACTCTCTCAATCTCTCCGCCGTTCTCTCCCATTCTCTCTTGCCCATGGGTGCATGTGTGTAAAGAAGAGAAGGGAGAAGGAAATAAATGAAGAAAAGAAAAAAGGGGGAGAGAGGATGTGCGTGAGATGAGATAAGGGAGAAACGAAAGATAGAGAGAATTTTTTTTTTGGGGGGGGGCTACACGTGAAGCCACTAAAGGGCTTTGCCCATTTTTAACCTTTGTGTTCTTTTACATAAAGATACCTCCATTTATCCACCAATAACCCTACACAAGGCAAGGGAGAAGATTCTCTATTAATTAAAACCCACATATCTATTTAGAATAGCAAGATTACCTCCACTACAATGAAGATTCACGTGCCATGAACATCACTACAAAATTTCAGTTCAATTGGACCACAAATGCTCGTTGATCAAGACTTGACAAAATTTCCAGAAATCCTATTTTCTATCTCTCTTCTTCTTCTGAACAAAAACGACTCTCTCAATCTCTCTGTTGTTCTTTCTCTCTCTCCTTCGGACCGTGGGTGCGTGTGTGTGTAAAGAAGAGAAAGGATAAGGAAATAAACCAAGGAAAGAAAGAAGGGGGAGAGAGGATATGCGTGAGATAAGGTTAGGGAGAAAAGAAAGAAAGTGAGAATTGGGAGGGGAAGAGGGCTACACGTGAAACCATCAAAGGGCTTTGCCCATTTTTATTGGCAAGGGATAAGATTCTCTATTAAATAAAACCCACATATCTACTTAGAATTACAAGATTACCCCATTACAATGAAGATTCACATGTCATGAACGTCCTTGTAAAATTTCAACTCAATCGGACAACAAATGCTTGTTCATCAGAGCTGTTGATCAAGACTAGATGGAATTTTTGAAAATCCTTTTTTCTTTCTCTCTTCTTCTTCTTCCGAATAGCAACCACGCTCTCTCAATTTCTTTGATGTTCTTTCTCACTCTCCTCGGCCATGGGTGCGTGTGTGTGTAAAGAAGAGAATGGAGAAGGAAATAAATGAAGAAAGAAAAAAGGGGGAGAGAGGATGTGCATGAGATGAGGTGAAGGAGAAAGAAAGAAAGAGAGAATGAAGGGAGGGGCTGCACGTGAAACCACAATAGGACTTTGCCCATTTTTATTCTTTGTCTTCTTTTAAATAAATATATCTCATCCTAGCCACTAATAGTCCGGCTTGTGGCAAGGGATAAGATTCCATATTAAATAAAACCCACATATCTATTTAGAAGTGCAAGATTACTCCCACTACATTTAATTCTTCTTTCTTATTTTCATATTTCACCCCTACCATTTATTTCAACTAGAATTTACTATACATATAATTATTTACTATACTATGACTTATTATTACACTTTATTATTTTAATACCATTAACCTTTTTTATTTATTAATCGATTGTCACACGAACATTGTTATTAGTTTATCTCTTTATCACTAAAACTTATATTACATAAATATATTATCATTAAGTAATATATATATATATATATTTTGACATGTCCACACAAGGGTAGGAGGAGAGGAGATTCGAACTTGTGATCTTCGCTTCATAAGGCGTGGTTCATAGCCGATTGAACTACCTCTTGAGGACCCGTATTATTATTACACAAATATTATTTATTAATCAATCTTGTTTATATTTCAATTATGATAAAGTCATTATTATCACATATGTATAATTCTAAATCATTTCATGTGCAATTTATCCCATTAATTAATTTGGATTATTATAAAGTTGTTAATAATTAATTTAATTATTTCCTTGGGCGTGACAGTTTAGCAGCCTTCAATTATCTGGGATGATCTTATGCAGCTAGGCTATAATCACTAGGGGGCCTTCAATGATCTGGGATGATCTTATGCAGCTAGGTTGTAATAACTTGGGGGGTGGAATCTCTTCATTGTTTGCTTTGTCGTCTAGTTCTTGGGTCTGCTATCATTGGCGCACCAGAAATGAGCTTTAGACATGTTGGTACTCCAGGCACTGAAGAGCAACTGTTGAAAAAAATTATGTGGAAAGTCAGAACTATAATAACTGGGAAAGAAAGGTTTCCTAGAACTAGAGAGAATCTTTTGTGCTCTCTGTGGAATTTACCTACTGATATGCTTGTGTAATGTTGGCATGCAAGCTGTGTTTTTTGTTTTGGTTATTTTCCTCTGCTTCTGTTGTTTAAAGAGGTTGTTTTTCTCTGTTTCTGGTTGGTTGTCAGCCTTTGTAAAGGGTACTGTGTTAAGGAGTTGCTCTATTTTTGAGGTGTGGTTTTAATAAAAATTCTTATTCATCGAGAAAAAAAAAAAAAAGAAGGTAGTCCTAAAAGCCTAGCCCCAAAATTAAAGTCAAGGTCCAAAAAGCTGGGCCAAAGAATGAGCCCAAGCCCAAGCCCAAGCACAAAAAGATGCGGTGGTGTGGTGTGTGAGGCCTGATAGCCATATGTGGAGCACGTGGCTTCATTAATAGAACCTTTCACTGATGCATGACAAGTCTTAACAACTCTGTTTGTAGATTGAAGCTTATAGAACTTGTAGGTATAATTTTTATACCAAAATCAGATCCATTGGACGACATTTGTTTATATTTTTGATAAAAATAAAAATAGGAAAAATATCAAAAATAATACTAGAGCAACGTTGTTTGATTAGAATTTTATTTGTTCTCAGATAACAAAAATACAAAAGAAAAGATTTTTCACGATTCCATCATAAGGTCAATTGTATTTGATTTTTTATTTTGTTTGATTAGGAGTTTATTTGTAGAAGATTTTATTTTTCTTTCCTTACTGGGATTTAGATTTACTTTCCTTATTAGGATTAAATTTACTAGTGCAAATAGGATTATGTTTATTTTCTCTACAAGTATATATATATGGAAAAAAATTTTAAAAAAAAAACCCCAAACTACAAGTCATTTGCAACATAACTCTCAAATGTTTAAAAAGTAATAAAATAGCCTCCAAAACTACCAAAATGTATTAAAAATACCACTTATTTTTTTATATTCCTATAATATCCCTATTCTTTTAATAAATAAAATAATAAAATAATTGTAAAAAAAAAACTAATTAAACAACTTATTAAAAATACCAAAAAAAAACTAATGGGCTAACAAATACAAAAAAATAAAAATAAAAATAAAATAAAATTGGAATACATAATTGTTTGGAATAAAAAATAATGTTTTTTTTTTTATTCGCCCATTGGTTTTTTTGTATTTCTAAAAAATTGTTTAGGTTTTTTTACAATTATTTTATTATTTTATTTGTTAAAAGAATATGGGTATTATAGGAATATAAAAAAATAAGTTGCATTTTTTATACATTTTGGTAGTTTTGGGGCTAATTTATTACATTTTGAACATTAGGGAGCTATATTACAAACGACTGGTAGTTTGGGAAGCTTTTTTATATTTTTCCCATATATATACATGTTAGTTTGTAATGTAAAACACAGACTTAGTTGAATGATTATCAAATCAAAAAATTTCTCTCAAGACTATGCGGAGTTTATTGTTCTTTTAACCCATAGGCTTGTTTTTATCTTTTTTGTCAGAAGATGTAGGGGTGTTTAATTGGTTATAATCGTCGGTTATTTGCTATAACCGTAACTGATAACCAACTTGTCGGTTATTTGATTTTTAATAACTGCAACCGCAATTGATTAGTTGGTTATCGGTTATTCAACCCAATAACTGATCAATTATAACCGCTTTAATTCAAAATTGACTTTTGGGCTTTTAATGTGTTTTAGGTCTTTTAATTTACTATTTTTGATCTTATTTTAATGGTTTTGGGCCAGAAAGATGAATACAGTCTAAACACATGCTTTCAAGCCCAAAAACAAGGACAATTTAAAAGACAAAAAAATATACATCATGGCAGTAAACGATTTATATTATATTATTATTATATATATTTAATATTAATATTTAATATAGATATATATCGGTTATTGGTTATAACCGCATTTCTCAAACCCTTAAAACCACTAATTGCAACTGACCTAGTCAGTTAGCGGGTTTTAATAACCGATTACAAAATCGATTATTAGTTATCGGTTATCGATTATTGGTTGGGTCGGTTATAACCGACCTGGATGAACACCCCTAAGAAGATGCAAACGCTTTTGATTGTTATTACTTAGTTTATGTTACATCGATCATAGGAGGCGTATACATGGATGACAAGTGATCACTACAAAATCAAATTTTGATATCAAGAATATGAGTAATGCTATAAGTTTTCTTAGAATCATCTCAAATGTGATGTGACTTTTAAAATTACTAATAAATCAAAACCCAATAAATCACATCTTGAATTCAATGATAATTTTAAAAGTTACATCACATTTGGAATAACTCTAAGAAAACTCTAAAAAACCTTATAACATTACTCCAATAATATATTCAGCATATATATATTCAAACACTTGCCAATTGCCATCACCTTCGGCAGTACTCCTCAATCTTCCAAGATATTAAATTTTATTTTTTTTGTTTCTTTATTTGAATAGAAAATGGTTTTGGACAAAGTTGTTAATTTGCTTAAGATATTGTATAAATAATTTGATATTTAATTCTAATAACATATATATATATATAACGTGGCTGTTTGGCAACGGGGATGAAAGTCTAAAAGCGACACTACGTACAGAAGAAGGATCCTTCTGTGAAGCTGCCGCGGTACCAGTCAATAGACCCGTGTGTTTTGTACAGAAAATATCAAAATAAATAATTTTTTTTTTGGGAAATTAGCTTTACCTCTCATGAATTATCACTCTCTCCATTTGCCTCCTAGAACTAGCAAGGTTACTTAAGACCCCCCATGAACTACCATTTCGTTACCAAAATCCCTTACCGTCAGTCAAAGACGCTAAATCGAACGGTCAATTGTATTGTTCATGACACTATTACGTTAGTCAACGATACTGTTTATGATACTATTCATGTTGACTGTCATATTTAACGTCCTTGACTAACGATAGGGGTCGTTGGTAACAAAATAGTAGTTCATGGGGGGTCTTAGGTAACCTTGGTAGTTCATCGGGACAAATGGAGAGAGAGTGGCAGTTCATGTGGGGGGTAAAGCTAATTTCCCCCCTTTTTTTTATTAAAAAAAGTGCATTCATTTTTAATTGTTCTTTCCACCCTTTTGTTGCACTTTCTTATTTATTTAGGAAAAAACTTTATTTAATTCAAGGTTAAATCAAACATTTGGATGAGTAAATTTTTCAAACTACACTTAAGATATTTATAAAATTACAAAACTATCTTGAATTTGGATGAGGTATTTTAGAGATTTCACTTCATCCGTTAGGATTTAACGTTGAATTTGGATGGAATAATCAACATTGTAAATTTCTTAAAAATGATAATCTTAAATTGATACTTTCTATAGTTTAATTATTAATGATATGATTGCGAAAATAATAAAAACATTTTTTTTTATAAAAAAAAAAAAAAGGAGTAGTAAGTAAAGTTTTTCTATTGGGAAAATATAAAAAAGCTCTCTAGACTAATGGCTGTTTTTAAAAGAGTTTTACGATATTCAAAATGTGTTAAAGTAGCCCATAAAATTATCAAAGTATGTAAAAAATGCCACTTTTTTTTTTTAATATTTTAATAATACCCTTATTATTTTAAAAACTAAAATAAAAAGCAAAAAATTATTTATTTATTTTTTTTAAAAAAGTAAAAAGCGAAAGAGGTTGCTTTTCCTTTCTTTTCTTTTGTTCTTTCTTTACTTTTAGTTTAATATATATATATATTTTTTATTAAGAACAACGCGTGTCACCATTTTTATTGGCATTGATGTCACATTTAACAAAATTAGTCTTCTAAAAAGATGTCTATAATGTTGTGTTCCTTCGCTGCTACTTGTGAGGTTTTTGTTTTTTTAATTTTTTGCTTGACTTGGCCTTCGGGTTGAGGATGAAGTAGATCAGTATGGAGGCTTAACTTTCACGGCCAAATTTTTAGTTTTTAGTTGTTTTTATTTTTGCTTTTGTAATTGGACTGCCTATGTCCTAGATCTAATCTGCACGCAGTGGCGGATCCAGGAATTCATTTTACCAGGGACGTCAATAAAATAACAAAAAAAAAATTTTATTCTCTTTATATATTATATTTTTATTATAATATGGTAAATACAATTAAAAAAAAAATTATAACATAATATATGTATCACAAAAAGCATATTTATCTAACATCATAAATATATGCTAAATTAATATATCAATTACCATGTAGGCACTAGTACAAAAGTTAAGAAAAATGCAAAACACAAAGTACCTAAAATTGCATTCTACGTGGTTTTAGACAAAACAAAATCATCAAGCATCAAATCTGAATTGAAGCTTTCAACAATTTCCCTTTTAGCAATTGTTTTTTTTTTTTTTTTTTTTTGACAGTCCACGTAAGGGTAGGGGGAGGGGGGATTCGAACTTGTGACCTCCACTTTATAAAGTGTGATTCACAGCAATCTAAGATTTTTCAAAAACTTAAAAAATTATTTATCTATTAGTTTGAATATTTCTCACACTAAACAATTCATGGCTAATGAAACATACTATAATGATATTATAATAAAATTATTAGCATATTCGATAGCTATTAGCTTAAATGAATTAATAAAAGAACAAACCGAGATTGACAATAATCTTTTGAAGCTCGTTAATGCTTGACAAAATCTCAAAGTATATAAAACACACTTTATATATATATATATATATATATATATATATATATTGTTTTAGAATAAGAAACCAAATAGACATCAAACAATTAAAAATTAATAGCACAAATACAATGAACTGAGTGAAGGGCACAACAAACTAAAAAATTAAAAATAAAATATTTGTTATCTTCCTTAATCCTCACTTTTCTAACACTTCCAAGAAACCAAATATGAAATATACAATACTCTGTGATAATATACTCGCAAAGTCACAATAGGAGTTTCAAGTTTGGTCAAATCTCACCAAGTCAACTCTTGAAGAATTTTTGCCAAAAGAGGCTTTCGAGCAAGAGACTGCAGTTTGCCGTCTGCGATTTTACGGTTTTCTTTTTCTTTTCCTGAGAGTGGCCGAGTAGGTAATTGTCGACTTCCCTAGGTTAAGATTATTTTTTTATTTTTTTTATTTTTTGGCGTTGGAACTTGGAGCACGGAGGAGTTTTTCTCCTTTTTTTTTTTTAAATTTTTCGTCATGGTAAGTTGGTAACAAAATTCATTACGAAGTAATAAATATTTTCAAAAATACTTTAAAAATTTTAATTTTTTTTTCTACAGGCGCTTGTGTAGCCCCTAGTGTCTCCGCCATTGTCTGCACGAAGCATATTTATTCCTATAATTGTACATGGATTAGCGGAAGCTTGAAGTCATTTTTATGACTTTGTACCTTTCATAGTTTTTTGCTATAATTTTTCAGAATTATATGCTCAGTGATGTAAAAGCTTTATACTTGTAAAATTTCATCAATTGAAGTTCCATATTTTTCAAAAAAAAAAATTGTCACATTTTTTAATGGAATTTGATTCTAGTGATTAAATTGTTTTTTCTTTTTTAATGTCACAAGAACTTTTGCTTTTAATTTTATATGATATGAACGGATTTGTAATTTAGGCAAATTACAGTGACTAATTATTTATTTATTCAAAAACATTTTTTTAATTTATTTGCCCATTGATTTTTTTTTCTTTTTAAAAAATTGTTTGCTTTTTCTATAATTATTTATTACTTTTTTTTAAAAAAAAAAATAGGGGTATTATGGGAATATAAAAAAGTGGTATTTTTTTTTTAGGGTTAAATGCATTTTCAGTACCTGTACTTTGAGTCAAAATCAAATAGCCACCTAGGTTTTTAAAAATATCACAAATGGTACCTGTGGTTATCAAATAAACCCATTTAGTACTTCTGTTAAGATTCCATTAATTTTTTTAACGGAACGCCACGTCACCTTTACACATGGCATGATACTAGGGTTTTTAGTTGCCACATTAGATTAAATAATATTAAACTATGTTAAAAAAAAAGAAAATTAAAAAGACCTGCGAGTTCTCTCCATTTTCCTCTCCCCAACCCCTACGCCATTGCCGCCTCCCTCCGCCACCTACAAAGACGAGACGAAGAAGAAGATGAATCACCATCGTTTCATAGGACGAGGAAGAAGAAGAAGAGATAAATTGAAACCCTCGACTCTTGCAACAAGTCCTGCATCAGATGCGGGCGCCTTTCTTGGCTTGGTTTCCATAGTCCTGCAATTCATGCCTCTTCCGCCACCTCCTCTTTGACTCATCAACGTGAATCGATCTTGACGAGTCATCGAGACGTGGGTTTCTCCGACTAGGACCCAAACAAAGTAATTGCTCAAGTTTTGGTGTTTTGATGATAGTATCTGCGCCATATCTCAAACCCTTTCTTGTTCAGAGATCTCTCGTTCTAAACAAAAACAAGCTACTTTCTGCTTTCTCTTCCTCCTCTTGTTTGTTTTGCTGCCCTTCCGTCCTCCGCCTAGATAGAATATCCTGCCATTTCTTGCACCCAATAGCTCTCAATTTTGACAACAAATCCATATCAAACTTTCTGCTCTCAATAATAATAAGTAGCACAATTGTAGTGGAAGACCAAAGTTGTGATTTTTGGGTTCTTGCCAATTGGTGTGGGTTTTTAATGATCTGTGAGTTCGTGAGTTTCTGTTTTGACTAGGTTTTTGTTTACGGACTCTCGAGTTTTTATCTTCGTTCTTGGGTTTTTGCAGCTTTTTAGGGCAAAATTTTGGGTTTTTGGGTTTAAAGACATAGAAAGAAGAGGGTTTCGCTTCGCTTCAATTCTCTTCTTGTTCAGCAATAATGGCACGGAATTAGAGCTCTGCCGCCATGCTACACACCGCGCCACTTCTCTAACCTCATTAAATTTATGACAACTAACTCAAACTATCTCCGTTTTTACTTTTCTCACTCTCTCTCTCTCTCTCGATCACTGGTTTGGGGTTTTGGTTGTCTTTGTGAGAGACAGAGAGTGAGAGAGAGAGAGAAGTTTGTAGGTGGTCTGGAGGGAGATGGCAATATGAGGGGTTGGGAGAGGAAAATGGAGAGAACACGCAGTCTTTTTAATTTTCCTTTTTTAATAATTTAATATTATTATTTAATCTAATGTGGCAACTAAAACACTAGTATCATGCCATATGTAAAGGTGACATGAAAATTAATGTAATCTTAAGGTTTATTTGACAACCATGATATTTTGAAAACTTAGGTACTTGATTTTGACTCAAAACACAGGTACTAAAAATGCATTTAACCCTTTTTTTTTATACATTTTGGTGGTTTGATGAGCTATTTTAATATCTTTTAAACATTGTAGGGCTTTATCAATGATTTTTTATATTTTCCCTTTTCTATTTATTTATTTATAATTGGTCTTGAGAATTTGGTACTGTATATCTAGAAGGTGAGAATTCCATTACACTAGAATTTGCATTTGGAACTTTTTAATTTATTCCTAATTGTAAATAATACTATTTGCATTAATTACAACCTAACATGAAGGAAGGGAGATATATTTTCCTATATCTATATCTCCCCCGAATTTATATTTGCAATCTTTTTAAATATCCATGTAAAATTTATAAAAGTACATTTATAACCTTAATTTTTTTTTTAAAAAAACCTTTAATTTATTGAAAAAAAAAAAAAAAACAAAACAAAACAAAAGTTCTCTCACTCCTCATCGTCCCAAGAGGTAGCTCAATCAGTGGGACTACGCCTAATGACGGAGTCTCAGTTGAATCCTCTCCTCCCTCTTGTGTGGATATGTCAAAAAAAAAAAAAAAAAAAAAGTTCTCTCCTCACTCACTCGTGACCCATGGGCCATGGCCTGGGCTATGGCTCAGGAAGGTTTTTTGTTTGTCTTTCTTTCTTCTTCTTTTTTTTTTTTTTTTTTTCTACTTCTAAATTTTTATCTTTTTTTTTTTTTGTTATTTTTTTTTAATGATTTTGATTCACATGAAATGACCATTATAATTCATCCGTCGGCATTGAATAAGAAATGCTGACAAAAGGGAAACATTGTCCCCCCACGACCCCCCAACAATAAATTAGAGGACATTGTAAAAATTAGAATTTAAAAAAAGAAAAATTAGGGGTTAATAAATTTTTTATATTTGGTCAATATTCTCTTACAATCAATCATTAGATTTGTACATTTACATGATTTTAAATAAGTCAATAGTGAATCTTGCAAATCTAATAATTAATAATAAAAAGATATGGGCCAAATATGAAGAATTTATTGACCTATAGCATTTCCATGGATAAAATATTGAACGTTTTGCATCACGTGTGAGTCACTTAATTGCGCTTGTGGTTTATCAGAACTTTTTAACGGAATGAAAACATCACAACCCCAATGGAGGAACATTGTAGGCGATGAAAAATTGTGCAATGTTACAAATTGAATGGTAAATTGAAAGAGAATAAATGTCATCCCAAGCATTAAATGCATTATTTTATCCTCATTTGAAGAAGTGCATAATTGTAACTTTAATTATAATTAATGAAATAAGATTCTCTATTTCAAATTAAAAGGCAAAAAGGCAAAGAACTACTTCAAGTTTTAGATTTTGTTTTATTATATTTAGTATTAAATCATTTAAATTTTTTTAAATACGATAATTAATAATATGTTTCCTATATACCAACATATACAGAAGAATTTTCTATTTCCAAACTGTAAATTAAGCAAAATAATACGTCATTTGAAACATGTTTCCTCTAATCCCAGTTTCTTTGGAGTAAAAAGAGATCACGTAGACCCTTCTGAATGTTTTTATTACACAAAAAAATTAAACTAAACTAAAATAAAATATTATTAAAAAAAAAAAGTTTCTATAAAAATCTACAGCTCACGGATTTGATCACCATCGATCTTTCTAGTCACTCTTGCCGTATTCCCAAGGGAGACGTCTGAGACACCACCAGAACCGGAGCCGGATCCGGAATCAGCGACTTCCGACAAAGCGGACAGGAAGGGTGCAGCCTCAACCAAGGGTTGACGCATTTCAGGTGGAAGAGATGGCCGCAATCAGGCAGCAGCTGCAGCACATCAGTTTCTCTATAATCCGCCAAGCAAATGGAGCAGCAAGAAGCAGCCAAGCTGGTTTTCTGCAGATTGTATTGGGAGTAGAGCAGCTTCGGGAAGCTGTGGAGAGTTGCTTCATCGAGGCCTAATTCAATGGCGACAAAGTTTTGGTCAGCAACATTTTGTGGGGGATTACTGTTGCTGTGGGGGAGGCAGAAGCGGGTGCAGAGATAGGAAGTAACGGTTAAGATTAGAGATATCAGGAGAATACTAAGAGGAAAAGTGACAGCAAAAATCAACCCGTTTTCGCTATGATCCATGGGATGATCAATGGATATCTTGCTGTTGTTCATGTGGAGAAGGGAAGGAAATCTTTGTTGTGTAAAGATCAAACCATTTAAGGACATTTTGTGTTTCTTATTAATGATGTTATTTATTGCAAGCTAATGTTTGGAACAATAAAGTATGTTACTGACAAGTTTGTTTTTGGGAAGTTTGTTTTTGGCTCTAACTGTCATTAAAATAGTTTTTCGGCAAGATTACCTGCAGGAAAGTAAGCAAAATATAATATAAAATAAAAAAGCTAGATTAGGGTCCATTTGGGAGTATGTTTTTTAAAAAATAATCTACGTTTTAAAATCAAATCACAATTTTGGAGTGTTTGAAATTGTGATTTTAAAAACGGAAATTTTAAAATCGTAGAAAATTTGCGATTTCAATAAGCTGATTAGAGGGTACTTATTTGAAAAAATACGAATTTAAACCAAAATCACGATTTGACTTAAAAAATATATTTAAGGCAATATTTACCTATTTTGTCTGATATCACAATTATATGCTAATTTTACCCAAACACTTGATTGATTAAAAAGTACTTTTTAACATATTTTACTAAATGCTTGTGCAATTTTAAAAAGTGACAATTTCAAAATACAATTTTTAAAATTGCACTCTCAAACAGGCCATAAACTAGCTGATGATCTAGCAATGCTAACGATGGCTTGTCCTACTTTAGTCATATAATATGTTTGAGTCTTTAATTAATTACAACATGATAAACAACATACGTACTTGTCCACCAGCCTATCGGCTTAAACCCGATTATATATACTTGGCTTATCTAGAAGGAAAAAATATTCAGTCTTTCCATCGTGAGGGGGGTTTGCACTTGTTATCAAATCACTCTTTAAGATTCAAAAAGTTATCGAATTCAGTTTTGAATGTTCGCATAGTTATTAAATACTTTATTCGTTCTTTTTTGTTATTTATTTATTTAATTATTTTGGTTAAATTTACTTTTACTCTCCCGAAATTTTAGGATTTTTCAATTCAAACTCAATGTTTAAACATTGGCAATGTATCCCTAATGTTTTAAAAAATTTGAATTCAAACTCTCTATTACTAATTTCTTCTAATTGGACGAAAATCATCTCAAGTGTGTCTCACGTTGTATTTTGATGCCCTCTATTCTGATTTTGCCCTCATTAAAACCTATGAAATTATGTAATTACCTTCAATTTTATAGGTTTTAATGAGGGTGATTATGTAATTTCATAGGTTTTAATGAGGGCAAAATTGAAATAGAGGACATCAAAATCCCACGTGTGTCTCACGTGGGATGATTTTCGTCCAATTAAATGAAAATTAGTAATTAAGGATTTGAAATTGAAATTTTCTGAAATATTAATGAGATACATTGCCAATTTTAAATATTGGGTTCGAATTGAAAAACCCTTAAACTTCATAGGGTAAAGTGAATTTTTCTCTTTTAAAAAAAAAAAAAAAGAGGTTGGTGATACATAAATAGTTTCTCAATTAGAGTCTACATGAAAGATAATTATGCCATATATAGCACTGTACATGGCAAGATCCACATAACGTTTGCAAGTGATAATAGGCCGTCAACTCACAAGATTGCCCTTGTCCACCTCCACGCCCAAACGAAGATAAAACTGACATCCACCGGCAGGAGTTAGGGGACAACCCACGGGAAGGTCGTCGGACAAGAAACTCGTGGACAACTAGTCCTAAGCCAAGGGATGTCGACTCGGGTCTCGAGGGGTAGAGGTCATATACCGTACACATGATTCTCAAAGCCCGACTAGTAGGACAAGTTGGCCATGGCCCATGGGAATGGGGGGTAACTAGTGATACCTTAATTATCCTCGTACGAAAATAAGTCAAGAATCTTCCCAAATAGTCATTAAATATGATTATTATGGTATATATGTTGAGTGCAATTGCCTTAATTGGGACTTACCATGTTAGACACATAGCCTCTCCATATTATAGGACAAGGATCCTTGCCATTTTAAAATTCCTCAATTTCCTCAATTTAGTATATTTTGAAAGGTAATACATTTAATATATTGTTCTCATTAAAACTTTTGGATAACACTACCCTTCAAAATGCACTAAATGAAGGAAATAGAGATGATCCTAATTCCCCTATTCTCTCTCCTCTCTTATGTAGTTATGTTCTTTATTGTCCTTGGGAGATAGGTCAATCATTGTAAATCACGCCCTAATGAAGAAGAGGTTACAAGTTTGAATCCCCCATTCTCTTTCCCTTGTGTGGACATGTGTAAAAAATAAAAAAATAATATAAATAAATAAATAAATGTTATGTTCTTTATTTAAGAACTTTGGGCTAATTACCTTTTACCCCATGAACTACAGAGCTTGATATTTTCATAAACTACCAACTATGATACTTAACCTCATCAAACTACCATCTTATGACATTTTTCAACCTTCCATCAATCAAATGAATTAAAATTAACGGTCAACGATCATATGACTTGCATGTGATATTTTAAATTTTTTTCCTTTCACTTTTGCCCTCACTTCTCATGTTGGATTAGGGTTTAAGAGGCATAAGCACCATTTTACTAATTTGAAGTAAGGGCAAAAGTGGAAGGAAAAAAATTTAAAATAACACGTGTAAGTCATATGACCGTTGATCGTTAATTTTAACTATTTTGATTGACAATGAAAAAAATGTTATAAAATGATAGTTTGATGGAATCAAGTGCCATAGTTTATGGGAGAAAGTATTAAGACGTTGCTGTTCATGAGCAAAAGATAATTATCCCAAAAACTTTTATTGATTTGGGTGTTGGAGTGTTTTTCGGTCTATGTACTAGAGGCCTTCTAATGACTTCTCTGATTTTGTAGGTGAAGCTCTGCCATTCGACCATCAAAAATATTATATCAATGCTTGAGAAACAAACATAAAGATAATTAATTCACAGCCGTGCATGTGACATTCATTTTGTAGGTTACACACATAAGTATGGGTTTTTTTGAACAAAATTACAATGTGTCAAACTAAATTTTAAACTATTACCATGGACCAGTGCACAGGTAATAAAAAGTTTTTGTTACCGTTGATTAGTCAAATAGGCCAACACATCATCCAGACACGTGGGCCAATTTGTGAATATTGAACGTTCAACTTAAAAAATCAAAATGACCTTTTTCTTTTTTTTTTTTTTTTTTGTTAACAAAATGAACGTTGACCTCTTAAACGTATGTTTTGTTTCACTAATTATTTGATTTCACTTAAAAATACACGTCTTAACTTATTTCACTAAAAGGTCCCATTTTGCCCATGCATGATGACATCTTTATTTCCATTCTCTCTCTTAGTATCATTCACATGTAAGGGTTGACCCACATTTGGATGCTTCCTGTTCTGAGAGTAGAATTCTATAGTATAGAGACTACTTAATTGCAAGCATATATCTTATGAAGCTTTTGAAGTTATCTCGTCTCTACCTTATCTTGGGATTAGAGTAGTTTAATAAATATCTTAGAGTAATAGTAGTTTAATTACTTAAGGAGAGTTATGGCTAGTTTCAATTGTTATCCAATATAGTTAACAATTTTATCTTGTATCTTTATCTTTCCATTGTATTCTTAATTTAAGGCGTTCAATCAATAAAGAAGACAATCAGAAAATTAATCCCAAATCTTGTGTTTGAAAATAAAAGTTTTATATTTCCTTAAAATAAAAAGTCTAATTTCTCTTAAAATCTAAGGTTTAAATTCCTCAAAACCTAAATTCTATCCTTATTATGTATTCATGTAACACCTCCTCAGAGATTAGAAGGACTTCACATCCTTGAGGCCTCATAACTTTAATTTAAGGAACTCTAATTAAGAATTTGGGTTTTGAGGTTGTTGGGTCATGGTTCAACATTTGATAAGCCCAATAAGTTCACTAGCCCAAGTCAAAGCCCAAAAAAGTCAAAGCCCAGGAATATCTTAGGCTCCAAGCCTTCGAGACTAGGTCTCGAATTCGAGACCTACAACCTGAATTCAAGACCTATACGATCGAGACCTCCGGGTCCAAGACCTCCGAATTCAAGGCCCTTGTATTCGAGTGTAATACTCCAAAATTTATACCCTAGAATAAAGGTGATTTTAATATCAAGGATAAGGAGGATTTACAATTTTATTAAGATTTATATGGAGTTAGTAAATATATTTTATGTGAAAGATAGTGAAAATTGATATTTAGAATTTTAGTGGGTTATTGAAAGAAAATCACATTATTTTGGACGCCAAAAATTCAATGAGAAATTTTAAGCAAAACTGTTTTAAGACCTTGTAGAATGATGAGAAATGAAGATTTTAAAGGTGGTTTCATGATTTTTGGACGATTGTAGAAAGAGTTATGATTTTTAGAAGATGCAAGCAAGTGTCAAAATAGAAATTTTTGTCAAGCAGAGGCACTAAATTTCAAGGAATTTTTGAGGTATCAAAAAGTTATGGATTACTATGATTTTTGGATATATTGTGAGGCTTTGAATAAAGAAAATTTTAAGCCAAATTTCGTATCATTTAGGAATTAAATTGAAAGAATTATGAATTTTTAAATTTAATAGATTAATCTATCAACTAGTTAAAGCACTTGAGATTTGGAGAATTAATTGGATGGTTAATGATTTCTTTTAGCCACAAATTTTGGATATATCCTAATGGGCATATTTAGGTTCATAAGAGGGAATTATAATGAATTTTATGAACATTTAGGTAAATGCAAACTTATCTTGACAGCACATGTGTTGTGCTGTCAAGCTATGAGAGTATATGGCAACTTTAAGGCCACGCCACTATGCAGCAAGACACCTTAATGGCAGGTGTTATATAGCATGTTTTTCTCTTTTTCTCATAGGCACGTTGCATTATAGGTGTTACACTGCATGATCATCTCACTTTCTCATGGACATATATGGGTCAAAGGTGTCATGAAGTAATGGTTGGAGTTGAATGCAAGTAGACAAGTGGTTGGACAAAGACAAGCTTAAACTACTATATAAGGCAGCCTTTTCTCTCCATTTTCAAAACAGCTCAAGTGAGCATGAGGCAAGGGAGAGAACCAAAGGAAGAAGAAAAAAAAAAGAAAGGAAGAAAAGAAGAGAGAAAAGAAAAGAGAAGAAAGGAAAGGAAAGAGAGAAGAGAAAGAAAGAGGAAAAAGAAGAAAGGAAGGAGAGGGGAAAAAAAAAAAAAAGAGAAAGGAAGGGGAGAAAGAGGAAAGGAAAAAATAGGAGAACTTTAAGGTAATATTTTTATATCCTTTATGGTATTTTAATATGAAGCTAAAATTAAATTGATACTTTTAGTATATGAATATTTGAATTGCTATTTGGAGGGATTAGCTATATTTAGAGTAATCATTATTGTGAGTAAGTTGCTAAATTAAATGGCTTAGGATGAGAGCAATATTATGGCTTACTAGACTCCTTAAGCTGTTAATTATAGTCGAAATATTTTAGATATTCTTGAGATCTTAGTTGAGTTGATTATTAGAATTTTATGAAAGACTATAAATCAAGCATGGGAGGTTTGATGTTAAGAATAAATGAATTGATGATTAAGGTACTTTTTACTCTGTCATTGGAATTGTGAGTTGAAGGCAGAATCCAAATAAAAGCATGCGATGCCAGGTAAGGGGACATAACACCAAAAACCTCAACAGTTTTTTTACTCAATTATATTGCATGGTTTAAGAATTTTATATATTGCAATTACCTCATTTTTATAAGTATGCATGAATGCAATTATGAATGAAAGAGCTCATAAAGATTTCATGATATGTTATACAAATATAGATGAGCTTACAAGATTATATGAAATGTTATATGTGCATTCATGAATAATAAATGTTTAACCCCGAGGCACTAAAGCAACGATTGGCCGAATCGCAAGGGTAGCATGGCAAGCACACCGAAGGATGGTTACGAGAAAGTGTGTACTATCGGCCAGGTGGCCTCCACCTAGAGGAAGTTCTTAACCTGATAGCACTTCCCTGTGACAACAAGATGAGCCAAATGAGTCTTTCGAGACAAGCCAAACATGCGTCGGACACGGTAAACTCACGGCAATGGGTTAAAAGGTAAAACAACCAAGAAATGTAAAAAGGAAGTGCTGATTATTCATTTTGCAACTATCATTCTACATAAATTATTATTGTTCAAGATGGAGATTATGGTATAAAAAATATGCATGGCATGTTTTATAGCATTTGGTGTTGTGGCTATTTACTGAGTTGTTGAACTCACCCATTCTCCCTATACATCTTTTTCAAATTATCCTATAAATTGTGTGTATTGAGGACAAGGGTACCATCTGGTTTGGAATCATTGGCTCAACACTCGCTACATGGATCAATTAGAAAGCTTAAAGGAACTAAACATTGCAGAGCCTAATAATAAAAGAAAGAATAAGAAAATATGTCATTGTTGTTTAGTCTGATAGGACCTTCAGTGAATCTTGAGATATTAAGACATTACACATTGACATTACTTGGAAGCTCCATAGTCTTGTGCTAGTTCACTTTACACTATTTCGAACTTATGATGCCTTAACTTGCCTGTTGTAAGTGATTAGACTTTAAATTCCAAGTCATTGTGAAGATGGAGTTTAACTTATTAAGCTTGCTAATGAATGAAAATCATGGTTTTGAGTGATGTTTTAATTTTTAGATAACATGAATTGTACATAATGTTTATAGGTAACATTCCTGGAAAACCCTTATAAGACTTAACCCGTTCTCTGAGGAATTTCTAGGAGTTAAAAAGGCTTGTTGCATACACTAAATGCAACCGTTCATCCCACGAAAGTTGGACTTATCTTTTTGTTTTGCATTTAGTTTTTAGTTTCATATTGCTAAGGGACTAGCAATATGTAAGTTTGGGGGTGTGATAAGTGCTTAAATATTCATATTTAAGCACCTTAATTTATATTTGTTATGCCTTTAGTTTATGTTGTTTTGTTCTAGTTTACTTTCTTTTTGTGTTTTCTTTGTTTTATAGGCCTTTGAAATAAAAGAAAGCACTTTGGAAGTTTAAGGCTTAATGGACAAGAATTTGGAAAAGTTAGAAGATGATCAAGAAGGAGCTAAAGTCCTGAGAGAGCGATCGAATGCAAGAGACTTGCGATCTAGCTCACCAGCACTTGAGCGCCCAAGGCAAGGATTGAACGCACCTGCGTTCACACGCGAAAGAAGGAGATCGATCGCACTAAGTGAGATCGAGCGCAGCTGTGCGTGAAGCTCAATCCAGCCAACCCTGTTTTGGAAGTTTTTGGTTTTAGGGTTTTGTGAATCCTTGTTGCACAAAGATTCAACCCTACACGATTTAGGGTTTCTAGAATACTCTTAGACTCTATAAAAGGCATGTCCACAGAAAAACACACAGGCTATTTTGGAGAAGAATTGATGGCTTTCATGAAAGCGATTTTTAGGTTTATTCTTTTTCTTTACTTTATTTTATGAAGATGATTAGCATCAATATTATGTATAGCTAAACCTTTCAGTAGGGCTTCAATAAAGCCCTGATCATGTTTATACTTTAATTCAATATTGGCCTTTGCGATAATTGCATAATAATATTTAACTTGATTAATACATGTTTTCATGAATTCCTCATATGTGTCTGCCTGATCAACATATGCATGTGGTATGGACTAGTTAGTTAAACCAATTTGGATGATCGAGTCCTAGGGTTTAATAATAGTAACAAAAGATATCCATGCTGGATTCTTGGGTTAATCAACATGGGGAACCGGGAGTAGACATCCATACTCTAGGCCTCGTGTGTTTGTCGGTTTTCATAGATTTTATGCTTTCTTAAAGAACAACTTAGTAGACACCCATACTAAATCCTTTAAGAAAGAAAAGAATTAGAGTAAACACCCATGCCTAAATTCATTGCTTAGGGAAACCAATAGCTTAAGGAGTAGACACTCATACCCTTAGGTTGGCAGACATTAAATATTTATAATGTGATTAAAGCATTGGCATATTGTTCTATTGTATAAGCATGATTAGTGGTGGAAATCAAAGCCCTGCTCTTTATCCTATTAAATTAAAACTCAATTTTTCGTTCTCTTATTTGCTATTGTGAAATTAGTTTTAAGCAAAATTTACCAATCCTGGGATCGATCTTGCACTTACACATTATACTACACTTTTTGACCTTGTACACTTGCAAGTAAAACTATGATTATTTGCATATTAATTTAAGTAGATAATTTCACAACAATCAATCAAGATAGGATCAAACCATTCGGTTCTCCTCTCGTGGGATTTGGCGGAGAACAGGTCCAACCTGTAGGAATCATCTTGCTACCAGTGATGGCAAGAACCGCCCCCAAATTGTCCTTGTAATGGTGGATTTCTTAGTAGTTGATTGATCGTCCGCCTACAATGCGATCATCGATTGATTGGCACTAAACAAGTTGAGAGCTACAATCTCGACTTACCACCTCATGATGAAGCTCCCCATTGAGGAAGAAGTGGGAGAGGTGAAAGGCGATCAAGTCGCAGCGAAGAGATGTTACAACATCTCTATAAAGAAGGTCTCGGATCCGACCACTCTCACCGTGGCCATGGTATTCAAGGACAAGGGAGAACCTACCGAACCACTTAAGGAAGTGGTGGTAAGAGAAGGAAGTTCCTACAAATCGGGACATGTCTCACCCATCAGATTCGAGAAGGCCTCGTGGACTTCCTCTGTAGGAATATAGAGGTGTTTGCTTGGTTGCATGAAGACATGCCATGGATTAGTCCGGAAGATATTGTCCATGTTCTTAATGTGGACCTCGCTATGAAGTCAATAAAGCAGAAGAGAAGGAAGTTTGTACTAGAAAGAGTTGAGGCTATAGCCGAAGAGGTCTAGAAGCTCTTGAAAGAACAGTTCATACAGAAGTCTACTACCCCGAGTGTTTGGCCAATGTAGTACTAGTGAAGAAGTCCAACGGGAAATGAAAGATGTGCATAGACTTCACCAACCTCACCAAGGCTTATCCAAAAGACAGCTTTCCTCTTTCACGCATTGACGCAATGGTCAACTCTACTTCCTGGTATGGGTTGCTCAACTTCATGGATGCATTCTTTGACTACAACCAAATCCTTATGCATCCCGAGGATCAAGAGAAGACTGCATTCATCACCGATCGAGGTTGGTATTGCTACAAGGTCACTTTCGGTTTAAAGAATGCATGGGCAATGTACCAGCAGCTAGTGAACAAAATGTTCTATGACCAAATTGGAAGGAACATAGAGGTCTATGTTGACGACATGTTGGTGAAGAGCACGGAATCATCGAACCATACACATGACCTCCATGAGGCGTTTAAGACATTGAAGAAGTATGGGATGAAGCTGAATCTCGCCAAATGCGCCTTTGGAGTATCCTTCAGGAAGTTTTTGGGATAGATGGTCTCGAACAGAGGAATCGAGGCCAACCTCGAAAAACCCAAGCCATCCTGAAAATGCAATCTCCGAAGACCACGAAGCAACTTCAGCAGCTCATTAGAAGGTTAGCGGCGTTGAATCGATTCATCTCTTGATCCACTGACAAATGCCTCCCATTTTTCAAAATTATGAGGAAAGCTTTTGAGTGGTCGGATGAATGCGAGGAAGCATTCGCCCAACTGAAGAAGTACTTGGCTAGCTCCCCCTGTTGAACAGGATTGTTCTTGGAAAGGTGTTATACCTTTACCTAGTTCTTTCGCCAACATCAATCAGTGCAGCCCTGATTCGAGAAGAAGATGGGGTGCAGAGCCAGTGTACTTTGTCAGCAAAGCCCTGCATGGAGCAGAGGAGAGGTATCCTCAAATCGAGAAGCTGGCATTTGCCCTCGTGATGGCCTCGAGGAAGCTTCGGCCATACTTTCAAACTCACATCATTCGAGTCCTCACCGAATGGTTTTTGATCATGACCAAATTAGTTCGACTTATGATTTATATTCACACATTAAAATATTAATTATACGTTACATCTTTTTTTTTATGTATAGTTGATTTGGGTACAATGCTCTATTTATAGATCTTTACGGATATTTAAATAATTTTAAATACAAACTAAATCTCTTAATTTACGATAATCAAATCAACTAAATCCTTTGATCTAGGGTACGTAGTCAAATTATCAAGAATTTCTATCCTTATTAGTTTGACCATTGAGATGTAGATGTAGGGCATAATTTTCTTGAGTCGAGTTGAGTAATGTATTTATAGGCTCATTTTAATTGAATAAAGAAGGGTTGAAATTAAGGTTAAAGTGAATAAAGTGGGAGATTGATGCTGTCATGGACGAAGTAAAAGAAATTAGGATTTTTTTTTTTTTGGGATGGAAAATGATGCCTTTGTGTGAGAAGTTGGCACGGTAGGCTGGATCTTGAAGGGCGTCCACTGACTTTTGGGTGCTTACTGCGGGGAGTAATGGTAGAAGTTTTCCCTATATTTTTCTTTTATTTTAAAAAAATTGATGTGGTTTGAAGATTATCATTGTATTAAAATTCAATAGTAATACTACAAATCCAATAATAAAGAAGGATGCAACTTTTCAAAGCATAAAAGACAATGAACATCAATGATCAATCTAATGAATAGCTATAGTCGATTTTCAAAGAAAAATTTGTATCTTTGAAAATTGTTATTTAGAGGCCAGTATGATTATGTGAAAATATAATAAATATTTAGGGTAATTAGAGACTTTCTATTTTCTATTTGTTATTTTTCTCATCCTCAATTTTCTTTTCGATCTTCAATTCTTAGTTTTATTATTATTATACTTTGTTAGAATAATGTTAGTTCTCTGCATTAGATATATGCGAAGTTGAGGGTTAGGCTTGAACCAAAGCTGCCTGGGCGATGAGGCCCGACTAGGCTCTATGGGCCTTTCGACATTTGGGTACTCCACAAAGTAAAAGTAGGCTATATAAATAGGTTCCTTGTGCATTTTATACAATGGATTATGCATAGGAAATTCTATAATTTTAACTTTTGCTGCTGTTATTAGGATATGTAGTTTTACTCTTAAAAAGTGGGGTGGGGGAAGGAAACAGAAAGGTACCCAATATGAAAGCAGTATCAAAGTGTAGAAAAAGATAAACTAAGAAAAATAGAATAAAAATATAATTGCACCTAATTCAATCTAAAATTTCACATTGCAAACTATGGGTGGTAATTCATGTTCATTGTTCACATGTTGGATTTAGTTCATGCCGAGACATAAGTATAAGATTATATATGCTAACTCTAACTCAACTAATTTAAATAAATGGGTCAGACCCTATAACCCTAACTTAATATTTCGTGTTAAGTTCATATAAAATTTGCAACTTCATTAAATGAAGGAAATGTTACTCCTAGGTTTCATTAAATTAAAGTAAAAACCACAAAAGAACAGTTTCTATGGTTCTTGCCTGTGATGACGTTTCCAGTTTTTTGGGCTCCTAAAGCCCAAGGATTTGCAACTAAGTAACGTTTTCCCCAGTTGTAAGGGGCTTTCTCTTAGCTTTCGGATTTACATTCTACTTGGGGATCCAAGAGTCTAGCCACATTCGGAAGGGCTCTTTCTTAGATTTTAGGACTAGTCTCACTAAGAATTTGGGCTTTTAAGGTTGTGTTGTTGTGAAGCCCATCTCTGAGGTCCCACAGTTGCCAAACCAAATCCACCCAGCTTTCACATGGTAGTTTCGTTGGTGAACCTTACAAATTTAATATTTGATCTATTAAATTTATAAGATAATATATGTTAAATATGAAGACTTATTGACCCCTAGCAAGTCTCCATTAATATATAGGAAAATGGTAAGCGTTTTCTTTTGTGTTTTTTTGGTATTCATTTGATTATATATATATATATATATATATATATATTAAAAGGAAAATGCTATGGATTCTCTCATAGTGTTCTCCTTCTCCTGGATTCTCCTAGACTTACGTAAAACATGATTTAAGAAAAAATAAAATTATAGTAGCTTTCACCACTGGTTTTTTTAGGTATTAGCATCAAAATTTAAGCATTAACATTAAATTTAGGATGATCAAATCAATTTTGGTGATATCATCTCTAAAGGATTAACTTTCACCTTTAAGTTTTAGTTTTGAATCCAAAAACAAGTTTTAAAACATTAGAACCTAAATATTAACTCATAAAAATTAATTAGTTGGTAAAAAATGGTATTACAATTTTATTTTTTCTTAAATCATGTTTTACGTAAGTTTGGGAGAACCCATGAGAACACTATAGGGAAAACTTTAACAATTAAACCCCTTTTAAAATTAGGTGAAAGAAATAAGGACTATTTTTTAAAAAATAATAATAATATTCACCTAAGACCATGGGAATACCTAGCATTCCCCTAATATATGAGTACTTTTACAAGTCTCTCTTCTATTACTCTTGTATCCCTCTAAATGATGATGTGGCTCTTAAAATCACTATTAAGCTTGTAATTGATCACTATTAGATTTTAATCAAATAGTAATTTTAAAAATTACTTCATTTTTTAGGACATAAGAAAGACTTTTAGAATTACTCATAATATATATATAAATGGAAAAGTCTAATTTCCCTAATATTTAACTTTTTTTTCTTACTTAATTGGCCTTGCCTGCTCAACACCAAATAGTTGGCAGAATCCTTATATACTTTTTTTATTTTTTCCTCCAATTTTTAGAATGTTTGACATTATAATCTTGTAGATTTTTTTTTTTTTAAATGTGATTTTAATCTAAGACATAGAAAATGAATTGCTTGGATTTGCATTTTAAAAAATATATATTATAATTTATAAATATAAAAAATCTATGTTTTAAATCACATGCAAATATGCAAGTGGCTTTTAGTTTAATAAATGTGCTATACATCCCATCTTATCATTTTCCTATACTTTTACTTTTCTAAAATTATTATTGAATTTATGCAATTAGGTTCAAACCCACATACCCAATGATGATTTTAGTATGGCCTTGTTTGTTAAATAACATGAAATTTCTTCACATTCCCCACATTCCATTATACTGTTCACTTTATTTTTATTTTTTATTTTATAAAAAATCATATTAAATCATTCACTTTTTATATCATGTCATTTACTCTTTATTACGATTCAAATAAAAAAATCACTATAAAACAAAATTTTTTCGCTTTCCAATACCACTTTTTTATTTTTCTATATTAATCATTATTTTTTTAAAGGGTGAACAATGTCGTGGGGTGAACAGACAACAGTGCTGTGAGGGGGTTTTCATATTGTTTAACAATCACTACCTAAGTAAGAGGATGTGAGAAAGATGAATAAAGAAAAGAAAGCATTTTCATTTTTTTGAAGAGAAATATTTGTTTTCCATTCTTTACTCATCTCTTGTCCATTTTCCATACAAGAAATGAATAAATTCATCATTAAATGTTTGAAACTACATATAATACACATTTAAATTTAATGATAAATTTGTAAAAAAAAAAGGATAGAAATTTCCTTCAAAGTTAGTATGAAGGAAATATCTTCCAACCCATATAAATAGTGTAAAATGTTTATAAATATTTAAAATGTACACCAAATTTTTAATCTCATTAACAACTGTATTCAAAAGTAGCTCAATCGATGTTGGGATTATACCTAATAAAGCAAAGGTTTATTCCATCGTTAGTTTGAATCTTCCTCTTTACTTTTGTAATGGACATATCAAAAAAAAAAAAAAAACCTTTATTAATAACCATTTACTAATTTAGATTAAATTTAATATATTTTTTAAATATTTATAAACACTCAACACTATTTTATATAAGTAGGAGGATACTTATTTTGAACTAATTAGTAAATAAAAATTTGAAAAATTTCACTTTTCAAAACATATTTATGATGTTTTCAAATTAAAGGAGAATGTGCTTTCCTTGCATCAAGGTTTTGCTTTCCTCGTGAACACCAAAACAGCTGGCAGCCTGGCACTTCTGAGCATTTTATCTTTAAATAATGCTTATAGATCACGCTATGCACAATATAAATCCTCCCCCTCCTCTCCGATCTATCTCCTACGAATAGCCGGAGAACAACGAGGAGGACGATGGTGTTTGCGTGCTTGCTCGCTGTTCAAGGAATCAGAACTTCCACCTTCGTAAATCAAGCACCAAAGCAACCGACGGTGGATGTTTGAAATCGAACATGATTTGAGGGAATCGCTTGATGTTCGTGGAAGATCTGGACAATGACGAAAAGGAGTAGGCATTGGTATTGTCCGGCTCTTCTGTGAACATCAAGTGATGTCTTTTGCGTTGTGTTGGATCGAAGATCTCCATCTCTTCCTTCCGTGTATGGTTGTTCGGTGCATGATTTATGAAGGAGGAAGTTGTAATTCCATATAGGATTTCAGAAAGATGATAATCAAAGTATATGGTAAGCAGATCTAAGATCTACATTCTTCTTCTCCTTCTCTTTTTCTTTATTATTTTTCATGTGTTGGTTTTCTGCTGCAGGGATTTATAATAAAAAGAAATCCTAAAATTAGACGGTTTTTTTTAATCTAATAAAAAAAAGGCCACTAAATAATATAAAAATATCGTTTTCATATCCCAAATTAAAAACATTAGCAGTATATCTTTTTGCTAAATAATATACAAAATAACGGAAAAATGCATTGATTTTTGAGGTTTGGGATGTTTGACAAAATGTTTCAGGTGTCTTAATAAGTGATTAATTACATCTCATGCAAGAAAAACTTAAAAATAAAATCAACCCTTAGACAGGATGTATTAATCTGTTAGCGGTTGCAGATCTAGAAATTCGTGTTAGGAAGGGAAAAAGAACAGTGGGGTGGCGGATCTAGGAATTCGTATTAAGAGGAGAAGAAGAAGAGTTGCTTTAGGGGCGGGAGAAGGAGAAGGAGAAGCAAAAAAAATTCAAAAAAAATTTCGAGGGGCCCTTTGTATCCGCCGCGGTCTGTTAATGTTGTGTTATATGATCACTAATTATAATGTGACATCTGTTAAAAAAAAAAAAAAACGAAAAATGAAACATAAAATATATATAAAAATTAAAATTAAAATTAAAAAAAAATTGAAAAACAAAAAACAAATGCGGGGTTGGTTTGGCTCTCTCATTTAACAAAGAGATGATTCGACCACCATATGTGTTTTTTATACATTTAATTTGTAATGATGTGGCACGATGGTGGATTCTGTCAAATCTTTTAATGGTATGCATTTTCTTTTACAATAAGTGACACATATCATATATATATATATATATATATATATATAAACAAAATCTGTAAATTTCATTGACTATATATATAAACAAAATATGTAAATTTCATTGATGGAAGTCATTGGTATAAAACTCTAAAAAATCATAACTAAAAGTTATGAAATTACAAAATCATAAAAATGATTTCAAATTCCTACTAACCTATGTAAAATTACGATAAATGAATATATCTATTTTGTGTAGATTAGATCTAGGACATGAATAATTCAAATAGAAAAATTAAAACAATAAAAAACTAAAAAAATTCTGTTGTGAGAGATAAACTCTCACATTGATTTACTCCTCCTCGACCTGAAGGTCAGGAGACATCACTCTTCAACCCGAAGGCTAGGAAAAAAAAAAGGCAATAAAGAAATACGACATCGTAGACATTCTAAAGAAGACATGCCTTAGTTAATGAAGACGGTTAGATTCAAGGTTGATGAAATTAGATTTCATTATAGATATACAAATTAGATTTAAAGCAAATTCTTAAAATGGAGACTAAAAGACTATAAAGAAGATATTAAACACTGCTACTGAAGAAGGGGGGAGCGTTCTTTCATCCTCCGTGACTTCTTCCTTTTTGGTGTTGCCTGGAGAAGAAGGCAAAGCCTCTCTCTAGAACCCTGTTTTTTATGTTTCAACTTGAGACTTTCATGCACAACTATTACAGTCTAATTAATGTTGACATGCTACATTATCTCTTTATGTCAACATTTTTTACGGCATTAACTATTTTTTGGGGATAAATGTAAAAGAGTCATGATATAAATTTAACTTTTTTATTCAACAAACGTTTAATTTTTGCCTTCTTTTATAATTAAAAAAGCATAACAAAATAAAAATAAATAAAAATAATGTCTAAAGCAATAATATATATTCTTGGTCTATATTATTTTAGTATTTTTTTAAAAAAAATTAAAATGGTATTTTTCTTCATAATAATGTCATTTAAAAAAAGTCACTACTATGTAGAAAAATACAATTTTTCATTTTTAAAAATACCAAAAAATAATATAGACCAAAAATATATATTATTGCTTCAAACATTTTTTTTTTTTTATTTTTAATTACAAAAGAAGGTAAAAAATTTGACATTTGTTGAGCAAAAAAGTTGACTTTTAGCATTTTTCAATGTAAAATTAGTCCTTATGGTTGTGTTAAATTACAAATCGATGCTTGTCGTATTCAGATGAAATTAGAGGTTCTTAGAGTATGCAAAATAATAATAATAATAATTTATGAAGTCAAATTCTTTAAAAAATTGATGGATTTTATTAAGTATTATATTAGCAATAATAAAATAATGACATGTGTTGCTTTTAATTTAAAAATATACATAAAACTTAAAAAAAAACTAAAAAAAGGATAAATTTTTTGTTAAAAAGTTTGACAAATTTTGTTAGATATCACATGAATATCAATAAAATAATGATACATGGTCACTCTTAATTATATATATATATATATTAAAAAATTGAAAAATTAATTTTAAAAAGCCACGCCTTTGGGGATGGAGCCCGGAGGTGGCTGGCGTGCCACCAATTCAGCAACAACATACCAAGTAAGAACCAACCAGAATCCCAGATTAACCCAAATACGAGTAGTGATATTGGTCACAACAGTGTGAATGAACAGTACTTACGTTAGTGTAAACAGTAATAATAAATAATATTAAAAAAATTTAAAATAACAAAAATTTATTACTATTTACACCAGAATGAGTGGACAGCGTGAATACTGTCCACTCATGCCGGTGTGGCCAATATCACTACTCACCCAAACATACCAACAAATCCATCTGTCCACAAAGAAAAAAATAAAATAAAATCATCCCACAATTGGCCCATCAGGCATAATCCCATTGATTCAGTTTGCCAAGTATCCAAATGGAAGTCCTACTCATCTTCAACATGTTTTTCAATTTCCTCAACCGACCACTTCATCTTTCCCCAACTACTCTGCACCTAGTAATTGAAATCGTATGTTTTTCGGCGACCATTTGCATATGCTCTACATGTTGTATTTATTCCTTTTGTATGAACTAGTATAATCATTTGTTTAGTTATATGCCCATAATGGGATGATCCAAATTTTGTAGACACATGAGAATGCCCTTTACTCTCACCCTATATATAAATGAAGTTGGCTCATTAAACTTTATTAGGTCATTATGTGAAAATTATGGTTGAGAGTAATAGTCTCTCTACACACACAAAACACGATTTTCTTCTATATGTTTATGGATCTATAGGAGATTTGAGAGGCAAATATTGGAAGTTTGTCTTGTAATTATTGGAGGTATGTGATTCTCATTCTTGGTCTGTACATGCTATGGAGAAAGAACATATATATTATTGATTTATTCTAACACCACACCCAATGGCGGCCGTGTAATAGTTCAAATTCAGCTACCTTATGCTTTATCCCTGCTGCAGTCTCTAGCAATGGGTTTTCTTGTATTTGAGTGATATTTATGGGTTTTGATTTATTTGATGAATGGATGTTGAGGAAATTATAGAATGGAGATCATTGGATGATGAAAATACTTGATAAACTTGTATTGAAATGATAAAGAATGGTTTGAGATATTCAGTCTCTTGGAATTACAGTCAAGTTTCTGAGATATTCTTTCTTGCCTCTTTCCACCGATTGGATTGATTCTCATAGACCCCATTGGTTACAACTGTCCAAAATGTGTAAAACTACTAATAAAACCCATGGCCAATACTACAAAAATGATCTAATAACCTAAATGACCCATTACAATTAAGAGATCCGCTAACATAATATATACATAAATGCCCACCGCCTAATAAGCCCATTAAAAGTCCACTATATTATATACCCATTACATCTCCGCCAATTAGTATTGTTAGCTTTGCATCCTTGAGCTGTAGCATTAGTCGCTCACCCGGAGGTGGCTGTAGATGGTGGCGAGCACCCGTAGCTAGATCTAAGGATGACCTTCAGGCCAACTCTACCTTTAGGATTGTAATGCCCCGATAATTAATTAATTGGTAATTAATTTCACAATTCGTCTCCCAGCCTTATTCCACTTTGAACATGAGTCAAGGACCTCTACTCCTTGAAAACAGAGGATACTAAGCAGCAAAAAATAATAAAATTCTATAACATTGAATCATTATAACCAAAGCATCTACCAAAAAATATCAAAAGCAGCTAGAATCATACACATATCATCGTTACAAGGGATCTATGCTAAACTTTAATATACAAGCATGCATCAAGCCCTAAGTGTATAGTATAACTCAAAAGTACTAGTTACCATGAGTACTCACTTAACCTTACAATAAGTCCTCAAGCATTTCTCGGATCAAATCCTCCAACAATAACTGGATGTTTCGCGGTATCCACTATCTATAACAATATAGTTGAACATATGGAGAAAAAATGAAGTAATATAATGGTAAGTCCGATGACTTAGTAAGTAGAAACGCACATGACGTACTCATCATTAAATGGTGAACTCGGTTATTTATAAAGCACATGCAACATTATGAGATGACAATTTATCATGGATGTGATATATATAATATATGTTTATAATCATGAGTAATAGTAATAGTTCAACAGTATGATCTATTCAAGATATTACCATTTCTCAGCAGGGTTGATACTGTCCCGAGAAACCCGTACAGTGCTAGTGCCCCAGCCATTGCACAGCTACCATATATAACACAAGCGGCACGATCGAGTCCAACCTTGGGTGGCCCACACTGGTAATGATGTCCTTCCTATAGTGACTATCCACTGGGAATGACTACGTCTTGATCACGAAACCATTTGATTCAAAGCCTACACACACACATTTGACCATAAAGTTAACATGTATATTAAGCCTATGGACATTATACCTCATGTACTGGTGTACCATATCATACGATGCAATTAGTCTTATCAGTCTTTTACATACATAGTTTTACAAGACTCATTATTATCTTATTAATTGACACACATTTTCACAAAAGAAAGTTCACAGTTATGACGCCCCGCCTAGTGGGAATATCAATTAACCAGTAATTGACCCCACAGCGCGTCATCCCAACCATGTTCCTCCGAGACACGACCTCCGGGAAATTACTTTCCTCGTCTTAACGAGAAAACTGCAGCGGAAGACTTTACCAAAACTATGGGATTTAAGGGATAGTAGATAAAACATCACACGATAATACCAGAGATAGAATAATACATCCATAACATAACAAGTAGTCATCAATGTGCCGGTCATCAGACCGTCAACAAGAGAAATAGAAACATCCCAAAATATGTTACATCAGTATAGTTCTCAAAAGATAAACAGATCAAAGCCTAGGCCTAAGTTTTAACAAGGCTAACGAGATCAGAATCTTGATCATATCTGCACGGGAAGATCCTCCATCCTCCCACATCGTCCTAAGCCAAACCGGGTCCATGTCCTCGAAAATTACCCGTATCAGGTCCTAAGCAATCACTCACGTAACCTCCGATGGCATCTTCATCTAGTGCAGCTAAATCGCATAATTAATCGTAGTGATGGGGAAAAACATAAACAAAAGGGTAAGTCTAAGACTTAATGATTTTTAACGCAGATAATGTCCATACCAGTTTTTGGAAATGAATTCAGGTACTTATTGAACAAAACAGTTCCTCTATGACAGATTAATTGTGCGTCATATATGTATAAGAATGATACATGCATATGGTGTCAACATTTGTCATAGTTCAACGATATAGTCTACCCGAGATATTACTCCTTCTTAGCAGGGTTGATGATGTCTCGATGGACCTATAATACAATGTCAGTGCCCCAGCCATTGCATAACATACCGTACGTAACACTAGTGGCACGATTGGGTCCAACCCAGAGTGGCTCACACCAACTAGTGACGTCCATACTGTAGTGACCGAACTATTGGGAATGGTTGCATCAAGGTCATAAAACCAATGGATCCATAGCCCTCACATAACGCACACATTTGACCATAAAGCTAACATGTATAGTAAGCTCATGGCCATTACTACCGCACGTAAAGGTGTATCATGTCATACAATGCAAATTATCTTGTCTGTGTTTTACATGTATGTCTTTTTACAAGTCTCACTTGATTAACAGATTTAGCACAACGTTTTTCTCAAAATAACAGAGTTCATGTGCAATAAGTACAAACGGTGAGAGTTGTAAAATATGCATGTTTTCTTGGTACACAAAATAAACGTGCAGTGCATGGAAAATAACAATGCGCATTATGTGAGTTAAAACTTACCTAGGTCGATACGTGTCTCTAAAAACTCCAAATGGTCCGGGTTCTCCAAATCTATGGAAAACCTTCTATTAGTCCTAATCCCACTATAACAACCCTAAATCAAAGAAAACATAAACTATAGGTCTTTTGGCGAAAATAGGGTTTTTCTGCCACACAGTGACCTGTCCGGGCTCGGGTGTGTACGTCCGTCGTGCAACGACAAGTCGTACGTCCAGTCTCGACACCGTACATCCACTGTATGGGTTCTCGGGGAGAACCTATTTTTTTCTCCACTGTCCGCCTATCCTCTAACTCCTAAAGCTACTGGGTACTACCTAAAGCCCCTTTAGTTTAATTTAAAACCTCCATGCAAAGTAACAACGCTAAACTAACCAAACGTTAGCCCAAGCGGGTTTTAAGGTGCAACTAAGCTTGTTTTAAGGTGCAACTAAGCTTAACCACTACATCTAAACAATAACCAAGCAGCATATCAACACAAACAAAAGCTTATGGATTGAATGTTACCTCCTTGAAACAAAACTGCAAGAGTTCCGCTTCATGAACGTTCCGAACTCGCAAACTCCTCACATACACACTCACCAAACACTCACTAAGCTTGGAAACACTCTAAAAACACTTTGGCAGCCTATGGGCGTTCTGAAAACTATGTGAAATACGAGGGGGTAGGGCTCTATTTATAGGCCCAGAAAGCAGCGGACGTCCGGCCAAGAGGCGTACGTCTGGTGGTTCTTGCCCAGTGGTTCAAAGGTTGTCTCGTATGTCCAAGTATTATCCAGAGGGTACTCAAAAGATAGCGTACGTTTGGTGGTCCCGCGTATGTCCGCTAGTACGGTTTGCAGAGCATACGTCCGGTGGTCCCCCCGCGTACGTCCACACAACAGACAATAGCGTACGTCCGCCCAAAAGTCCAAATCACCCTTCTAGTAGCCTTAGTGACCCAAAGCCCAAATTAACTCCCCCAACTAAACCATTTATGCCTAGTTAGTAATTTGGGTCACTACACCAGTTGTTTCAAAATGTATTTCATGAGAATTGCAAAATATGCATGTTTGATATATATATATATATATATATATATAATAGATATGCAATGCAGGAAGAGTAACAACAAAGCATCTATGTGAGTTTGTACTCACCCAGGTCATAAAGCTCCTTCATGTAATTTCCTTAAGGCTCTATAACCTCGAATACTGAGAAAAAACCTATCATTAATTTTATTTCTACTAAAACAACTATAGAATAAGGAAACAATAGCTATAGAGTGAAAATAAAGTTCCTTGTCACACTTTGGACCGTATGTCTAGGCTCGAGGCCATACGTCCGCTATGATACTTCGGACAGTATGTCAGGTCTCAAGACCGTACATCTGCTTTAAGGTTTTCAAGGAGAACCCCATTTTCTTCACTCGTCCTCCTATTCTCCAAACCAACTCCTAAGCCTACCAAAGGGCTTCTCAAGGTCTCCTAAGTCGAAATGAAACCTCCATATAACGCGATCATGCTAAGTTAACATAACACTAACCTAAACAAGATTTAAAGCATAATTAAAGCAAAAACTATGACTATCGATACAAGACAATAATCAAACAGCATAACGACATAATTAAATAGCTAAGCAACCGAGCATTACCTCCTTGAAGCGAAACTTCAAGAACCTTCACCCCATTAGCTCCAAAACACTCACAAGGAAGGATTTTCGCAGCCTGGGGGCTCTAGAGGGATTTAGGGGTGGATTGTGTGAAATGGGCGAGGGAGTGAGGGGTATTTATAGGGCCAAATAGCAACGGACGTCTGGTCCTAGGGGCGTGCGTCTGGTACTTTTATACAGCAGTCCAAAGGCTGTCTCATACATCTAGGTATTATCCAACGGTTAATCCAAAAAGTAGCATACGTCTGTGTACTTTTGAGCATACGCCCGTATACTATTCACATAATGCGGCGTACTATCTGTCAATGTACATCGGTGGTCCCCCACGTACGTTTGTACTAAAGATAGGAGTGTATGTTTGGTGGTCCCGCATACGTCCGCTACTACAGACAATAGTGTACATTCGGTCCAAAAGTCCAATTTTTCTAAAATGCCCTTATGACTGATCCTAGTAACCCAAAGTCCAAATTAACCATCTAACTAAGCTACTTATGCCTAGTTAATTATTTGGGTCACTACAGGAGTGACCAAGTGGAGGTGGCCTGCGAGCTTTGATGCTTTGAATATTTAAAAAATGCATTTAACTACTCTTGATCAAATTTTATAAAACACCAACTATTTAAAAGATGATATAAAGCATTTAAAAAAAGGAAGCCAAATATCAATTTTAACTTTTACCTCATGACCCAACGTTCGTCCACGAACCACCGAATGTTCGCTTAAACCCTAGTATTGAATGTTTTCCTGTTGGACTAGTAACCATTTGATGAAAACCCTAGAACGGTAGTATAGTAGTACACCAAATGTTTGAGAATATTACACCAAACCTTCAAGAATATTACATCAAACGTTCAGTGATCTCTGAAAAGCAAAATTAACCTATTAGACACATCTTTCAGCCTTAGCTACCCAATCACTCCTATATAAACCAACTACTTGACCCTTTAAAGCATCCTCAAACTTCCATGCTATACCACCGTCAAGTTTTATAGAGAGAAAGAGATCTTAGAGAGAAAGGGTTGATTTTGGTCTAAAATTCATCAACTCCAAGGCAAGCCTTGAAACCCAACTCATTTTTATATTGGGAGAAATTACACTTTACCCCCTTGAACTATCCACCCATTTGCATTTTCACCTCCAAAGTTTCAAATGTGACACTTAAACCCAAACTTTCAAATTGTTGCAATTCGACAACTTTGACATTTTTTTTTTTTCCAAAATACCCCCATCACATATTTTATTTTTAAAAAAATAAAAAACCAAAAAAGAAGAAGAAGAAGAAGAAGAAGAAGAAGAAGAAGAAGAAGAAGAAGAAGAAATATGCTTGGGTGGCCGGCCACCCTGTTTGGCCTAGGGGTGGTTCAACCACCCCAGTGGCTTATTTGTTAGTGGCCAAACCACCCTAGCCCAAGGGTGATTTGGCCGACGGCTTGGCCCAAGGGGGTGGCCGAACCACCCCCTTAGGCCATGGGGGTGGTTCGGCCACCCCAGACCAGCCGACCTGGGGTTGGCCGAACCATTCCCAAGCCAAACGGGGTGACCGGCCACCCTAGCATATTTCTTCTTCTTCTTCTTTGGATTTTTTTTTTTAAATAAAATAAAATATGTGATGGCGGCGTTTTTGAAAAAAAAAAAGAAAAAAGAAGGTCAAAGTGGTCAAATTGCAACAATTTGAACTTTTTTTTGGGGGGGGTTGTTAAGTGTCACATTTCAAACTTTGGAGATTAAAATACAAATAGGTGGATAGTTCATGAGGATAAAGTGTAATTTCCCCTTTATATTGTTTAGATTCTGTCCACATGATTTGACATGTTTTATATAAGTGTTCAACATGCTTTAAAATGTTTAACGAAATTTATCTTATTGTTAAATAAATAATTTCAAAGAAATCATGCACACACTTTTGTTTTCTATGGTTTGACATGATTATGTTGATTTGTTAATTGCTTTGGTTGGATTAGAACATGGGTTAGGAGTTTAAGAGTTTTGCATGCATTTTGGTGCTTACCAAACATTCGGTCATTGGTGACCGAACGTTCAATCATCATAGATCAAACGATCGATGTTGAGACTGAACATTCGGTAGTGTCTAGAATTGTTTAATTAAGGCTTTATCGATGGTTTATCATTGCATACATGACCTCAGTTCTCGAGATATTATGAAATAACATTAGACTACGTTTCTAAGTTCATTTTGATAGGAGCAATTTGTAATTTAAGCCAATCATAAAACTAATTTTTTATTTATCATTTTTTTTCCTTACCCAAGAGTGATTAATCACTTTTTAAATTTCAAGGAGTTGTTTGTTAAAACCCCAAACTAGAGGGACACAAAATGCGAATATTTCATAATTAAAATTACCAGCCATTAAAAATATAGCCTTGTTACTTTGAAAAAACTGTTAAAAACATTATAAAAAAAAATGCCACTTACTTTGCGGTGTTTTACAAATTTCGTTAAAACTAGGAAAATAATATAAGAGTAACTTCAATCAGATCATGATGTAAACTGGATGTTTTACACTCTCCAATATGAAGCAGACACTGTTAAATCACCACTCATTTCAAAAACTTAGACAGATAAGAAATATAAATTTAATCACTTTCTTAATACTTTTAACAATAATTTGCTGTCCATATTTCCTGTTATCTTGATGATTATGCAGCAACTCTATCTCAGCATCTCTCCATTTCTAACAAAATCTATCTTGAGCTTTATCCTGAGCTGTGGCATTATCTGATATTGCTGTATTATCTAGTCTAGAGTTTGAAGTACTTCATCCTGAGCAACAATTTGACTGTTGTTCCACATTTCCTACATATTCAAGACTTTTTTTCTTTCATTTTTGAAAAAAGATCATATATTCACAAAAGGCAGCAAAAATACATCCAATCCAAAAATATTCCATACAATCAATCTCATCATTAAGCTCCCACGAATACTGTACAAAACATTTTTTTCATCTTCTAATTATCTTGTCCGGTTGCCAAGGGGTTCACCTCTGCCGCAAGACTTGTCTGTTGACCTGCAACTGGTTTGTTCCGACATATTGGACATGTCGGATGTTTCCTTATCCAAGGGTCAACGCAATTCAAATGGAAGAGATGAGCACAATCCGGCAACAATCGGAGCATGTCAGTTTCCCTGTAATCCACCAGGCAGATGGAGCAGGAGGAAGCTATCGAGGAACCCTTTTTCACTTGAGAGTAGAGGAGCTTCGGATAGCTGCTGAGAGTTGCTTCATCGACACCTTCTTCGATGGGCGTCGAATTCCGGTGAGACGGCCGGTTGTGGGGGAAGCGGAGGCGGGTGCAGGCGAAAATGATGAGGAGGATTAGAAGAAAGACGCCAACACCGAAGACGATTCCATAGGTAAATCCACTGATACTCTCCCCACTGCCACTGGATAATTGGTCACTGCTGTTCATCATTCTTGAAGAAAAAGGAGTTAGAATTTTGAGAAGGGTGATGGAAATTGTTTGTGATCGAGAAACCCCCATGTGGATTTAGAATTTTTCACAGAGATTAAGGTCAACGTTTCTGTCATTTTCATGGCGAGGAATCTGTTCTAATAACACTATTAATTTTTACTATTTTTTTATCTGTTCTTTGGCCTTTGTTGCTTTAAGGGGCGGTGTTTATCTGATGCTGCATGCATATTGACCGACTTAAAGGGAAAGTCATTTGAAACATTCTCTCGCATATTCGATCATTTCTTTTGCTTTTTAAATATGCAGCATTAAGATGTGAATATTTTTGACTGACTCTTTGTTTTTAATTATGTGCATTGATTCCCAGGCTAGATTTATTTAAATTAAAGTAATAATAGTTGATTGACACTGTCACGTTAATATTGTGAAATACTTGTTAGATGAACATGTAATTTTTTACATTATTCTTTAGAGAATAACTTCAATTAAGTTATGATGTAAACATGATAATAGTATTTCCACTTCATTAGGATTCTATCCTGAAATATCTTGAAAGATATATGCATTTCATTTATCATGTACTAATATGTGCATCATTAAATCTGTAAAATTTAACCTTTAACTATGTAATGTCTCTCCTTTATTTTGTGAAGAAAAACTTATTATTTGGCGGAGGTTTGAACATAGACTCGAGATTATTAATAGAAGTTGAGAAATCGAAAGGTAGATGAGGTGACATAAAAGCCTTACCATCCCAAAGATAGAGACGCAAAAAAGCTTCTTATCAAGATGTGGCCTATCAAAAAATTAAAAATAAATAAATAAAAATATGACGAAGTCCGAAAGTGCATGATCCTTCAAAATAGCTCAGAAATCAGCCATACTATTAAGTATTAATACCTATATAATAATCCCTTAAGAAAGTCAAATAATAAGATTGGCAAAGTTTTTCTTCAAATTAGTTTAATAGATTTTCTTCAATCTAATTTATAAAGATTTTGTGTTTTCTGAACATGTGATAATTACATACTTTTTTCAATAGTATTAAAAGAGTTGAAGGAAATCTATTAAAATATGGAAAATTTCACTGAAAACCCCCAAATTTTTACTCATTTTGAAATTCCCCCTTAAACTTCAAAAACTTTCAATTTAATCCCCTGAACTTTCAATTGCTCTCAGTTTAGACTCCTCTATCAATTTTAGTAGTTAAAAATACAAAAAAGACCAAAATATCATTTATTTTCATTTTTTTAAAATAAAAAACATTTTGAAAATTTAAATTTTATATAAAAGTCAGGGATATAAACGTCATGTAATATTTAAAATCTGATGGATGGATCTAAATTGAAAGCAATTGAAACTTTAAACGACTAAATTGAGAGTTTTTTAAGTTTATTTCAAAAAGGGTAAAAGATTGGGGTATTCAGTGAAGTTTTTCCATTAAAATAATATGTTTTTCACATACTATTAGCAATGAGATAGAGATTTTCTTCAAATTGGGTTAGAGAAATTTCTTCTAACTCGGTCTATAAAATTGTCATGTGAGAACCACATGTACATGATTTGCTTTGATAAAATTTTCTCCAACTTTATTAATACTATTAAAAGCTGTGTTTCTCACATGCATTCAAGAACCACGTAACATTTTAATAGATTAGGTTGAAATAAGTTTATTCTTAAACCCAATTTGAAAGAAAACTTTTTCCATAAAAAAACATGTGTTTCTTTTAATGTTAAGAGACACTTGAGAATTTTATACCTGGTCTAAATAATTGATGTGCGTTCCTTAATATTTGAGAAATGTGTTTTTTTTTTTTTTTAAGAAATGATAGAATTCAATCTATTTTTAACTATCTTTTAACCATCTTGTTAAATGAGTCAAACCCCTGAACCCTAACTTACTATTTCATATAAAATTTGCAACTTCATTGAATGAAGCAAATGATACTACTAGGTTTTCACTAAAGTAAGAAAAAATAAAAACCCAAGGTTTTGGAACTACGTAACTTTTTTCCAGTTGTCGGGCTTTCTCTTAGCTTTCGGACTTTCATTCTACTTGTGGATCCACTAAGAATTTGGGCTTTTAAGGTTGTGTAACTTGTGTTGTTGTGAAGCCCATCTCTGAGGTCGCACAGAAGCCGAACCTAATCCACCCGTCTTCCACGTGGACGTGGGTAGTCTCAATCCTTGAACTTCATAATTCGCTGCTTGGGCTAACGAGGGATTTGGTTGGGTTGTGCTTGAGAAAGTGTCTAATATTAATATATATATAAGGAAGTGGTAAGGGTTTTTTTTTTGGTTGGTTTTTTTTTCTTTTAGTTCTAGGCGGATTTTTTTTCAAAAAAAAAAGGTAAGAGAAATAAGTGTTTTTTTTAGAAAATATTATTCACCTAAGACCATGAAAACATCTATCATTAGTGTGTGTGTATATATATATAATCTTTAACTAATTTTTTTATTACTTAATTGGCATTGCTTGCTCAACACCAAATAGTTGGCAGAATCCTTGTACTTTTTCTTTTTGTTCCTTCAATTTTTAAAGTATTTGACATTATGATTTTGTAGATAAAAAAGAAATGCAATTTTAAACTAAGTCATTAAAAATGAATTGTTTAGATTTGTGTTTTAAAAAAATTGCAATGTGAAAATGTAGAAAATTTGTGTTTTCAAATTACAAGCAAGCATTTTTCTTTTTTAAATGCATTCAAATTGCACTTTTTTCCTCATTTGCTTTAAAAAAAAAAAATGCACATTTTAGGATGTGTTTGGCATTGGTTTTATAGACAACAAGTTCAATTTTAAACCACATTGCAAAAAAAGAATTGTTTGAGATTTCATTTTTTAAAAAAGGTAGTTTGAAAACTAAAAAAATTTACGTTTTTAAATCGCAAGTAATATATATATATATTTAACAAGTGTACTATACATCCTCCTCTTATCCTTCTCATATCCTCCCACTTTTCAAAATGGATCTAGCATGTATGCTGCTTGTATGTTGTAATTAAAAGGAAAATGCTAAGGGTTCTCCCTGTAGGTTCTCCTGACGTTTTTCCAGTTTTACATAAAACATGATTTAAGAAAAAATAAAATTATAGTGGCCTCCACCACCGGTTTTTTTAGGCCTTATCACCAAATTTGAGATATTAGCACCAAATTTGTGAGGCATTAACACCAAATTTAGGATGATCAAATCCATTTTGGGTGATACCATCCTTAAAGGGTTAACCTTCCACCCTTAGGTTTTGGTCTTGAATCCAAAAACAAGTTTTAAAGCATTAGAACCTAACTATTAACTCATAAAAATTAATCGGTTAACAAAAAAACAGTACTACAATTTTATTTTTTTCTTAAATCATGTTGTATGTAAGACTGGGAGAACGCCAGGAGAACGCCAGGAGAACACTACAGGGAGAACCCCTAGCAAACCCCTAATTAAAATTACGGAAAATGCTAAGGGTTCTCCTCGTAGGTTTTTCTAGCGTTCTCCTAGTCTTATATGAAACATGATTTAAGAAAAAAATAAAATTGTAGTGGCCTCCACCACTATTTTTTTAGGCATTAGCACCAAATTTGAGGCATTAACATCAAATTTGTGAGGCATTAGCACCAAAATTGAGGCATTAGCATCAAATTTAGGATGATCAAATCCATTTTGGGTGATATCATCCCTAAAGGGTTAACCTTCCACCATTAGGTTTTAGTTTTGAATCTAAAAACAAGTTTTAAAGTATTAAAACCTAACTGTTAACTCATAAAAATTAATCTGTTAGCAAAAAAATGGTATTACAATTTTATTTTTTCTTAAATCAGGTTCTACATAAGATAGAAAGAACGCCAGGAGAACACTACGAGGAGAACCCCTAGCAAACACCTTAAAATTACAGCATATATGCTAGTAAAAAATTGAAGGGTGAGGATTTAATTAAAGTAATTGAATGGTTCAGATTTATTGTAATAAATACCAATAAATAGATGAAGTGGTGGATGAAAGAAAAAATCGGTTTTTTTTTTTTTTTAAGAGAAACATAATATTTCATTCAATAATAACACGAACATATAGCTCTTACATCACAGAGCTTTAGCAACCACAACATAAAACTACAAGATTACCAGCATCAAAATGACAAATACAATCCGCAGTCAAGACCAATCCGCTAACGCATGGCTAAACTTCATATTTAATACCAAATCTGCACAAGCAGACTCAACCAAATGCATGGATAGCTATTATTCATCAACCTTGAGAGTGGAAAGACTCCCATGCTAAAACTCTTCCTCCTCAACCTGAATGTTAGAATAACGATCACATCTATAACCCAAAGGTCTAAACCAAAAAACCCGAAGGCCACAAAATTCAAGTGAGAGAGGAGAGAGCCTTATTACATGCCAACAAAACAGGAAAATAAAACAATATAGGGAAAATCACACAAAAACCACAAATACAACCAAAGGAATGCAAAAATACAGGGAAATAAATTAAAAAACATAAAAATAAAATAAAATAAAAAAGTACACGCCAATCGTGCACAAGCTGGGAACCAAAAACGGAAGGGGCATTGGAAGCTCATTGCGGTGGGGACGTGAGAAAAGACCTAGTAGTGGATGGTGGGCGACGAACAGGCACGTAGAAGACCAGCGATGTAGGTCTTGAAAACAAACACAAATAGGGAAAATGGAAAACAACAAGGAACCAACAAAACAGGTAAAAAAAAAAAAAAAAGGAACAAAACAAACAAACAAGAAAGGAGCCCAAAGCAGGTAAAATGGTAGCGGAAGGAAGCTAGACCCGTGTAGGCCAGATACTCCACGGAAGGGGCATTGGAAGCTCAACGAGGTGGGGACGCGTGAAAAGACCTAGCAGTGAGCGGCGAATTGGCGACATAGATCGGCAACAATCACAAACAAAATCTAGGGGGGGAGGGGGGAGATTTTGAGAAAAAAACCCCACAAGCCGAACCCACAAAGAGCAATAAACAGGCCAAGGAGATTGCTATAGAAAAATGAAGGTGGGGGAAGAAAAATGACAAGGAAGGGGCAAAAACGAAAAAAAAAAACAAAGTAGGGAAGGGGCGGCAAGGAAAGGGAAGAGAAAAGGCGCTAGGACTAGGGTATCAAGTAAATAACTAGCACCAGAGCAAAGAGGACGAAGGGAGGAGGGAGGCAGTCAAATGACCAACCCTCCTCCCCTGTGTGGTTGCTAGGTTTTGGTTTTCTCTTTGGCGGCTAGAGAGAAAAGAGATAAAACCGTTATTTGTTGAAAATCGGTATTTATTATGATATATACGTGTCTTTCAATTAATTTAGTTAAATCTTCATCCTTCAATTTTTTAACAACATGTATACTCTAGTTTTAACTACAACATACAAACTGGATCTTTCAAAATTATCATTGATTCTATGTAGTCATGTTGGGACCCATATCCAATGATGACTTTAATAAGTAAGATGATAGGGGAAAGATGAGGAGAGGAAAGAAAACATTTTCCTTTTGTAAAAAGAGAAATATTAGGGTTTGTTTGCTAAAGGAGTGGATTAGAAATGACCTAAAGGTCTCTAAGAGATAGCTCAGTCGATTGAGACCACGCCTAATAAAGTGGAGGTTACTAGTTCGAATCTTCTTCCCCCCCCTTTTGTATGGACATGTAAAAAAAAAGACCCAAAGACCCAAAAAATATGAAAACATCTCAAAATGAACCCAACATTCTTATTTTTACATCATATCAATCATTTTTTATTACTATTCAAATAAAAAAAAATATTACAAAGCAATTTTTTTTCCTACAAAATATTTTTACTTTTTTCTCACATCAATCAAATCTGCTACAGTTTCAATTTATCTTTTCCCAAACACACCCTTTACTCATATCTTGTTCATTTTCTATACAAGAAATGAATAAATTCACTATTAAATATTTATCTTTACATATAAATTTTACACAATTAATGATAAATTTGTAAAAAAAAAAAGTAAAAAATAAATGTATATTACATTTCTCTTTTCAAAACCTTTTCTTTTTTTTTTTTATGTTTTCAAATTAAAGGCGAGAATGTGCTTTTCTTGCGTCAAGGTTTTGCTTGCAAAGTTTGGTCTCCAAGAGGGTAAAAGTGAAGGCACCTCGTTTGCTTTCCTCGTGAACACCAAAAGCAAGTACGCACCATACAGTTAGCCGTTTGAGTGATGCATTAATTTTTCCAAATTTGACATGAAATGGATTTTGGCAAATTCAGGATATGTAATGAAGATAGGTATAAGACTGCCTTCACTCCTTTTGGTCATTATGAGTGGAATGTCATGCCTTTTTTGAAGAATGCACCCAGTGAATTCCAAAATATCATGAATGACATCTTCAATCCTTTCTCCCATTTTACTATTGTTTATATTGATGATGTTGATCTTCTCCAAAAGTATTGAAGAACATTGGAAACATCAATGCCTTCCTTGAAACTATAAAACACAATGGTCTTGTTGTATCGCTCAAAATTAAATTATTCCAAACCAAGATCGATTCCTTGGTTTTGACATTTCAAGGAAAATAACCCATTGATAGAGCCATTCAATTTGTTGATAAATTTCGATGTCATCCTAGAAAAACTCAGCTCCAAAGATTCCTTGGCTCCTCAATTATATTGTTGATTTCTACAAAGACTTGCGAAAAATATTGTAAGCCTTTGTTTGATGATTGAAGGGCAATCCGTCTCCTTGACCGATGCACACCGCTATTGTTAAATGATCAAAATCCATGTCAAGACTCTCCTTGTCTTGGCATTCCTCTCGATCATGCATTTAAAATCGTTGAAACCGACGCCTCAAATTGGCTTTTGAGGTATTCAAACAATGGTTTCACGTGATCTCGAACAAATTGTTCGCTTCCATTCTCGATCCCCGAATATCACAAGAATCTAATTAGTACTATTAAGAAAGAAATTCTTTCTATTGTACTATGTATTACTAAATTTCAACTGATTTACTAAATCAAAATTTCTCTAAGAATTGATTGTAAATCAAAGAAAATATATTTTGAAAAAGGATGTTGAAAATATTGCATCTAAACAGATTTTTGCAAGATGGCAAGCCATTTTGAGTGCATTTGATTTTGATATTGAATATATTAAAGGATCGACCACTTGGTATCGAGAGCCGTAAGAGTTGATGATCGTAATTACCTTTTGAACTTGTTTTTTGCATCTTGTGTAATCTCTACTTTCTCTTTAACCTTTCTCGCCATACTCTTTTGTCCGGTTCAATCCTACCACCGCCGGGCTTTTATCTCGAGGTACTGTAAGTCCCGCTTTTGCCCGGTGTTTCATGCTGTATGCTTGGAGAAAGATAAGTGTCTTGACCTGGTATGTGTGTAGTTAGAGTCTCAGACCTAGTATGTCTAGAAAGTTTAATTTGTGAGTTGTTTGGTTGCCACCATGTGGAGATCAAATTCATCTTAGTTCTAGGTCCTCGTGGCTTCCCCGATATCATTAATAGTGAAAATGTTTCTTTTGAAAGCAATGAATCTTTTAATTTTCATAAATGGAATATCCCAAAGATAAAATATATCGATATTTACATTGATTCCTCTTGGACTCAGAATATTTTCAAGTCTGAGTATGCAGTCAAGACTGTTGAATCAGACTTATGCAATTTCTGGAAAAATTGTACTTTTCAATTGTTTGGCAAAAGTTTCTTGAAGGAGCTAAAGCCAAAAATATAAATTTTGCATATTGGATCGGTAAGTTGTCAAGCCTCTAACAAGGCTTGGAATTGATGCTTCAGTATTACTGCTTAAGAGATGCTAGATTTTGCATTTTAAACCCAGTATTCTTGGAATGATTCAATCTTCTGTTTATGCTGGTCCTGTACATTTTGATGTTTTTCCTAACATGTCTGTTTCTTTGGATGATGTCAATTTCCTTAAATCTCTGACTTTGAATATTCAGACCAAAGGATATGAAATGGAAGAAGGTAGCAGGCCTCTTGCTATCATCTACCGTATATATTACAGATTGATGAAAACTAGCTTAAATCCCCAAGCTATTTTCAAAGATCCCAAAGGATCTACTTTATTGATTGAAAGCTCCACTCAAAATGCTGCTATAAGTACACCAAAATGATTCAATGGGATAAATTAAATTTACCCAATGAATGGATTTTGGAAAATATTTCAAAACCAACCACTTTTGCGTCTAGATCTTCTGATGTAGACATAATAGAGCAGTATATGAATGGAGATGTTAAGATCAATTTTGCAGATCTCAATCTTTCTGGTCGTGTTCAAAGACCTCTTCCTATTGATAATAGGAGAAATTCCTTTGCTGGTTCTTCTACCACTGAAGGAATTAGGAACAGAGATAAAGAAATTGATGCTTTGCTTGCCGGGTGCTAGAATGAAAGGGAAAACTGTGAAAGGAATTGGGGATGATACTGCAAATTCCCAAATTTCTCAAGCATTTTATTCAACTAGATCTCATCCTCCTAAAGGAGACGAGGATGATAGTGGATCTCTTCCCTTCTCGCTTCAGATGTAAATGGTCCTCTTCCTCCTCAAGCTCCTCCTCCTCCTCATCAAATTCCCAATGAATTGTTTGTTTTAAATGCTGAAACCCCTACTTGGAATTTCTTTGACCAAATTGATTGGACGGCTTTGCATAAAGATTTTTCTTCAAAAGAAAATCAAATTTTAGACATGCTTACGTGCCAAATTTTCAAAAAAGAGAGAGATCAAATCAAAGTCCAATGGACAAAAAATGATTTCTTTCTCGAAGACATATTTTGTTTTTGACTTTTGCAAAAATATTTTCCTCTTGATGATAACACGTTGAATGTTGTCAAAAGAAATTTATAAAAGACAAAACTGTTGTCAATGCTTCTCATCCTCCTCTTGAAAAATTGATAGATGTTAAAGGAGTCATCAAAAGCTTCTCCTTCAAAATGACAGCAGAAAATTATCCTGATTATTCTAAGGCAATGATTGAACAAAATAATTTTGTCAACCAATCTCTTCATACTATTGGGCAATTGATCGTATTGAAGAAAAGTTTTCGCTTCTCAAAAGAAGATCCTTTGATTTCTCTTCCGATAATAGAAAATCTCTTGGTTTGAAACCAAAGTCTGCAAAGACTATGGAAAAATTGAAGAAATGCTTTCGATTTAAAGATTTCAAGCCAGTTCTTTTCGGAAAATGATTTCTCCTCTTCCTTTCCCTACATGATTCTGATTCCTCTACCTCATAGTTCCACTGATGCTGATATTAAGATGCTTGAAGAAACTTTTGGGAAAGTTGATCCGGAACCAAAAGTTCAAAGAATTTATAATAATCCTAAATCTGTTGGTTTTACAAAAATTGGTATTCCAGACCAACTCCTCCAGATTTGCAGTTTGAAGAAAGATTCCTTCAAACACAATTTCTGCTTTTCTGATAAAATATATGAATGGAATATTGATGGTTTGTCGAACAAGAATTGTTGAATAAGATGAATCATATGTCTATGGTTGCTATTGCTTATGATACAAATCAAAATTTGTCTCAACCTGAAATTGTTGATCTTCTTGCCATCGGTTTTTCTGGTACCTTCGCTTTGGTGGATAAACATCTCATCAAGAAACTAGAGAAGGAATTAGGAAAGCAGTTAAAAAGGGTGACGATGGTTTCCTATTTTCAATGAACGGTTGGCATATGAACCGATGTCGTGAATACTTTGATATATACAATTATTAAGCATTTTATTGGCACTCCTTCTAATATCATTGCAAGGATTTCTGATGTTTTGAATAACCTTAGATGTCCTACTATGTCTGATTATAGATGGTATCAAGATGTTTTTCATTCTCGTGTTATGCTTAAAGTTGATAGTAATAAACCTTACTGGAAGGAAAAATTTATTGACGGATTACCTTCATTATTTGCTCATAAGGTTAAAGAAGAATTACTAGACCCTACTACGGGGATGATTGACTATGAAAACCTCACTTATGGTGAAATGTTTTCTACAGTCAAGAAACTCGGTATTAGGATGTGTATTGATCAAAAGTTGCTTAGACAACAATTAAAAAATTCTAAAAAGATGAAATATGAAATGGGTAACTTCTGTGAACAGTTTGGATTAGTCCCTATTGCCCCATCAAAGGCAAAAAGGAAAATCTAAAAGTTCTCCAGAAGAGAACCTACTCCATATTATAATACTTATAAGAAAAGAAAATTTAATAAGCCTTCTACTTCAAAGAATTTTCCTAAAAAATTCAAGAAAGATAAAAGAAAGAAACCTGAATCTAAATTTGAAAAATATTTTCTAAAGGAAAATGTTTTAATCAGGAGAAACAGGACACTTTGCCGAATAAATGTCCTAAACCTCCCAAAAAGATTAAACAAGAAATTAATGCTTTAAATATTTCAAGACGAAAAACATAACATTTTCAAATTCTTCAAAATAATACTTTTTCCGATTATACTTCGATGAAGACATATTAACCGGATGATACCGATTATCATTCGCGCAAGTTCCTATTCTTCCGATGAAGATGTAAAATTGGTTGTTTTGATTCTTGTCGCAACAAGAAAATTTTTGTTTTAACTAAAATCAAGAACATGAAGATATGTTATTAAAACTTATATCTCAAATTGAGAATCTGAGTTAAAAGAAGAATATCTTCAAAAACTCAAGAAACTCATGACTAAAAAGAAAAACTCCTTCCACGTCAAAATATCTCTTGAAGAAACTTTGGAAAGGTTTTCTAAACCCAAAACCAAAGTTGTTACTATATCCGATTTGCAAAGATGAGATTAGTAATATCAAGAATGATATTGTTGAGTTAAAGAAGGAAATAAATATTTTGAAAACTAATAATAAAGCCTTTAGAACAAGAAATTGTTCTTACAAAACTAAAATCAAGTTTTCCTGAATGCAATTACGATAATGAAGATGAAAACTGCAAATTCGAATCGACAATATGTTTCCTAATGATTTTCAGGCTATTAGTTTGTTAAACAAAGTATTTCCTCCTAAATGGTATACTAAAGTTCATATTATTGTTGCAAAAGATTATTCTTTTGATGCAATTGCTTTGGTTGATACTGGTGCTGATTTGAATTGTATCCAAGAAGGATTAGTCCCCAGTAGATATTTTGAGAAATCTATGGAAACTCTTTCTTCTGCCAGTGGAAATAGAATGCAAATTAATTTTGAATTAAATAGTGCTCATGTTTGTCAAAATAAAACTTGTTTCCACACTCCTTCTGTTCTTATAAAAAATATGTCTGAACAAGTTATACTTGGTATGCCTTTTATTGCCATGATATACCCTTTCAATGCTGATGTGCATGGTATAAAAACCAATGTTATGGGAGTTCCCATACATTTTCAATTTGCTTCTAAATTTGAGGTTGATGTTTGTCATCGATCTATGAATTTGATTTCTGCAAAAACAAAACATCTTAATTTTCTCAAACAAGATGTTATGTATAAAAAAATTTCTGAACAGATTTCTGACAAGTTGCTTCAATCAAAAATTGTTGCTTTTCAGAATAAAATTGTTGATTCTGTTTGTTCTGATTTACCTAATGCATTTTGGCATAGAAAGAAACACATAGTTTCTCTTCCTTATGTCAAAGATTTTTCTGAAAAGAAAATCCCCACTAAGGCTCGTCCCATTCAAATGAATGCTGAGCTCTTAGATTTTTGTCAAAAAGAAATATCTGACTTGCTTGCTAAGGGAATAATTCGTAAGAGTAAATCCCCTTGGTCTGGCGACCACAGTGGGAGTGCCCCCTAGTGCTCCTCCACGAAATCCTATGGAAATGGCTCCAAAATACCAAAGTCTAAAAGTGAAATGATGAATCATTATGAATTTTTGACTCTTTCAAAGAGTCATGATGCCCCCCTTGTCCTTGTGACTTGTATAATTGCTGCAAAGGGTTCCTACCCTATGAAAGAAAGATTCTTCACTCTGCAAAGGGTTCCCACCCTATGAAAGAAAGATTCCTCACTGAAAGAAATTTTGGATGTTATACTTTTACACTGTTGTTGTTCTGCATGTGAATTGCTCCCGTGCTCTGCCGACACTACAGTGATGTATCTTTTACTGTTTACTTTTACTTTTGTAATAATGTAATTTTGAAAATGTCTTTCCTATTTGGGATAGGGTACCTAATCCATTCAAGCACATCATTGAGGGGTTTGTAATTGATGACCAATCTGGGGACACCTCTCTCAATCTCTGCATTTTTTCTAACATAAAAAGCAGTACAAGACCAAGGGGATTTACTCTTACATATATATATATATATATATATATTAAAACATGCTTATAGATCACGTTGTCGCTGTGTGTATATAATCACCTGCCTCTCGCAGATCTAAATTCTATGGCATCCTTGATTTTCTACAAGAGCTGGAGAACAACGAGGAGGACGATGATGTATGCTTGCTACCTTGCTCGCTCGCTATTCAAGGAATCAGAACTTCCTCCTTCGTAAATCAAGCACCAAAGCAACCGACGGTGGATGTTTGAAATCGAACGTGATTTGAGAGAATCGCTTGATGTTCGTAGAAGATCTGGACAATGACGAAAAGGAGTAGGCATTGTTATTGTCCGTCTCTTCTGTGAACATCAAGTGATGTCTTTTGCGTTGTGTTGGATCGAAGATCTCCATCTCTTCCGTGTATGGTTGTTCGGTGCATGATTTATGAAGGAGGAAGTTGCAATTCCATATAGAATTTCAGAAAGATGGTAATCAAAGTATATGGTAAGCAGATCTAAGATCTACATTCTTCTTCTCCTTCTCTTTTTCTTTATTATTTTTCGTGTGTTGGTTTTCTGCTGCAGGGATTTATTAAAAAAAAAAAACTTAAAATTAGCCGCATTTTTTTTAATATAATGAAAAAAACGCCACTAAATAATATAAAAATATCGTTTTCATAAAATTATAGACATTAGCAGTAGATTTTTTTGCTAAATAATATACAAAATAACGGAAAAATGCATTGATTATGAGGTTTGGGATTTTTGACAAAAAGTTTCAGGTGTCTAATGTCTTAAAAAGTGATTAATTTCGACATCTCATGTAAGAAAAAAAAAAATTAAACCCTTAGACAGGATCTATTATTCTGTTAATGTTGTGTTATATCATCACTAATCAAAATGTGACATGTGTTACTTATATAAAAAAAATACGAAAACAAAACATAAAATTAAAAAAAAAAAAAAAGGATGGTTGGTTGTCTCTCATTCAACAAAAGAGGGATGATTCGACCACCATAAAATGTAAGTGACGCATCACACTTTGTTTTTTTAAACGGAAATTTGTAAATATCAAGTTTAGAGCATAAAATTATTACATTCGAGAGTATAAGACTCTTATAATAGAGCGTTAAACTCAAAATAAAATATAGCTAAAAGTTATGAAATTACAAAGTTTTAAAAATGACTTTAAATTTCCGTAATCTATGTACAATTATAATGAACAAACATATTGTTTTGTGCAAACTAAATTTAGGATATAAGTAACCCAAATAGAAAAATCAAAACAATAAAAAGCTAAAAAATTTGGTGGTGAGAGATAAACTTTCACATTGATCTATTCCTCCTCGACTTCAAGTTCAAGAGACAAATCACTCCTCAACTCGAATGTCAAAAAAATAGAAATCTTAGAAGCAACAGGAAAGAACTACGACATCGTAAACATCTCTAGAAAGACATGCTTTAGCTGATGACATGATGAGGATGATTAGATCCAAGGCTAATGAAATTAGATTTCAATCTAAATATGCAAAATAAATTTAAAGCAAATTCACTAGAAATAAAAACGAAAGGAGCTCACATAGAAAACACTGGGCACTGCTTCCAAGGAAGGGGGAAGCGTTCTTCCCTCCTCCGTGACTTCTTTTTCTTTGGTGTTTCTGGGAGTAAGAAGGCAAAGCCTCTCTCTCTTTGGAACCCGTATTTTTTTGTCTCAACTTGAGACTTCATACACAACTTTTACACTTTAATTAACGTTGATGTGCTACGTTATCTCTGTGTCAACATTTTTGATGGCATTAATTATTTTTCAGAATAAATAAAATTAATTTTTATAAGATTGGCTTAAATTACTAATTGTTGCTTGTCATATCCAGATGAAATTAGAGGATCTTAGAATATGTTAAAAAAATAATTTAAAATATTTAAAGTCAAATTTTGTTAAAAAATTTAGCAGATTTTATTGTCATATCAGCGTCAATAAAATAATAGTATGAGTCACTCTTAATTAAAAAAATATACATAAAACTTAAAAAAACTAAAAAAAAAAAAAGGTTAAAATTTTTGTTAAAAGATTGACAATTTTGCTAGATATCACCTCAATATCAATAAAATAATGATCCGTAGTTACTCTTAATTAAAAAATATATATATAAAATTAAAAAAACTGAAAAATTAATTTTAAAAAGCCACGCCTTTGGGGATAGAGCCTGGCCATGGAGGTGGCAGTGGGGTTGCCACCAATTCAGCAGCAACATGCCAACTAAGAACGAACCCAGAATCCCAGATCAACCCAAACACACCAACAAATCCATCCATCCACAAACAAAAAATAAAATAAACAACTGACCCATCAAGTATAATCCCATTGATTCAGTTTGCCACAGTACCCAACTGGAAGTCCTCCTACTCATACAACCCCTCAACATGTTTTTCAATTTCCTCAACCGAGCACTTCATCTTTCCCCAACTGCTCAGTTTCGGTCACTATGTCATGTTCTCGGGGCAGCTAGATCTAAGGGCAACCTTGGGGCCACCTCCACCTCGGGGGTGGCCTGCGAGCTGTGGTGCCTCAAATATTTAAGAAATGCATTTAATCGGTCTTGATCAAATTTTATAAAACACCCACTAATTTAAAAGATGATATAAAAAATTTTCAAAAAAATTCAAATATCAATTTTAACTTTTACCTCATGACCAAACGTTCGTCTATGGACCACCGAATGTTCTCTTGTGGACCAGCAAACATTTGATGAAAACCTTAAAACCGTAGTATAGTAGTATACCAAACGTTCGAGAATATTACACTGAAAGTTAGATGATCTCTAAAAGCAAATTTAACCTATTAGTCACCTCTTCCAATCTTATCCACCCAACCACTCCTATATAAACCCTCCCCTTGACCCTTCAAAGCACCCACAAGCTTTCATGTTGCACCAGCATCAAGTTCTTGAGAAATAAAGAGATCTTAGAGGGACGAATGGTTGATTTTGGTCTAAAAATCACTCTCCAAGGTAAGCCTTGACACACAACTCGTTTTTATATTGTTTACATTCGGTCCACTTGATTTGATAGGTTTTATATAAGTTTTCAACATGCTTTAAAGTATTTAATGGAATTAAACTTATTTTGAAATAAATAATTTCAAAGAAATCATACATATAGGGGTAGGGGTGTTAAGAGAGCAAGCCGCTCGCTCGGGCTTGGCTCGCATAAACTGGACTCGTATTCAACTCGAATATTAAATGAAGCATTTCATGAACACGAATCCTAGTTCGAATATTAAACAAAGCAAATTCGGTTAGACTCAGCTAAGCTCATGAGTAGGTCGTATAAGGATCAAATTGGTAGTTGTTCACATAATTGTTCATATTAATATTAAAAAATGATATATATATTCTAATAGCATCTTTTTTTTATTATTATTATAAAAGGATGCATATCTTCTTTCTTCGAAATTAAGTGTCTTCCTGTATTGATTCAGGCTCCATACTGAGCTAATCAAACTAAGCAAATGCTTATATGTAAGCTGGCTTCTTGAACTGTTTAAGAGTATTTGAAGTTTAAATTTATAATAAAAGAATTAAATTAATAACAAAATAAATTAAATTAAATATAAGAGGCAGCTCACGAACTGGCTCGGTTTGACTTATTATAAGCTCGAACTCAATTTTTTGGTTTGTCTTTAAGCTTGGCTCGAGTTCAAGTAAAATTTAAACAAACCGAACCCAAACAAGAAAAGCTCGCTCAAGCTCAAAGCATTTACACCCCTACATACATACACTCTTTGTTTTCTAAGGTTTGACAAATTAATATGGTCTGACATGATTATGTTGATTTGTTAGTTACTTTGGTTAGATTAGAACATGGGTTAGTTAGGAGTGTAAGAATTTTGCATGCATTTTGGTGCTCACCATTCGACCAATGGTGACTGAACGTACAATCATCATAGACCAAACAATCGATGTCGAGATTGAACATTTGGTAGTGTCCAGAATTGTTTAATTAAGGCTTTATCGATGGTTTATCATTGCATACATGACCTAAGTTCTCAAGATATTATGAAATAACATTAAACTACGCTTCGTAGTAGCCAAGAGATTTGAGATGCAGCAATCTGAGAATGAGTGGATAAAATAAGTAAATATTTACGATTACCTTTCATAAAAAGGTGTGATATATTAGCTGACTTAACATACGTATGTTATGAGCCTTCTATTTCTGAACGAACTAAGTAAATGATTTAATAATGATTAATTAGATACGTCGTACGTATGACATAGTACATTAATACGTGCGGTACAATGATCATGAGCTTACTATATAGGGTGAATTTTATGGTCTAATGTGTGTTTTTATTTGAGCCTTGGATCTCATTGTTGTTCGTGATTGACGTAGTCTTGTTTGATTGGTGGGTCACTAAGGGTTGTATATTTTTAGTAGCATGAGTCACCAGAAGTCAGACTCGGTTAAGTTACTAGTTTTATGGGCGAAAGTGTACAATATCCCCAGCACCAATGTTTTATTACAAATCTCTTAGAATAGTTAACTTTGCTGAGAAATGATAATATATTGGGTAACTTATACAAGATAGCTACGGCTCATATAATGCATTATCTTCTTGCATAAGAAATATTAGTGATTGCCGCTGGAATTATACCCATACCTCTCAAAAACTAAAATTACACTTTCAGGATTTAGTAACAAAGGCAACACCTATTATTACATTAGTCCAAACTCACGTTTATTATTCCAATACATATTGTGACTCACAAGTTCATTTCATATTCAACCACAAGGTCTTACTAAGTTGTTGACTTTCACAGTTATTGCAGTTTAGCATGTTTGCCTTATTAGTTGTTAGATTGTTCACAGGGATGAGGATACCACACAAGCATTTCGCAGTACCAAGTTTGACTAGTAATTTTAATCAGAAGTTTCGAGTAAATAATGAATGATAATGCTTATACACCTTATGATTAAGTTTCGAGTAAATAATGAATGATAATGCTTATACACCTTATGATTATAGATATCTCAGATCATGAAATTTCACCTTTGGCATTATATTTACTCTAATTTTTCAATGAGCGATCTCCTCAATCAATTAATTGTACTAGAGGAGTTGCCAATAACCTTGTCAAGGTGGATCGAAATACTTGATACAACTTTGGGGGTGTTACAAGAGCCACCCCCAAGGGTCAAAGGGGTAGCTGATTGTTAGTCAGTTACTAGTTAACTCTACTAGAGGAGTCGCCAATAACCCTACCAAGGTGGATCAAAATACTTTATGCAACTTTGGGGCCGTTACACAAGCCACCCCCAAAGGCCAAAGGGGTGGCTGCCAACCAGCCACTTTTTTTTTTTTTTTTTAATTTTTTTTTAAAAATTTTAGTTTTACATATTTACTTGTTTCTATTAAGAGACACTTGTTATTCTATTGGCGCTGACATGGCACCTAACAGAATCCGTCATTTTTTTTAAAGAGAATTTGACTCCATTGACTTTTTTTTTTAAATTTTTGTGCATTCCCAGCAGGGACTTTTGAATTTATTTTGATATGACATTGAGCAATTTTTAATTTAGGCTAACCATAGTGACTAATTTTGTATTTATCCTTCTTTCTTTTTTCCTTACCCAAAAGTGATGAATCACTTTTTAAACTTCAAGGAGTTGTTTGTTAAAACCCCAAACTGGAGGGACACAAAATGTCTTTTTATTTCATAATTAAAATTGCCATCCATTAAAAATGTAGTCTTGTTTCTTTGAAAACACCGTTCAAAACATTTTAAAAAAAAATGCCGCTTACTTTTCAATGTTTTAAAAATTCTGCTAAAACTAGAAAAATATGAGAGTAAATTCAGTAAGGTTATAATGTAAATTGAGTGTTTTGCACCCTCCAATAGGAAGAAGACTTAGTTATGATATCTTGTTAAATTACTATTTGTTTCAAAAGCTTAGATTGATAGAAAGTGATAAATTTAATCACTTAATCAATACTTCAACAATAATTTGCTGTTCATATTTCCTGTTATCTTGATGATTATGCAGCAACTCTATCTCATATTTCCTGTTACCTTGAGCTTCATCCTGAGCTGTGGCATTATCTGATATTGCAGCATTTATCAAAGTTTGAAGTACTTCATCCTGAGCAACTATTTGACCGTTGTTTCACATTTCGTACATATTGAAGACTTTTTCTTTCATTTTTGAAGAAAATGTCATATATTCACAAAAGGCAGCAAAAATACATCCAATCCAAAATATTCCATACAATCAATCTCGTCAGCAGGCTCACAAGAATACTGTACAAAACATTTTTGCATCTTCTAATTATCTTGTCCGGTTGCCAATGTGTCCACCTCTGCCACAAGACTTGTATGTTGACCAGCAACTGGTTTGTTCCGACATATTGGACATGTTGGATGTTTTCTTATCCAAGGGTCAACGCAATTCGGATGGAAGAGATGAGCACAATCCGGCAACAACCGGAGCATGTCAGTTTCCCTGTAATCCACCAGGCAGATGGAGCAGCAAGAAGCTGTCGACGAACCCTTTTTCACTTGAGAGTAGAGGAGCTTCGGATAGCTGCTGAGAGTTGCTTCATCGACACCTTCTTCAATCGTTGTCGAATTCCGGTGAGACGGGCGGTTGTGGGGGAAGCGGAGGCAGGTGCAGTCGAAAATGGTGAGAAGGAATATTATAAGAAAAACGCCAACACAGAAGATGATTCCATAGGTCAATCCAGTACTGATACTATACCCACTGCCACTTGTAATTTGGTTACTGCTGTTCATCATTCTTGAAGAAAAAGGAGTTAGAAGTTTTAGAAGGGTGATGGAAATTGTTTGTGATAGAGAAACCCCCATGTGGATTTATAATTTGTGATAGAGAAACCCCCATGTGGATTTATAATTTTTCACAGAGAAGGTCAACGTTTCTGTCATTTTCATGGCGAGGACTCTGTTCTATTAACACTTGGAATTTTTACCATATATATATTTTTTTGTTCTTTGGCTTTTGTTGCTTTAAGGGGCGGTGTTTATCTGATGCTGCATGCGTATCGACCGACTTGAAGGGAAATTTATTTGAAACATTCTCTCGCATATTCTATCATTTCCTTTGCTTTTTAAATAGAGAGGAAGGCTAGGCTTACAACAACATTTTTTTATAAGAGAAAAAAAAAAATTACAAATCGATGTGGCATAACATGATTAGATATGAGATAAATTTAAATTTTGAGAAACCCAATTATATTGTGCCACTTCAGTTTGTAAAAAATTCTTTTTGTAAAATCTGTTTTTCATTTAAATATGCAGCATTAAGATGTGATATTTTTGGCTGACTCTTTGTTTTTAGGGAAAAATATAATAAAACCTTCTAAACTAATTCATTTGCAACAGTGGCCGCTTTAATGCTTTTCGCCTTAAACTTCTAAACGTTAAATATTAATTAAATAATATATTTTTAATATTATTATATTTAGAGTTCTCAATGTATCTTATTGTAACTTCTAATTCTTACATTAACAAATCTATGTTAATGTATCTTGTGAGTGTATGTTTAGGGTTTTTAGTTTCAAACAAACTCACCAAAAAAATTGTTAGAAATCGGCATAGATTGAGCTGAAAATTGTCAAAGCTCATCAAACAAAACACATCTGATCGATGAGCATTTTTGGTTTGATTAAGCTGAAAATTGACACAGATGTTAACGATGCATGAATCTTCATTGTCAACAGTAGATATTGGATTCTAACTTCTGAGCATTTTGTATCGGAGAAGAAAAAGAAGAGAAGAAAAGGAAGAAGAAAAGGAGAGAGAAAGAGAGAGAGAGAGCTCAAATGGGAGAAATGGACTTCACTGACACTCAGACAGAGGAGAGAGAGAGAGAGAGAGAATGACTCTTTTTACTTTTTTAGATTAGTGTGAAGGAAAAAGAAAAAAAAAAGGCTTATTATTTGTTTTTTTTTTAAATAAATTGGTCTTATTTTACTATGAGCTTATTATATTGGGGCCTTATTTTAGAGACCTTAAGTTTTTATGGGAAACAAATTTGGGCCGTATTTAAAAAAAAAAAAAAAATTAGGCCTTAAGTTAAAATAAAATTAAAAATTATTTTGGGCCTTATCAAAAAAAATTTTGGGCCTTATTTAAAAAATTTTGGGGCCTTATTAAAAAAAAAATTAGGCCTTATCGCTTGGGGGCCCTAGGCGACTGAGTCGCCTAGGCCCTAAGCTGGCCCTGTTTGCAAAAAGGCTTTACAATGTTCAAAATATACTAAAGTAACTCATGAAACTACAAAAGTATGTCAAAAAGGGAACAAATTTTTATATATTCCTATAATACCCCTATTTTTTAAATAAAATAAAAAAGTAAAATTAATTTTTTAAAATAAAAATATATATAAAAAAATGAAAGTGGTGGTTGGCAATTGAGCCAACTACATGGTTTGATTTTGCATTTATCCATATTTTTTTTATACCGTATAAGCGATTTGTAATTTAAGCCAACTATAGTGACTAATATTTTATTTATTTCAAAAAAAATTGTATTTATTCGTCCATTGGGTTTTCTTTTTTTCTTTTTTGTTTAAAGAACAATTTAGTTTATTTTTTATTTTATTTAGTTTTTAAAAGAATAGAGAATTATAGGAATATAAAAAATATAAGTGGCATTTTTTATACACTTTGGTAGTTTGATGGACTACTTTAGTACCTTTTAAACATTGTGGGGCTCTATTGCAAACGGCTGTTATCAGTGGCGGAGCTAGGACATTTTGTTTGTAGGGGCGGGAAGTGGGATTAATAATTAATTAATATAATATAAAGTTATATTTTAATATTGTTTATTTGATCAAGTAACACTATACGTAAGACTATATCTCTATTTTATCCCCAAATGTGATGTATTATATTAAAATTAAATGATTCATTCTAAATTTAATAGTAATTTTAAAAGTCATATACTTTTGAAAATAAGATAATGACATGAATCTTATTTATAGCATTACTCTGATTACCCAAAAACCAGCATATATAAATATTTAGTTAAAACACAATATTGTATTTCAATTAATTACTTATAATATTTAATTATATATCAATAATATGTAATTATTTTAAAGATATTGTCTTTAACACTAACATCTAATATCTTCTCTAGAGCAAAAGCATACTAATAAGTAATAAGAAAGAAGATTGGTTTAAGTAGCTGAAATGCAACCGAGGTGGGTTGAAAAAAAAAAACAAAAAACAAAAAAACAAAAACAAAAGAAAAGGAAAGGAAAGTTGGTCTTGGTCCCTTGGAGAGATGGAGAGACTTCGAGAGAGTGAAATTTAGGCCTTGTTTGTTAACTTACATCCTATTACAACACATTTTCTCATATTTCATCACATTATTTACTTCATTCTTTCCAAAAAATATATATATATATATATCAAATCATTAACTTTTTATATCACATCATTTACTATTTAAATAAAAATTACTACAAAACAAATTTTTTCACTTTCTAATACCAATTTTTTATTTTTCCATACCAATTATTATTATTATTATTATTTTAATATGTAAACAATTATAAACAGTACAATGTAAAGTGCAAAGATGGCCTGAGGAATGTGTTGTGTTTTTGTTTAACACCCTCTTAGTGTTAACCAATCCTCTGTTGTCAAGACCATCACAGCTAATCAAGTTGGAACTTTCCTTTCCAACCATGCCACCATCAAGTCTATGGAGATCACTCCATAACAGTCATCAGATCAATCACAGGATCCTACCATATTGGCAAACAACCATACAAGGCAAGGATATGCAACACTCAATCAAGCAGTAAAGACATTTACAATATTGCAGAAAATCATTCAATTGTGAAAACATCGTCGACGGTCTTGCCCTTGACGGTCAATCATGGGATCTTACATCGACGGTCTTGCCCTCATACCCCACAACAAAACGGGTTTGCTGAACGAAAACACCGTCAGTTAATGGAAATGGGTCTCTCAATTCTTGCCCAATCCCATCTACCACATCTGTTTTGGGTTGATGCATTTTTACACTCTGCCTATTTAATTAACTGGTTGCCCACTCCTCTATTATCTCATCTCCTTTCTCAAAATTATTTCATCACTCACCAGATTACTCCTTGCTTCGAGTCTTTGGTTATGTGTCTTACCCTCTTCTTCGACCTTATCTTCCTCATAAACTTGCATTCAAAAGCAAACAATGCATTTTTATTGGATTCGGCTCAAATCATAAAGGTTATCGCTGCTTTGATCCAGTCTCACATCGTATTTACCTCTCTCGCAATGTAGTATTTGATGAGACCCTCTTTCCTGCCCAACATAGGTCCCTTACTTTTCAACCTTCACGAATTGCTATGCCTGTTGAAAGTCCAGTTGTCATACAAATGCCTGAAGCCTTTACCATGCAACCTGCTCCTCAACCCACGTGTTCTACCTACTCCCCACCACTTAATCATATTCCACATATTTCCACCTCCACAATTACGCATGTACCTGCTGCCACAACCCTTCTAGAGCAACCCCATTCCCTCACAGACACGCCCCATGCCCTTACTTCCCCTCACACCTCAGACCCACCCCATACCCATTCTGCCCCTCACGTCCCAGCCCCACCTAACCCAGTACATGACCCACTATCTACTACATCTGTCTCTTCTGTGCAGGTGGCGCCATCTTATGTTGTACCACCTCAGACTTCCTCATCTCAGGCATCTCACCAAATGGTTACCTGCTCCAAGACATCCACTACGGGCCTTACACAGTCCAATCACCATGGCTACGCCCTCATGTTTCTCTGAAGCCTCCAAATCCCCGGAGTGGCGTGAAGCAATGAACCACGAGTTTGACGCACTTTTGACTACCAAGACTTGGTCCTTACGCCCACTCCTTGCTGGACGTCATGCAGTTCGAAATAAGTGGGTCTATAAGCTTAAACAAAAGCCGGATGGATCTATTGAGCGCTATAAAGCGCGTCTTGTTACCAAAGGTTTTGATCAACGGAATGGCGTCGATTACACCGAAACATTTAGCCCCGTTATCAAACCGGCCACAGTCCGGGTAGTCCTTGCCATTGCTGTTCACCATATCTGGTCCATTCGTCAACTGGATATCTCAAATGCGTTCCTTCATGGCAATTTAAATGAAGATGTCTACATGACCCAGCCCCAAGGCTTTGTGCATCCTGAGTTTCCTGACTACGTCTGCAAATTGCACAAAGCCATCTATGGCTTAAAACAAGCCCCGCGTGTTTGGTTCAATCGTTTAGCCGATTCTCTCCTTGAGTTTGGTTTTGAGTAGTCCCTCGTCGATAGCTCTCTATTTTTGTTTCATCATGGAGCTATACATCTGTTTATTTTAATATATGTTGACGACATTCTTGTTACAGGGAATCATGGTTCTGTCATAACATCTTTGCTTGCTAAGCTACGGTCAGATTTTGCCTTGAAAGAGCTAGGTGAATTGAGTTATTTTCTGGGCATCCAAGTGCAACGTGATACCTCCGGTATTCATTTGTGGCAATCCAAGTATATCATGGACCTGCTGCACAAAGCCCATATGGTGGGAGCCAAAGCCTCACGTTCCCCTTGTGTTTTCGGCTCCAAATTGTCCTCCTTGGATGGAACCCCACTTGGGAATGTCACTGAATATAGGCAACTGGTTGGTGGCCTCCAGTATTGCACGTTGACTCGCACAGAAATTGCATACTCCGTAAATCAACTTTGTCAACACTTGCACTCCCCTACGTCCACCCATTGGACAGCTCTTAAACGTGTCCTTCGCTACCTTAAGGGCTCCGTGGACCATGGACTCTTTTACTCCAAAGGCTCCCTCTCCTTACATGCTTATTGTGACTCTGATTGGGCCGGTGACCCGGATGATCGTCGGTCCACCACCGGCTTTGGTGTCTTCCTTGGCCCCTGCCTTATTTCATGGTGTGCTAAGAAGCAATCCGTTGTTGCCAAATCTAGCACCGAAGCTGAATACAGGGCTATGGCCAAAGTCACTGCTGAGCTTTACTGGCTCCGGATGTTACTCAAGGATCTCTGTCTCCCTCTCACAACTCCTCCAGTTATAAGATGTGACAATCTTGGTGCCATGGCTCTCGCATCCAATCCCATTTATCATGCTGAGACAAAGCACATTGAGGTTGATTTTCATTTTATCCGAGAAAAGGTCTTGAACAAGGACATCAGTCTCAGTTTTATATCTACTTGTGATAAGCCTGCTGATATTTTCACTAAGGGACTGCACTCCTCTCATTTCCTTCTACTACGTGACAAGCTCATGGTTTGTCCTCCTCCCATTCGCTTGCGGGGGGATGTTAACTAATCCTCTGCTGTTAAGACCATCACAGCTAATCAGGTTGGAACTTTCCTTTCCAACCATGCCACCATCAAGTCTACGGAGATCACTCCATAACAGTCATCAGATCAATCACAGGATCCTACCATATTGGCAAACAACCATACAAGGCAAGAATATGCAACACTCAATCAAGCAGTAAAGACATTTACAATATTGCAGAAAATCATTCAATTGTGTAAATAAGGAAAACTATAATTCCTTGATATTTCCTTGTAAACATACGTACACACTGTGTATATAAAGTCATGTGCTCTGTAGAAACAATTCATTGAATACAATAACTTTTGCTCATTTATTCTTACACTTAGTGGCTATTGACTTACGGCTTTGGGACTGACGCGCCAGCTAGCACCCTTGAGACCCACGCCTATCAGCATCTTCTCCTTATTTTTCATTTCTCACATTTAAACAAAAGCCTTTCACCTTTTTTCTTCAAACTCACGTCCAGAAAAGGTATTAAAAGAGTGATTTTTTTTTTTTTTCTTAGAGAGTGAATCAAATGCAAATCCGAGAATAATCAATTGAAGAAGAGAGAAGCCACCAAAAGAAGAAGAAGGAGAAGAAAAGAAAATCATAATCAGAATTCCCATTCAAGATCTGCTATGTATATATATTTCTTTTTCTTTTTATTTTCTCTAAGCAAATGAAGAAGAAGAAGAAAGAAAAATAGTTGGAGCTAAAAGAGGAAGAGGGCTTAAAAAACCTAAAAAATTCGGGGTTAAATTTTTTCTTTTTTTTTCAGGATTTTTGCAGGGGCGGGCGCCCCTGCCTCGCCCCTGCTTGTATTTGCTTCTAATTGTTAGTTTAGAGATTTTTTTTTTAAAAAAAAAAATATTTTTCTCTTGTTTTTAATTATGTGTATTGATTCCGAGGGTAGATTCATTTAAATTAGAGTAAGATGGTCACATCAATATTGTGAGATACTTGTTAGATGAAAATGTGATTTTTCAAATTATTCTTTAGAGAATAACTTCAATTACGTTATCGTGTAAACGATATATTTTTCACCCTTCAATAGAAAGCAAACATCTCAACTTGAAATACCAAAAAATAATATAATTGTTCACACCAAATAATTTTTCTTATCTTGACAAAATACCTCATAATAGACAAAATACTCACTAATAAAACTGTTGGATCCACCGTCTTAGACCCTGGTTGGTTTTGGAGACTTCGAAGCATGGTAGGTATTGGGTTAAGACCAATGGAAAAGTCCATAGTATTGATTTCAATTAAGATGTTTTTTCATCTGCATTGTATTTGATTTTTTAACTAATGTGTCAATTTTTTATTGAAAATTGTAAAATTAAATTTTACACTACATCCAAATAGAAAGGAGTCTCTATTTTTTAAGGAAAATGCTTGTTCTTCTAGTGTTCTATTAGTGTTATCTCAATTATGATGTTGCTTTTAAAAACAACAATAAAGTAAAAGTAAATAATAATAATTTCAAATTCAACGGTGATTTTAAAAGTCACATCAAAATTAGGAGAACACTAGAAAATATTTAGCATTTCCCATTTTTTAATGCGATAGTTGTGAAATAAAAATATTACTTCTAACATTATTCTTTAAATGAATAACGGACACAAAATTTCTGACTTGGCAACTAAATGCCTTTTAAAATCGTGTTAAATTTTTCTAATTTAATTTTCCGGTGGTCAGTAAATAATGTTAGTCCAAACAAACCCTCAGCTTCCACTAGCTTTTTTTTTTGGCCAGCTTTTGTAGTTAATTATTTATTTATTTGAGAAAGCAGCTACTGGTGGTGAGGAATCATGATCATCTCCGTCATAACACATTCTATGATCAAAATTTTATATTGTTAGACTATTTCTCTTCTTTATTTAGTCTACAATTTCCTGTTCATAATTCCTAATCCATCTATAAATATCACCCAGCCATTGTAATATACTTTTATGATACTTAAATATATATAGACCATATAGTCGAGATACAACCTTAACAGTCTTCATCAATCTTTTTCTTTATTTGCTTCTGTTCTTTTCTCTTAATAGATTGTGTTATATATTTCTACATGGTATCTAAACCTTTTTTATGTGGCTTTCAACAAACGTCTTAATTCGGGCATTTTCTATGTTTCTCCCTTTTGGTGTACTCTCTAACAATCTTACGATTATTCCATTCGTCCACATACCGCCACGTGCCCTCACATGCATTGTCATTGTCTTCCTAGCCTTCAGATTCTAAAAATCTAAAACCAAAATCAAGTTTATAAGATACATATTTATTTATCTATGGAAGAACTATCTTCATCGGCCATTGCACAGGCCACCAGCAGAACGTCCACATGCCTTATGTTGCAACTGTATTTGTTTTCAGTAAAATAATCGCCAAAGTGGGTTTTCAGCCATAGATCGGTGGATTTGTGAAGTTTCAGCCATCTCGCAAGAGTCGCAACACGCACCAGAGACATGCATCACACACCAACTAGCGTACACTTTTTGTGCATCTTCTTCACGCGCTCAAGTTCGGCGGAACTTTTCACGCGTTCCACATGCCCCGTTGACGACCCACTGGGTTCCGACTTGATGAATTGGGTTTCATGCCTTCTGGGCCAATTCAAGGGCCCAAACCGGCTCAATGCAAAAACCCATGTATCATTACATTTTTCATGTATATATATATATATATATATATATTATTAAATTCATAAAATTAATTTAATCTTTAACTATGTGATGTGTTGGTACAGTTTCCGGTATGGTGGATCCAAGGGTTGAATGGCGATATTGGGTTGGTGCTTCCTTGCTTCCTGCAAGACAAAGATATACGTTAAGAGGATGTGACGGATGATGGCGGTCGTACTTCTTCTGATGCTTAAATTTGTATATGTATAAACACAATATAGAGCTTAATGGAGTATGAATCATGAACATGTTTTCTCCGAAGTGAGACCTTTTAAATTTGGTCATGTCGGTGCAGCTATGATGATCGAATGGATGATTCGAGATTCCGGCATAACAGCTGGAAGAGTTAATATTCTTGTTCCCTACCATCATGTTTGATATGAAACCATTAATGCCATTACCGTCTAGGGGCCTTTAAATGTTGATTGTAACCGTTCCGATAATCTGGGCATACGTGAGTTGTCCACATCGTTAGAGCATATTCTAATTGTAACGGATGTATCTCGACATTTAGTCATAAGAGATTATAGTCGGTCAAGTGCATTCTCGGCACCCGAGTAGATCAACTAGGCATTGCGTATGACGCCATGTCGACAAACTGCTTATCTGGATTAAGCCCATAAAGCCCAAGTACTGAGTGTATTGGGTTCCCATGGGCTGTTGGGTCTTAGGCCCATGGGTCTTGGTGACAGATTTATGTGTAACATTGTGGATCTTCATTTTATTTAAAAGGGATAATTTCTAACTTTCAAACTTTAAATTTTTTTTAAACATTTCCTAATATTTAAAACTCACTTACCTTAAACTTTCAAAATTCTCACTTACCTCCATTTTACAATTAGACACAAATTTTTAAAGACCAAAATACCCTGTTTTTATTTTTTAAAAAAATTTTAAAAAAAATTTGGAAGTTGGAATTTTATACAAAAGTTACCGTTTAAAATTTACTATTTAAAATGTCAACTTCCAAAATGTTTTTTTTTTTTTTAAAATGAAAAACATGGGTATTTTGATCTTTTTCTAAAATTTTGTACCCTAATTTATACGGATGGGGGTAAGTGAGAATTTTTGAAAGTTCAAAGAGAATAAGTGAGAGTTTTTAAATGTTAAGAGGTATTTATAAATATGATTAAAATTTGAGAGGTTAATAAATTATCTCTATTTAAAATGAAGCAAATCCTACAATGTGGCAGAGGTTTGAACATAGACTCGAGTTTATTAATAGAAGTTGAGAAATAGAAAGGTAGATGAGGTGACGTAAAAGCCTTATCAACCCGAAGATAGAGACGTACGCAAAAAAGCTTCTTATCGAGATGTGGCCTATCAAAATAATATATATATATATATATATATATATATATAATATATATATATATATATATATATATATATATATGACGAAGTCTATATCACAATCGACCCCAAAGAACAGGATCCTCCAAAATAGCTCAGAAATCAGCTATACTATTAATACCTATATAATTGAATCTTGGGAATCCGTTAAGAAAGTCACCAACAGGAGACCATCTTGATCAATAATAACACGAAAAGAGTTTTTCTTCAATTTAATCTATAAAGATTTTATGTCTTTTGAGCATGTGAGAATTACATTTTTTTTAATAGCAGTTAAAGAGTTAGGAAAAAATCTATTAAAAGAATTTGTGCTTCTCACATGCTATTAATAATAGGACAGAGATTTTCTTTAAATTAGGCTAAAAAACTTTCTCCAACTTAATTTATAAAATTATGTCATGTGCCCATTAGAATATGAGAAACACATACTTTTTTATTACCAGGTGAAGAACATGATTTGTTTTGATAAAATTTTCTCCAACTTTATTAATGCTATTATAAGATGTGTTTCTCACATGTATTCAAAAACCACATGATCCTCAAGAGGTAGCTCAATTGGCTGGAACTTCACTTAATAAAGTGCAGGTTACTAATTCAAATCCTCATTCCACCTCTTATGCGGATATGTCAAAAAAAAAAAAAAAAAACCACATGACATTTTAATAAATTAGGTTGGAATAAGTTTATTCTTAAACCCAATTTAAAATATTTTTTTCTTAAAAAGCATGTGTTTTTTTTAATGCTAAGGGACACATGACAATTTTATACCCGGTCTAAAGAATGCCATGTGTTCCTTAACATGTGAAAAATATATATTTTTGATAAATGAAAGAATTTATTCTATTTTTAACCATGTCTATAATGAATAAATGAATCTATCATTAAATTTGTGTGGTGTCTACATAAATTAACAAATATAGTGGTTGATATATTGAATTTATAGGATGATCAGATGAAAAAAATATCGACATGAATCATTTAAAAAAAAAAGCATGTGAGAAGCTGACGTAGCAAGTTACACATATCCTATTTTGAGGGGGAGGGGGGAATCAAAGATTAAAGATGAAGGAAAAACCCCTTCATAAAAGAAATTGGATTATTACAAAAATATTCATTAAAGAGTTGGACAATCATAATTGACCCTCATATTGTGCCCTACATCATGTATATGGTACATGTAATTGTCAAGAACTATATATAGTATTGGAGATAGCCTGCCATTTTTCTAATTTATTATCAAATTCATTTGATTTTAGGACTAGAGTATGATCAGCTCCAAAGTATTTGCATTTAGTGAATTGAAAGGAGATACATACTCCATAGAATCATTAGAAAGATTAAAAGGGCATGCATGAGTTTGAAAAAGGTAAATACTACAAGCATATACCAGTTGATATTTTGAGATTGCACAATCTTTAATCATTCAGGTGGGGGGGAAATAGAATAAATGAAGGGAACTGGAAAGCAAACTTTTTTGCTTATATATATATATAAGTAGGATCTTACATGGGCAGGCCAAAGACTTGATATAAGATACTGATACGACCATAGTTGACCTCAAGGACCTTGGCATATCTATATATATATATATATATATATATATATATATATATATATATATATATTAAGATTATATAGATATAACTCATTAATTAATTAGAAAACTCAATGTCATTGAGTTCAAGTTGGCATTTGGGTCAGCGTGCTCCATGAAATGACCTGACCCATCAAGCGAACCAAAATGACCAAAATAAGCTGTTATAAATGGCAAAATTTCAAAGGGTTACCAACACGACCACCCGTGGTCAAAAAAGAAGAACAAAGCTGATCATCAGTGGTCAACTCCATGCCTTAGTTTATTAGTTTTATTGCCTCTCTTTACGTATCCTACAAACCATAATAGAAAGGTTGGACCTGAGCAATTGGTATTCCTAGTCCTACCACACCGATTCTAAGAAAACTTTAACAAGTTGACTTTGAGCAGCTGTATTGCATTACCCGAAAGAAGAGAAGTTCAATGTTCTTGCCTAGTTGCCTTCATCAACTTGCTCTTTGTCTTCTACTCCGCTAGCTTGGTGCCGTTGATTATTAGTTTTATTTACGCACTTTGCGTGTTAAGGTTGGACTTATCAGTTATCACCTCGATGATTCCAATAATAGAAATGATTTCCTTCTCTTATCTATTTCTCATTCATTTCTTTTTTTAAAATTTATCATTGAATTTATAAGACCTAAATGTGGGTTGATCTTATTGGTCCAATATAATTAATGGTAAATTTGAAAAAATATGAGAAACTTCACTACTTAACCCCCTAAACTTTTATCACTTTTGTAATCTCCCCCTAAAATTATAACACACGTGTGTTATATTGAGGTCCATCAATCGGTGTTTCAATCAAGTGATTTCACAAACCAATGGAAACCATTGATCTTTAGATCCCAAGTAATTAAAATGGATTCATGATAATGAGATCATTTTTTATTAGATATATATACGAAAGTTTGTTGAAGAAAGTGTAGTCCTATAACTAAATAATATAGCTCCATAGATCTTAAATATCTATCTATATGAAGAGGAAATTAATCATGTAGCCAAGGGGATTTTTACTTGTACAAATAATACTTCAAACTTGGCTTCTTAGAGTTATTTAAATAGCCAATTAATCTCTCTTAATAAATAACCAATGCTAAATTTGGCATCTGTATAATAAAACCTTCACAATCTACCCGCATAATGTGGGACAAACTTTCTGATGTCTCACAACCTTTTTCATTTATATTCCTGATGTCTTCATTAATTAAGGCCTACGTCTGTAGTGCCACAACATCTCACGATGTTATTAATTTTGCTTTGATTCTATTTGTCATGATTTAAGGAAAGTATTAACCTCGTATGTGTTATACGCCATTAACCCAAAAAGACTAGCCACATACGTGGGGACAAACTTCTTACTTCACCAATGACGTACGGTTGAGTACTCTATTTTCTTTTTATTATTATTATATGTCCTTTCTTGCGTTGCATCAGTTTGGTACCTAATTACACATCTTAGTTACCCACATTCAAATATATATATACAATCTTAAATTCTCTCCGAAAAAAAAAATTTTAAATCCTTGAATTGTTCCATTTTTCAACTTGAAGATTATGTATGGGAATTCTTTAACAGAGGTCCAGCAATTTCTTCTTCCCTTTTTTTTTTTTTTTTTTTTGAGGCCAGTTTTTAGTGACCTCAATCAAAAAGTTTAGAATTTTTTAAAAAATAATTCAATCGGCTAAAAATTACGTCTCATAAAGCAAAATTAAGTAACCATATGCTTTCTCATGTCTACAAACACTAAATCAGCTGCTAATAACTAATAAGTTTGCTATTTCTCATGATCATCATATGTACAGGAAATCATCCCAATGTTTTCATTGGTAGTGCAGCTCTAACAAAAAAACGAAAAACATCAAGTTGAATGATATTAACAAGAGCATAAAAGTAAACTTCAGCTACCATGTCCATCTCGTCGTCTCGTCATTTATAGTAATTATTTAAAAGACGTATTAACATTAATTTCATATATACTAGTACATCCATCGACTTTAAATCATAACCGAATACAAAATAGAGAGGATTGTATTTCGAGAGGATTGAATTCCTCAATCTCGCCGTCCTGCCAAGGGAGCCACCTCAGCGAGAGGAGTTGGGGCGGGTGAGTTCCGGCACACCGGACATGTAGGGTGCAGCCGTAACCATGGATCCACACACTTCCGATGGAAAAGATGACCACAATCAGGCAACAACCTAATCATATCAGTGACTTTATAATCCGCCAAGCATATGGAGCAGCAGGAAGCGGTTGAGTCGGCTTTGTGGGGCTTGGCTTGGGAGTAAAGGAACTTCGGGAAGCTGCGGAGAGCGGCTTCGTCGAGTCCCACATCGATGATAACCGAGTTTGCAGGTTCAGCTATTCTAAGGGAGCTGCTGCCTTCAGTGAGTGAATGCTTGCGGGTGCAGTAGTAGGAAGCCGCGGTAATCATGATGATAACAACAACGACGCCAAGGGTGTATCCGAAGCTATAAGCAAATCCATCCATGTTTCCTGGATCATCATACGAATCCATACTGCTGCTGCTCATCTTCAAAGCCGCCTTCCGGGTATCCGATGCTTCGTCCCAACTAGATACACAAACAACAACAAGACGCCTTCCGGGTATCCGACGCTTCGTCCCAACTAGATACACAAACAACAACGAGCCGCCTTCTGGGTTTCCGAAGCTTCGACCGGACTAGATCTTTGGTACACCATTCAACCTCATAGGAATAGGGGGAGATATATGGAGAGGACCAGTTAGGGTTGTATCTGGGTGTGAGAAAGAACGTGTGTCGCTGCGTATCGATTGAGCTGATAATGAAGGAAATACCTTCAAGAGAGGGAGGTTTATCATTAGGTTGCAAAAATGGCAGCAGCAGGGGAGTTGCTATCTGGTGATGGTTTAAAACCGTTGTAGTTATTAACTGACGATTGTCAACGGTTGTATTATTTTGCTAATTAATAAGATAAATCCTCAAAAAAAATAAAACAAAAATCCCTTTGACTTGATTACTGAGAGGCTTGCTATAGATAATCATGGCTCCCTACAATAATGGCACGTTTGGTTGCTACTACACGTTTTGTTTATTTATTTATTTTTTTTTTTGACATGTCCACACAAGAGGAGGAGGATTCGAACTAGTGACATTCGTTTCATTAATGCATATAAACTTATTTATTAAAAATAAATAGAGAAGAGCAATTTAGGCAAAATGTTGGGATATAATTGTCCTTCTTCGTGGCCTCATCTTTTAAGAGAAGGACAATTATATCTCAACATTTTGCCTAAATGACTCCTCTCAATTTCCGTGTATTTTGTGGTCCTAACCTGTTGAGTTAAGAAATTGAATAATTTCTTGGTTTAAAAGTCGAGGAAGATGAGTTTCAGTAAGAGGATGTTACTACTTATGTATCAGATTAAGTCTGTCTGGAGTTGACATGTTGTTACAACTTAATATTAGTCATAGTTTAGTGGATTTTAATGTCATAAATTAGTCTTTAATGTCAAATTGTTATGTATATATTTATGACTTGTAACCTTGTAGTTTCGGCCATGATTTTCTCAGAACTTTTGATGTGTGATGTAAAAGTTTTATACCCATGGAATGATTTCCCCTTAAAAAAAAAAAAAAAAAGTAAATAATTTTTAATGTCTTCCTAAATTTTAAAAATTTGTAATATTGTGGGCTTCTAATCTTTCAGTCCCTTAAATTTGTAATATTGTGTGGTTCTAATCTTTCAGTCCCTTCCGATTAATCTTAATTTTTTTTTTCTTTTTTTTTTGGTTAACTTAAAGGCTAGCATATAAAATTTCTCTTCTACTTCTGTAAATTTTTTAAAATACAACTATGCCCTTTATTAAAAAATAAAACATGGGTATTTTTTTTCTTTCTTATTTTTCACTCTTTTTTTAATTTTTTATTTAATAAAGGAGTATTTTGGTTATTTTTGTTTTCTCCATTAGGAATCAATTGAAAATTCAAGCAGAGGAGGTAATTAATTGAAAATGGTTGAAAGATTAGAACCTTACATTATGAGCAATCCAAACGAGTTTGACTTTGGGTAGCCCACATCGCTAATGATATCCATCATTGTGACCATTATTGCGTTTAGGTATTCATGATATGTCAAATGAGACATATGAGTCTATGGCAAATTGTTAACTTCGACAGTAAAGTGATAGAGAAACCTATTTTAAACTTGGGCAAAACATAAGGATTGTGGTTTTCTTGAAATTGAAAACTCAAAAACTAAATTCAAATCACATGAAAACGTAGGGGTCAAATATGATTTTTTTTTTTTTCCTAATTCTTATTTATCAATTATTTCTCTACTAGAGTACAATAATTCACTTAAATAGACTCAATGACTAAACTCAAACATAATTCTAATTTGATTGACTTTGGGTGAAGTTCATTGTTAAATTATAAAATAACAACTCAAATCTTTTAAAAAATTAAATAAAGCACAAATCTAAGAACAAATAACCTAAATAACTAATAAGTAATATAAAAGACCTAAATAAAACAAAAGTAGGTACTATTTGTCTCATCCTACAACATTGTGTGTCTCTTTCTCTCATATTTCCAACTTTACTAACTAATTAATGAGTAGAGATTTCCGGCTGCCTAGCGTCGTTCATCTCTTAAATTCTTTTTTGAAAAAAAAAAAAAAATGAAGATGAAAGAGGTTAAAGGGAGAAAATTGTCAAATTTAAAATCGAGAATTATTTATCATAAATTGATTAAATTATATATCAAATTCACTTGCCTTCATAAATTACTGATCATAAATTAGTATCAGCAAAACTATATAAAACTGAGATAGTATTTTGGAGCATTAACACTAAATTTTGAATAACCAAATTCTTTTAGGGTCATACCATCCATAAAAGATTAATCTTTCACCCTTAGGTTTTAGTTTTGAATCCAGAAATAAGTTTTGAAGTATTATAACTCAAATATTAGCTCATGAAAATTTAGGATGATTGAATCCTTTTAGAGAGATACCATCGTTAAAGGGTTAACCTTTCACCCTTACATTTTAGTTTTAAATCCAGAAATAAGTTTTGATGCATTAAAACCCAAATATTAGCTTATAAAAATTTAGCTAATAATCACTCAAATATCTCAAAATACAATCCAAAACATTTTCTCTTTCTCATAGAAATTTCATCAAACATATAGAATGTAAAAAAATTTAAAAAAAAAATCTATTTAAAAAAAAAAAAAGGATCGACGCTGGTCTCCAAAAAAAAAAAGGGGCTATGCTGGTCTGCTGCAATTTGGTAGCCACATAGAAGGACTCCTAATTAATAGCCTAATATATATGGTCATGTGCTGGCAAAATGGTTATCATCAAAGTTTCCATTGTCAAGTTGTCACAACTAGGTTTTTTCAGTCATAAGTACATAGACAGCCAAGATAGATGTCCTTCTCCACAGTTAAATGAGTAATAATATAAAGAGAATTAAAGTCTTTCTAAAGTTATCTCAAATATTGTGATATGATATTTAAAATCATCATTCAATTTAAGGTGATAATTATTAAATTTTAATATATTGATGATTTTAAACTTATATCATTATTCCAGCCAAACTCATGAGCATCCTTGGTTGGTAAAGGGATAAGGCTCACGTTGACATTACTGCCACTTCACTAGAAGATCAAGGCCATGTGTATATATAGCTAGTGGTAAAAAACCAATGAAGATTTTTTTTTTTTTTTAAAATCTAAGTTGGTGCTAGCCCAAGATTTTGTTTAATCAAATATCAAAGGATGAATAGCTAGAAAATCACCGGAAAAAGTCAAAAGAATTTATGTGGAACTAAATTATTGAAGCAATCTTTTGGAAGGATGATTTTTTATTTATTTTTGGGATAAATGTAAAATTGGTCCTTGTGGTTAGCCTAAATTACAAATCACTCCATATGGTATAAGAAATAATTTATAAATCCATGTAGTTTGCCTAAATTACAAATCATTTCCTGTGGTATAAAAAATAATTTATAAGTCCTTAGGGTATACCAAAATAACAGTTTACTTTCTAAAATCAATTTTCATTAAGTAACTTAATAAAACCTATTACTTTATCACGTCATACTGTTACAATAAATTAACATAATTTCATCTATCCCAAAACTTTATTCCGTACACAACCCTCCCTCATTTTCATATTTCTTGCCACGATTTGAGAGTATTTTACAAGAATTTGATAGCCGTATTTTGTGAAGTGGCTAAGAAAGATGAAGATGAGGAAGGGTTATGTGCGGGTAAAATTTTGGGAAAATAAGATATTAGGTTAATTTACTGTAGTAATATGATGTGGAGTGAGGACAAAGTGACAGATTTTGTTAAGTTCCTTAACGAAAATTGATTTTAGAAAGTAAACTGTTATTTTGGCATACCTTAAAGACCTATAAATTCGTTTTTATACCACAAGAAATGATTTGTAATTTAGGCCAACCAAAGGGACTTATAAATTCTTTTTTATATATACCGCGTTAAGTGATTTGTAATTTAACTTAACCACAAAGACTAAATTTACATTTATCCCTTTATTTTCTTAACTTTTCGATGGGGAGGAGTTGCTTTCCACCCTTAAATAACGCCACGCCCAGGTTGAACCTAGTCTTGAAAGGCCTCCCTCCCAAGGAGAAAAAAGAAAATCTCAATGATCCAAGATAAAGCCCCTTTTTACCTTTTTTTTTTTTGAATTAATTCAACAACATCTTTTATTAATTTTGCAATAATATCCTTAAATTTAAAAAATATTAATTTAGGGTTATTATCTTTCATAAATTTACAATAAAAGATAATAACGGAGGAAGTTTGTGATTGATTACTATTAAATTTTGATCAAATGATAATTTTAAAAATCACTTCATAAGATGAGCGATTTAAAAATATATGATTTGAAACATTATGCTAATGATTTTGTTAAAATCTCATGTGTTTTTTTTAAGGAAAATGATAAAATCATAACTTAAACCTAACTAAGACCCAACTTATTGTAATAGGAAAGTTACTGGACAGGAAAGAAAATGAAAGAGAAAGAATGAAATGGATTACTTTTTATTACTGAAACAACTTGGCCAATTCGAGATGGCAAATCTCCAACGAATGCTCTTACACTTCACAAGCTCCCACCTCTTTGCACTCAACCAGTCTTATATAGGCTTAACAATTAAGGCAACTTGGCTTACAACTGTTTACAACTAACTGTAACAAACTAACCATAACAACTTGCATTATACACATGCAGCAATATTCCCCAATAGACTTAACTGCATTATACACGTGCAGCAATATTCCCCAACAGACTTAACTGTCATGCTCGTGCTTCCTTCCTTCCAGCTTCTTATCCCTTATTCAGCTCCCGTGACATAGTCTTCCCCTCTGAAGCACCTTGCCCACAAGGTGCGGGTAAGCCTGCTGCAAAGCAAACAACTCCTCCCAAGAAGCATTATCTATAGATTGGCTAACCCACTGAACCAGAATTTCAGTAATTGCTCAAGTACCTTGCTTTTTACACCTTCTATCCAAAATTTTTAAAGGTTCTGGTTGAAAGACCCCATGCACATCAACTAGAGGTAGTTTAGAAGAAGAAAATTCATGCTACCAAGCTTTAACTTCAATTGAGATACATGAAAAACTGGATGAATCCGAGCTGTCAATGGAAGATCTAACTTATATGCTACCTTCCCCACCCTACGAATGATTTGAAATGGGCCATAGAACCTTGAAGACAACTTCAAAGATCTTCTTGTAGTTACCAATTGTTGTCTATAGGGCTGCAACCTAAGATAAACCAGCTGCCCTACCTCAAATTCTCTCTCTAATCTCTTCAAATCCGCATATCGCTTCATCCTCTGTTGAGCCTGCTGCAGATTGCTCCTTAACAAGGACATAATTTGTTCTCTGTATCGAAGAACCTCATCTACAACCTCTAACTTTATAGTTCCTGGAATGTAGGTGAGCAACCTTGAATGAGGTATTCCATACACGGCTTCAAAATGAGTCATTTTAGTAGAAGCATGCTAAGTAGTATTATACCAATACTCTACCCATGACAACCAAGACAACCATTGCTTAGGTTTCACTTGCACAAAACACCTCAAATAAGTCTCCACACTTATTAACAATTTCAGTCTACCCATCCATTTGGGGATAATAACTAGTACTAAACTTCAAAGTAGTACCCTGAAGCTTGAATAACTCCCTCCAAAAGACACTAATAAAAATAGGGTCTCTATCTAAAACAATGGAAGTAGGCATTCCATGTAATCTGATAACATTTTGAACAAAAACTTGAGCTATTTTAATAGTTGTATAGGGATGTGAAAGAGCAATAAAGTGGCCATACTTAGACAATCTGTCTACCACCACCAAGATCACTGATTTCCCTTGAGAAATTGGTAGTCCTTCAACAAAATCCATAGACACATCATGCCACACTCTGTTAGGAATGGGAAGAGGTTGCAACAAGCCAGCATGAGACATATTCTCATACTTAGACTGTTGACAAACTTCACACTCTCTAATGAACTTTTAGAGATCAGTAGTCATCCCCTTCTTATAAAAATCCCTCTTGGCTCTTTGCAATGTCTTCTCAAACCCTGAATGGCCTGCAATCGGGTCACTATGCACAAAATGCAAAACTTGTGCTCTTATGACCTGAGAATTTCCAATGTAAATCATCCCTTTATACAACAGCAAATTATCCCTAAGGAAAAACTTTTTTGAATCTAACTCCCCTTTCGACCATTGATCCAATAAAGTCTTCAGCTGCACATCAATTTCATACCCGGCTTTTAAATCTTCTAGCCAACTCACAGTAAGGATGGATAAAAGAGATAAAGTGATCTTAGGTTCCCAATCCTCCCTTCTTGATAGAGCATCCGACACCCTATTCTCAACTCCCTTCTTGTACTCCACTGTAAAGTCATAACCAATTAGCTTATTGATCCATTTCTACTGAAAATGGGTGCCCACCTTCTATTCTAGCATAAATTTCAAACTTTTATGGTCTATTTTAACAATGAATGGTTTCCCAAGCAGATAAGGCCTCCATTTTTGAATAGCTGTCACTAAAGCAAATAATTCCTTCTAATAAGTGTACATATGAAAAGCTTTTCCTTTCAAAACTCTACTCAAGAATGCAATTGGCCTGTTAGATTGCATTGGAACTACCACAATCCCTATACTACTAACATCACATTCAATCACAAATGGTTGTGAAAAATTTGGAAATGCTAAAACTAGAGCTGCTGTCATGGCAACCTTGAGTTTGTTAAATGCCTCAACAGTTGATTTCTCCCAAGAAAAAGAATTTTTCTTCAACATAGCTATCAAAGGGCCTGCAATAGATCCATACCCTTTAATAAATTTTCTGTAGTATCCAATGAGTCCCTAAAATCCTCTCAAAGACTAAGAGTTTTAGGAAAGGGCCATTCCACCATAGCTTTAATCTTCCCATGGTCAACCTTAACTCCTGAAGCAGAGATCACATGACCAAAATACTCCACTTCCTCACACCCAAACTTACACTTGGACATTCTAGCAAACAACTGATTCTTCCTCAACAATTCCAAAGTAATTCTTAAGTGTTGCTTATGAATTTCCAAATCCTTACTAAAAACCAGAATATCATAAAAAAAAAACCTAAAATGAATTTTCTGAGAAAAGGTTTAAAAACTTGATTCATAAGGCTTTGAAAAGTAGATGGAGCATTAGTAAGGCCAAAGGGCATCACCAAAAACTCATGATTACCCTCATGAGTGCGGAATGCAATCTTATGGATTTCCTTCTTAACCACCCTAATCTGATGATAACCAGATTTTAAATCCAATTTAGAAAACCATTTAGCTCCCCACAATTCATCTAACAGCTCATCCACAACTAGTATAGGAAATTTGTCCTTGATAGTTACCTGATTCAAGGCTCTATAGTCCATACACATCATCTAGCTGCCATCTACCTTCCTTACAAGTAACACTGGAGAAGAGAAAGAACTCTGACTGCATCTAATCACTCCAGACTATAGCAACTCCTTCACAATCTTCTCAATCTCCTCATTTTGATAAAAAAGGGTATCGATAAGGCCTCACTGAAATAGGTTGTGCACCCTCCTTCAAATTAATTGTATGATCATGAGATCTTTTAAGAGGCAGCTCCTTAGGATCTGCAAAAATGTCTGCAAATTCTTCCAATAACTGAGCCATAGGACCAACTTCCTTGTTTTGATTCCTCCCAAAGTTATTCCCCTGTTTCAGTTTAATCTCATCACCAAGAAGTTGCAACAAGACACCCTTGTTCCCACCCCTACTTAGTTTAAAAGATTTATCATCTTCTATACTAAAATTCAAATTAGCAGCCAACCCTTCCAACAAACAGGTTCTTTCCTCATACACAAACTGCATAGTAAGATTAAGAAAATCTCATAATATAGGCCCTAAAGTTCTCAACAACTAAATACCAAGTACAATATCACAACCAGCCAGAGGTAAAACATAAAGATCAATAACAAAAGTATAACCTTGCAACTTAACTTTTGTGTTCTTACATTTACCAGGACTCACAATCTCATCTCCATTAGCTACCTTCACTTTGATAGATTCATGACCCACCAGTTGAATTCCTATCCCTTTAACCTTTTCTTGATCACAAAAGTTATGTGTGCTTCCAGAATCAATCAAAATTATTATTTTATGATTCTTTATCATACCTATAATCCTCATAGTCTTAGGAATAGGATTCCCAATAATGGCATGCAAAGAAATTTCAAGAAATTCTTCTAAAAAAAAGGGGGGAAATACTATTTAGCCCCCTCAACTACCAACCATTTACTATTTAGCCCCCTAAACTATCAAAAGTTGTTAAATGGCCCCCTCAACTACCAAACAGTTATGTTTTAGCCCCCTTCGTTAGTTTTTGCCGTCAAAGTGGATGGAAACATCCAAACTATGTCGTTTTGATAAGACCAAGTTACGAAAATACCCTCCCAACATTAAAAAAAGAGAAAAAAAATCTCTTACCAAAACGGCGCCGTTTTGGCTAAGATTAGGGTTTCCCCTCTTACCAAAACAGCGTCGTTTCGTGTAGGCATTAAACCAAAAACCCTTGCCTCCCTGGACTCGATCAGATCGCACAAGTTGTTTGCCTAAATCTCCAAAGAATGCTCTTACACTTCACAAGCTCCCACCTCTTTGCACTCAACCAGCCTTATATAGGCTTAACAATTAAGGCAACTTGACTTACAACTGTTTACAACTAACTGTAACAAACTAACCATAACAACTTGCATTGTACACATGCAGCAATATTCCCTAATAGACTTAACTTCATTATACACGTGCAGCAATATTCCCCAACAAACTTAACTGTCATGCTCGTGCTTCCTTCCTTCCAGCTTCTTATCCCTTATTCAACTCCCATGACATTTTTCCATAAGTGTCAACTTAAAAAAATAAAATAAAATAAAATAAAAACCCTGCCAATGGAAGAGAGAGATAGCCTTAAACTAGAAATTGAGTCTAAAGTAGGTAGGAGAGAAGTTGGGTCTTTGTTGGGTCTTTTTTTTCTTTTCTTTTCTTTTTTTTTGACATGTCCACACAAGGGTAGGGGGAGAGAGAATTCGAACTAATGACTTTCGTCTCATAAGGCGTGGTTCACAACCGATTAAGCTACCTCTATGGGATATCTCTTGTTGGGTCTATGTTGTGCTTGTATCACATCTCTTTTTTAAAACAAACAAACAAGCAAGCAAACCCTTTACTTATAATTGATAATTGAATTAAGGACATAAATTTCCTCCAAACTAGTCTCCAGCGCATTAAATTCTTAACATCATTAATAACAATTTATTAACTTAGACTAAATTTAATGTGTTTTTTTAAATGTTTATAGACACGTGACACTATTTTAAATGGGTTTGAAGATATTTTCTCTAAATTGGTTTAAAGGATATTTCCTCCAAACTGGTTTGAAGGAAATTTTTATCCTTGAATTAATTGTCTATATATCGTTTTGTAGACAGTATTGTAACTTATTTCATGAAATTATTATTATAGAATAATGCCTAAAATAAAGAGATTGCAATAATAAGCAATCATTATGATTATGCAAAATAGCTAAAAATCCTTATATATTTAGAGTAATGTTATATGCAAGACTCATTTTTCTTATTTTTAATAATGACATATTCCAAATCTAATGATAATTTTAAAAGTCATATTATTTTTTAAGAAATAAAAGAGGATAGGAGCATTCCATATAGCATTACTTACATATTTATTGTCAATATAAGAATAATATAAAAACATAATCATTGTCTGAAAAGAGCACTATTAAAACTAAAGCAGCCAAAATACGTATAAATAGCCCTTCAATAGCCATCACTCTTAAGCATCGTCATCCTCAAACTTTCCCTCATCCCGGCTGGATTGTCACCTGCCCAATCAAAATGAATTCAATACTTTCTATATGACATCTTACAAACAAAAATTAAAGACAATAAATAAGTAAATGAGAACATAGAATTGTATATGATTTGCATAATGCAAGGCAACCAAATAATGGCATATTCACTACAAAAATTTAAGGATTTTGTGACTGCCTATTAGTGACTTTTTTTTTTTTTTTTTGCCATAAAAAAACGTTGCTAATAAGTTAGTGACGTGCCTGTAGTGATGTTTTTGAAATGGCAAAAGTACGTAGACTAGAAACAGGGGTAGTGACGTTGTTACTGTTCACACATCACCAATTGGTTTCATGTGAACATGCACTTAAAATGTCATTAATTTTCCATTTTTTTTATTAATTTATTTTTTCATTTGTTAATATGATCACAATTATAACTCATGGTACTCTCAACTGAGATCGCTTGCACATATGGACAACCTTATATTCCAAGATATTTCTCGATCTCTATATATATATAGATAAGGTGTTCATAAAGCACATAATGGTTTACCTTATAACTATTTCCATACTGCCTTTGTAATCTTGATAAATTTACATCCTTCTACCATTAGCATACACATTTGATTACATTTCAATACTTAAACATGCAACTTTAAGGGAAAATTGCTGCAAATTATCAAAGAGATAGAGATGAAATGCAAATACGAAACTTGTAATCATTCAAGTATTTAGGAAACACAAGCAGAGCACAGGTTCTGATACAAGTTCTATATTCTTTCATCATCCTCTATCTCTAAGTCAGTTAGAAATTTTGAAAACCCCATACAAGTTCTATTCGTACAAGTCTCCAACCCCACAAGTAAAACAAAAATCATTACTCAGAACTATATATTCATCAACAATATTAGAATGATATGTTAATATCACCTTACAAACCTATACAAGAAGCACTTTTTAGAGAATGATGTTTACCATATACTACTGAGTTTGTGATAAGAAACCAATGAATTTTTTATTTTTTTATTTTGACATGTGGATAAAGGGGGCCGAAAGAAAATTTGAACTAATAATTTCCGTTTTATGAAGCAAACCAAAGATTATAAACCTATATTTGAGGTCAAATAACTACATATAAATTACCATCACTTGGACGACTAGCCTCAAATGATCTCAGTCGTCGTCCCGCCGGCGCCGGAGAGTTCAAGCCCGGAGCTACAGTTTTGTTCTGCGACTGGCAGGCATAAAACTTACAATGATCAGAATCTAAGAGATTTTTCTGAATCAAATGGGTTAAATTAGCCAAAAATAAAATTAAATTAGTACAGGGTATAATACAGTTGCCTGCATCGTGGCTTCCAAAACGCTTGCGAAGTGGTCCATCCGCGTATTGAGTGCCGCCACTTCACCGCTCCATTTCTTGAATTCGCCGGCTATTTCTTGCAAGCCTTGTTCCGACGTAGAGGGCAATGTTGTCCTATACATGCCATAACATAGAACCACGAATAGAATAAGAGTAGTAATTGCCACCGTAGATATTATATGATTATCAAAATTAGTTGACTTAATCTTCTCTCCGGCAGAACTCAACCAATGATTTTTCTTAGGCATTGTTATGGAAAGAATTCCGCTATCAAACTTTGAACGAATTTCATGCCCATTACAATCTTCTGGAATCTTAACTTCTCTATCAAAGTAGCTATTGATTAGATCAGCCCTTTGTCCCCGAATTTCAATTCCTCCGCGATTGTTGAGTCGAACAATAATCTCTTTGCTTCTGAACCCTACAAAAAGTCAAAAAAATTAAAAATAAAAATACTTTCAACTTTACATCACGTCAATCGAACAAAAAATAGAAACTTTATTTTCTAAACGCAATCTCAAAAACAATTTTGACGAACCGAATATTTTTGTCACTCTTGAATTGGAAAGATCGTGTTGATACGTTATACGCTAATAATTTTAAAGGGTAAAAGCAATTTTACCAAACACTTACTACATTAAAAATTGTAGTTTTCAAATAGCTATTTTAAATCGTATTTTTTGAACTGGCAAACCCAAACAAACCCTTGAAATAATCGTCCTAACAAGCGGTTTAGTAATCACATGTTAAGCCAGAAAGCTATAATTAATTTAGTTATACTCCATGAATCAAACTTTGAGTTCCTCTCGAAATTCTTAAGAAAAAATATACCTTGAAGATGAAGCTCGAGAACGTCACGGCCTTCTTCTTGACGCCACTGGGAAAAGGGTTCGAAACCAGAGGGCTTGGGCTCAGCTTTGGCCTCCTTCATTTCCATTTCTTTTAATTAATAGAACACAAAAACACTAGGGACGTCGTCTATTAATCAAGCCTTCTTCTATTTATAATGAATTAACCATTGAAGAAGTTTATTCTTTCTTTATTTTTTTTTAACATTATTAATTTATTCAATAAAACCCTATCCGGCCCTACTGTTTATATATGGTTATTTCTTAATTCAAACCAATGACCATTAATTAAGGAAATTACGTATTTGGATATGAAATCAAATTTCTAAACTACCTTAATTATCTTGAACTTAAAGGAATCGACCTAACATTAAGGAAATTGGGTATTTTATTTGAAAGCACATCTCTAAACTATACGTACCTTATCTTGAACTTTTTTTTAGGAGGAGAAAAAAAAAATCTCTAGACTACGTACCTTAATTATCTTGAACATAATCTTTATAGGAAAATGCTAGGGGTTCCCCATAGGTTCTCTTAGCATTCTCCCAGTCTTACATAAAACATTATTTAAGAAAAAATAAAATTGTAGTTGCCTCCATCACTGATTTTTTTAGGCATTAGCACCAAAATTTAGTCATTAGCACCAAATTTAGGATGATTAAATCCATTTTGGGTGATATCATCCCTATAGGGTTAACCTTCTACCCTTAGATTTTAGTTTTGAATCAAAAAACAAGTTTTAAAGCATTATAACCTAACTATTAACTCATAAAAATTAATCGGTTAGCAAAAAAACGGTACTATAATTTTATTTTTTCTTAAATCATGTTCTATGTAAAACTAGGAGAACACCAGGAGAACATTACGGGAAAAACCCCTAGCAAACCCCATCTTTATATAATCTCTAGCTTTCAAAAATTTCCTTGAGACTTGGCAGCATATTATCAATTTATTTTTTTTTTCAACATGATTGCATGCTTAAAAACTTTGGTTGAAGATTTAAAAATTAAAAAAAAAAAAAAATCAAAACCCATCTAAGAAAGTGAGTTTAAAAACAGTAATAGTAGAAGTAGGAATTTGTCTACAATATATCTCCGAAAATGATGTAGCATTTAAAATTACATTTGGATTTGTGATGGATTCGTATTGAATTTTGATATAATGGTGATTTTAAAAGCCACATTACTTTTGAGGATAAAAGGTGAACAAAAGTTGGAAAATGATAAAGGCACAACTTAAATTCAACTTTAATCCAACTTTTCTCTTAAGTTTAAAAGAAAAACAGCATGTGGAGGAGAGAGAGAGCCTTAAACTAAAGAGAGAAAATTTTGGTCTAGAAGTTGGGGCAAAGTTAAGTTTAAGTTGTGGCTATATCACACTTCATAAAAGTCACACTTCTAACATTAATAAACAAAATTTTAAACCTTGTTTACTAGCCCATCGCATGATTTGGGGTATTTTTGTCAAAAATAAAAGTTTAAAACCATAGAGTAACTTAACCCTAGCTAAACCTTTTTTATTTAACAAACGAGTTATCTACATTGATATAAAATCAATATGAAGAGTCCCCAAGAAATAGCTCAATCAGCTGGGACCATGCCTAATGAAGCGAAGGTCACTAGTTCGAATCTCTCTCCCTAGAGGCCGGAAAATATACTTACAGTGCCAGAGAATATGCGCCGGAGAGAGGTGACCCACGCCGTCAAACCCCACGTGGGTCAGCTAGTTCATGTGAATTTTTCTTCCTTTTTTTTTTTATCAAAGCAAATCTAGTGTATTTGGACTTAGGTTATTTTGGTGCACTTTTTATATTTTTGCTTAGGTATCAGTTGTTGATTGGGAGCTATAAACATGGAGTTTTAAAGCACATCCTAATTTAAGTTAAACTCAAGAAAAATTATTTGTGTCAATATTTTGCCCTTTTTTTTTTCCATATCATCTTACAAATCAACCATTAAATTTATGGATTTATGTGGACCCAACATAGGTCAATTGTGGATCCCACAAATCTCATGATTGATCTATTAAATTTGTAGAAAAATATGGATAAAATGTGGGCAAATCATTTATCTTTCTCCTAATGCTATGATCTTCATTGTACAATCATTACATTTGAAAACTGTCCCCAAGGAATAGCTCAATCGGTTGTGGATTACGCCTAATGAAGTGAATGTTACAAGTTCGAATCCCCCTTAAAAAAAAAAAAAAAAAAATTACATTTGAAAACCATTAAATAATTAAATTTGATTATCATCAAGTGATTTGCCGCATCATTTTATAAGTTGTAATGATAAAATTCATTGATTTTTCAACCATCACGATAGTGAATGGATGAATTCACTATTAAACTTATGTGAGGTTCACTTGAAACAATAAATATAATTGTTGATTTATTGAATTTGTATAATGAGATGAAAAAATATTGACGTGAATCATTTCTCTTTCTCATATTCCAATGGGGAATGCTAGGTTATGTTAAAGTATTCTCCTCATGTTCTCGTAATCCTAAATGAATATTATTTTCTAAAAATTGTATTTTCTAAAAATACATCGGCGCTTACTATTTTATTATATATTTACCGGCTCTTTGTAGGTGCCGGTAACTATTAGTAGTCATAACCAACTTAGTTCGTATTTTATTAAAAATCTTGAATGTAGCATTATTGTTAACATAAGCTATATAATGTACTCCGAACAATATAAAAACATAATAATAATTGTCTGAAAACACTATTAAACAGAGAAATAAAACATACCAAAAATCTTAAAAGCAACCAAAATATGTCCAGGTAGCCCTTCAATAGCCATCACTCTTAAGCATCCTCATCCTCATACTCACCCTCATACCAGTTGGATTGTCACCTGCCCAACCAAATAAACCTGATATAGATGATATCGGTAGCCTCCCGCCGGCGCCGGAGAGTTCAAGTCAGGAGCTAGTAATGAGGGGAAATATAAGTTAGAAACAGGGGGAATAGAATAGAAAGAGCAATTGCCACCGTAATTATTATATAACTATCAAAATTAGTTGACTTAATCCTCCCTCCAGCAGAACTCAACCAATGATTTTTCTTAGGCATTGTTATGGAAAGAATTCCGCTATCAAACTTTGAACGAATTTCTTGTCCATTACAGTCTTCTGGAATCTTGACATCTTTATGAAAGAAGCCATTGATTACACTTTGTCCAGTAATTTCAACTTCTCCGAGCTGATAGTTGTGTCGAACGGTAATTTCTCCTCTTTTGAATCCTAAGAAAATCCAAAAACAAATTATTTTCACGTTTACGTCACATCAATCCCGAAAAACACCCCAAAACAAATCTTGAAAATAAGCTTTTTTTCATAAACAAAAACCCTATTATCTAAACGCCAGTCCAACGAACCGACTATCTTTGTCACTCTTGAATTAGAAAGACCATGTGTTGTAGGCTAATAAAGTTGTACAACTTATGATGCATTTAGTGTTGCAATGTTACATATCAAAAGTACAATTTTAAATCAAATCTCATAAAATGTATTATGAAATTATATTTTTAAAAACAGGTAAACAGGCAATTTTACTAAACACTTAACAATATTAAAAATAACTTTTTCAAATTGCTATTTTTAAATCGTATATTCTGAACTCACAAACCCGTCAAAATCATCACAACAAGCCCTTTATGTTAAACCAGAAAAAGTATAATTAATTTAGTTAAACTCCATGAGTTTCAGATTCTCTCGAAATTCTCAAGGACAAAAGAGATGAAATACCTTGAAGATGAAGCTCGAGAAGGTCACGTCCTTCTTCTTGATGCCACTTGTAAAAGGGTTCGAAACCAGAGGGCATGGGCTTAGCTTCGGCCTTCTTCGTTTCCATTGCTTTTAACTAATTGATCGATACACAAAAACAAACCCTAGCCGGCCCTACTGTTTATATATGGTTATATATATGTTCCATTAAATGTTTTAATTCAAAACAATGACCATTAATTAAGGAAATTAGGGATTTGGATATAAAATCAAATTTCTAAACTACCTTAATTATCTTGAACTTGTATCTTTATTTCATCTCTATTCGAAGATCCTTGATTCTTGAGACCATATTATCTTTCGTTCTTTTTTCAACATAATTATATGCTTAAAAACTTGAGTACATAATTCTAAAAGTCCCTCTTAAATTTTAAAAATTTAAAATTACCATTTAATCAAAATCTAATAGGAAAAATACTAAGTGATCTCCTATTGTCCTCCTACTCCTAGGTGGAAACTATTTTTAAAATTTAAAAAAATCAAAATTTGATTATCATTTTGACTTAAAGATCTTGATCACTGAGAAAATTGGAGTTTTGGTAACAAAATTATAGTTTGATGGGTCATAATGTAAAGTTGATAGTTGATTGGGATATATAGTAATCGAGTGTTACTTAGTTCATGGGAAAAAGGATAATTATCCCCAAAATTAAAGTGTCCCCCAAAATAAGAAAAAAATACTTAGAAGTAAATATATATATATATATATATATAATTTATTCTAATTTTAGTCATATATATTTCCAAAAAAAAAATTTGGCTATTTTTAGATTTTATGGCCATATCCAATAAAAATTTTGGTCATATTCTTAATTTTTGGCTATACCCATTAAGTTTTATTTTATTTTTAGCCCATACTTTCAAATGCTTACTTTTTTGCTCTTAGGTAGTCTTTAGTTTAAAAAAAAATAAATTTTTTAATAAAAATTCTAGAGAACGAAAAATTTTTGTTGGCCCTCATAAAAATTTTGGCTCTCGGACCACAGTTTATTTTCTCAGCCGGTTCTCAATTAATAAAACTGTTTAAACTTTTATTGAATTTAATGGGATTTAAATTTTCAAAAATGCCCAATGATACTGACATCTAAAAGTTTTTTTTTATGATTAATGGTGTCACGACTCGGTGATTATTTTGGAAAAAAATATTTTAATTTTCACCTAAAATTAAAGAGGTAGCATAATTATTTTGGAAAATATTTAAACCGGTTGAGAAAATAAGTACCAGTAGTGTGGCCACTTTAATTTTAGTTTTTTTAAAAAAAATTAATTTCCACCTTGGATTAGGAGGACATTAAGGCCCGTTTGGTTCACTTGATTAGGCCCTTGGATTGGATTAGCTAACACTAGTGTTAGTTAATCCTTTGTTTAATAACATTCTATTCTATTCCCATGAGACTACTAATCCTATAAGAGTGTTAGCTAAGCCATAAAAAATGGGTACTTAGTAATCCTTTCTTAATGGGATTAAAATATCTATAAAATTGCCCAAAAAAACTTATCTCACACCTCTCACGATATCCATCTCTAAAACAACATTCTCCATCTCTAAGAACGATCTCCATATCTAAAGCAAGTATCTCTCTCCCCTCTCTTATTTTCGTCTCTATATTCTTGATTATTTCATTTCTTTTTCTTTGAATTTTTTTTTTTAGGTTCTTCGTTCTCTCTCAGTTTTTTTTTTTTTTCATTCTTTCTCAATTTTTTTTTCTCTTCTCTCGTAGTTTTTTTTCAAATCGCACAATCTTTTTCCCTTGAAACGATTTGAGATTTCATTATTTTTTTTTATTTTGGATTCTGAAGATTTATTTTTTTCATGATTTTTTATTTTTTTCGTGATTTTTTATTTTTTTTTTTATCAATAATACCCTTTATTGATAGAAAATACCGTTTATTTTTTTCATGATTTTATATAAACACATTTAATTTTCTAGCATAATTGCACAAAAATAATAATAATAATAAATAAAATCCCACATACATAACATAATTTAAAAAATATATATTATAGTTGTTTAAGTTTCGAAGAAAAAAAAAATTATCCTTAATAATATAAATTGTATTTGTATTATAAGGGTATTTTAGGAAATAAGGTCACAATACGATTCCATTCGTCAACATATTGTATTGTACCAAACAAAGGAATAGGATTAAGTAGTCTATTCCAACGCTACAACCAAATAAAGGAATAGGAATAGCTAATCTATTCCCAGTGTTAGCTAATCCCAGTGGTAGAGTCTCTAAGAGTTAGCTCAATCGGCTAGGACTACGCCTAATAAAGTGGAGGTCACTAGTTCGAATCCCCCCTCCTTCTCTTGTGCAGACATGACAAAAAAAAAATGACATTAAGAAAGCACTTAGCATTGTGATCAATCACAAGGTTAATGGTGAGGACATTAAGAGAGCACCTAGTACTGTGATCAATCACAAGGTTAATGATGATTTTAACTTTTAAGAATTACTTTATTCTTAGAGGAACTTATAATATTGAGAGTGTCTTGGGTGAGGCTGTCGCACAAAAAGGTGGCTTTTGTGCAACCAATAAGAAAGTGACACATTAGCCTATCATCCTAAACTTACAAAAAACATTCAACTACACCACATTATATCAAATTTAAGTTAAAAAATTAATTAATTTTTTTTCTAAACAAAATTAAAAAAGGAGGAGCCTCCATCTAGGGGTAGCCAACACAGCCTCCCCAGGCCTGGGTATGGCCACGCAACCACCCCAAATGGCCTAGGGTGGCTTGATGGCCACCCCGTAGCCATCTAGGGTGGCCGGCGCAGCCACCCTATATGGCTTGGGGTGGCTCGCCGGCCACCCTATGGCCATCTGGGGTGGCTAGCCAAGTCATTTAGGGTTGTTGTGACATGCGGGCGGTTAATAACGTCCCGCCAACCGTTATAAATTATAACCGCCAACCGCCTAACCGCTATACTGCTATAACTGCTATTATCAGCTAACGTTAGCGTTAGCGGTTATAGGGTCCACTAACCGCTACCGCTAACCGCTTTTTATATATTATATTTTTATAATTATAAATATAATAATATTTATACATATAACATAATTAATTAATCATTAATGATTAAATCACATTTTTGTTTTAGATAATTAAATTACAATTTAAGTGTTAATATATTATCACTATAATTTATAATTTTATATGATTATAACTTATAAGTATGCAAGTTCATACTAATATAAGTTAAAAGGGTAGCAAAATCTATCTCAATTCTCAATCAAAGAGAGAGTCTCAAGTTCATGCTAATACTTTTATATATATATATATATATATATATATATATATATATATAATCTAGAGACTTAGTTTATGTTATCATCTATATAACATAAAGTTCATATTCAACAATAATTGAACTATTAAGACTAAAGGATCTCAAATTTGATTAAGTAAATATAAATCATAATTTAAATCATTAATCTTATTATCTAATTTAATTATTATTTATTAAGATTATATGACTATATAGTATATAATATCAAATTAAGTAATTGATATTAAATTCAACAATGTGATACTTATAACAATAATTAAAGTATTAATGTTTTTTTTAAAAAAATTGACAATTTTTTGAACAATTTTAATCTTAAATCATTAAAAAAAAGAAAAGAAAGCAAAACTACACCATTTTGCAGTTATATATATTTATCTCTTTCTAATTCTAACCCTAAAAGTTAAAACCCCATTTGGCCATTTCTCTCAAACTCTCGAGTCTCACGCGCATTTGCCCATTTCTCTCTCTCTCTCGCTCTTCAAATATCGACTCGAAGACTCAATGAGCAACCTCCCCCCAGACCCAGAGAGTCATCCTTGAACTCAATCGATCCCATAATTTCAAAGGAACAATCTTTGATGAAGTTTTAATGTTTTATTTGTATCATTTAATGTTTTATTTAAACTTCTTTAATATGTTGTGTTGAACCTTTTTTATATCGTTATATGATTGTGTTGAGCTTTTATTTTAAATATGTTGTGAAAGTTGTGTTGAGCTTTTTTTTTATATGTTGTGTTTGTTATTTTTATATTTATTTAAAGTTAACCGTTATGATTTAATATTTAAGTTTTTTTTTAAGTAAATATAAATTTGAGGTCAAATGTTTTTATTTTTCAATATGGGCTCTTTTTATAGTAATTGAGACAAAAAAAAACACTAAAAGCCAAAAAAAAAGCTGAAAAAAGCCCAATTTTGAAAAAGCGGTTGAAGCGGTTATCTATTTCATTAACCGCTAACCGGCCGGTTAACGCTAACCGCTAACCGTTAGGCGGTTAGCGGTTGCGGTTAATGAAATCTACTAACCGCTAGGCGATTCTTTATTGATTATTGTCACTAACAACGCTAATCATAACTGCATTGGCACTACCCCAGATGGCTGGGGAGGCCAATGACCACCCTTATTTTATTATTATTTTTTAAAAAAATTAACCAGCTTTTTAAGTTTTATTTCTAATATTTGTTAAATAATCAGGTGTTTTGATTTTTTTTCCTTGTCATGTTTTTTGCTGATGTGTCATGCACTAATTGGTGGGCACAAAAGTGGCCTTTGTTCAACTTCCTTATATAAATTATTCTCTACTTCTTTAAACCTTCATTCTCCCTCTCTCTCACCTTGATTTCACAAAACAACAAAAAAAAAAAAAAAACTTTGGTTCAAGATAAGTTTTTTTTTTTTTTTAATTATCAAAACCCACCAAAACAAGTTAATTTAAAAAGAGTAATCCTTTTATCAGCAAAAGTAATTAATGTGGTTTTAAAAATTATTATTAGATTTGTAACGGATCATAATCAATGTGGCTTTAAAAATTATTATTAGATTTATAACGAATCATTATTGAATTTTGATGTACCTATAATTTTAAAAGACGCATCACTTTTTTTTTTTTTTTGACATGTCTACACAAAAAGGGGGAACAGAAAGACAAGTCACCTTTTTTTTTTTTTTTTGATATGTCCACACAAGAGGGGGATGGGAGATTCGAACTAGTGATCTCCACTTCATTAAGCATTTGAACTACCTCTTGGGGATAAAAACACGTCACTTTTGAGAATAAAAGATGAACAAAAGTCTAACTTCTAACATTAATAAACAAAATTTAAATCTAGTTTACTAGCCAATCGCATGATTTGGTTTTTGTCAAAAATAATATTTTAAAACTCAAACCTTAAAACTATATATATATATCGCCTGACCATTGGAAGCTGGTGATAAGAATCCAATGATTTTAATTATCACTTCGAGCCATTGAATTTCCAATTAATAATCCCCAAAAAATGGTTTCGTGATTAATATCTGTATTATTAATTTACACATAAATTTTTAGTATCCCTTAAAAATAGTGATGATTTTCAAAGGTTGAATGATAACACAAACCAATTAACATTAGAAAATAATTTCTATAACGTCTCCACACAAATCAAGTCCTTTGTGCCCTCCGATAATAAGTTTACACATCAGCTTAGAACAACAAAAACTTCACTGTGAAAACACCAAAACCCTCTCCTCTTTGCAACCTTATCGATTAAGGTGTACAATTTTACATGCATTCTATCTACTCGAGTCATCTTCTACCTCTCTGGAAGTCTAGAATAGGTCAGTAACTACAACATTAGTAAAAGAAATAACTACTCTGTCTATGGGAATGAAAGAATGTTAAATTTCCAGTGAACTCAAAAACTAAAAGGACTAAACAAGAGCCTTGTGTAGTCTAATCTTAGCCATGTAAATGATATGGTGTAATTTAGCCTAAAGCTCTAACCACATTCATATGGGCCATGGCAGGTGTGAGACAATCCAACAACAAAGACAGGAAGAAAATCTGATGACTAAAACTTTATTACTTCGTTTTATCTGAAAATTACCCCAAAATTATTTTTCTTTTGAAAAAGAATTTGTACTGCCAAGAATATTAAACATGTAAAAATCATTCCCCGATTACATTTTTCCGCAACTGCCTGCTTGCATGTACAACCTCTTTCTTATACCAACTACAAAAATTACACACCACAAGATTTCACAAAAATCAAACCAATTCCAGTGATGAATCTAATCCGGACAAAGGGCTTTCGCGCAACACAATGGAACACATTCTCTACTCCATTAATCTTCAGAGTGACCCAAATGATTGACTTAAAGCCTTTTCTCCGTGACGTTCCTTTGAAGCTTTGTCTGAAACAAACTTGATGAAGCCCCCTTAGCTTAGATCTTGAAAAGCTACTCTTGTGATGCATCTTCATTGTATCTTGAACAAAGTCTTCAATTTCGCGACCAGCTTCCACTCTTCAATGGACAGATCATCCTGCATATTTTGAAGTTGCAATAAGCAACAATTGCAACGAAATCCATAGAAGCATAGAAAGATTTGTGGGCGAGATACTCAACCACTTACCCTATAATTAGCTTTAAGTACATCAATCGACTTCCTTGAGATGTGGCTCACAAGCTCATCCTCAACCTCAAAATGCCTACCAAACATCTTTTGCTGCTCCTCTGAATTGGAGCCAACTATCTGTAAAAGCAGAAATAAAGCCAAATATTAGCCAATCTCCAACCAAGTGTAATCTAGCATGACAAATTCTAAAGCATCCAATTTGAAATTAAAAATCAAATAAGGATCTACAGCGATTTGAACAATTGTGAGACAGTCCATACGGGACCAACCTGCTCGAGTAGGTAGTTGGACGGCCCAAAATTTTATTTGACCAGGTGAGCCTTATATGGGCTCTCACAATTTGTTGCCCAAATTGCTTGCCAGGAATCTCAAACCTTCAAAATCATGCTTAGACAACCAGAGGATATTCGAACTCCAATTTTCAAGGCGAAGAGGATCACTGCTAATGCAATGTACTTGAAAATCTCATCACCTACCACCAAGACCATTAACTTATTCGTTTTCATACTAACAGCATCTAAGCTTAAGAGTTCCAATTTAACTAAAAGGAAGTACCTTGGACAACTTGTCTAAAAAATCGTTTTGGAAATGGTATGATGTCCCAATAATGACCTACCCACATAAAGGTCTATAAAGCATTATTATATTAGGCTTTTTTGATGAATTCTTGCAGGATTCTTGGATGGGGCTTGATGTTTAAGGACGTAGGGAAGATCAGTTCATTAAGATTTAAGATTTAATACCTTCAGACGGGATTTGGTGTGACCACCAATCTTACTAAATGCTCATTAGTGATTACAGATGGAGATTTATAAAACAAATGATCTTATTTTTTACAAGCTTTTGGTAGGTAGCTACATCACCATGTTTTCAGATATTCCATGGATCCGTTCAATTCCTATGGGATAGACAACCACCCCTTAAACTGACAAAGCATTCAATACTGCATCAGTGATTCAAACACATACCTTAATTGCAACCTTCTGCCCTTTCTTTGCAATATCCACAGGTTTATGGTTATTTTCAATCGATGCAATTCGTCCAATATCAATGAAACCCTGTTGAGGAACACAAATTGGAGTCCCAACCTGTGCAGAAAACAGATTAAATCAGATACGTCCAAAAATATAAACCAAATACTTTCATGTACAACACAAACTCTAGAGGCATCTGATAATAAGCATTATCCAAAGCCCACCACATAACCCACATATATGTTGGGAGTGGCGTTAATTGGCATCAAGACCACTCAGGAATTCTGAGCCATACAAGAAATGTAATCCTGACAAATAAGCCCTAAAGTCGAGCAAAAGACCAGGAAAATTGATGTAGCCTCGGTCAAAAACTTAGACCTAGATGGACCATGCCAGCCTCCTTTCAAAGCAAGAGAGGAATTAAGCATATACAGGGATGAGTTCTAGAGACAGTAGAAATGCGAGCTAAAAGAAGTATCATGTCATATAAATATTAGAAGTACATTCATCAAAAAATACATATATAAATATTAGAAGTATATATATAACTAATGTGTTTTTCAAACACTTCAATCCCACATAATTAAGATAAATGACATTGCATACAAATGCAGAAGACCTACCTGGAAATTATACTACTTGATCCACAAGATCTAGAACCTAGACTTTGTAGAGACAATTATATGGCAAAACAAATAGTATAAGTTCACATCTTCTGAAAACTCCACTAGCACATTCAATTTGTAGTGGAGCAAGTAAACCCTTTCTAATTGAGCACAGAAAACAACAAAGACATGTCTATAGGTTCTATAAACTTTGTTGGTCATTATTGTGTGACCACCAAACACAGCCCCCAAAGCTCATAGCACATAGTAAGCTAAATATAACAAACATTCGTTCATGTTTTAAATATTTTCGATATCCCTTCCCTTTTTTCTCAACTTTACCAAGATTCAAAAGGAGCCCAAGTAGATTTAGAATTATTTTTTTCTCAAATATTTTGGCTGAGCACACGTCTGAAGATGAAGATCTCTTTTCTTGGACTTATCACTACCCTCACAGACATTATAGTGTCCCTTAAACAAGAGAAAACAAGCCAATCAGGCTGAAAATAAATTACCTTAGCAATTCCTTCGACAATATCAACCCCCAATACAATTGGATCCTTCTTGTTGAAAATGCAGTTTGGCATAATCTTAAGAACACATGGAAAGACTGCATCATCAGCAGCTTCCTTCTTCTTTTCCTCCTTGAGATTATCAATATAGGCTTTAAATTGATCAAATAAGTGATATATGATATCAGCAATAAAAATCTTCACACCCGATTCATCTGCAAGTTCTCGGGCCTCTGGTGTAACTTTGACATCAAATGCCAGGATGGTAGCATATTCTTTTTTCTTTTCAAGCATTACACTGGCCTTCATGACATCTTTTTTATGCACAGGGCCTATGCCTATACCACTAACAGGGATGCTTACTGCTGGTGACTTCAAAAACTCCAGCAATGCTTCCAACGATCCTAAGGTGGATGCTTGTACATAAACTCCCTCACCACTCTTATCAATCCTGCTCATGACTGTCTTCATATCTTCCATAGCTGCGTCCTTAACATCCTCTATATCATCGTCTGGCCCTACAACGTAAAGACCAGTCCCAGCAATTGCATGCTCAAGGCCCTGCATACAATGGGACACAAGGAATCAAAAACTTATTTCAGACGAACCAACAATCCTCACTTTAATTGTGCAAGTGCATTAGTGAAACTCTCAACAAAGCTGAAATTAGGTTGGATGGCTTTGATTTCAATATGTGCAAAATATACCTGTGCCGTAATCTTGATACCCATTGCAGCCTTGATTTTCTTATGGTGCACGTAAGTCCCCTGAAATCAGTTCACCAACGAATCATCATCTATAGCATTGCATAACTTATAGCTCTTGCTTAAACAACACAGGATATAACTTAACAGTTAAATATTTCATACAGGTTATTTATAGAAAAAAGAAACCCTTTAGAAGTTTTTTTTTTTTTTTGATAAGTAGAAACCCTTTAGAAGTTATTTCACTCAAGTAACACAACTTTGTGCAGAAAGGGAGTTACTTGACACCCATGGCGACCTGTTGGACAAAAGAAAGAGCAGCACAAAACTCTGGCACTCCTGAAGCAGTCAGATATTGCTAGTTTTACATCTAAAATTGTCCAACCACGTCTGAACTTCAAAAACAGATATGTACATGGCAGACCTTCAGTCTACCCTGAATTGTTTGCTATGTCGACATGACTTGCTAATAAGATTTGAGCAAGGATTGTATAATTTATAAACTCTAGTTGTGAATTTCACAAAATACTTAAACATGTTGATGTACACACGATTAGGCTTTTATTTTTAAAAATGTTTTTATTACAACGGTCACAGCAAGCAAGTCTTAGATCCCTAAAGATCCACAGCAACAAATAAAATAACCTAAGTGAGATCAAAAAGGGATCTCTCAAGCAATGGAATTGCTATAGAACAGATCTACCTTGCAGAAGAAACAAGCAAAAATTTAACTTCTAAAGCCAAGGTGCTTGTAACAACTGAATAGACTACTAAATGTTCATAGTCCCAGACAGAAAGACAACATATTTGTCTGTAAGCTCTTAGCTTCTGTGGGGTCCAGGGACTGTTAGAGCACATTACCTAGGCCGATGTCAATAAGGGGTGTATTAGCACTTCACTAATATAAAATGTGCTGTCATGATCAGTATGAAGAATAAAAATAAAGGGACTTTAGGGTTAGGGAGACCCTTAGTAAGATAGCAACAGAGAGCACTACAAAACAGGATTGCATGAAGGATAAAAATAACCAAACTGCTCTCTCTATTGGCAGCCTTCTATCGACAAAGCGCTATCTCTCATAGTCTTTCACTAAGGGAGAAGCACTCCTTCCCTCTGTCAAGCTAGGGACATTTATCTCAGAAGTTATTACCCAATCTCCCTAACTTCTGTGAGCCCTGCGATTCCGATTCTATGGCATAGCCATTCTTAGGTGGTATTACTTAACTTTCTCAATATAATGGCAGTTCTTCGTAAATTTTTCTCTCATTGTATACATTTTCTTTGCCCATGGAATTTTGTCCTCCAATATCATTATAAGATTTAAAGTCCCTAAAATTTCTCCCATCCGTCACCATGAGGCATACAGCTTAACAACCTCTTTAATATCCCAACTATTCAATGGAGTACTATTGCAGATTACCTTCAAGACCTTGTCCTTCCATGATACTAACAATAATTCCAGTTTCAATTTATTAACTTTAAATTATTTTATTTAAAAGAGAGCAACTAATTTCCTTAGACAGTATGAAACTCAATTGAATAAAGATTCATTTTAAAATCTCTTTTGTATGTTTTAGATAATTTTCAATATTGAGGTCAACTAGCTCTTCTTCACAAGTTAGTTTGCTAGCGGTATACTGGAGTTCTATTTTACCAACCCAAGAACTACAAAAACTACGTAAATAAGTGAAAAGAGACCATACCTTAACTCGGAGTTCCTTCATTGGATGTGGTGTCAATAAAGCTCGGATCGAGGTAACAATAGGCCCCTACAAAGCAAGATTCATTTGTAAGAATTTGAAATTTAGCATTAGATCATGTAAGAACATGTTTTAGGTGCTTACCTGCATGCCACAAACAACTATTTGATCTCCTTCATGAAGCACACCATTGACTAATACAACATCAATAGTTGTCCCATGACCTTCAACAACCTTGACCTCCAACACAGTGCACTGGTACAAAATTTAACCACAATCAGATTTCCATACTACTACCTTGAAGCACTGAACCAAATGAAAATCATGTAAAAAGACTGCACACCTGCATTTCACTGCTGTATGTAAGTTTCTCAACCATAGTTTTCTGAGTCCATTGAACTAATAATAATAACAAATCTGGGATGCCTTCGCCACTGTATTATTCACAAACCCAAAATATCAGGAAATTAGCATAAGAAATTTTGCAGCTGAAGATCCTAAACAAGTTATATCAATACCACATTAACAGTCCATAAGTTGTACCTAATAGCACTTGTAGGCACAATGCTAAAAGTTTCCCCCATTTCCTTATTTTTATAGTACAATTCAGTATTTAATCCCTGCTCTTTGAACTGAGTGATAATCTGACAACCAACAAAAATAAACCAAATGAATGAATAATGAGCCAAACTGACAAGAATGTAGCAACAAGAAAAGGCAAAATTTATAAAACCTGAGTGAGCCTCATATTGAATTCATTTTGTACATCCTTAGATTGCTGCTTCATGGCCTTCACAATTGGTGCATTGCGACATACTTTCCAGCCATAGAGCCTGTCCACCTGCAGAAATTGAAAAACAAACAAAATTAAACATCAATAATAATAAGAGGGGGAATAGCAACACCAAAAGCAAATTAGAGAATGAACCTCACCTTATTCAATGCAACAATGAATTCTGTATTCCTCATTTTTAAAAGATTAAGCGATTCTATTGTTTGTGGCTCCAACCCATGCATAATATCAACAACCAAAATTGCAATATCACATAAACCCGAACCCCGTGACCTTAAATTAGTGAATGATTCGTGTCCAGGGGTATCAATAACCAATAGCCCGGGGACCTTCAGTTTAGCATCAGCTTTCAGTTCCTTGGTTCTCTCACGTATGTTCTCAGCAGGAAAATATGTTGCACCAATCTGTTGAGTGATACCTCCAGCTTCACCTTCCTGAACATTAGTGCCTCGTATACAATCCAGTAACTTGGTTTTACCAGTATCGACATGGCCCATGATGCAGCAAATCGGGGAACGAAGGTTATCTTCACTCTGCTTGGAGGTAGCCTCTGAAACCAGTACTTCCTTTTTCGAGTCGGCATCTTTTCTCTTACTCTCAAGATTCTGGGATGTTATTGGCTGGGAAGGAATGGTTTTCTTAGCAGTTGCAGGAGGTGCTGTAGATTGAAAAACCAAATAACAACAATCAGTACGTCAGAGCTAGGATAAATGGTGGGGGGATATACAATAGTTACTCCAAGGGCAATATACCTTGCCAATGCAATTCCAAGCAGCCTATGAACTAATTCTATGCCTAAATCTTCCAAATTCACAGACAGGTGAATAAAAATACAGACTGCAATCACTATTTTTATTTTTAATCATTTCTTGTTTATATGTGGGGTTTGTAAAAGAGACACCTGCTAACTCGAGAAATGCAAGGCAATCAACACATCTATAATCCTCACTAACAAAATCTCCCACTTGTACAGAAAAACAGACATCTTTCTGAAGAGAGAGACCACATATTCTCATTCTGCACGAGCTATGTTAGGCCTAGGAACAGTAAAATAAGGCATAGTTCAAAAAAAGGGAAATGATAAAAGGAAAGGAAATAGGAGCTATAATAGGATGTTTTCCAGTTAGACTAATTTTGCAAGAACCACCTTGGACATGAAAACGCAGATACTAATATTTTCTTTTCAATTTTTTCTTTAAGAAAAGAAAATGCAGTACACCGGAAATACCACTAAGAAATCAAAGTGTTAAAGAACAATAACCAGAAAGATTTTAAAGCCAAATGAAAATAAATAAATTACCAAACATAAGTTGAGTAAGATCTGCTAGTTGAAATCTCACTGAAATCTTAACCACATACTACCTACCACATGTTCCTTTCCCTTGTTAAAAACTTAAAATGACCAACGAGATTAAAGAGTTTTGGTAGGCCAAAAGAAGAAAAATGATATTTTCTAAAATGAATTGTTGGTTTCAAGGCCTAGACCTTATATTCTCAATTATCCATTCCCATTATGTCATCCCAGTAATTATTACATCGCAATAAGTTCTCGGTTTCGAGTTGAAAATTTTAAGAGTTATGCTTATGTGTTTACAATATACCTTGTTGCTTGATTCATTTCTATGTCTCTCGATTTCTTGAATCTATTCTTTTTGTGTTTTAATTTTGTTTCAGTAGTATATATAAGCCAATGGCGCAGAACATATATTGCTGTATGGTCTGAAGGCTATTATAATACGGTGTTATGCACATATTGAAAAAGAGGAATATCAATGACTTAATTGTCTGAGGCCAGATTTTGGAAACTCTATCAGCAAAAATACCTTTGCAGGGGAATCGTAAAGAATTCAAAGAAAACCAAAATGGAAAAAAGATCGTGACAACAAGCTCATTAGGAAACATGAATACCAGACAAAGCTATATTTGAAAATAAACGTTACCTGCATTGCGAGAAGTTGGTACTGCACCCTTTGTCTCTCTCTTCACCACTCGTTCAGGCTCAGAATCAGCCTCTTCGTCAGCAAATGCACTTTTAATAGAAAGATTAACAGCTACATCATCCCAGCTCTTTGCATCCCATTCATCCTCATCATCATCTTCTTCCAGTCCATTCTCTTCGGCAGCCTCAGCAACTACAGATTCCTCCTCGACATCCATTGATTCCTCATCAACTTTCTCTGAATCTAAGGAATCCATATTGGTCACGGTCTCTTGTGGTTCTTCCTCCCCCTTATCAGGGGCAGCACCATTTGTTTGTTGGTGAATTGGTTTTTGCTTCTTATTCTGATACTTGGGTCGTTTGGTTTGTACAATAGTGTCTGCAGAAGGAAGAGGCACCCCTGCATTGGCAAGTATCTGATTCCTCATAGCTTCCAACCGCCGAGCCTCTTCCCTCTGCTTTGTAGTCAAAATCTTGCCCTCCGCTTTCTTCCTTTGCAATTTCTCTTTTTCTTTTTCCTTCTTTTTACGCTTAGCTTCCTCTGCTTGCCTCTCAAGCTCTTCCAGCCTACGCCGTTCCTCTTCCTCCTTCCTCAATCTCTCCTCATCTTCCCTTTTCTTTCTCTCTTCCGCTTCTTTTCGCCGAGCAAGTGCCTCTTGCATCTCTCTAACATGCTTTGGCAATTTCTTATCCATCCCTTTACTCTTCCCTTCATTCTTTTTTCCATCCGTTGGTTCAGGCTGTACTTCATTCTGTTTTTCCTCCGAAGCAGCCGCAGCTGCTGCTGCTGCTGCCTTCTTCTCCTTCTCCTTCTCCTTCTTCTTCTTCTTCTTCTTAGCTGCAGCAGACTCAACATTCTCTTCTTCAACCTCCTCCTCTACCACAGCAATTGATTCGGGCTGAAGCTCAAGTTTCTCCTCTTGTGGAGGAAGAGCAGCCGGTTTTGATACCGTTGGCCCCTCACCAAGCTCCGCAAGAATCTTATCCAAATCATCCTCTTCCTCAGCTGTCCTTCCACTCTTCTTCTTCTTCTTCTTATTCTTTGAAGTATCCTTCGCCTCTTCACTCTTACTACTAGTTCCAACACTCAGTTTCTCAGTCTCAACCACATCCCTAACCTCATCCCCATCTCCCAGCGCACTGAAAACACTACTACCCTTCTTCTTAGACGACTTTTTCTTACCCGAAAACGCAACCACAGAAACATCTTCATCCTCAACAGCTTCTTCTCCATTCTTATCATCACTCAACACAGCACTAAATGCATTGCCACCTGCCTTCTTCAAAGTCTTCGAAGACTTTGATGACTTCTTCTTACCCGAAAACGTAATGGGTGCAACATCTTCATCCTCATCCCCATCATCACCAAGTCCATCAAATGCAGACCCCGTAAAGACACTGCCTTTGTCACCACCTTTGGTTGATTTCTTCTTCTTCCCAGTAAACGCAATCACAGGCTCATCATCTTCATCATCACCATCATCCTCAACTTTATCAAGGACCTCAGCTTCTTCTTCATCATCATCATCGATTGCCTCAAAAGCCGAGGCAGTGAACAAACTACCACCACTTTTCTTAGAGTCATTCTTTTTCTTCTTCTTCCCAGAAAAGCTCACCGTTTGCTCCTCATCATCTTCCTCGCTATCTTTCTTGTCGGTCAATCCAGACTGCCCATCCTCATCATCACCACCTTCCTCTTCCTCTCCCAACAACCCGAAACCAAAAGCGTTGTTCCCACCGCCTTTCTTCGACTTCCCCTTCTTCTTACCACCAAAAACCAACTCAGGCACCTCCTCCTCTTCGTTCTCGATCTCACCACCATCACCATCATCATCATCCTTGCGCTGTGGAGCTTTTGCGTTCCCCTTTTTGCCCTTCTTCTTCCCTGTAATCACGACCTTGTCCTCCTGAGCCTCTGGCTCCTCAGCCAGCTCAGCTCCGATGGAGTACTCGTCATCGTCAATCAACTGCGACTTCTTCTTCGACTTCGATACGGCAGCCGAAGCGTTCTCGTCGTCCCCACGCGCTGTCGGCTTCTTTCGACCCATTCACAAATCAGTGCTTCTCTTCAAGAATCCTAACAATCAGAGCCTATGAAATCAGATCTGAAACATGAAAAGAATCCAAAACAAGATTAAAAGAAACCCTAATTCCTGAAATAACACAAACAAACATATTTGTATCCATATATTTATACACACACACTCTAAAACAACCCCACAGCATGACGATGGTGCCTTATCAGAAGCAAAATTAACAATTTCTAACACAACACACAGACCCAGAAATCAAATCCGGACTGCGCTTATTACAGTGAAATTAATGAGAAAAATTGAAACTTGGGTACCCCGTAAAGAACCCTAAACCCTACCAAAAAGCAAGGGGTAAAAATTGAGAAGGGAAAGAAGCAGATTTTGGGTACCTGAGAATAGCACAGATTTTGATGAAAAACGATTCTCTTGGTCGGTTTCTTAATCCTTGAACCGAGCTGCTTTTATCCCCTTCCCCTATTCGATTTTGGCGGAGACAAATACGTAGCAAATACAAATACAAGTACGTTAGAGAATTTTATATATGTTTTTGTCAATCAAAATCAAAAATATTGCTTGAAGAGAAATTGGAAGCAGCTGAGACAAGGAGTGCTTGAGAGAAATGCAGAGAGAGAGCGAAAGAGAGAGAAAGGGAAACAGGGAGGAGGGAGAGCAAAATATATATACTTGTTCTAGGGTTGTCCTAAATAGGTGGATTTTGTCCAGATAATTACCTTAATCGGTTATGAACCACGCCTTAGGTAACGAAAATCACAAGTTTGAATCTCCTTATCTTGTGGAGGTGTAAAAAAACAAAAAAAAAGGTGTGAATTTTCAATGAAGAAATCCCTGATTGGAAAGGATTTTTGGACCTGTGTTTAAATTTCTTCCACGATGGTTATCTTGAGGTGTGATTTGTGAATTGTTTTTTTTTCCCATAAGCCACCTCATATTGACCTAAGTTGCCACCCATCCTAATCACAATGGTTTCCAAAATTATTACCAATTTAATTTTTTTTTCTAATGTTTTGATTTTCAAGTATGGTACAGTCATAACTTAAACCCAACTAAAACCTAACTATAGGCTTGCATGCTCACCCACATAGCCCTAAGAAATGGGGCCCACTAGCCAATGACCAGGCGACCCAAACACAATTTCCCAAAGGCCATGAACCCACCAAAACTTGGTTCCACGTGAAAATTTTTGTCTCAAACGCTCAAGAGAAAAATCTCGTATAAGGCGGCAAATCTTTATAATTAGGGGTGTTCAAACGGTTATAACCAATAGTTATTGGCTATAATCGCTAACCGCAACTACCTTGGATAGTTATTAGTTTTTAATAACCGCAACGCTTAGAAGCTAATAATTATTTTATAACTGCCAAATGTTATTCAATTCAATAACCAGCGGTTATAACCACTTTTTTTTAAAATGAGTTTTTGGGCTTTTGAAGTGTTTTTGGCCTTTAATTTCCCTTTTTTTTTTTTTTAAGCTAAAATGTTCCAAAAAAATATGGAAAATATATATATGCTGTGTTTTTGACCAACCAATGTTTTTGAGTAAAACTTGGCCAAAACATCACATATCACATTATATATTTCACATACATAGTTTTAAATAGCCCAAATCAATTAATACAAATGAAAAAATTAAAAAGAAAAATCCAAATGGACGTCGTTTTGGATGTTTCATTTAATATTTTATTAATATATAAATAAAGACAGTTAGTAGTTATAATTGCCTTGGCTTACCCTGTAAAATCGCTAACTGCAACCGCTTAATAAAACCAATTTTTAAAGTGGTTAACAGTTATAAGTGGTTAGTGATTAACAAAACAGTTATAACTGACCCGCTTAAACACCCCTACCTATGATGCTCACACCTGAACACCTTTCATTGCGGAAAAATGTGAAGTGCTTAACGAACAAAAGTTGCTCAATATTCAATAAATCAAATGCTTAAATTGATTAGGAATGGATGTGTAAGTGCATTATGGCCATGGTAGCTATAAGGTTTGACTTTTGAACTTTATGAACTGTTTGTTCCTCATGAAAATATCTTCCCTGACAAGAATTTCATTTCATCATACATGTTCAAATTCTTGGATAATTGTGTGAAGGTTTTCAACTTGTGTTTATTTGTGTTGAAAGAGTGTTTTTCAGTTGTTAATGATTCCATCATGACGTTTTGATTAGGACCTGCAATTCAGGTTGTCATGTCGGATTTTGTATCCGACCCCATGAGACACAATTATAAAAGTGTCGAACCCTCGATCCGAACACGACACGGTCCATAAACAGGTAACACGACATGAACCCATTTATATAAATGTGTCATGTTATGACACACGAACCCGACACCTACACAACCCGAATGTAAATTTATTTTAGTTTTTAACTTTTTAATAGCAAAATCTTAGCAACCAAATTAACAAAAAAATGTTTTTTTTCTCTAATAACTAATTCTTCTTTCTCAAATGTAATTCAACAAACTCTAAAGCAAGATAAATGAAAAATATAAAAACAATTTATTACAATAAACCGAAGGGTATAAAACAATATGATAAAATATTTTTGGATGATTACAAGTCCAAATAAAGCAAAAGAACCACAAGGCATAGTGAATAATTTTTAATTTTTACACTTTCATAGTTTTAAGCTTTTAATTTTAAAAAATTAAAAAAAAAAAACTAAACGGGTCAACCCGTGAACCTGCGTGGGTTGACCCAACACGGCAAGCTAAACAGGTTAACCCGCAAACCCGGCGGGTTGACTCGACACGACACGATTACAAACGTGTCATAAACGGGTTGACCTGCTTATGACACAAACCCGATTAAACCCAATCTTAACCCGGATTTCGCGTGTCGGGTTTGCGTATCACGGGTTAAATTGTCAGCTCTAGTTTTAATAGTAATGTGCATGATTTTTATTTATGTCTAATTAAGTTGATAATATTATCTGTTTATTGCTTTTGAGAATATTGCACGATTAGTGTGTTCTTGTAAGTACAACCGAAAAATGAGAAGTTAAATAAAAATATCAAAGGGAGATTTTCAATAAAAAGTGCATAGAACACATAAAAATAAACAGATTCATATAGGCTTCAAGTGAATGGGAATATCTAAAAATATCATGTGGGCTATTAGAAAATCTGGATATAAGGAGAAGTTTGAATTATTGGCTACTGTTGCAAGGAGAATTTGGCTTCGCAGAAAGCAGTAGTTTTAGGTGGAGAATTATCCCATCCCACCCAAATTGTGTTGAAGTGCGAAGGAATCAATGGAGGAATTGAATGAAGCTAAACAAAAGGTGAAGTGAACATACTTGTTCCAAATGATTCTACCTATGGCGCATTCAAAATTAAATGATGAATGTATTGCGTCAATGAATTAAAGGCAGTCGAATTTAGCAAAGATTTGGGTATATAAAATATTATTTTAAAAGGTGATGCGCTAAAAATTGTACATACGCTATGAAAAGAAAAAAAAGTCGTGAACGTAAAGTTTATATGATAATCTGATTGATGGTTTGAAGACTTTACTAAATAGCTTACAATCATGGCATGTCCATCACATCAAAGTCAAGTTAATACAACAGCTCATTTGGCTAAAACCTTCAACAATCAATATAACAAATCTTGACAAAAGATTAGCGAGATCTCGTTTGAGATTGCAACCTAAAAAGTATTTTTAATACTTAAAAAAATATTCAAAAAATAATCAAAACATACTTTTAACAAAAACTTAAAAATAAAATTTTTATCAAAAATATATTTTTTTGACATACATGCTCTAGTTCTCAAACATGCTCCAAGGTATTTACGTTTGAAAATATTTAATGAAACCATTAAGATTACTCAAAAATAATCATCATTTTTCAATCCTTACGTTTTAAAGCTACCAAACCAGACATGCACAGAATTTGTTTTCTCTCTCCTTTTATTTTCCATTTCAATTTATTTGGATTAAAAGATGCTAATGATGCAAATCAGCTCAAATCCATACTCTTGGTTCCTAGAAGGCAATCGAATATCGACCTTAAAAGCAGAGGGCAGATGGAAAGTCTAGACATTTGTTGTGGCCTCCCTGACAGAGTCTAGATGGCACAAGAACCATCCAGATGATATAGATATACAACCAAAGAAACAACCCTTCTTAAAAGTACACTAGAATTCAAATAAATCTCATACAATATAAGTTTATGGGAAACATAAGAAAAAACCCAAACCAAAATCTAACACGCGCTCCCTATAACAGAAGACATTGATGTTAAGATTATTTCTCCAAATCAAGGACTCCAAATCTTCCTATTTGTTGTTGATCAACAGTCATTCATCATTGCTGGGCACATTGGACCCTCTGAGCACCACCAGGCATATCATCATCCTCCTCATATGCCTCTTGGGCCTGTGCTTGCCTGCGACGCATTTCATCCTCAATGTTCACATCATGGAGTGTAGTCTCTTCACATTCATCCACCTCCATGTCTGTCAGCTGCACCGAAGTTCTTGGGGGCAGCACTGTCTCCAGTGCCTTGCACTGCTCTGGGTTGAGGGTGTCTGGGAACTCCACTGTGAAGTGAATATACAATTTACCCTTCATGAACGGCCTCTTGTACATTGGCATTCCCTCATCATTTATGGCCTTGTATTGGTCTGTGCCACAAGCACAAAGATCAGTCCAATGAACAATATATATACTAAGCATGATAACCTCTTTTATGGACAATTTAAATGCAGGGTTTTAGTGCAGTGTAGCAAATGAGTAATGCTAGAAACTAAACTTTAATCTCACCACTATTTCAACTTGCTGATGTGACAATATCAATCAGACCTTGAATCAGTCATTTTCTTTTTAAAATAGAGATGAAATAAAAGTGTGATTTTTAGTATTATGCCTAGAAAAGGCACCGCGCATAACTACACTACAAGTAAGAAGATAGTAAAGACCAGAGATTGTCAACACAAGATTGTAAAGACAATGGATGTCAAAAACTTCTTGTGCATAAGAAGTAAAGACCAGAGATCGTCAACACAAGATTGTAAAGACAATGGATGTCAAAAACTTCTTGTGCACAAATATTTCAAATCCTTCTTATGCACAAACTTTAATAAACTCTCATTCTAGTGGGCTAATGTGGCAGTACCCTCAAACCTTGGATCACGCTTTATTAAACAGTAAAAAACTTCAAGGCCTAATGAACATTGCCACATCACCCAAGTGAGATAGAAGTGGGATGAGAGTTAAGCATTTAGAATTATTCGCACAAACTTGCATAGATGTGTTAAGATTTCTTTTCACAAATATTCATTAACTCCATTGGGTTATGAGTTAGGATTTATTTTAACAAACTTCTTGCGCAAAAATATTTTACCAGGCCTATCTTCACCTTTGACTCTAAAAATAAAAATATAACTGAGTCTGTCAAATGTTTGACATAAAACTGCAGTGATGAACACTCATTTTTTTTAGATAAGTCAGTGTATTATAACCCAAAAAAAAGCATCAAGCGCCTCTAAGTACACAAGGACAATGCAAAGCGCCTCAAGCATACAAAGGAAACCCAAACCACCAATGCCTCTAGGTACGCAAAGCGCCTCTGCAGTGATGGACACTCATAGAGAGAAAGAACTTAGAAATAGCTCACAACATCGGTAGTAACCACACAAGCATCTCACTTTTCAGACATTGGCAAGAATTTAGGTAAATAGCTAAACAATTCAATAACATAGTACTAATGTAGCTTACCAGGCTTGACAACTTCTCCAGGTTGGGATTTAATAAGGAGTTGCCTGCCATCCAAATGGGTTAATATAAATTGGAAGCCACAGAGTGCCTCTGTAAGGGACAAGGTATGTTCAACAAATAAGTCATCACCCTTTCGCTTAAACTTAGGGTGCTCTTTTTGTTGTAAAACAAAAACAATGTCCCCTGTGACAGTGTCAGGCTGCAGAAAAAAACAAATCAAATGCAGATATTAATATACAAATGCCAGAGTAACATGGAAAGAGAAAGATGAAAGAAAAAAAAAGATTTGCCCACCTCAAACAAACTAACCACATTAGCATCGCAAAGACACAAAAAGAAATAGAACAGAGAAAAATACACATTAGCCTCACCGCTTCATCAGCTTCTCCCGGGAATGTAATCCTCTGTCCATTCTGCATACCCTTCTCCACAACAACTTCCAAAACTTTCTTCTCCTGAACAACCTTCTCTCCCTTACACTGAGGGCAGCGGTCCTTGTCATTGATGGTCTCACCAGTGCCCTTACACTCATTGCAAGCATGCTGCATTTGCTGGATCATAGAGGGGCCAAGGTGTCTAATAGAAACTTTGATTCCAGACCCTTGACAGCCAGAACATTTCATTGAAGCACCAGACTTGGAGCCTTTACTGCAAAATGTCATTAAAATATCCCCATATAAGCAGAATGAAGAACAAAAACCAAACATACCAAAACATCTAAAAGTATGGTACTAACCCCTTGCACTTGGAGCAGATAACATTCCGAGAGAGGGATAGCTTCTTGGATGTCCCATTGTAGAGGTCTTCCAGGGAAACCTTGAGGGGATGGATCACATCCTCTCCCCTCCTCTGCCTTCGGCCTCTGCTGCTTCCACCACCTAAGCACAACAAAACTCAGCACAAATTTCCATATATGTTTCATAAACAACTGTGCATGTATATCATGGCTAAAGATTCGTACCACCAAAAGGATTGCCACCAAAGAAGGACTGGAATATGTCAAACGGGTCGTGTCCACCGCCTGCACCACCCATTCCTTCCTTAAGAGCATCCTCTCCATACTGATCATAGATCTCACGCTTCTCTGGGTCACTTAGAACCTCATAAGCTTGGGCCAACTCCTTAAACTGAAAGGAACCCCAAATTTGACAAGATTCAGCACATCCTATGCTTTACTAGAACAATTAACATAAAGCCAAATCTAACCATACATGACAATAAATTAAAGCTACAACAGGGTGTCTGAAGTGACAAGTTTAGGATTGTAGAGTTATTTTCGCGGTCTAGAGTAGTCCACTTATTTGGTAAAACAACTGGGAGAATTTCTGTTATTGCCATACCTTTGACATACATCACAACTTCCCAAAACCAATGAAAAAGCATATACATAAACAATCAATATTTTCCACAATTCCCTCAACACATAAATAACAAACAAGTCAGTCCACATATCCATGGACTCCCTAATGATGTTCATTGACGTTAATCTCAGTGCAACAGTTTCATATAAAAAAATAAAATAAAATAAAAACCAACACAAAAAAAAAATCATACAAAAACCGAAAAATAAAACCTTCAACGAGAATAGATCCGCCCAATTTGACCCAACAAATCCAAACCAAGAAAACCCAATTGTGCCAAACAATTAAATAACAAGTCACAAGCTGATCCATAAAAAACCAACAGCAAAAAAACAGAGAATCATAAACGAATGAACAAATCAAGTCAGACCTTTTCTGGGTCACCACCCTTGTCCGGATGGTTCTTGATGGCCGCTTTCCTATAAGCCTTCTTTAGATCATCCTGCGAAGCTTCCTTTGGCACTCCAAGGATCTCATAGTACTTCGTGTTGTCGCTTTTCTTCGGTGCCCTCCCAAACATATTTTCTTTCTTCTAAAAAAAACAATCAAATCCCACCAACTTACATCAACAAAATTTTCACAACAACCCAAGTCAGAGATCGAATAGATTAAAGAGATGAGCAAACTAACCGATCTAGAACTGTGCGAATTGTATCGTGAGAGGCCGAAGACTACCACAGAAGCAAGCGAGACGGCGAGAGACAGAAAGAGGGGTGAGAAGGAGTTCGGATCTGGGTTTTAACGGGATGGAATGGACGGTGAAGATTGATTGTTGATGAGGCGTGGTAGCTAAGGGGTACTATAGATATTGACTCCAACAAACGAGTGGAGGTGAAGACCGAAGGATCTAGAACCTTTCGAGAAGTTTGAGGTTTGAGAGAGGATCTGCACCGTTGATCTGGTCCATAGTTGTAATCCACCACAAACATTTTTTTTTTTTTAATTGAAAGTAGAAAATTGTATTCAACATATTAAAGGTTAAATGAAATTATTAATTTCTGCAATTATTCTTATAAAATTTAAATTTGCTTAACTGGCTCTCCTATTCAACAAATTGTTTATAATTCATGGGATGATTATAAATTAATTTGGATGGAAACAAGTAGGTGCAGTGCACGTAATTTGTCTGTTAATTTTTTTAGATTGATTTTTTTAATTATATTTTTGAAAAAATTAATTTTATAACATAAAAGTAAAAATATTAGGCTTATTTTATTTTAAAAATATTTATTAATGTTTTGTTTTAAAAACGAAAACAAAAAGAATTTTTTTATCAAACCCAGCCAAAATCTTTCTTGCTATATGAACTGGCCAAAATATCCTTAAATCTTTATCTCATTTCTTAATGTAATCATTCAAGAAAAGTGTAAGTGCTTTTTACAATATTATTTTAAAAGAATTATGATTAAAAGTGTTTATTTTAACAAGAAGATGATTTCACTTTGTAAAATCACAAGCATAAAGTTCTTACAAAATAAAGTAAAAAGCTCTTATAGTATAAAGTATAAAACTCAAAATTATAGTCACATACTATGAAGTTACAAATTTATAAATACAAACAAAAATTCTTACGACCAAGTATAATCTATAACTCAAATCCCATTTTTATTGATTTGAGGAAAGGGGTAAACAAGTAACCATTCTTAAAGGTGAAAACGTTAGATCATAATTTTTATTTTTATTTTTTAAATTTTTTTACATGTATCATGTCAATCACTCAAAAATTAAACACTCTTTAATCATATGCTAACGTTTGTTAATAAATTGTAAAAGACATAGGTTTAATACTTTGTCCCCAAAAGGTAGTCAATCGGTGTGATCATGCTTAATGAAGCGGAGGTTATTAATTCAAATCACTCCCTCTTGTGCGAAAATATAAGAAAAACACTTTGTATAGTGAGAGGCCCACCATCTATTGGAAAAAAATGTTGGGCCTAAAAAGTGAGGGAGTTAATGACAAATGAGTAATGCTATATACATTTTTATTCTCACGTTTATTGACTTTTTATTTTTTTTAATGAGAATTTTCCAGAATTCATTAATAAAAGATAAAGAGCATTACATATCATGAAGTTTTAATAAAATATAGCCAAATGTTACAAAATTACAAAATCATAAATACAATAAAAAAATTCTTACAATCAAATCATACTTATGACATCAGCTTTCGCTAATCCATATACAATGTCGGTTATGAACACAAATTTATTTCAGCAGCTAAATCTAAGATATAGGTAGCCCAAATTATGAAAACTTATTTCCGATTGTGAGAGGTAATCACTCACACCGATCTAATCTTTCTCGGCCCAATGGTTAAGAGTCAACTCACGTTCTTAGCCCAAAAGCCATGACAAAAATTAATTAATTAATTAATTAAAAAATTAAAAAAAACAAAACAAAAAACAAAAAACCTAAAAGCAAAAAAACCTTACCGGAAGCAACGACAGATAAACACGGTATCATAGACATCTCTAAGAAGACACTACTTGGTGTGTGAGATCCACTCATCGACGCATGTGATTCCAATTAATTGACTTTCTTTTTTTTTTTGTTGGATAGAAAGTTCCATTCGCATTACACATTAATTGACTTAAAATCATTATTAAATCAATATTGAATAGTAATTAAGCGAAATGAATTGGATTGATTATTGGAGTGAATTTTATTTATTTATTTGTTTATTATTATTATTTTGCGTTCTTTTGGGTCTATGAGGTTTCATGGAGAACGTGGATCGGAGAACAACTATTCGGTCCTCGTGGATCATGCTATTGGGTTGGGTTACAAAATCTTTGCGGATCAACATTGTGATGAGACAATTACATTAATTGTGATCTTCAGCCCAACCCAAATCTAACTCCACCACTCTTTTAATTAAATCCAATTACATTTTTGTAGGACTTGAAAATGTGATAGTAAAAATTAATAGGAAATGCTAACTGTTCTTTTAGTGTTTTCTTGATATTTTTTCAACTGTGATATGATTTTAAAATTATCAATATATTAAAAGTCAATAATGATGATTTCAAATTTAACGGTAATTTTAAAAGCACATCATAATTTTTTTTTTTTTTGAAAAGGGAACATATTGCATTAAACAGACATAACATCGTCACATACAGTTTTTCGGACACACATAGGATAGTCCTCCTTCCATACTCTCTCCTCACCCAAAGACAATGCTAACTTGGCAAGCTTATGAGCTGCCACATTTCCTGTTAAATGGCACATGGCAAACACGCCATTGACTTACATTACCTAATAAAAGTTTTGCATCATGGATCACGCACTATACCGCCCCAAGACACTTCATCATTTAGCAATGCTGAACAACTTCCATAGAGTCACCCTCCAAGATGACAGAATTGCAGTTCATTGACACAATTCGGCCATTTCCAAGCAGCCAATGCTTCAATGTTGTAGGATCGACAATATCATCTCGTTGCCGCTAAGGCTGCAAGGATGTCACCATTGTGGTCACGAGCAACTACACCAATCCCCATTTTCCCCCTTCCTTATCCACCGCTGCATCCCAATTAAATTTAACCACCCAAAGATGGTTTTCCCATCGCTGCACCGACTGAGTGTGTTGAGGAGGTCGTGGAGCACGTCTGCTATCCTCTTTCACAAAGCTGCTGGTGCTGCATGCACGAGGAGATCGTGTGGTGATTGAGTTCACCGCCAAAAACCCAGTTATTCGTCGCAGCCATAATAACCGGGCCACTCTGCTGCAAGTTGAGTCCATCACCATCCAACCGTTCTCCAAGCACATGCTGACCAAAAGACCCATCTAGATGGGCATTTATTGATCACGTTGGGCAGACAGACCACACCCTACACTGCGAACACCGCCATAATATATGTCCAGCAGTTTCATCTTCCACCCCTAACTGGACACAGGATCGAAACAATACCCTTTTATAAAGATTAACCCGTGTGGCGAATTTCACTACAAGCTTTCCATAAAAAGACTTCACCACCATAGGCCCTTTGATCTTCCGATATCCTTCCACTGTTCTGTTTGAAGTGTAGAATCCGAACAGCTCCTCTTTTAGCCTCTACAATATTCTGTTGCGGTGATAGGCACTCTTGACTGAAAAAGTCCATTACAGTGCCAATCCACCCTCTTATCTTGTTGTCGTCCGGCATATTGGAATGCTACACACACCACGCTTCCTCCTCGGTGAGCACCTCCTTAATTAATGGAAAATTCCACCACTTTAAATCTGCATCAATAAATTGACTCCACAGTTGCATCTTGGCTTAAAATCTTGGGAGGAGATTGAATAGAATATGTCAAGGTATAGGCACCCACCGATCTTTCCAAATTTTAATTGAAGACCCGCCGCCAACTCGCCACATTAAACCCTCCCTTAGCGCAGACTCTTAGCATTCCATATACTCCTTGGACATATATGAGGGTCGTGTGCCCAAGCCAGCCTCTAGAAAAGAACCCCCCGGATAATATTTTTCGTTCAACACTCGCGCCACCATTGAATCCTGGTTTTGAAGGAGCCGCCAGCCCTGTTTCGCCAAGAGAGCAAGGTTAAAGCTCTCCAAATCGCGGTACCCCATCCCGCCTTTCTCCTTAGCCTTCCCTAATTTCTCCCAACTCATCCAGGCAATTTTTGAATCATTTTCCTTGTGCCCCCACCAAAACTTCGACATCATAGAGTTGATTGTTTTACAAATGGTTTTTGGCAACAAGAAAACACTCATTGTATATGTAGGGATGGCCTGAATTACCGCTTTTAGTAGAACTTCCTTCCCTGCTTGCGAAAGGAATTTTTCTTTCCATCCGTTGAGTCGCTCCCAGACTCTACCTGTGAGGCTTTGAAAAGCTCCAACCCGTGATCTTCCAACTAAAGCAGGGAGACCAAGATATTTCTCATAACATCGTGTTGAAGTAAGACCGGCAACTGATAATATGTGGTCCCTGGTTCCCCTTTTAGTATTTCGACTAAAGAAAATAGATGTTTTGGATCGATTTAGTTCTTTTGCCCGATGCTCTCTCATAAGTCTCCAAAATCTTCTGAATACGCACCCATTCAAAAATGTTTGCTTTACAGAAAAGCAAACTATCATCTGCAAAAAACAAATGGTTAACCCGCATTCCTCCTCTTGTGATAGGGAGACCTGTGATTTGCCTCTCCATTTCAGCCTTTTGAAGAAGCGAACTCAACCCCTCGGCACATAAAATGAAAAGAAATGCGAGACAATGGATCCTTTCGAATTCGTGTGGGAATTATGTTCCCATAAGGCCGCCCATGAATTAATCAAGAATAAGATACAGAACACTTCATCAAAAGATCTATCCACCTATTAGCAAACCCCAATCTTCGCATAACTGCTTCCAAAAAGTTCCACTCAACACGATCATATGCCTTGCTCATGTCTAGTTTTAAAGACATAAATCCTTCGCGTCCTTTCATCCTACTATCCATAGTATGCATGGCCTCAAATGCTACAATTATATTATCAGTGATTAACCTCCCTGGTATGAACGCACTTTGCGTGGGGGAAATAATAAATGGTAGCACTTTTTTCAGGCGATTGGCCAGGACTTTGGCTATCAACTTATAGAGCACATTGCACAAGCTAATGGGCCTATACTCAGTCACACTTGTAGGACTCTTAATCTTTGGGATTAAAGCAATATAAGTAGAATTAAGATCGACATCAAAAAGATCATGATTAAGAAACCCCAAAACCGACATACCTCGACTTTGACAATATGCCAAGATTGTTGATAGAAGCAATCCGAGAATCCATCCGGCCCGGGCGATTTGAGTGGATGCATTTGATGAAGGGTTGTCTCCACTTCAACAGAAAATTCACGCAATAACCTAGCATTCATTTCCGGCGTCACCCGGGGTAACAAATCAGCAAGGCATCCATCCACCCCACTACACTCCCAAGCCGTGAATAATTTTTGGTAGAAGGCCGTGAAAGCCGGCCCTATCTCATGTTGTTTCTTCCATTCCGGCCCTCATCATCCTTGATTCACAATTCGGTTGACTTCGCTATGATCAGCCCAAGCATGGAAAAAAGGGGTATTGCGATCCCCATTTTGATACCAACTTTGCTTGGCTCGTTGCTTCCACTTTATATCTTCTTGTTCCAATATAAAATCAATCTCCTTTTGTACCCTTCGAATCGCAGCCAGATTTGATCCCTAGCTTGTCTTTGCAATAATTCAAGCTGTTTTGTCTTGCGTGTAAGCATCTTAGCCGCATTGCCGAACTTTCGTTTGCTCCAACTCACTAGTTGTGTTTGACAGGACGCCAACTTTGATCTTGCTGGCTGCATTCCCACCCCGACATCACCTCCCCTTCCCCATGCGTCATTGATCACTTCCAAACATTCTCCATCGGCCAACCAACTAGCTTCAAATTTGAAACTCCTAGAGTAATAGATTGGTGCTTCATCATCATCCAACATTTGAATAAACAATGGCGTGTGATCAGATGAGCGGGCTGCAAGCACTTGGACTTCATAGGTAGCAATCAATTCACACCATGCCTTGTTTGCAACCGCACGATCCAATCGTTCTTGGATAAAGTTCCCATCATGTTGACAATTACTCCATGTGAACTTGGCCCCCTTATACCCCAAATCACTCAAACCACAATTCTCCAATGCCTCCCGGAATTGAGCCATTTGTGATTCTCGACGTAACGCTCCACCCATCTTCTCATCTTGATTAACAATCTCATTAAAATCTCCAATGCACAACCAAGGATCTGGTCCGTAGGAGTTGAGATGTGTCAACAAAGCCCATGATTCATGTCTCTTAGCAGTCTCCGGATGCCTATAAAACATGTAAGCCTCCATTGCAAATTTCCACCAACCGGACGAACAACCGCATTAATGTGATGTCTTGTAAAGTTCTGAATTTCCAGATCCCCGCCTCCTTCCATAATAATGCTAAACCACCGCTCCGTCCCATTGATTCAATTACAAAAGAACCTTCAAACCCCAACTTGCTTGAATAACTTCCATCTTATTTTTCCACATTTTGTTTCCATAAGAAACAAAATGGTAGGTCGCTCTCCTTTACCATCGGCAAAGGTCACGAATTACGAGGTGACCAAGCCTCGGCAATTCAATCGATGAGATTCATGGCTATTGGCGGCTGTTCCACGCCGCTAACTTTGAAGGTGTCTCCTCAAGACTAAGAGCGGCCATCCTCCGTGCCTGTTTAGCCTTGTCTTAATTTCCACCTTTGTACTTGCACTCATTCCTTTCCTTTTCCGACTTGAAACCCCGAGCAGAAAGGCTGTTACCTCGAGCTTGCCGTTTCCAGCCTTTCACACCTCGTAGCCCATCATTTTGCACAGGACTCTCTTCAATCTCCATCCTGCCTCTTGCATGTGGACCTTCCAGCACTGCTGCCCGACAGTTGGTACTCCCCACGCCGACCATCCCATTGCCTCCAACCACCCCACGATCAGACCCACCACGTGAGATGTGATTAACTGTTACATTTGCAAACCGCCCAGAGTCTAGGACGTCAGACAAACCACGATCGCGTGCAGGTGGCGCCCGATCACGGTCCACACAATGATCTAGGTCCCCACCCTCATGCAAACCACATTCATGCGTTGATTTCATAACTATAGGTTGATCCTCCCCACGTTGCATTCCCAGTTCGGCCGAGAGGCGCGAGTTGCATGGAATAACCTCCCCACGTTCCACCCACCCACCATCGTGAATTCCATACAACCCACGTTCCTCTGCAGTTTTATTTTCGAGGTCGTGCTCCATGCACACGTCATCTTCACACTCAGACACCCCGCCAGTATGCTGGCCACCTTTACCACTCCCGCGAATACCACTCCTTCGTGCGTCACTAGACTCCACCTCAGCAGGACCTGTCTGCACTAAACGCGGGCCTTGGTGCAGGACAGGACTCAACAAGCCATCATTTTCGGAGGGATCCCGCGAGGAGGAACTGCCCCTCCCTCGCCGTCCACCATTGTCACCTTCTTCCTCTACCGGTGAGCCAGTCCATCCGCCTGTATTGCCACCTTTCCCTTCCCTTTCTTTTCGCGACAGCTCCGCCCTCAACCACACCCCCCATTGTTTATCTCCTCCCTCTCTATTGATTCGGGAAGATTTACGAACAGGACAGCCTTGTTGTGCATGAATTGTACGTCCACAGTGGAAACAAAACAAAGGCATCTTCTCATATTTAAAGATTACACAATGAGATTTTCCCCCCAGATGAATAGCACGCCCTCGCTCAAGCGGTTTAGAGAAATCGATAATAACACGCAAACGTAAGCAGCGCCCCCAACCAGCTCCATCCCCAGCCACATCCACATCTTCAACATCACCAAGAGAGGCTCCAATCTTCAACCCCACTCCCCGATTCATGCACAGCAATGGCATGTCATGTACCTGAATCCACACCGGGGAGTGCCGAAATTGCATCTGTGAGGGCTGGGTCTTCCCATCAAATTCATTCAATACCAATGCATGCCGATCAAAAGACCAAGGTCTCCCTTCCAATACACGCTGTTTATCCTCCTCTCCAGTGAACTCAAACAGCCATACGTTCTCCTGGACTTCTTTGAAAATTACCCGCCCGGCAATACGCCAGATGCTAGACAATGTCGTCTTGAATGCATCCTTGTTTGTAGATTTCTCAGTCCACAGCTTACCAATCAAACAGTTGACACCCTTCTCTCTGTTAACTTCGATTTCTCCCTCCGTAACATTAATGCCAATCTTCTCACCCTCCGTGAGAGAGATGTTACTACACAATCTTTCCAACTCATCCGCCATTCCACCACCACAAAATCCCGTTTTTCCTCCACAACAATCGCCAAGCGATGGGAGACTATTCCCTCAAGACTCGGGTGTCGCAGAGCAAAACTGAGAGAGAAAGCACATCATAATTGGGAGAACACAGGAAAACACTATAAGAACATCTAGCATTTTTCAAAATTAATTATTCAATCAATACTTTCTTCTTCTTCTTTTTTTTTTTTTCAACTATTCATCTAATGCTTGAGTTTTAATATCACATCATCTAGTTATATACCAATTGTACAAGAGTCTGCAACCTGTTTGAGAGGTTTAAAAGTACATTTAATACTCAAAAAGTCCGTTTGAAAAATATATATATGTTTGGTAAAAAAATTGAAAGTGTTTTAAATATCTAAAAAGCCTAAAAATAGCCAAAACGCACTTTTGGTAAAAGCTTAAAAATGAATTTTTTTGCCAAAAGTGTTTTATAACTTAAAACCCTATTTCTTAAACACAATCTCAAACATGTTCTACTACTGTAGCATTAGAGCACATTTGATATTGAAGTTGGAAAATAACGCTTTTAAAGTCAATAAGAGCTGTATAGAAAAAAACAAACAAAAAACTTCATTTTAAAGCTTTTTATTATAAGTGTATTTTGACTATTTTTAGAGTAAAAATGTTAAATAAGTGCTTTTGAATTTTTTTTACTAAATATGTCAATTTTTTGTTTAACACAAATTTTTAAGTATTAAAAGTATTGTTTAACCTCCTTAAAGCAATTTATGTGCGATATCAACTCGAGAAGTGTTTATTTAAAAAAGAATAGCAGTTTGAAAATGTGAAAACTAGAATAGTATTTCCCTGAAAATAATGGCTTTACAAAATGGATACTTACAACTAATGATTCCATTCTTAATTTAGTGTGAATATGCTCTATGCATGGCTAGATTCATAACAAAGGAATTCAAGTTAAATTTATAAATTAACTAACTCTCCATATCAAACTAAATTTTCAAAATTTAATTTTGTAGGTATCTATACATATGGGCGGCTAGGGTTATTGGAACTAGAGTTTTGTTTTGTTGCTTTATTTTCTTTAAAAAATATTTCCTTTCAAAGAATAAAGTTAAAATTTAGTGTAAAATATAGATTTTCTTTTGTGGAAATCCGATGAGATGCTCTCTTACTAATAATTTTGATGTTTTTAAGAGGTAACTCAATCAGTTGGAGACCACGCTTTATAAAGCAGAGATAATTTGTTCAAGTTTCCTTGTTCTATTTCCTTCCTCTTGCATAGACATGTAAATAATAATAATAATAATAATCATGCTTATAATAGGCCATCAATCCAATCATGTCAATTGGTACAAAGCTTTAAAATTAAATTATTTAGTTTATATTTTAAGGGTATCTTGATCCATTCAACTAACTCATTCATACTCTTTGCACCCCATTTACCTAGGATAAGGCTAGAAATGACTCGCTATATTTCAAGCCAATTTAACCTATAATAGGAAGGAACATACATGGGTGACCTTAGGACTAAGTTTTCCTTCAAATTGTTCAGGATAAACTTCCTTTAACTCAGTTTATAAATATAACATGTTTATTTACATGTGAGAAGAACATATTTTTTAAATAGCATTTAATAAAATTTCTTCTAAAATTTGTCATTGCAATTAAAAAAAGTACATGCTTCTTACTTGCAAAGAAACACATGTCAATTTTATAGAATAGGTTGGAAAAACATTTTTCAACCCAATTTGAAAGAAATCTTTATTTGGTAAATTCATCGACTCAAGCTGATGAAAAACATGTTGATGCTTAAGTTAGTATCTCTCAAGGAAGAAGAATGGTGAAACTTATAAGATTGTTCTGAAATAGTTCTCATACCTTCAATAACTCTTTTTCTCTATGTCATGGGCGCTCTTTCCTTTGCGTGGGCTTTGCCAGGTGTTCCCTTCCCATTGGACAATGCTCTAATTGGGTGTTGCGTTTGGTTACTAACCTTAACAAATCATACTCATGTCGTGTCTTGCCTTTTGGTAATATAGGTATGGTAAGACCATAATGTCAAATTAAATGTCATTTGTTATTGTTATAGAGAGGTAAAAGAATGACATGTGTACCAAAGACTAAAGAGTAAAATGTTGTTTGATATTTGATATTTTGCTGAGAATGTGGGAAGTGATTGAGTGAGATAGGGTTGTCATGACTATATCCCATGCTTTTGTGGATGAAGTGTTAAGGAAGCAAACGAAGCCTCACGGAATTACTAGTTACGTAGTTGTTGGGCTTCCTGGAAGCCTGATTAGGCCTGGGCGTCACAATGTTGCCTGTCAACCGGCTCTTGTTGGCTTTTTCTCGGGCCTAGAGGCCCATTACTAGGAGGGAATTTTTATTTTTATTTTTATTATTATTATTACTCAATGTTGAGGAAGGAAAAGGAAATTACAAGGAAAAAAAAAAAAGGCAGCAGAGTTTTCCTAAGAACCGTTAGAAATAGGTTAAATAAATGACTCGGTCCATCAAACAAACCAAAACTGCCAAATGAGGCGGCATTAAAAGGCAAAGTTTTGTAAATTGAACAAAACCCGAAAGGGCTTGCTGCATGACCATTAGTAGTTGGCTGAAGGAAACTAAACAAGACCATCAATGGTCAAAAGAAACAAGGAAAACTCTTCAAATGAAACGAAAAAAAAAAAAAAAAAAAGCCAGCACAACAAACTAGGCATAAAAAATTAAATAAAAAAAGAAGAGAAAATTAAAAAGACAGTAAATAAAATTCCAAAACAGTAGATCTAGTGGATGATAAGGTAGTGGGAGTTGGGAGGCAGAACTCCTTAGGGTAGTTGAATCACTTCCACCCCAAGGTGGTTTAGCCACCACAAATCGGCTGATCTAGGGTGGTCGAAACTACCCCAACCAAACAGGGGTGGCCGAGTCACCCCCAAACCGGCCAAGGTTTGTTGGCCACCCCTTAGAACAAAATGGGGGTGGCCAGACACTATTTTCTATTTTTTTAATATTTTAATATTTTAATTATTTTAATTTTATTTATTTTTTAATTATGCTTATGGATTCATGTCAAATTTTTAGGATGCTAACGTGGATTTCCATCAACAGTTGGATGAAATTTAGATGAAGATACTATTTGTATTTTTAATCATTATTGAAACACCATCTGTGATACAAAATAAAACAGAGGAAGAAAAAATAAAGTTTTTAAATCACACGAGATGAAGAGTATTTCACTTTTTTTTTTTTTTTTTATTGAATTGGGTTTCCAACTTTTCATTGCTCAATTTTCCTCTTCCTCAGTAAGTATACAATCTCATTCATAAATGTTGGAAATTCCTCTCTCCAGATCGAGCTTATCCTCCCCTACTGAATAAAGCTAACTTGGTTAGTCTATGTGCAGCTGCATTGGCCGTACGTCTAACATGATTCACCGTCCATGCTTGTAGTCTATTAAGAATATATTTATCGTCGTTCAATAGTTTCCTCAACACCCTCCATCTTTCTGAGTGCTCGAACAATCTCTGGTGTGTCTGCCTCTAGAAAAATATTTCGTAGGCCCATGTTGTCACTTAGTTCCACCCCTTTCCATGCAGCCAGAGAGCTTCTGCTGTGGCAGCATCAGTAATCAGGGACGGAATTAGAATTTTGAGTGTAGGAGACAAATTTATTTTTTTCTAATTAAAATAGTAGACCGGAGAAATTAATTGTGACTATAGTAACATCTACTTATATAAATAAACAGATACATATGATGAAATATAATTTCATAGTAAATCACAAGTCAATTTTGTTAGTTTTTTTTTTTTTTTTTTTGACATGTCTGCACAAGTAGGGGGAGACAGACTTGAATTAGTTACTTCCGCTTCATTAGGCGTGATCCTAGCCAATTGAGCTACTTCCTAGGGACAATTTTATTGTAATTCTTATTACCACTAACAAGTGAAAGAATGCCAAATAAATTAATGAATTCAAACCCATCAAATATTTAAGTTAATTAAAAACAATGAAAGCTAAAAAAACAAAAATTGTATAATTTTTGTACATCAAAATATAATAAATACTTATTCAAAATCTTAATCTTATGGCACCAAACACACAATAGCATAAATTATTAGTAATATAAACTAAGCACAATTTATATGGTTTAAGAAAAATTGTATGAATTATTTCTCCTAACAAAATGCCCTGAGGCTCCCAACAACAATAACATTGAGAGTCTGAGACAAGCAAAAACAATACTGCAGCTTGCAATAATAAAGATAACCCAAATTTTAATCTCATGAAATCTTAAAAATTAGTTAAGTCAAAATGTTAGTTTTAATCTTTAACAACTAAGCCATACCGCCCGCAAGTGTATTATTACAAGTGTATTTTTTAATGAATAAAAAATATATATCTACCAAAGTAACAAATTAACAATGCATTTAAGCCACAAAGACAAAGGATTGAAAGGATTAAAGGAACATTGAGATAAGATGAAGTGACGAACAACCTGCACAATTATTTGTTGAGAACTGAGGTGAACACTGAACAGCAAGACTTCTTTCAAATGAATTACAAGCAACAAGACACAGGTGGCAGGAGTGAACACAACAAATTATGGCCAATGGTAAGACTTTTCTGGTCTTAGAGAGATAGAGTCTGGTTTGAGAGAGAGAGTTCTAGAGGAAAAAAAAAAAAGTCTTCTGAGAGAGAGAGTTTGGGGGGACATTTTTTATTTTTATTTTTTAATTTGGAGGGACAAATTTCTAAATTTGAGAGATAGATATATTAAATATGTACTTTATAGAAAATTTCAAAAATTTTGGGGGGACATTTTTTTAAATTTGTAGGGACAAATTTCTAAATTTTACTTTATAAACAATTTCGAAAATTAATGTCCCCCCACTCATACACGTAGTTCCACCCCTGTTAGTAATGTATGATATGGTCGTACAAAACATTGCTATCACACGTCTTCCTGGTCCGTCTCTTCTTATCAATTTAAGCTTTTAGGATAATTCATGATAATTTAACACCATCTCATCCCAATTGAGTTTGATACATCCAGGTGGTGGTTTCTGCCATGCCTCTCCTCGGCATTTAATCTCCCCCATAAGCTTAATTATCGAAAATGCTCAGGAAATTAGCTCCACAAGATGTGCCCCTGTGTCTCAGGCTTTTTCAAAAATGGATATATACTTACAACTAATGATTCCGTTTTTAATTTAGTATGAATATGGCTATATATGTATGACTAGATTCATAACAAAGGAATTCAAGTTAAATTATAAAATAATTAACTTTCCATATCAAACTAAATTTTTAAAATTTAAATTTGTTGATATCTATACACAGGGGTTATTAGAACTAGGGTTTTGTTTTGTTGTTTTTTTTTTCCTAAATATATATATATTTTTTGGACATGTCCACACAAGAGTAGGGGAAGAGTGATTTGAACTTGTGACCTCTGCTTTATAAGACGTAGTTCACAACCGATTGAGCTACCTCTTGAGGACAAAAATATTTTCTTTCTAAGAATAAAGTTAAAACCTAGTGTAAAATATAATTTTTCTTTTGTGGAAATTCAATGATATGCCCTATTAGCAATAATGTTGCTAATAAGCCAATAATCCAATCATGTCATTTGATACAATGCTTTAAAATTAAATGAACCCAAAATGATTATGTTCCCATTTACATAGGATAGGGCTAAGAATTACTTTAGCCTAAAATTGGGGTCTTTATACTCCAAGCCAATTGAACCTATAATAGGAAGGAAAATACATTGGGTAATCTCGGAATAATGCTAGAAGTTATTGTTATGTTTTTCTTGTCTCATTCAAAGAAGAGAATAACTTCTATAAGGAGTTAGTGTAAACCAGCTCCTTTGTACCCACCAATTAGAATTAAACACATAGGATTATCACACCAAAAGAAATAAAGTGAAAAACACCAGATTAAACACCCACTAAAAACAAAACTCACCTTTTTTTTTTATATTTCTCTGTTTTCTCTCTCACCGAATAGAAATATATATAAAAAAATTTCTCTTATGCCAGCATGTATGTTTATGAGAGTGAGAGTGAGAGAGGAGAGAGAGAGGGGAGCACCAGAGAGAATAACTTCGTCCACGGCAAGCGTTGAATTACTCAATTCACAGAGAGAGAGAGAGAGAGAAGTCGGAATTCTCACGGCATAGAGAGAGAAGAAAAGTAGGGTTTTGTTTTTAGTGGGTGTTTAATCTGGTGTTTTTCACTTTATTTCTTTTGGTGTGATAATCGTAGGTGTCTAATTCTAATTGGTGGGCACAAAAGAGCTGGTTTACACCAGCTCCTTATAGAAGTTATTCTCTTCAAGAATGATATGACTTTTAAAATTACTATTAGTCTTGTGATTAATTATTATTGAATTTTAATTAAATAGTGATTTTAAAAGCAACATCATTTTTAGAGTGACACAAGAGGAGCATAAAAGAGACTTATAGAATTACTCATAACCTCGAGACTGAGTTTTCCTTCAAATTAGGTTGAAGAAACTTCCTCTAACTCAATCAATAAAAATGACATGTTTGTTTGCATGTGAGAAGAATATATTTTTTAAATACCATTTAATAAAATTTCTTCAAAAAATTACAAAAAAAACAAGTGTTTCTCATATAAAAATAGCATTGAAGCTTAAAATTGAAGCTTCTTTTTAAAATATTATTTTTTACTTTAAAAGCTCTGCTTCCCAACAAATTTCTAAACTTAACTGTGGGTTGTTTTTTTTTTAAATTGTTTTTAAATAACTATCACTTTAAACATTAAAAATATAAGAATAAGATAAAATTCTCCGTCACTGGATATTTAGTGACAGAGGAATGAGTTGGAAACCATTCGATTGAAGTGACATCCAGTCAAAGCCAATTGTTCTAGCTTGTTGATATAACCATGCTTCAATACTCCAAGGCACTACCACCTTCAATCAAAACTCAAAATAAAAGAGCAAATAAATTTACCCAATAATCTCAAGAACAGGATCTTTCTCAAGTTCAAATGATCTACGTTTTAAGGGGTAATTTAATCAGTTGTAATCTGAACAACGTTTCATCAAGAAAAAGTCATTAATTCAAATTCTTTATTTCTTTCTCTTGTGTGAATGTCAAAAAAAACGAAATAATATTTAATTAATTATATTTAAAGAATATTTTTATCTTTTTACTTTTTGAGATAATAAAAAAAGTCATTTAATATAATTAACTAAAAATCATATCTCAACTCTAAATTGATTATATAGTCAAGAGAGACTGTCAAATTTTCACTAAATAAAAAGCACATATTAACGACAAAATACGAATATGAATATAAAAAACGAGTATATTCTGGGTAGAATTAATTATAATTAATCAATTAATGCCTAGAAAGACATCAAAATCATATGCATTCGGGACACAGTAGATGGCGGTGCCCAAGAGATGCTGTGATAGAAAAGTAAAGCCAATTAGATGGTTCCCTTTTTTTCGTATCTGGTGGAGACGACTAAAATGGATTACAAAGTGTAATAATTTTGTCTTTTATCAACTTCATTTCTCTCATTTTTACTACAAAAATCAACAGGGGTTTGGGTTGTGAAGGCCAAGAGGGGCTTTTACAAAGTGAAACAGTCCAATGATGCTTCCTGTAGAGCCATCCAATGTGGAAGTCTAAGGAGGGAATCAAAAGAAAGCAAAGATGGGAGGGTTACTTTAGAGCGGGTGGAGGCGATCGTGTTAGAATATTAATTAAATATTTGTGGGATAAATAGTGATATAACAAGATAATTATGAGTTTAAATATTGTTTTTGTCATTCACCTCTTATTTCAATTAAATATTTAGACCATGTTTGAGATTGCGTCTGAAAATAGAGTTTTTAAAGTTAAAAAAAAAAAGCTTTTTTTAAAGATTTTTCTAAGAGTATATTTTTGCAATTTTTAGTGAAATAGTTAAAGAAGTACTTTTAAATTATTTTTTTTACTAAGAGTTTGTTTGGGAGTGCATTTGAGGGGTATAAAAGTACGTTTAACGTTCAAAAAACTCATTTGAATAAAAAATACTCGTTTGGTAAAAAAAAATTTGAAAGTGCTTTTAAGGATAAAAAAATGGTTAAAACACACTATTGACAAAAGCTTAATTTTTAAGCTTTTACCAAAAAAAACAAATTTTTTTTTTTAATTTAAAAGCTTTATTTAAAGACGATCATGTTAGAATATCATTTCTCAAAAGCTTAAAAAGCTTTATTAAGAGTTTTTTTATTTGGCACAGTTTTTTAGGTACTCAAAATATTTTTTTTAAACAAGCTCTTAATATTCTGAGCTTTATTTATTAAGGTCTTGTTTGGGAGTGTAATTTCAATAAGTGTAATTTAAAAATTGTGTTTTTAAAATCGCACAGACGTTTGATAAAACATGTTAAAAAATACTTTTTATCAATTGAGTGTTTGGATAACATTAGTATATAATTGTGGTTTTATAGCCAAATAAGTAAATATTACCCCAAATATTTTTTTAAGTGAAATCGTGATTTTGATTTAAATTCGTACTTTTTAAAATAAGTACATTCTAGCCTACTTATTGAAATCGCATATATATATATATATATATATTTTTTTTTCTATTTTAAATTAAGTGCTTTTTAAATTGCAATGTCAAACACCTTACATTTTGTGATATTTTTTTAAAAAATGTAGATTATTTTTGCAAAATTGCAATCTCAAACATATCCTAAGGGGAAATTTGACCTTACACGTGAGATAAAATATATTGATTAAACAATTGCAGGTATATAGGGTTTATTCTATAAAAGTGGGTTTGACGACCCAGTTTTAAAGAGATTTCATGTAAAAAAAAAAAAAAACTATTTCATATCAATTTAAACTTTTGAAATAAATAATGATTTAATTGATTGTTTGAGATAGTGTTATCAGGCAAAATATGAGAGTGTGACTCAAAAGGATCGGGATACATGCCTTTTATGTGGTGCTATTTAGGTTATGTTTGTTTGGTTAGTGGCCCTTCAAATAATGGAAGAGGTGAACAAAAAGAGTGGGGTGAGGGATTGGAGGAGATGAGGAGGAGAAATGGAGGAAAGAGTATAAGAGAAGCTCACTTTATTTATTTCAACTTTAAATAAACTTATATCTCGAAGCATAAGTTCAATGTGATATCAATTCAATTTAAAAAAAAAAAAACCTTTGTTCTTAAAAAATTGAGGACCAAGTACCAAAGACAAACCATGGTAAAGTTTAAACCATTTAAGAAACTTTGGTAGTTTAGAAGGATGTCGTTTTCTTTTAAATTAAGGTTTTATTAGTGTTGTTAGATGTCATACTCTAAACTTTATTAGTGTTTAATTTTTGAAATCAATTTATTTCTAGCTTAGTTTTATTCTTCTACTAGTTATAATTATGATTTGATTTTTATGCAATTTTTATTTCTGTTCTAACATTAAAAAAAAAAAAAAAAAAGGAATAATTTTTTGTTGTTTTCTTTTCTTGTAGCTCTAGACCAAATCTGTTTCTGTTAGTGCAATCGATCGCACTACAGTATATGCTCGATCACACTCAAGGCCAGAAGAACTGAAGTGCCTCTCGTGGCGGAAACAATAGGCACTTTGAGAGCAACGGAGTTTGGTTGTGATTTGGAGCTACAAAGTATTATTTTGGAGGGTGATTCATTACAAGTAGTCAATGCGCCGAGGTCAATGGCCTTAATTGGAGTAAATACGGACAAATCGTGGAGGTTGGGTTATGAAAGTGGTCCTAAATGGGTTAATAAGTGGGTAAATTTGTCGTACCAAGAGAGAGACTAATTGTGCCGCGCATAGATTAACTAAGGCCGCCGTTAAAAATGTCACAAAAAAAGGTGTGGATGGAAGAAATTCTTAATTATTTATGTGATGTAACTTTAGAGCAACGTCCTCTTCTATCTTAAAGATAAAATTGTCATACCAAGAGAGAGACTAATTGTATTGTGCATAGGTTAGCTAATGCCGCCATTAAAAATGTCACAAAAAGGTGTTGATGGAAAAAATTCTTAATTATATCTGTGATGTACTTTAGAGCAAAGTCCTCTTCTATCTTAAAGGTAAGTTTATCATACTATGAGAGTGACAAATTGTGTTGCACATAGGTTAGCTAAGGCCACCATTAAAAATGTCACAAAAAAGGTGTGAATGGAAGAAATTCTTGATTATATCTGTGATGTAACTTTAGAGCAACGTCCTCTTCTATCTTAAAGATAAATTTGTCATACCAAGAGAGAGACTAATTGTACTGCACACAGGTTAGCTAAGGCCGCCATTCAAAATGTCACAAAAAGGGCATGGATGAAGAAATTTTTAATTATATATGTGATGTAACTTTATAACAACGTGCTCTTCTATCTCAAAGATAAATTTGTCATACCAAGAGAGAGACTAATTATACTGTGCATAGGTTAGCTAAGGCCGCTATTCAAAATGTCACAAAAAGGGCATGAATGAAAGAAATTCTTAATTATATATGTGATGTAACTTTAGAGCAACGTGGTCTTCTATCTTAAATGTAAGTTTGTCATACCAAGAGAGAGACTAATTATGCTGCACATAGGATAGCTAAGGCCAATTAAAAGTGTCACAAAAAAGGTGTGGATAAAAGAAATTCTTAATTATATATGTAATGTGACGTAACTTTAGAGCAATGTGCTCTTCTATCTTAAAGGTAAATTTTTCATACCAAGAGAGAGCCTAATTGTGCAATGCATACGTTAGCCAAGGCCGCCATTAGAAATGTCACAAAAAGGGTGTGAATGAAAAAAATTCGTAATTATATCTATAATGTAACTTTAGAGCAACGTGCTTTTCTATCTTAAAGATATCAATAAAAGTTAAAATATTTTGTCTCCAAGAAATAGTTCAATCGGTTGGGATTATGTCTTATGAAACGGAAGTTACTAGTTTGAATCTCCCCTCTCCCTCTTGTGTGAACATATAAAAAAAAAAAAAGAGTTGAAATATTTCCTTTAAAAAATAAAATAAACAATATTACTCACTTTAATAACATATGTCAATTAATTGAAAAATCTTCTCAAACTTTTTTTTGTTTTTTTGTTTTTAGTCAATCTCCTCAAACTTAGATTGAAAGAAAATTTTGATGGTAGGAAAACTTGCGACTGACGCCATAGAAGGCAACAAAAAACGACACCACATCATGAATGGATTTATTTTCGATCAAACTATTAATTGTACTCTCATGCATATCCAGGTAATAAAGTAATATTATTTTATAGGTTACTATATAATTAAGATGAACAATTAGTCATTAATCTTTTTTATATTTTTTGGAAAAATATAAACTACCAATAAGTTGACAATATCTTTCCCAAGCTTTCAATTGAGATAATATCTTTCCAAACTTTCCAAACTATCAAACATTGTTGATCTTCCTCCCAATGATGAAAATATCATTAAAAAAACTAAAACTAAAACTAACTTTTTGTTAAAAGAAAAAAAGAAGAGAAGTGCTATACATTCCAATTTTTTTTTTCTCAAAAAATGAGTTCTCAAATGATGTATCATCATATCATGAGAATTATTATTTTGGAAAATGTGTCACTAACTCATGAGATGATAACATATTATTTGAGAACTCATTTTTAGAAGGAAAATTTGTGATGTATAACATTTCTTAAAAAAAAGAAAAAAAGCAAGGGAATAGAATTTTTTTTCCTGAATATACTACAGTACTTTTGTTTTATCAAAAATTATTTATTGTCATTTTTTTCTTTTTCCTGGTCTTGGGAGACATTGTGTAATTGGAAGCTTGGAGTTCCTAATTTTTTTTTCTTTTGCAATTGTAGATAAAATGACTAATTTTTACTGTCACTTTATCAAATTATCAGTCAATCGTATCAATCGTATAACTGTTTACTAAATAGAATTACTTATATATTACTTAAAAGACTCAACTGAAAAAATATACACAAACTTAATTTGAGAGAAATCTCCTCAAAACATGGCAAAGCATCTATGAGCCTAACCCACCATCAATAGCCTTTTTTTTTATTTTAATTTATGTTTGGAAGATAAGAAAAATAAAGAAATGAAAAAGACTAAAGCTCACCCAAATCCTAGCTTTTCTTCAACCCGCCCCCCCAACTGGTAATCTGTACAAAAGCCTCCCCCTTTTCTTGTATCCTACTTCTCCACCAAAAGCAAAAGTTAGGGAACCATAAACTTTAAATTATATGCATTTTTTCAACTCTATCTTTATCCTTTTTCTTTCCTATATTTTCTCTCCCATCTCTTCTTCATCATCCTCATCAGATTCCACTCAACACTCTCATGAACACCACTGTACTCTAAGAAGAACCCCTTTTTTTCTGATCCAAAAATCCAGAACTTTTGTTTTTCTTTCTCCACAAGCAAACATGTTTTCATCCACCCCATTTGTCCTCTGTTTTGCTCTGTTTCTGTCCTTACCGCTTCTCTTCGTCTTCGGCCCTCAAATCCTCCCTCCGACGCGCTTCTCCGATGACCTCGACGACCTCGCTCTCTTCCATAAGGCCACCCGCGCTTCGTCTGCCGCGCGCACGCGCTCCACGGTCTCACGGTTGGGCACCGCCACGAATCCCAAGCCGAAGATTGCCTTCCTCTTCCTGACGAACTCCGACCTCTCTTTCGCTCCCCTGTGGGAGAAATTCTTCCATGGCAACCGTCACCTCTACAACATCTACGTCCACGCCGACCCATCTGTGAAAATCACCCCTCCCGGCGGTGTATTCCAGGGCCGGTTCATCACGCACGCGAAGAAGACGGAGCGAGCGTCGCCTGCTCTCATCTCCGCCGCGCGTAGACTACTCGCCACGGCGCTTCTCGACGACCCATTGAATTCGTACTTCGCTCTCTTATCCCAGCATTGCGTCCCTCTGCATTCCTTCCGCTTCGTCTACAAATTCCTTTTCCGCAACACTTTAAGGTTAACAACCATGAAAGAAACACTCTCGTCGCCTCCTGTACCAACGTATCAGAGCTTCATCGAAATACTCTCCGACGAACCCACCTTGGTCGACCGCTACAACGCTCGCGGCGAGGACGTCATGCTTCCCGAAGTCCCGTTCGAGCAATTCCGGGTCGGATCTCAGTTTTTCACGCTGACCCGTAAACACGCGCTGCTGGTATTAAGAGACAGCAAGCTATGGAGGAAATTCCGGCTGCCGTGCTTGAACGTCGACACGTGTTACCCAGAGGAGCACTACTTTCCGACGCTTTTGTCCATGGAAGACCCCGGTGGGTGTACCCATTACACGCTCACGAGGGTGAACTGGACAGCCAGTTTTGACGGGCATCCCCACCTGTACACGCCGGAGGAAGTGTCGGCTAAGCTTCTGTACAAGTTGAGGGAATCGAATTCGAGCTATTCGTACTTGTTCGCTCGGAAGTTCACGCCCGATTGCTTGTTGCCGTTGATGGAGATCGCTGATGATGTCGTTTTCCGGGATTGAAGTGAACTCGGGTATGCTTTCTTCTTCACTCTTATCACTTGCTTAATTTTTTTCTTCCCTCTTGACTTTAATGGAATGCTTATTTTCTTCAATTATTGACCCAAAAAGATCCCATTTTTTGTTTTTGGATCGAGTTTGGACGAATTCTTGGTTTGGTTATAATTAGGCCGAGTTGACTCAGTTAGGGTCTGAGTTGGTTGCCTGAGTCTGTTTAGTTTCTTCTTTACTGCAAAGAACTGTTACCATCAGTTTCGCTTAGGGATCTGGATGGCAGTTACTTTGAATATAGCAATTTGCAGTTACTTTGAATAGAATTTGCAGTTACTTCTGTGCTCTTGCTAGTTGCTACTTTTGTTTTAACAATTAAGGTTGGATTCTACCTTTGTCCATTGTCTCTGCTAACCATATCCACTACAATTAGGTCGTCGGAATTTCACAGAAATTCGAGCAGTTTAAGAGAGAGAAGCTATAGGACATACTTATCTCCGCGGGGTTGTGAGAATTCCATAGGTAGGCATCATAACATGATCTCTTAGATTGCCCAAATTTGGTGAAATTCAGACAGCTTAATTGTAATGAATCGTTATCCTTGTCCATTTGTCTTTAGTAGCTGCTCAGTTTCTCTGCCTATTATGGGCATTTCATTCAACTCAATACCTTTGGTGAGTACAATTTTGGTTCTACCATGAGGCTGGTAGGTCAGCCATCAATATGTAGTGGTTAGTGCGGAGCTTTTTAGGTTGTGAATGGAAGATTTTTAAAAGACTTAGGGATACCAAATTTAGACCTCTTTGGCAGAATGAGGATCCCCTGCACTTAGGCGGCTTGAATTGCTAATTTGCTGGCATATGGTATATATCCGGATCCTTCTTTGGCATGGCATCTGGTAGCAGGCTCGTGAGTATCAATGGCTAAAACTATGTCTATTAGGGTACTTTATTATACTCAATTATTTGGTGAGTTTGAAGGGGCACCTTTGGTGCGGTTTAGGTGTGAGGATGTGACTGGTTACCCTTCAATATGTAGTGGTTGATGGGGAGCTTTTTGTGTTGTGATTGGAAGATTGGGAAAGACTTGGGCTGCCAAATATTTGCTTCTTTAGTATAGCATCTAGCACCACATCTCATATTTCTAGTCCTAATGATCAAATTGAGTAGTGGTACTCTTAAAATCCATTGTGGTTTCTATATCAGCTGTTTAAAAAAATAAAAGAAAAGACACTTAAAACACATCACGTTAATCGGTATAAAATAGGTATGATAAATGCATTTGAGATTTCTGGTCCTACTGATTAAATTGAGTAATATTACTCTTCACACTCACTAACGTGTGTTTTAAGCGTACTGTTTAAAAAATGAAAGAAAAGGCACATCACGTCAATCGGTGTAAAATAGATATGATGAATGAGTGTAGAGTTCAGACTTGTGAGGCATATGTATCTTAGAAGAAGATAAACAAAATGTTTGAGAGATTGCAGATATTTGGCTAAGGATTAGCATGGTATTAAGGCTCTAATTTTGATGTATTCTGTCGCCGACAAGGATGCTTTATTGTCATTGAAAAATACTCGGACTTTTCTATGAATTCACGAGTTGGGACAAGGTGTCTGCTAACCTTGAATATTATATTGAAAGGGACAATTAGAAGAAATATAATAAGGTATTTTTTGTAAGAAGCAATAAGCATTAAGCACGCAAGCTGTACAACATTGAGACTTTGAGATTTTTATATGTTGAAATGTTTACTAGGCTTGAGCGACCTGGTGAAGCTCGATTCTGTGGTCACGTGTCATTTGTAGATCTATTTTAGGTTCCGTCTTTCTTAAAGCTTCTGTGGTAATGCGGTAACGTGTCATTTGCAGATGTGCTTAATGCTTTCCTTAGAGCGTTACTTACACAACCGACTAATTAAATGTTGCATCACTTTAGTATAAGACGAGTAACATTTGGCCTCCTCAAACTAGTACTCTGTTACAGTTAACACACTTCGCACTTCGTTAGCATTTTTCATTAAATTGAACGGAAATTGTGTCTCGTATTGCCCATCTGATTTTTTGTCAATTAGGCTTATAGTTTGCCATAGCCTGAATTTTTATTTATTTATTTTTTCAAAATCCCAAAAGAAAAGAATTCCAAAACACTAACATTTACATCTCACCAACTATGAAAGAAAGGTTTTGTAACTACTGACCATAAATGCTTGATTTGTAGTTATTTATTTTTTCAAAATCCCAAAAGAAATGAATACCAAAACACTAACATTTACACCTCACCAACTATGAAAGAAAGGTTTTGTAACTACTGACCATAAATGCTTGATTTGTAGTTATTTCATTCAACTTACCAAACGAGGAACAAAGAGGAACTATTTCATGTTTCATATTAGATTTTACAGCATCTGACAATGTATATATTGCCCATGTCACCACGGCATTTAAATTTTTTAAATGATGTGGCACCATGTACACCATTATATGCTGTAAAATCTAATCTAAACCATGAAAGAACTCATCTCATTTTCACCTGAAATGGAAAGGATCCTATTCCACCAAATGAAGACACTTGCTGTACCTGCTCAATTAAAATAGTAACTTTAATCTTGTTCTCACATTAGATCTTCTCCATTTCACTATAGAGAATTCACATTTTACGGTGCATGTGGTGCTATATTATTTAAAACTTTAAATGATATAATAACAAATAAACTATTAGATCTGCCGAATCTATTTTGGACCAAAAAGTAGATCACCCATTTCATTTGAAATAGAGATGACCAAGAACCCCTCGATGTTAACCAGAATGTTATGAGCTTAGGTTGCACTATAGAATATAGTATTTATTATAAGACTCTAACATACATTCAATGCATATGACCATGGAAGACCCAGATCTGAAAGTTGTCCCTTTTGTTTACTAGACCACCACCCATTGACAAATATGAAAACATTTTTTCAAAGGAGAAGGGTCTTTAGCTCATGTACTCATGTGGGTTTTATTTATTTATTTATTTTTTAATATCTCTGATTATTCTTTCAGCAGATCTGCTCTCTCTCTCTCTCTCTTTCTCTCAAGTTTCCCACTCACGTGACTCCTTTTTTTCTTTCATTATTTCTCAGGACATTGAATGGGAATCTCTTGGACTTTGGGAGTGGAGATGAATTATGTATGCTTGGTTTGTGGGACAAGACCCACACCCCAATATCAACTCTAAGGAAGAAAAAAGCTTTAATCGTAGCTGTTTGTTTGTATAGAAGGTGGGATCGTTCTCAAGTGTGATGGCTTACCCTTTTTTTTTTTTTAAATGAATGTATGTTTATATGGACGGTGGGCTTAGCGTGGAGTAGGAAAAAGCAGTAAGCAAGGCACGTTGCTTTTTTCCTATTTTATTGGAAGAAAAGTTCTCCCATTTGCCTTTCCGCAACCTTCTCTAGTTTCAATATGTGGCGTTTTCTTTCATATTTATCTCGTCTTGTGCCTCTGATTTTTGGTATGGATCAATAAAATGGAGAAATGGAGAGCAATAATACCCTATTTTGCACGGCCTGACTGGGCTTCGAGTACCATCCAAATAAGAAGAGAACCACGGGGGTGGCGTCGGCGTGAGGGTCACAGGGGAGCTTCTGATGGTCAAGTTCATCACTCTGTGTGTGAGAGAGATTAGAATGGAGTTAGGCTTTGGATCCTAGCTTATTTTTATCGATATCAAATTTTATAAATATAAAAACATATATATGTTGTCATGTTATTTAAAATTAATATGATATTATGTACATCATCAAGTGGTTTTTTGAAATGAGAAATGCTATGCATGTTATCAGTCTCACACTTTTAAATGCACATTTTTTAGCGTGATAATAAAAATTATCGATTCAATAATAATTCTTATGAAGTTTAGAGATAATTTTCTTGTTAGCCAGAGAGTGTATGAGATTACTCAAAATGGACTAATCACACGGCTAAACTGTTGAGAGAAGTGTGGTGCATTGGCAACGAAAGTCAAAAGGAGATGGTGCAGAAGAAAATACTAAAAGAGATTAGGTCGGCTGCTCAATTGAAAACAATATCCCAAAATTTTAAATTGTCAGATATAGACAGTGAGTCAGATATGAAATCTCATCTAATGTATTCCTGATTTTTTTTTTAAATGTCCACACAAGATTTGGTTTTAAGATAAGTTATAATTTATTTATTTATTTTATAAAAAAAGTTAATAATAAATATGATTGAATTGGTAATAAATGATTGGTTTTTTTGGGGCAAATATGAGGTATTTGAAAAGATTAATGTCATCATTTGATGCATTTTAATTAAGATACTCTTTAATTCATTGGAATTTGAATAATATCTGGTTGAGAGTCCTACCATGCCGTCCATCTGCAAAAGTGGTCTTTTGCAGCATCCAACCACATGGTGACACATCACCGAGCTTATTTTGACAAAATAAGCTCAAATCACCAAATAAACCCAAATAAACAACCAAAGAAAGACCCACGTTAGCAAACCCACAACTAAAGAAAGACCCACGCACCGGAGACCCATGCCGGCTGTGGGTTTGGCCACGCCAGCAATGGGTCTAGCTTCTCGCTGGCCGTGACCTGAATCTAAAACTGCTGTGACCCGACTCTGAACCCACCGTGACCTGTCGAAATCTGCCTCAAAACTCAATTCTAATGCCTAAAATCCATTTCTAATGCCTAAAAAAATCATTTCTAATGCCTCAAACCTCATTTCTAATACCTCAAAACTCATTTTTGGATTCAAATATAAAACCTAGAGGGGAAAAGTTAACCTTTTAGGGATTTTATCACCCTAAAGGCTGGAAAAAATGGCTCCGGCACTAGAAAATTGCCTGAAAAAATGACTCACGGTGAGAGAAGGAAGAAGAAACGAAAAAAGAGAAGGAACCTCCATGGCCATCCTGTTGCAGCTTGAAGAAGAAGAAGAAGAAGAAAAGAAAAAAGAGAAGGAAGAAGAAGAAGGTATGGTGTGGAGAGAAGGAAGAAAAAGAAAAAAAAAATGAGAGAAGTGATGAATGATGATAGTGTCGGCAGGCGTTGAGAGAAAAGAAAAGAAAGAAAAAAAAAATTGAAAGAAATTTAATGTATTTGGGCTTATACTATTTTGGTGCAATTTTTGAGCTTAAACTGAACTGTCAATTAGGGATTGGGTGCTGCAAAAGTTGAGATTTTTAGCCCATCCGCATTGAAGTTAAATTCTATCTGGTTAAGTTATATTTTAGGAATATTTTTGTTTACTCAAAAAGTAAAAAGACAAGAACACTTCTTCAATATAACTAACTAAATATTTTACTGTTCAAATAATCTTGTTCTATTTTACACAGTTTTAATGTTAATCATTCATTGGCATCATTGTTGTAGATGACTACCTCAAATTTTAAAATTTGATCCATTCATTACATCTTACGATCTGTAGAGGTTTTTGTGTTACTGATGCAATTGGGTTTGACATGTTAAACACTAAAATTACTTACCTCGGTAACGCACACCAATTAGATATAATGGAAGACTCAAATTTTAAAATTTGATGATCTTATATTTTTAGAAAATCGAAGGAGATCTCAGTTCTTATTATCCAACGGTCCAACCCCTCCTTGGTTTCTATATAATTTCTTCTCTTTCTCTTTCTCTTTTTCTTTCTCTTTTTTCTTTTTCTTTACTTTGTGTGGGAAGACGGAAGCTTTATTATCACCGCCCATTCACCTCCTATAAATATAAGAACAACATACTCTATTATTCTCGGGACGAGTTTTCAATATTTGTCTGAAGATTCTCCTGTAGATACCCAAATATAAAAACAATGAAGGCATGTCGTTCTTAAATACAGCACCTCTGCCATCGACACACCCCTTTACTGGCTTCCCTGCCTCCAGATCCACCATAAGCCACCGCCAACCATCCTCTCCACTAGTGTGTGAGGCAAACATACTGCCGCCGCCTCCTCCGGTGGTGTTCAGTTCCACCTCTGCATCTGAGAGCCGATCTCCACCTTCCTTAATAACTAAGTGTTCTTAATTTAATTGGTAATAGTGCTACAACTTTGCAAGTGATGTAGACAGTGGTGGAGCCAAAGGCTACTTTTCCATTGGCTTTCTTATTCTAAATTTTGCTCAACCAATTCGTGGTTGCCTTTGCTTGTCGTCTACTTGAAGTATATAAACTTGGTGGCAAGTTATTGATCAGTAATTATCACTAATTATCTATCTTATATATAATATATATTAGGGTTAAATGCCTTTTTGCCCCTGTGATTTAACAACATTATTTTTGCACCCTAAGGTTTAGTTTTTATCACATAAAAATACATTGGGTTTACATAAAGATGAATATGGTACGTCTGTCTAAATTATGTTCAAAATTTGACAAAAAGCCACATCAACACCAATTAGGAAAATGTTAGAATGTAATAAACTACCCATATTTGGCCCATAAAAGTCTATGTGGCATCCAAAAAAAAATTTTAAAATATCTTTGCAATAAAAAATAACCCACAATGCAATAAATAAAGGATGCTACATAGATTTTTATAGGCCAAATGTGGATAGTTTATTGCATTATAGCATTTCCCTTAAAATATTGACATATGTCTATATACTTAATTAAAAATGATTTTTTTACAAAAATTATATTTAATTAATAATAATAATAATTATTTTTTTTAAAAAAATCTCCATTTGGAGGATGGCTGGCCACCCCCTCAAGCCACCCCAAATCCAGCCATTTGGGGGTGGTTGAGCCACCCTTTGGCGATATGGCCACCCCCCAATGGGTCTGGGGGTAGTTTTGGCCATCACCATTTGGCCCCTTGGGGTGGCTAAACTACCCCATGGGTTGTGGCCAATCCAGCTAGATGGAGGTGCCTGGCCCCATAGCCAAAGACCATCCCCAATTTTTTTAAAAAAAATTAATTAAATATAATTTTTTAATATTTTTCAAAAATATTATTATTTATTTTTAATTAGGTATATAGGCACACGTCAATTTCTTAATAGTATTGATGTGACTTTTTGTTAAATTTTAAACAAAGGTACTACCATCTCTGTTTTTATATAAACCCAAAATACCTTATGTGATAAATACTAAACTCTAGGAGACAAAAAATAAAGTTGAGCCACAACAACAAAAATGTATTTAACCTTATATATTATTATTATTATTTTGTAGAAAACCCTATATATTACTATATATTATTATATATTAAATATAACTAAAAAAATCGACATTTAATACTTTGCCTAAATCTCTTATAATAAGAGAGATATTCTCATATGGCTATAGTGGGACTCTATGTTTCCCTTGGAAGCTATATATATTACCACAAATTTTCACACAAACAAAACAACCATGCATGGCCGCTTCTCGCTGGCCTCTTTTTCCGTATTATTTTGGTCACTTCCTTGGCATCGATCACTAATTATTGCTTCAATTAATTGTTTTTCTATTTCATTTTTAATTTCTTTTTTATTTCTCTCAAATATTTGTAGATCACTCACTGACGTATTTGCTCAATGATTGAACGAAAAACATAAAAAAGCATTGACAACGATGTTGTCGATTTAGGTGAGAAAGCTGATGTCGTAAGCCTACTATTTGGTACAAGTCTGAGACCACCTTGGTATCAGAGCCGTAAGAGTTGGATGATATGTAATTATCCTTTGATTTTGTTCTTTGCTGCCTATGATCTTTGAACTTACTATTTAACCTTTTTAACCTCTCTCTGTCTGATTCAATCATACCACCCCATCAGTTTTATCTGAGGTACTTATAAGTCCCGTTTTTATCTAAGTATTGGCATTCAAGGCATTGGAAAAAGATAAGTGTCTCGACCCAAGGTATGTGTAGTTAGGAGTTTATCAACTGTTTGTATGTTTACAGAGTTTAAATGGTGAACTTTTAGGTTGCTAGAATGTGGAGATCAAATTCTTCTGTTAGTTCTAGGTCATCAGGGCTGCCCCCTAATATTGTTAGAAATGGGTTTTGGGCCTAACTCAACCTAAAAGCTAGCTCAAGAGTTGAGGTTTACCCTCAACCTTATAAATAGCCCATCTCCTTAATACCCAAGCAATGTGGGACTTCCAACACGCCCCCTCACATGTGGCGGGAGGACATTCAAGCCAACACGTGCAACAAATGGGTGACGGTGGACAACAGCTAATTGAGCCTGGCTTTGATACCATGTTAAAGTTGACACATGGATGAAAATAATTTCCTCACATACCCATCTGATTGGGCTTTCATTAGATTAAATAGAATTGAATCTTACAACTGTTACAAAGAGAAATTGAATCCTATAACTGTTACAAATCTAGAAATAATACAAAATAAATGCACACGTTACAAATCTACAGATAATGACAAAATAAATGCACATGTTACAAAGAGATCATGATTATGAGAAAATAAATGATCATGATTATGAGAAAATAAATGCACACTTCAAATTCAAATTCAATTGACCAAATAGTAACGTCAATTTTTTAGACACAATTTTTCCTCAATTTTTTTTTTTGTTTGCTCATTTTGCAATGACTGAAGTACAACCTACAGTGATTTCTTCATCTGAGGGCAGCGAAACACAAGGATCAGTCAATGATCCTCATTATGTTCATCACTCAGATAGTCCAACCATGGTGCTTGTTACACCTCTTCTATCCGGAGATAATTATGGCACATGGCTTCGTGCTATCACTATGGCTTTGCGTGCCAAAAACAAATTGGGTTTTGTGGATGGCACCTTGACTAAGCCAACTTCATCTAATGATCTCTCTCAATGGGAAAGATGCAATGATCTTGTATGTTCATGGATTCTTAATTCTGTTACGGGTGAGATTAAGCAGTATTTTATATCTTTGAGACCCGCCAGGAGATTTGGTTGGATCTTTGGACGATTCTCCCAATCCAATGCTCCACAAATTTATCGATTGAAGCGTCAATTTCTTCTCTTAAACAAGAGAACATGCCTGTTTCTGCATATTTTACAAAGCTCAAGTCACTATGGAATGAGCTCAATTCTCTTGTAGTTATCCAGCCATGCACATGTGGACATGGGAAAGCTATTGCGGATCAATTGCAACAAGATAGGGCAATGGAATTTTTACAAGGTCTTCATGAACGATATGGTGCACTTCGTAGCCAAATACTTCTCATGGAGCCTTTTCCTAGCACAACAAGAATTTATTCACTTGTTCGTCAAGAAGAAAAACAACAAGAGATACATTCTTCATTATCCCCAACTCCAGATGCTGCAGCTTTTATCACCAAGCCCACAAATCGAGGCGGCCAACTCAGTCGTAAGCCACGCTAACATTGTGATCATTGTGGCCGTGATGGTCACTCTAAAGACCGTTGCTTCAAACTTGTTGGGTATCCTCCAAAGAAGACTGATGTTCTTGCTAAGACCCCTAAAACTGAAGATTGTGCCATGGTGTCACCACCATCCATCACTCAAGAACAGTACAACAAATTACTTGCTATGCTCTCTTCAGGTAGCATCAATTCTAGTGTTTCCCTAGCAGGTATAGCACTTATTGCTCACTCTGCTTCTACGTGGATTATTGATACAGGAGCTACTAACCACATGTGTCACTCATTATCTTTGTTTTCCTCTTATAAATCTTGTCCAACTCCATCTTTTGTTCAACTTCCTGATGGGTCGAATGCATCTATTACACATATTGGAACTATTCATCTTTCACCCACTATTAAACTTGAGAACGTTTTCTTCATCCCATCATTCAAATTTAACCTTTTATCTGTTAGTCAACTAGCAAAGACTAATAATTGCTTAGTGACTTTCTCCTTTACTCAATGTTTTTTTCAGGACCTATCAATGAAGAGGACGATTGGACAGGGTAATGTTCATGAGGGGCTATACTATTTCCAGGCAGCTTCGGCAATGACAGTCATTAAAAACTCTTCCATTGATTTGTGGCATTGGCGGCTTGGACACTTATCTTATCATATTTTGCATAATTTAGCTAAGAATGTTCCTTTCATTTCTTGTTCAAATAATCCTGCTTGTGAAATTTGTCCTCAAGCCAAACAAGGGCATTTGCCATTTTCTTCTAGTTCTATTAATACTAATAGACCTTTCGCTTTAATTCATTGTGATATTTGGGGAAGTTTTTCCCAACAATCTTTAAATGGTTCTCGTTATTTCTTAACCATTGTTGATGATTTTAGTCGATGTACTTGGGTTTATTTGATGCATGTCAAGTCTGAGACTAAAACCATTTTGCAATCTTTTTTTTCCATGGTTAAAACTCAATTCAATTCTTGCATACAACAAGTTAGATCAGACAATGGTTCTGAATTTCTTTCCAATGATATGCAAAAATATTTTTCAGAACGTGGCATAATCCATCAACGAAGTTGTGTTGGGACTCCGTAACAAAATGGTGTCGTTGAACGTAAGCATCGACATATTCTTGAGGTTGCCCGAGCTCTTCGTTTTCAAGCGCACTTGCCCTTACAATTTTGGGGTGAGTGCGTTCTTACTGCCACGTATTTGATCAATAAAATGCCATCTTCTCTTTTATCTGGAAAATCTCCACATGAAATTCTATTCCACTCAAAACCAAATTATTCTCATTTGCGTGTTTTTGGGAGTTTATGTTTTGCTCGCAACCATAGCATTAAACATAAATTTGATCAACGAGGTAAACCTAGCATTTTTATTGGCTATCCTTATGCTCAAAAAGGTTACAAAATTTTTGATATAGCCACTAAAACCATTTTTACTTCTCGAGATGTCATATTTCATGAAGGAATTTTTCCATTTCGTGATTTATCTAAATTTCCAAACTCATCTTCTGATGTCATTCCTTTACCTTTGAGTGATGATCCCAATTTTGATTTTCCTCTTGCTAAAAATGATGCAATCACTTCTCCAATTGAACAGTTGGATTTAGAACCACCTAGTGTGGAACAAAATCCTATCACTCCTCCAACTAGTCCACAAATTAATCGGCCTAGTTGCATTCGGCGTCCTCCTTCATACTTGGTTGATTATCAATGTGCCATTGCTACTCATGAACAACTACCTTCTCTATTGGACTATAAGTTGAAAGGTACACCTTACCCACTTCATCAATATATTTCTTTTTCTAATTTTTCACTTGCACACAGAGGGTTTCTTTCTTCTATTTGTTCAACAGATGAGCCTAGAACCTTTTCTCAAGCAATGAAATCACCATTATGGCGGGAAGCTATGGAAAAAGAAATTGAAGCTCTTGAAAAAAATGATACTTGGAGCCTCATTTCTCTTCCACCCAACAAGAAACCCATAGGATGTAAATGGGTGTACAAGATTAAATACCGATCGGATGGAACAATTGAGCGCTATAAAGCCCGTTTGGTAGCAAAAGGTTTTACTCAGATTGAAGGATTGGATTACCATGAGACTTTTGCACCTGTTGCAAAATTGGTAACCGTTCGAACCTTGCTTTCTATTGCATCCATCAAGCAATGGTCCCTACATCAACTAGACGTTAATAATGCCTTTTTACAAGGCGATCTTAACGAAGAGGTATATATGGTACTTCCACCTGGGTTTTGCCGAAAGGGGGAGACACGGATTTGTAAACTGAACAAATCTATCTATGGGTTGAAGCAAGCATCACGTCAATGGTTTGCAAAATTTTCATCTACCATCATGCAAGCTGGTTTTTCTCAATCAAAGTATGATTATTCATTGTTTTTTAATCATACTGGCAATTCTTCTACTTTTGTCTTGGTCTATGTAGATGACATCATCATTACAGGAAACAATGATTTGGCTATTAACCAGCTCAAGCAATTTCTCGAGAAGAAATTCTTCATCAAAGATCTAGGCAAGCTTAAATATTTTCTTGGCATAGAGGTTGCCCGTTCAAAAAAAGGCATATTTCTTTCTCAAAAGAAATACACCTTAGACATTCTCAAGGATACTGGTTTGATTGGAGGACGTGTCTCTGATTTTCCTATGGAGCAGCACTTGCATTTATCACCAGATGATGGGACTTTACTTCCTGACCCCACTCCTTATCGTCGATTGGTGGGATGTCTTATATACCTTACTGTTACAAGACCTGACATTAATTATTCGGTCAATATTCTTAGTCAGTTTATGCATTATCCTCGAACGGCTCATATGGATGCTGCGCACTGTGTGGTTCGATATTTGAAGGGTTCCATTGGTAAGGGAATTTTTTTATCATCATTGAGTACTATACATTTGCAAGGTTATTGTGATTCAAATTGGGTAGGGTGCCCTTTTACTCAGTGATCCATTATAGGCTATTGCATTTTTCTTGGTTCCAATCTTGTTTCTTGGAAAACTAAGAAACAGGCTACAATTTCTCAATCTTCTGCTGAAGTTGAATACCGAGCCATGGCTACTTTAACATGTGAGCTTCAATGGTTAAAATATTTGTTGAACGATATGGGTATTTCTCATTCTTCTCCAATCACAATGTTTTGTGACAACCAAGCTGCCTTGCACATCACCAATAATCCAGTTTTTCACGAATGCACAAAGCATATAGAAATAGATTGTCATTTCATTCGGGAAAAGCTACGTCAAACTTATTGCTCCAAGATATATACCCCATCTCATCAACTTGCAGGATGTCTTAACAACCATTGGGTAGAGATGCATTTCATGGTTTAATTTGCAAGTTGGGCGTTATTTCCATACGATCCAACTTGAGGGGAGTATTGACGTTACTATTTGGTCAATTGAATTTGAATTTGAAGTGTGCATTTATTTTCTCATAATCCATGATCTCTTTGTGTATTTATTTTGTCATTATCTAGATTTGTAACAGTTATAGGATTTATTTTGTATTATTTCTAGATTTGTAACAGTTATAGGATTCAATTTCTCTTTGTAACAGTTGTAAGATTCAATTCTATTTAATCTAATGAAAGCCCAATCAGATGGGTATGTGAGGAAATTATTTTCATCCATGTGTCAACTTTAACAAATATTGTTAACAGTGAACAAATGTCATTTGAAAGTGACAATGTTTTTAATTTTCACAAATGGACTATCCCTAAGTTAAATACTAAGGACACTTATCTTGACTTCTTTTGGATTAATTCAACTTTTAAGTCTGAATATGCTGTTAAAACTGTTGAAAAAACCTTTGCTATTTCTGGGAAGGATTGTACCTTCCAATTGTTTGACAAAAAGTTTGTTAAAGCCTCTAAGGCTAAGAAATATAGATTTTTGCATATTGGATCTGTTCAAATTGTATTAAGCCTTAACAGCTTGGCATTGATGCTTCATTTTACTTTGTTTAAGAGATGCTAGATTTCTTAATTTTAGAGTTAGTACTCTTGGAATGATTCAATCTTCTGTTTATGCTGGACCTATACATTTTGATGTTTTCCCTAACATGTCTATTTCTTTAGACGATATTCATGTTCTTAAATCTTTGACTTTGAATTTACAAACCAAAGGTTATGATATGGAAGAAGGTAGCAGGCCTCTTGCTATCATCTATCATCGTATATTACGTATTGATGAAAACTAACTTGAATCCTCAAGCTATTTTCAAAGACCCTAATGGATGTACATTGATTGAAAGCTCCACTCAAAATGCTTCTATAAGTTCAAAAATGATTCAATGGGATAAGAATTTCCCAATGAATGGCTTTTGGAAAATGTTTCAAAAAATATGGCCACAATCTTCCAATGTGACATTATTGAGCAAGATATGAATGGAGATGTTAAGATCAATTTTGCAGATCTATTTTCCGTCGGTTCAAAGACCTCTTCCAATGAAAAAGGAGGAATTCCTTTGCTGGTTCTTCTACCATGAAGGAATTAGAAAGAGATAAAGAAATTGATGATTTGCTTGCTTGCTAAATGAAGAATGAATTGTGCTAATTCTCAAATTTTCAAGCCTTTTATTCTACCAAATCCCATCCTCTCTAAAGGAGATGATGAAGGTGGTTCCATGTCTCCTTCTCGCTTCATGAATGCTCCTCTTCCTCCTAATCCCTCCTCCCTCCTCATCAACTTCCCAATCAAGTTTTAAATGTAAATACTTAATTTCTTTTCTCAAATTGATTGGCAACTTTGCATAAAGATTTTTCTTCAAAAGAAAATCAAATTTTAGACATGCTTACTATGCCAAATTTTCTCAAAAGAAAGAGATAAGATCAAAATTCAATGGACTAAAAATGATTGAATCTCAAAAACATATTTTGTTTTTGTTTATTTGCAAAAATATTTTCCTCTTGATGACAATACCTTGAATGTTGTCAAAAAGAAATTTGTAAAAGAAGACAAGTCTTGTCAATGCTTCTCATCCTCCTCTTGAAAATATTTTGATTGATGTTAAAGGAGTCTTTAAAGCCTCTCCTTTAAAAACCTATGATGATTGTCCGATGAATCTGGATGATTATTGAACAAAATAATTTTGTCAATCAATCTTCATACTATTGGGCAACAACTTGATCGTATTGAAGAAAAGTTTTCTTCCTTCTAATGAAATCCTTTGATTTCTCTTCCTAAAAGAAAATCTCTTGGTTTAAAACCAAGTCTACAAAAACTCTTGAAAAAATTGAAGATATGCTTCGATTTGAAAATTAACCAAGCAAGTTCTTCAAAAATTATCTCCTCTTCCCCTATGATTGATTCTTCTATTTCCCATGATTCAACGATTACGATATTAAAATGCTTGAAGAATTTTGGAAAGAAGATCCGGAACCAAAAGTTCAAAGGATTTATGACAAATCTAAATCTGTTGGTTTTACAAAAATTGGTATTCAGGACCTACTCCTCCAGATTTGTTTGAAGAAAGATTCTTGCAAACTCAATTCTCGTTTCTTTTCCGATAAGATTTATGAATGGAATATTGATGGTTTATTTGAACAAGAATTGCGAATAAGATGAATCATATGTCTATGGTTGCTAATGCTTATGATCACTAACCAAAATTTATCTCAATCTGAAATTGTTGATTTGCTTGCTACTGGGTTTTTGGTACCTTCGTTCTTGGTGGGATAAACATCTCACCGAAGAAACTAGAGAAGGAATTAGGAAAGCAATCAAAAAGGGTGGCGATGGTTTCTATTTTTAATGAAAAATTGGCATGGGCGAACGATTGTGTGAATACTTTGATTTATACAATTATTAAACATTTTATTGGTACTCCTTCTAATATGCGCTAGGATTTCGATTATTTGAATAATCTTAGATGTCCTACTATGTCGATTATAATGGTATCAAGATGTTTTTCATTCTGTGTTATGCTTAAAATTGACAATCAAAAACCTTATTGGAAGGAAAAATTTATTGATGGATTACCTTCATTATTTGCTCATAAGGTTAAAGATGAATTGATAAATCTATCTTTGGGATGATTGACTATGAAAACCTCAATGGTGATTTGTTTTCTACAGTCAAGAAACTAGGTATTAGAATGTGTATTGATCAAAAGTTGCTAAGGCAACAATTAAAAAATTCTAAAAAAGTTAAGTATGAAATGGGAAATTTCTGTGAACAGTTTGGATTGCCTCCTGTTGCTCCATCCAGAGCCAATAGGAAGAAATCTAAAAAACTTTCCAGAAAGGAACCTGCCCCATATTATAATACTTATAAGAAAAGAAGATTTAATAAGCCTTCTACTTCAAAGAATTTTTCTAAAAAATTCAAGAAAAATACGAAGAAGAAGCCTGAATCTAAGTTTGAAAAATATTTTTCTAAAGGAAAATGTTTCAATTGTGGAGAAACAAGACATTTTGCTGATAAATGTCCCAAAGCTCCCAAAAAGATTAAACAAGAGATAAATGCTTTAAATATTTCTGAAGATGAAAAACGAAATATTTTTCAAATTCTTCAAAATAATGCTTTTCTGATTTTTCTTTGATGAAGACTTCATGACTTCTGATGATTCTGATTATCATTCGGCAAGTGAGTTTTCTAAAGATGTAAAAATTGGATGTTTTGACTCTTGCTGCAACAAGAAAGTTTTTGTTTTAACAAAGACTAAAGATCATGAAAAAATGCTTTTAGATATCATTTCAAAAATTGAAAATCCTGAATTAAAAGAAGAATATCTTAAAAACTCAAGAAACTGATTTCTAAGAAAGAAAAACCTCCTTCAACGTCAAGAATATCACTTGAAGAAACTTTGGAAAGGTTTTCCAAACCTAAAACCAAAGAAATTACTATCTCTGATTTGCAGTATGAGATCGAATATCAAGAATGATATTGTTGAGTTAAAAAAGGAAGTAGATGTTTTGAAAACTAATAATAAGACTTTGGAACAAGAAATCTTGCTTTCAAAACTTAATGGATGTTTTCCTGAAAACAAATCTGATAATGAAGATGCTAAATCTGAATCTTCTGAGCATTCTAATGAAGTACAATCTAACAATATGTTTCCTGATGACTTTAAGGTTATTAGTTTGCTTAATAAAGTCTATCCACCAAAGTGGTATGCTAAGGTTCATATTGTTGTTGCTAAAGATTATGCTTTTGATGCCATTGCTTTATTTGATACTGGTGCTGATCTAAACTGCATTCAAGAAGGATTAGTTCCTAGTAAATATTTTGAAAAATCCATTGAAAAACTATCTTCGGCCAGTGGGAACAAAATGCAAATTAATTTTGAATTAAATGATGCTCATGTGTGCCAACACAATGTTTGTTTTCATATTCCCTCTATTCTTGTTAAAGGCATGTCTGAACAGGTTATTCTTGGAATTCCTTTCATTTCCATGATTTTCCCTTTTACTGCTGATTTTGATGGTATATCTACTGTAAAAATGGGTATTCCCATTGTTTTTCCATTTGCTTCTAAGTTTGAAGTTGATATTTGTCATCGTTCTCTGAACATGATTTATGCTAAGACAAAACATCTTAATTTTCTCAAACAAGAAATTAAATACAAAAGGATTTCTAAGCAAATATCTGATAAATTGCTTCAATAAAAAATTTCTGCTTTTCAAAATGAAATTATTGATACTGTTTGCTTTGATTTGCCCAATGCTTTTTGGCATAGAAAGAAACACATAGTTTCTCTCCCTTATGTCAAAGATTTCTCTGAAAGAAAAATTCCCACTAAGGCTCATCCCATTCAAATGAATGTAGAGCTCTTAGAATTCTGCTAGAAAGAAATTTCTGATTTGCTTGCTAAGGGTATAATTCGTAAGAGTAAATCCCCTTGGTCATGTGCTGCTTTCTATGTTAGAAAAAATGCTGAAATTGAAAGAGGAGTCCCTAGGTTGGTGATCAACTATAAACCCCTCAATGATGTGCTTGAATGGATTAGGTATCCTATCCCCAATAGGAAAGACCTTGTCAGCCGTTTGAGTGATGCTTTAGTTTTTTCTAAGTTTGATATGAAATCTGGATTTTGGCAAATTCAGATATGTAATCAGGATAGGTATAAGACTGCTTTTACCACTCCCTTTGGACATTATGAGTGGAATGTTATGCCTTTTGGTTTGAAGAATGCCCCCAGTGAATTCCAAAACATCATGAACGATATCTTCAACCCATTTTCTCATTTCACTATTGTTTATATTGATGATGTTCTGATCTTCTCCAAAAGTATTGAAGAACATTGGAAACATCTGAATGCTTTTTCTTGAAACCATAAACACAATGGACTTGTTGTATATCGCTAAAAATCAAATTGTTCCAAACCAAGATCAGATTCCTTGGTTTTGATATTGCTGAAGGAAAAATACGACCCATTGATAGAGCCATCCAATTTGCTGATAAATTTCTTGATGTCATCACTGATAAAACTCAGCTTCAAAGGTTCCTTGGTTCTCTCAATTATATTACTGATTTCTACAAAGATTTGTGAAAGTATTGCAAACCTTTGTTTGACAGATTGCAGAACAATCCGTCTCCTTAGATTGATGAACATACTGCTATTGTTAAACAGATCAAGATCCATGTCAAGACTCTTCCTTGTCTTGGTATTCCATCTGATCATGCTTTTAAAATTGTTGAAACTAATGCTTCAGAAATTGGATTCGGAGGTATTCTGAAACAACGAGTTTCACCAGGATCATCTGAACAAATTGTTCGCTTTCATTCTGGATCCTAGAATACTGCGCAATCTAATTATAGTACTATTAAGAAAGAAATTCTTTCTGTTGTTTTATGCATTACTAAATTTCAATCTGATTTACTCAATCAGAAGTTTTTGTTAAGAATTGACTGTAAATCTGCAAAATATATTTTGAAAAAGGATGTTGAAAATATTGCATCAAAACAGATTTTTGCTAGATGGCAAGCTATTTTGAGTGCTTTTGATTTTGATATTGAATATATAAAAGGATCTGAGAATTCTATTCCTGATTTCCTTACTCGTGAATTCTTGCAGTCCCATGATGGCTCCGAAAAAAGATAAAGGAAAATCTCAGGCTCTGGTCTTAACATCAGAGTCTAATGTTGCTCTTCCCCTATCTATGCTCTAATTAGCAAATAGGTTTGCTCCTTTGGAATGACTATCCCATTGCTTCTTACTCCAGCACTTTGGTCACTCCTTTTGACCCTTTTGATGTTACTCAAAGCCTGTTTCTTGGCACCTCTTTAAAAAAGCCTTGGCTATGTTTTCTTCCCTATTCCAATATTTGTTTTCCATAGAACTTGAACGTTTCTAATGTCAAAATGCTAGTGCTCTTGCTCTTTCTTATTTTCCTCGAGGTTTTCATTGGATTCTTGAACATCCTTTAAAAACCTCACCTTTTATTCTAATATTTTGACCTAGACCAAATCTGAGATTCCCTATCTATGACCAACTTGGTTCTACACAAGAAGGTCATCTATCACGATGTCCGTTTCTTAAAGTCATTTACGAAAAGAATGGGGTGATCACCTAATTCCCTTAGAAGACTTTGGTGACTTTGGTGTTCATTTCAATTATTACGACTATGTCGATGCTTGGTCTAAATTCTTCCTTTACCAAACAAGTTTGATGGACCATTCTTGGTTTATTTCTTTTGACAAAGATCATACTTGTGGTATTCTCCCATTTGGTTTGCTTCATTGGTGGTCTCACTTTGGTTTGATCTAGATGTTCTTCCTTTAAATTTAATTGAAAGTTTTGAGTTATTCAAAACATGTTTTAAGGTTGGTGCCTATGGTTCTAAATTCCCTCCTATTCTCCATTTTGCCAAAATGTATCGTCTCCCCTGGATCATTAAATGGCAATATGTTATTGTTGGTGATCGCCTTGAAAGGCATTGGTATGTTAAATGGTGGGATAAGTTTGCTACTGACATTATTATTGGTAAAGTCAAACTTTTGATTCAGGCTCCCAGAGCTTAGAGTGTGCCTCTACCAACTATTATCCCTTATAAACTAGACATTGGCAAAACCCCTGATAAGGCTTTGTCTGCTATTGCTGCTTCTCCTACTTCCTCATTTGCATATATGACAAAGAAAGAGAAGAAGAAAGCTTTATTAAAAGCTATGATTGAATCTTACAAAGAAGAAGATAGCTCTAATGAGGATACAACATGTTCTTTCTCTGTTAATATTCCTGACCCATAGAAAGATTTCTTTGGGAATTCAGGTTTCGATGATATTCCAGAACTTGAAGACCTTTGAAGAACTAAAGTCCTATGCTAAATGATGGACTTGAAGACCTTTGAAGGACTAAAGTCCTATGCTAAATGATGATGAGGACTAAGGTCCTATGACTAAGGACCTATGCATGATGACCTATGAGGACTAAAAGTCCTATGCTTTATGATGATGTTTTTAGGATTCCTATCCTATGCTTGGATCACTTCAATTTTTCGACCGAAAGAAATTTTGTCGTTTCTACCGACAGAATTATGCTCAACTGTTCCTATTCCTCTCGTGCTGAATATGCTGGATGCCCATGCCGGCACAACAATGTTTCTACTTTTACTAGTTGCTTTTATTTTGTTTTGTGCTGTAAACGAAGGGATGCCTTCGTCTATAAATGTAAGTTATTTTCTCCATTTTGAGGCAGAAGCTCTTAGAACTATCTAAGCCTACTCCTTAAACTGAGTCTATGTCTATTCTCTTGTACCCAATCTTCCATTTTCCAAAGCTTGAATGCTTATGCTATATTGTAAGTTTTGAACATCAATATTATCTTTTGGATTATTCAGCTTATTTATCTTGTTCTTTATAATTGCTACCGCCTCCTTGGCTGGTTTTATACTGCTTCTTTTATATTATTTTCATTATAGGCATTATTTTCTTTTAATTTTATTGTGTTTGCGCTTATTTATCTTGTTCCCTAAACACTTGGTATCAAAGCTACCACCTTGGTGTCAAAGCAGTTTGCAAGAATCTTTCTTCAAACTGCAAATCTAGAGGAGTAGGTCTAGAAAACCAATTTTTTGTAAAACCAACAGATTTAGATTTGTCATAAATCCTTTGAACTTTTGGTTCCAGATTTTCCTTTCCAAAATTCTTTTCAAGCAACCTGATATCAGAATCAATTGAATCATGAGAAGCAGAAGAATCAGAGTCAGTCATCTGATGAGTGAGAGGAGTAATTCTTTTTGAAGATTGGGGTTGGTTAATCTTCAAATCAGAGAGCATACTTGTAACGACCTAGATTTTAAATTCTTATTTAAATAATATTTAAAAGATTAAATAATAATAAATGATATATGGATTAATGATATTAAATAGCTATTTGGTGTTAAGGTCTTATGTTACATTGATTATTGACTTCTTTTGTGGTATCACTTTAATTCTCAAATTTAGTTTCATAAGTATGTTTATGGGTATAATCAAACACAATTTAGTGTATAAATTATTTATGTTAGTGTTTGGTGAAATCAAAATTGATTTGAAGCTTTTTAGTTTTGGTTTAAAAAGCAGTGTTTTAATTTTCATACTGTCTAGTAACAATTAAAACCACTAAGAAACGGTAGGCTAGCCACTTTGGTTGAACTCTTGAAGGCTTCTAGTAATAATGATTATTAGAAATATCATGGGAGTTTAATGGAGCAAGTGGGCAAGTGGGAAGTGTGAATGCAAAGTGTGAATGCAACTAGTTTAAAGGCTAATTTCGTGGGAAATTTTGTAAGGGCCAGAACCTGTGTCAAACGAACTCGGATGAAGTCGAACCAAAAATATAAAATGTTTGTCTCGGAGTCCTCTATCTACCCTCAAAATTTCATGTCAATCGGAGTACGTTTGGATATCGAAAAATAGATCGGAGTGCACTGCCCTCATGTTGGACGAAAATGATAAGATAGACTAGAATCTTGGAATGTGGACTAGGTTCATGTTTTTAGTTGAATACCTCTCAACCCTTGGATTAAAAGTAGGAAAATGAATCATAGCCATCCATTCTCTAATAGATAGAAGCTTGAGTTTAACCATTGGATCAAAAGTGTTAGGATTAATCCTAACCACTCATTTTCTTATAAATAGGAGCCTAGGTAATTCAATTGTTTCACTTGAGTTCTTTTACTTTTCTAGCAAGGAAAGATTGCTTGCTTCTCTCTCTCTCTTCCTTAGCTCTAAATCAAAAATCATATAGCTTAGATCCTTTTTGTAGTCTTCAAGTGTTCCTAGTTTTATAATTAGCTACCTAGAGAAGGTTGTGTGGAATTCTACTTCAAGGCTATTGGGTAAGTGTTCCTTGTGTAATTATAATGATTTACTGTTTATATTATTTGTTCTCATTTAATTGTTTAAGACCCAATAAGCTTATGATGTAAAATAAGGTAATAAAGAATTAATGATAAGAATGCATAAACAAATTGATTCAATGCTTATGAAATTATCTATATTATTTACTTTACAGCATTTACATTCAGTCATTTATTTTATCGTCATTTAAATTTTAATTCATATTTTTGATGCATACATTGGTCTCAACTCCTAAATATGAATTCAGATTTATATTCACCATTTATTTTATCGTTATTTAAATTTTAATTCATATTTTGGCGGTAATGACTATTGGTCTCAACCCCTAAATATGAATTCAAGATATTATATTCACATTTACTTTATTGTCATTTAAATTTTAATTCATATTTTTGGTGCAGACCATGGTCTCATCCCAAAATATGAGTAATGTTTTATATATTATTTATAATACTAGTTTTTATTTTGTGATACGGCCATTAGCCTCTCACCAAAAAAAACTAATTCGTGAATAAAACTATATCTCGATTTATATGATAAAATGAGTAAGTAAAGATGAAGTGACGAATAATAAATAAATATAAAAGATGAGGGTCTTTAAACAATGATATTATTTGAGAATGAACTAATATGTAAATATTGTTTGTATATATGTATTTGTATGTAAGTGGAGCGAAATTCTATACTAAGGAGTGTAAGTATGGATGTACTTACGAGTATTAGCTTTGTTTTATTGTTATAGAAATTCTTATTTTGTCTTATTGATATAATTTTGCATTACATTTGTTGCATAATGTGTCTAATAATATAGGCTGATAAGATAGCCACCTTAAAAAACAATGGGTAGATTCATGAAGAACCTGGTATCTCGGTGGATGGGGTATATAACCGTCCAACGTGCTTAATATATAACTAATTTGGGCGGTGTAGTCGCCAAAGACCAAATGTAAAACTCTAAAGTGTGAGGGACATAACGACGTGAACAGTGAGAGCTCATGACGAGATGTCTCAAGAAAGATTATCATAAAACACAAACTAATGTGTCACTACGCTGCATTCGCATTTCATTCATTATTATATATTTTATTCCTTAAATCTTACTTTGTCTCAAACTAGTCTTTTAGTCTTTATTTATAAGAAAATAGATTACTCACTTGTTTGTCTATGTAAATATGATAACGCCATATTTACATAGACCTTGATGCAGGAATAGAGAGTGATAACGATGGTCCTTTTGTTGGTTTTGATGATTGATAGATTATCTGCTACGAGATTGATGCTTACTCTATGAAGCCAGTCTCATTTATGTTAATCGCTTTTATTACATAATGTGATGTGTGTTAACTTGACAAATAGTACTATATTGATTTGGTGCCATTTGTGTCTTATATTTGGTACACCTAGTGTGTACATATGTTGTAATGAAACCATATTTTATTTTCATTAAATAATATATCACCTTGAGGTATTTCAATACTCAATTGTGTTGTGCAAACTATTCATAGGCTATAGAAAAGGAAAAAAATTTATATACATATTCCGCTGTAAAATTATATTTCTAAAGTTGCAGCGTAATGATTTCGATATTTGCTAGTTTAAATATCGGGGCGTTACAATACTCTCGATTTTTTCAAGAGTTTTTGTAGATTTTGGTTTTAGTCCAAGAGATTTCCTATCTTCAGGAAGAGAAATCAAAGGAATTCCATTAGAAGGGGAAGAAGAAAACTTTTCTTCAATGCGATCAAGCTGTTGCCCAATAGTATGAAGAGATTGGTTAACAAAATTATTTTGTTAAATAATCATCCGGGATTCATCCTGACAATCATCAAGAGGTTTCTTAAAAGGAGAGGCTTTAACATATATATATATATATATATATATATATATATATATATATATATATAGGGAAATTTCACTAATATATGAATTTTTGCGCTTTTTGTAATACTTTTTTAACGTTCAAAAAATTTTATTTTGGTGTGTCAAAGTTTATTTTTCTCTCACTTTACCCATTCCGTTAGGATTTTCGTACATGACACGAATGTGAGAAAAATAAAACGAAAAGCCAATTTTACCCCTTACTCCAAAACTACACCATTTTAGGCTAAAAAACTACAATACTCACGTAGCCCAAAACAACATCACTTTGGCCATTATTATTATTATTATTTTTTAAAAAAAGGTTTTGGTTTTTTGAGGGTGGCCAGACCACCTCCAAGGGCCTGTGGTGGCTTTGGACACCCCCTACGGTCGGTATAGGGGTGGCCGAAGCCACCCCAAGACCTTGGAGGTGGTTCGGCCACCCTCAAAAGACTATTTTTTTTTTTGGCCTTTTGGGGTGGCCAGACCATACCCTTGGCCATGGGGTGGTTCGACCACCCCCAAAATGACGTTGTTTTGGCCATTAATTTTTTTTTAAGAAAATATAAATAAATAAAAAAAGAATAAGAAGAAATCAGGCCACGGCCAAAATGTGGTGGTCAGACCACCCCATTTTTGGCCAACCCAAGGTCGGTCTAGGGGTGGTTGAACCACCCTTATAGCCAAGTGGTTTCCACCCCCAAAAGGCCAAAAAGAAAAAAAAAAGAATGGGTTTTGGTCTTTTAGGGATGGCCAGACCACCCCCAAGGGCCTGGGTTGGTTTCGGCCACCCCTTACAGCCAATATAGGGTGGTCCGATTTGGTGATTCAAATTATTAACTAGGCGTAAGTAGCTTAGTTGAGAAAGTTAATTTGGGTTTTGGGTCACTAAGGACACTAGATGAGTAATTTGGACTTTTAGACGGACGTACGCTACTATCTATAGCGTGGATGTATAGTGGGGACCACTAGATGCACTCTTTGCAAACCGTACATGCAGACATATGTAGGACCATCGGATGTACGATATTTTTTCAATACCCTCTGGTTAATACCTTGACGTATGAGGCAGCCTTTGAACTACTATGCAAGAACCACTAGATGTATGCCCTTTTGGCCGAACGTCCGCTACTTTGCCAAGGGAGTTATTGGTAGCCCTCTCCTATAAATACCCCCTACGCCTCTTCATTCCTCACAAGTTTTTTAGATGCCCCTAGGCTGCCAGTGTGAGTTTGTGAGTGTTTCGTAAGTGGTGTGAGGCGTTTGGGTGTTTCGAAACATTCGTAAGGTGGAACTCTTGTGGTTTTGTTTCAAGGAAATAATGTTCAACCCTTAGCTTTTAAATACGTCGTTATACTGCTCGCTTTATGTTAGTTGTAATTGCTAGCTTAGTTACACTTTGAATCTCGTTTGGGTTAGCATTTTTGTTAGCTTAGCATTGTTACATTGCATGAAGGTTGTAAACTAGATTAGGAGGCTTTAGGGTGTTTCTCGTAACCCTAGGAATTGGAGAATAGGCGGACAGTGGAGAGAAAATGAGGTTCTCCAATGAGGACCCACATAGTAGACATACGGTATTGTGACCAGACATACAACTCGTCTTGAAACAATGGACGTATGACATCGAGCCTGGACATACGGTCAATATGTGACAGGAAAATCTTATTTTCACCAGTCGTCCCATAGCTCATGTTTTCCTTACTTTAGAATTGTTTTAGTGGAATTATGACTAATAGAAGGTTTCCATAGACACTTTTTGATCTAGGTGAGTTTTAACTCATATAATGTTCATTGCTATTTTTCATGCACTACATATCTATTTTGTGTATTAAGAAAACATAGATATTTTACAACTCTCACAGTTTATACTTATTGCACATGAACTTTGACATTTTGAGAAAAACGATGTGCTGAACATATTAACCAAGTGAGACTTGTAAAATGACATGTATGTAAAATACAAACAAGATAATTGTATCGTATGACATGGTACACTGGTATGTGCGATAATAATGGCCATGGGCTTACTATACATGTTAGCTTTATGGTTAAATATGTGTGTTATACAGGGTTTTGAATCCATTGGTTTCGTGACCCTGGTGCAACCATTTCCAATGGTTCGGTCACTATAGGACGGACGTCATTAGTTGGTGTGGGCCACTCGAGGTCGGACTCGATCGTGCCACTAATGTTACGTACGGTATGTTGTGTAATGGTTGGGGCACTGACATTGTACTATAGGTCACTCGAACAACATCAACCCAGTTGAGAATGGGTAATATCTCAGGTAGACCATATTGTTGAACTATGACTATTTACATCATATGCATATACCATCTATTATATATATCACATATAAAATAAGTTGTCATGATGGAACTACTTTTGCTTATTAAACATCTGAGTTCATTACTAAACTAACATGGGTATTATCTGCGTTAAAAATCATTAAGTCTTAGACTTACCATTTTCCTTCATGTTTCATCTCCCATTACGATTATTATACGATTTGGCCGCTTTAAAAAAGGATGCCATCGAAGCAGACTTGAGTGCTAACTCAGGACTTGATCCGTGTGATCTTTGAAGACATGGAACTTATCTGGTTGCATTTGTCACGCCCCTCCTGATGGGAAAATTAATTAACTAGTAATTAATCCCACGGCGCGCCATCCCAGCCATGTCCCTCCAAGACACAACCTTCGGAAAAGATACTTTCCTCGTCGTAACGAGAAAATTGTAGTGAAAAACTTTTACTAAGATTATGGGATTAAGAGAGAGTAATATAAACATCACACAGCAATACCAGAGATAAAATACTATCCATAATATAATAGATAGTCATCAAATGCACTGGTCATCAGACCATCAATAGAAAAATAGATATATCCATAAAATAAGATACAACAACATTGTTCACAAAGATTAACAGATCAAAACCTAGACTTAAGCTTAAGCAGAGCTAATGAAATCAAAATCTCTATCATGTCTGCACAGGCAGATCCTCTATCTTTTCCTAATCCAAACGAGATCCATATCCTCAAAGATCGCTCGTATCAAGTCCTGAGCAATCACCCAAATAGTCTCCGACGGTATCTCCGTTTAGGGCAACTAAATCGCGCAATTATTCGTAATGATGAGAAAAGACATAAATAAAAGAGGGTAAGTCTAAGACTTAGTGATTTTTAATGCAGATAACACCCATGCCAGTTTTAGTAATGAACTCAGGTGTTTAATAAGCAAAAGTAGTTCCATCACGACAATTTATTTATGCGTGATATATATATAGTAATGATATATGTATATGGTGTAAATAGCAGTTATAGTTCAACAATATAGTCTACTCGAGATATTAACCCTTCTTAGCAAGGTTGATATTGTTTCGAAGGACCTATAATACAATGCCAATACCCCAGCTATTGCATAACATACCGTACATAACATTAGTGACACGATTGAGTTTGACCTCGAGTGACCCACACGAACTAATGACGTCCGTCCTGTAGTGACTGAACAATTGGGAATGGTTGCATCAAGCTCACGAAATCAATGGATCAAAAGCCCTCTACTATACATGTTAGCTTTATGGTCAAATATGTGCGTTATGTGAGGGCACACATTTAACCATAAAGCTAACATGTATAGTAAGCCCATGGCCATTGCTACTGCATGTATTGGTGTACCATATTATGCAATGCAGATTATATTGTCTGTATTTTACATACATATCTTTTTATAAGTTTCACTTGGTTAACATGTTCAGTACAACATTTTTCTCAAAATGACAGAGTTCATGTGTAATAAATACAAACTGTGAGAGTTGTAAAATATGCATGTTTAATCGGTACACAAAATAAACATGCAGTGCATGAAAAATAACAATGCGCATTATGTGAGTTAAAACTCACCTGGATCGATAAGCGTATCCGAAAACTCCAAAAGATCCGGATTCTCTAAATCTGTGGAAAACTTTCTATTAGTTCTAATTCTACTAAAACAATTCTAAAACAAGGCAAACATGAGCTATGAGACATTTGGTGAAAGTAGGGTTTTCTTGCCACACAGTGAGAGTACATCCAAGCTCAAGAGCGTACATCCACCGTGTCACGACAAGCCATACGTCCACCGTGTCACGACAAGCCGTACGTCCACCGTGTCACGACAAGCCGTACGTCCGCTATGTGGGTTCTCGAGCAAAACCTCATTTTTTTTTTCACTGTCCGCCTATTCTCCGACTCTTAGGACTACTAAGAACATCCTAAAGCTTTATAGTTTAGTTTATAACCTATATGCAACGTAACAATGCTAAGCTAACAAGAACGCTAACCCAAATGGGTTTTAAAGTGTAACTAAGCTAACAACTACAACTAAATATATAACAAGCAGCGTAACGATGTATTTAAAAACTAAGTATCGAACGTTATCTCCTTAAATAAAACCATAAGAGTTTCGCCTCATGAATGTTCTGAAACTTGCAAATGCCTCACACACACGCTCACAACACACTCAAAACACTTTGAAAATACTCTGGGGATACTTTGGGAGCACTCTGATAGCCTAGGGGCGTCTGAAGTTGTGTAAAACACGAAGGGGTAAGGGTCTATTTATAGGCCCAAAAAAGCAGCAGACATCCGGCAAAGGGGCATACATCCGATGGTTCTTGCCTAGTGATTCAATGGCTACCTCGTACATCTAAGTATTATCCAGAAGGTATTCAAAAAGTAGCGTACGTCTGATGGTCCCACGTATGTTCGCTTGTACGGTTTGCAGAACGTACGTCCGGTGGTCCCCCCACGTACGTCCGCACTAAAGACAGCAGTGTACGCCTGCCAAACTTAGTGTACATCTGTCCAAAAGTCCAAATTACCTCTCTAATGTCCTTAGTGACCCAAAACTCAAATTAACTCTCCCAACTAAGCTACTTATACCTAGTTAATAATTTTGGTCACTACAGCGTTCAATGTGGGAGACTGGAGGATCTACTCGTACAGACATAATAGAGATTTTGATTTCGCTAGCTCTGCTTAAACTTAAGTCTACGTTTTGATCTGTTGATCTTTTGTGTGCTATGTGACGTTTTGTTATTCTGGGTTGTAGTTGTTTTTCTGATGACGGTCTGATAATCAGTACATTTGATGACTATTTATGATATTATGACGATGTAGTACTTTATCTTTGGTATTGCTGTGTGATGTTTTATTTATTATCTCTTAATACCATAGTCTTAGTAAAAGTCTTCCGCTGCAATTTTCTTGTTATGATGTGAAAATTGAATTCCCAGTGTGACGTCCCACATCACCTAGGTATAGAGATGGGGATGCGCTTATATGTATACTTCCACCCTCAATGACAACAACGCGTTCTCCTAGCCTAATGGTGGCTAGGGAGGAACAAAGCCTTGAGGGATGCCAGAAGGTCGTAAGGTCGAATCCTGGTAGACGCCAAAGAGGACAATATTGTTGTGGGAGGGGCTCTGCTACGCTGTGGCTATGTATCTCTGATCCCAAACAACGCGTTCTCCTAGCCTAATGGTGGCTAGGGAGGATCAAAGCTTTGAGGGATGTCAGAAGGTCGCAAGGTCGAATCCTGGTAGATGCCAAAGAGGACAATATTGTTGTGGGAGGGGCTCTGCTATGCTGTGGTGTATCTCTGATCCCAAACAACGCGTTTTAAAGCTGTGATGGTAATGATCCCATCAAAGTTAAGTGTGCTTCTGCGAAAGTAGTACCAGGATAGGTGACCTCCTGGGAAGTCTGGTTTAGGAGAGCCAAAAGCGGACAATATTGTATGTCATTGGGGTGGGATATTACACCTGGAGGTCTTGTTCTGCGAAGGACAAGGCTGGGATGGTGCGCCGTGAAATCAATTACTAGTTAACTTTTAGGGTTCCGTTAATATTTCATAGAAAATCTTAATAGAATGGGCAAAGTGAGAGAAAAATAAACTTCGGTACATCAAAGGGAGAGTTTTTGAACGTTGTGGGGGTGTCTGCAAAAATCGTGAAAGTTTAAGGGGGCTATGAAGATGTGTCATAATCCCATGAGTTTGTGATATATTTTTCTAAAAAATAAATTTTATGTAATAGTGACACATTATTTAGAAACCAACTTAAAAAGAAAAAAAAAAAAAAAGTGTATCATTTCTCATCTCTTATTAATAGTTATTGTGTCTCATCTCTTACTAATAGTTCTTGTGTCCTCTTCCTTGCAGCCTAATCTTTGTTAGATTTGGCTTAGTTACTGTAAATATTTAATTTTATTCTTTTTTATTAAAAATTTAGAATTAAATTATTTCTATTGAAAAAAACTATAAAACATACGGCGGTGGAACCAGAATTTTTAGTGTGGGAGATGGAATTTTTTTTTTTTATAAGTTGGGGACACTAACTTATATAAATATAAAAACACATAGATACATAAAAAACACTGTAATATAAAATAAAAGCATTAATCTCATGGCATCACAAACACACAATAATATAAACAATTAGTAAAATAAACTAAATGCTATCAATATAGTTCAAGAAATTTTTTACCAAAAACAAATATTGTAAACACAAATGACTAGATAATAATTAAAAAATAGATATTTTCATGGTATTCTACATTTTTCCTCCAAATAAAATAAATGCAAGGATAAACAAGATGTGGGGAAGATGTCAAAGAAAAAAAAAATACAAATTGAATAACTCATAAAATGTTTTGGGGGACAAATATATCATTTTGGGGGACAAATTTTTAAAATATAGATATTTTGTGAATAATTTTAAACATTTTGGGGGGACATTACCCAACACATAGATCCGCCCCCTGAAAACATATGCTATTATTTTTTAGTAATATTATATGTCTTCTTATAGTTATCTTAGTGTCTTCTTAAATGTGATGTGGCTTTTAAAATTAACGTTAAATTTGAAATGTGATTTGTTGAACTTTGATCTATTGATAATTTTAAAAGTCATCTCACATTTTAGATAATTTCAAGAGGACTTTACGAAGACTTATAACATTACTTATAATTTTTTTTAAAAGTACTTAAACCAAATTTATATTTGTAAGGATTGAAGCTGTCCCTTGAATTCAGAAAAATTTATGTCAAGTCAAATATTGCACAAAGAATCACATTTTAACTTTATAATAGCACGTACATGAACTTTAATGGCCAAGTGGTACGGTGGTGTTAGGCTTGGGTCATGGATGGTGTTGGTGTGGTCCAACCTGGGCGGTGTCGGTGGGTTCCTGATCACATTGGCCGTGGTTTTTATAAGAGAAAAATATGAATATAAGGTTTGTTGAATTAAGATCCTCTCCGGTTTATATAAATTGGATAATATCCTGTTAGTTATCTTAGAAAGGTATTATAGTCTACTCGATCAAAAAGTGAAAAGTCAAAAATACCTCTCCACTATAAGTAACTGGATATTATCCAGTTCAAATGAACTTGAGAGAATCCTGTTCCGATTTGTTATAAAATTGGCATAAATGGGGATTTTAGATATCAGATTTAGTGTTTTGGGTGCATTTGCTTTTCTTGTTTCGAGCTTGTGTATCAAATCCCCCCACTATTTCTCAAAAAATTCAACTTTTAACATTTTTATTTTTTATATCTTATCAATAACTTCTTATAACTATTCAAATAAAAAAATTATTACAAAACAATTTTTTAAAAAAAAAAATTTAACACAAAACATTCTTACTTTTTTTTTTCTTTTTTTTTTCTTCATATCGATCAATTTTTACTACCAAAAAAAAAAAAAAAAGAAGAAGAAGCAGCTGAAAGGAGAATACACTGATTGCTAGGAAACAAAGCCATGTAGAAAAAACAAACTCTTGGGCGCACGTGACATTAATTCAAGTAAAAAAAAAAAAGGTACAAGTTGATGGAGAGATAGAAACAATTATTGCATAAGTGTTGGCATATGATAGATAGAGAAATTGTATTGCATAGCAGCAAAAGTTTACCGAGTTATAGCAACACCATTCTCTACAGCATGATCCACAAGAGCTAAGCCAGACCCCTCCAGTTTCATGCTGCTAATTTCATCAATCTGCTTCCCCATTTCTGGTGTCAAGGTGTTTTTCCAGTCCCCAACAACACCATTCCTGAAGAAAGAACTGTTTGGCATCCCAACCCACGGATCCACACCATTTTTGTTTACTTCCAAGTTCTTCAGCCTCCCCAAGCTACACCTCCATATCAGCTCCTCAGCCTCTTTCTCCTCTGCAAATGACTTTCCTAGAAATGAAGCAAGCCTTTTCACTTGCTCTTTTGGGTTCCTTTGCAGCTCCTCGTACTTGAGAAAAAGTATTTTTTGAGGCGTCTTTAAGCTCTCATTCCAGTACTCTAAAACATGGTCGAAAAAAGGCCCAAAGTGGAAAACACCATTGCAGAAGCTCTCAACAGTGTTTTCTAAGGGATATGGACCTTCTTCTGGTGTCCTAAGCTTGTTGAAGAAGTGCCACATTGAAACTAAAGTGTCTTTTGGGTTTCTGGTTATGTAAACAATCTTGCACTTTGAGTTCTTGATGGAATCAGGTAGGGCACTATAAGGCAAGTGGGTGTGGAAGAGTCTCGGAGACTGAATACCTGCAATAATATAAATTAAATAATTAAATTTATCATTTTCTATTAACTTAATTTTTTGAGATACAAAAACAATCGCCACATAATTAGGATGGTTTGACAGTGAAAATCAGCCCTTGATATAAAGGCTGATTTTCATATCAAGGGCTGATTTTCATTGTTACAACATCTCATTTGTATGACAATCGTGTAGTAGTTTGCAATATACGAGGAATGCTACAATTATTACTATTTCTTTTTACAATTTTTCAATACCCATAAGTAGCTTTTAAAACCACAATTAGATCAAAATATAATAAAGATTAATCTCATATTCAACGATAGTTTTAAAAGTCACCTATGGATATAAAAAAATTGTTAAAAAAGTGAGAATAAATGTAATATTATTCAAATAGTATAATTACTCTTTAGAATAAGTAGTGATGTAATATGGTATGAGAGTTAAATGTTATAAATTCAAACCCGGTCTTCGTCACCATGCACCATCGTGCTAGTTTCACTTATTAAAGGGAATGTGAAAAGGGGAGTGTTAAAGAGTAATACTACATACCTCCCACTTTTACGCTTTCTTACTTCGTGTGGAAGTGAATGTTAACAATACCTGAGAGATCAGGAGGAGGCTTTGCAGTGTAAACCTGGACTTCCAATGTCTGCACATAGAATGCAGGGTGGCGTAGGGCCAAAAGGTCCTCCTCATCCTTCTTGAGCTCAACATCACATTTACTCTGCATAATGGAAAAGCAGAGGGCTTTGAGCCAAGTGCTGCCTGTTTTCATGGCAGAAGCCAAAATAACATCATCATCTCGAGCTTCAAACTGAGAGTGAGAGGCCATTGCGGCTTCAAGGTGACGGGGTCTGTACCAGAAACCATCCCTTTGGTAGAGCTCAAGGCCCTCAAAAAAGGTTCCCTTAGGAAGATGGTCTAGTAGAAGCTTTGCCGAGGTAGGTGGATCCATGACAAAGTGTTTTGGTTATCTAGTCCATGAAGTAGTAGAATTTCCTCTTCTATTTATACTAGGTAGAAACCTAGCTACCCAACAGTCTCTAACAATTATAGAGTATCTTGTGATCATAATTTAATATTCCTACAAACAATGATGCGCATGATGGGAACAGCTTCTTTTCATTTCAAATCAAATGCAAAGTAATTACTTTTATAAAGAAATTTTACCCTAAACTGTTACACGATTTAAAAAAATTATTCTAAATATTTCAATTTTACCTCTAAACTTTAAATTTGATGTAATCTACTTTTTCTCCATATGTTTTTGGATGTTAAAAGTGGTGAAATGATCTTTTTTATAAAATTTCGAATTGACCCTTAATTTCAAAGAAATTTTAACCAAAAAAAGAAAATTAAAAGAAAATTTTGTATTTTTAGTGGTTTCCGTTAGGGTTTAACAGCAAAAACTGACGAAAGGGATCAATTGCATAAAGTTGAAACCTCATGGGGCAAAATTGAAAGTTTTTGAAATTTGGGTGGGAGTCTTCTCAAAACGCATAATAATTCAAAGGTTCTAAGTGAAGTTATCCCTATTTTTATTGTCAAAATTTAAAGTTATGGACCTAGGGTATATATATATAACGGTGTATATGAAATTAATATAGGCATGTTTTTAAAAAATTAAATAATATGAAATCATTTATACTGTTAGATACACAAACTTTAAATCTTGACCATAAATTCATTTCATTTGAAATGGAAAAGATCCTAATTATCCTACATGCATGATTGCATCTAGTAAAGTTAGTGAACACATCTAAATGGTGTATATGAAATAATAATTAAATCATGTGAAATAATGTACAATTTTTTTTTTTTTTGAATGGAAATATGAGGATTTCATTGATTAAAATCACAAGCATAAAGCATAAAACTTTGCAAAATCATAACCATATGCTATGATGTTACAAAGTCATATATATATATACAAACAAAAATTCTTACAATCAAGTGCTATCTACGACTTTAATCTCCTACTAGCTAACTTATGTACAAATATAGTTAAATAGCATTAACTGCTCCAAGAAGAGGAGGGCTCCCTCTTTTGAAATCATGTACATGATTAGATACATCAACTTCAAATTTTGACTATAAAATAGATACTATTCATTTCATTTGAAATTAAGATGATCATTTTCCTATATGATGGCATATAGTTAATGTATTGGAATGATGTGTCATTTTGTATGTTAATTATTAGATGTAACAACATTAAATCATTTCCTCAAAAAATAAAATAAAATAAAATTCAATCATGACTATAAAATGACTCATTTTTATTTCAAGTGGAATGGATATCAGAATCCTTATTCGTAGGACAAATAAATGATGTATTTATTATTATTTCAAGCTTGTTGTATTTAATAGTGCACCTGGTATCATGTTATTAAAATTTTTTAAATAATGTGACAAAATATTTATTATATTGCATCACATACACCATTAAATGTAATAAAATAAAATCGATGTAAAATGTTTCCTTTCCATTTCACTTGAAAGTATTGTTCCGATTGTATGGATTAGGGCTCACAATTTTTGACACAACTTATAAACCTGGCACAAATTCAACACGAATTTAAAGGGTTAGGGTTGAAGAGTTTAACCAATTTTATTAAATTGATCGAGTAAGAATTGACATATATAGTCTTATACTTTGATACAACCTGAACATTATACACAACATAATGATAGACAATTTTTTACATGATCCCGTTATGAACCCAAAACAAAATTAGAGGCTTAGGGTTGAGGGGTTTAACCATTGGTTATAAAGATTGACATATATAGTCTATACACATGCTTAATACGACTCAAACTCGATATGCAAATATAAATTGGCATGGCATCCCTTGTGTGGATGTTGGATATCAAATACTATAATCTAAGAAATAAGTCAAACTAAAGTATTAAAAAAGAACCCCATATGCCTCAAACAATGTTTAGGATCCTTTCCCTAAAAGCCAAATTGAATAAAGCAACAAGCAAATAAAAGGAGATCCACGAGTGGATGTTATTCTAATGGCATGAATTATGCATCTCCCTGTTGACGAGGCCGGCCCCGATGATTGGAATAAGATTCTGTGCAATGGTTAAGGTATTGTATTCCATATAACTTTTTTTTTTTTTCTTTTTTGAAACTTCAGAAAGTCTCTCAATCTTTTAGCCTTTTACACAAACAACCTATGAACGAAAAAAAACTCACTTACCCCTTTGATTTTTTATTTCCTCTCACTTTGGACCCTTAAAGGTGCAAAATGGCAAAAAACGACGTCGTTTTGATGCCCAAAAATGATGCCTTTTTGGGGCTCAAAACGGTGAATTTAGAGTTTAGAGATCCAAAGTAAGAGAAAACAAAAGATCACGGGGAGTAAGTGAGGGAAATTTTAGTTCATGAGTTTCTTGTGTAAAAGGCTGGAAGATTGGGGGAGGCTTTCTGAAGTTTCCTCTTTTTAAAAAAAATAAATAAAAATTGACCATTTATTTTAATTTTTATTTAGACTACATATGACATTTAGAATAAATGGTTTAGATCCCAACAATGCATAGGAAAAACAAAACAAAACAAAACAAAAACAAAAAACAACACAAATAAAATAAAATAAAAAAAAAACGTATACTTAATACTTGTAAAGTCCAACGAGTGTCATGCAAGCTGTTGAGGTTGGTTTGTAAAATGATCGAACAACCATTTTTTTACCATTAAGGTGATTCGACTATCTCAGGCTAACTTTTAAAAATAGTCAAACCACCATATTGATTAGAAGAACGATTTATCTTTTCTTTGAAACCAATCATTGGAGAGCGGCTGGACCACCCTTGCCATCCCATGATAGCCACCCCTATGCCATACAACATACCATCTCTTTGTGGTGTTGAGAATGGAAGTGTTCATTTTATAACGGTGCAAATAAGGCATATTTTGTTTTATACAACTTTTTAGACGATTTTCTTTTTTTTAGTTAAAAAAATTATTTTAATGTGACATAAATATATAAATAATTTGAAATTGTTTGTTATTGCTTTTAAGTTTGTTTGATTTTTAGAAGAAAAAAAAAACCTTGTTTCATCCTTCTATCAAATCAAAACACTACTTCAACTGCAATCCAGGAAATGAACTGTCCTCTCGCTTTCACTTCTTCTTCTTCTTCTTCAGAAAAAAAGAAGTCATCATCCTTTCGTCCCTTAGTCAATGTTCATGCACAATTTCCATAAAAAAAAAAACAACATAAAAACTTTATTACTTTTATATATATAATATGTTACTTATTATTATTTAAATAAAAAAAATCAACAAAAAACAAATTTTTTTCATTCTTTTGTAAAAAAAATTCAAAACTATATATCACATTAATCATTTTTTAATACAAATATTCTTCACTTTTTCTAAAAAAAATTTATAGACTTCATTATGTTTGATATCATATCAATGAATTTCTTTTTTTATTTTTAAAAAACTTAAAATAAAAAAAAAAAAAGTGCACAGTAGCCCTAATAATTATTACACCGATCTCGATCGCCCTAATAATTGCCCACTGGAAGGGATTGGGTCCGCTGAAAAGATTCTTCAGAAGTAGTGGGTGGTGCCTTTAAATCGGGTACAAAGATCCTCTCCATTTCCCTTCGAATGGAAAGGAGTTGGTCTTCTTAAAAGTGAGGACATTATAGTCTTTTTGAATTTCCATTTAAATGCAAATAATTATAATACCCTTACTTTTTAGAGGACCGACTCCTCTCCATTTGAAAGCAAATGGAGAGGACCCAGGTCCATTTATTGGCGGCCTGCATGCCTAGATCACTGATGGGTCCAACGAACAATACCATTTTGCCTGGTTATTACAAAGGCTTCTAACAGGATCTCAACAGTTACTTTTAATCATTCCAAGAGAGAAAAATATTCAGCTTATATAAACAAATTTTACTAAAGAAACTTTTACAATATAGGATATAGCGTGGCATCAGAGCACTTGCTGCACATACTGTATAGTCTATTTTTTTTATGCTTAAGTTTTTTTAAAAAAAAAATCACAAAAACTCTTCCACGTCAGTTTTTCTAAATTTAATCAACACTCTTGGATAGTTATAGTGTTTCCCCAATTGAGATCTCCTAAAATTTTGCTTAAATTTAAGATTTTTAAATTTATAAATCTCAATCATCAATTTCATCTAAGTATTTAAAATAAGTCATATTTTAAAATTTAATGAGAAAACTACTTAGTGACAAAAATTTAATAAGGTAGTTTACTTATTAAATTTTGAAACATGGCTTATTTTAGACGCTTAATGACTAAAATTTATGAATTTAAAATGAATTCTAGGAGATCTCAATCTAGTGTTTCTCAATGTGTAGAGAATAAAAGTGATTTCCTATACATTATTTTAATATAAACATTTCTTTTTCATTTTTCATCTTTTGTCTTTTATTGGAGATTGTGTTAGAATTTTGTGAAAAATGTAAGAGTAGATAGGAAACTTATATTTTGTTACAAGAATAAGGGTATTACAGGAATATAAAAAAATAATTGACCTTTTTGTTACATTTTAGTAGTTTGGGGGTTACTTTATTACTTTTTAAACATTTGGGGGCTAAATTGTAAATGACTGAAGTTTGTGGGGCTTTTTTATATTTTTCCCTAAGATAAATATTCAAAAATATAAAAGTTAGAGAAATAATAAAGAAATATTTGAAAAGAATATTTAAATGGAATAGTGAAAAATGATTGTTAAAATAGTAAAACTGTTGTGGTGTTTTACAAAAGTTGGTAGTTAAAATAGAAAAAGATGAGTGCTATACATCCCAAATTTTCTTTTTAAAAGTTAGTTCTCAAATGATGTGTCACCAACTCATGAGATTTATTATTTTGGAAAGTGTATCATCAAATCATAGGATGGTGACACATCAATTGGGAACCAACTTTTAAGAAGAAAATTTAGGATGTGTAGCATTTCTCATCATAGAGAAAAAGTATACTTTGGACAAATTTAATGAGTAAAATTTGGTGAAGCTGCTAATAATGCTAGAAGAGTAGATGAGAGCTATTAATCATGAGGTGATGTGAAAATATTGTATCAGTGAGATTATTTTCAAAGGCTTAAGGGTTGTTTAAAATTGAGTTAAGGAGCTTAAAATGGGCTTTAATTAGTAAATAAAAGATGTATAAAGCAAAAACAAGTTTGCTTGGTAAAAAACTTTAAAAAACACCTTTTTCTGAATTTTTTTTCCTCTTAAAAAATCCAAAAATTATGTTTTGGGAGAAACTTGAAATCTAAGTGTTTTTTTATAGACAAAAACTATATTTTTTAACGCAATTTCAAACATTGTGGACAAACAACCAGCCTCTTCATTTCCCACTAGGATGGTGAGTCAAGCAGTCAGCCAAGCAATACTTAGCAAACATAAAACTTGAGTTGCTAAAGCAAACAGAGAAAGCCAAGGGATCGTGCAAACAAAAATTCACGAGTTCACCAACACTAGTATGGTTTAGTGCAACACTAGTAGTGGTGGTTTAGTAGCGTCAAGGAAATTGATAAAATGATTAGAGTATGTATTAGGATGAAAGCTCAACTTATAAAAAGAAACCTTAATCTTATTAGTATTATCTGCATTGAGCTTTATTGATGTTATGATGAGGCTGAATCAAAATATGACTAAGTTGAACTTGAAAAAGTGCATGCGGTTTTTACCATTTAAACTTTTCTTGTGCAATTGTTATTGGACAAATACTACTATAATCATACCTAAGTAAAATAGTTACAATTAATCCTTTCAACCAATCTCTGTGAATTAAAAATTAATAATTATTTTTTTAAAAAAGAAAAAAAGGAGAAAAGAAAAACTATAAAAAATGCCATAAGTAAATGAAGTGAACTAGGCACAATAATAAGATAAAATGAAAATCGCATCCACTTCTTCAGTTGAATTTGAAGAAGTACATGTGATTTTTACCGTTTAAACTCTTCTTGTACAATTTTTATTGGACATATACTATTATAATCACACCTAAATAAAATAGTTATAATTGATCCTTTCGAACAATCTTTGTGAAAAAAAAAAAAAAAACCCTATAAAAAATGTCATAAGTACAAGAAATGAACTAGGCACACTAATAATTATGTCCAAGTAAAATATCTGAAATTAATTCTTCTCAACAATCTTTGTGAATTAAATAAAAAATAAAAATAAATAAATAAAAGGAGAGAGAGAAAAGCTATGAGTACATGAAGTAAACGAGGCACACTAATAAGATAAAATGAAAGGACACAACCTCTTTCATAAATGCAGAGCAATGGGATAGAGACCTTACAAGCCTAGGCACGGTAACATGAAATGATTAAAAGCAATTAATAAAGACACTAGAGGGATGCAAGTGTGCAAACTTCTAGGGTCATTTTATATTAAAATATTGATTTTTTTTCTTTTAAAAGAAAAAATTGAACTAGAGAGTTCAAATTCAAATGCCTATGTAACTAGTAATGTTATAAATTTTTTATTTTATTTTTGTATTTTTTAAGAATAATGTATTTTTTAAAATCATAATTAAACTTGTAATAGATTATTATTAGATTTTGACAGTTAAAACTACCTATGTTTCAAAACATTTTTTTTATTACTCAAGAGGACTGCCAAAAAAAGAAAAAAAAAAAAAAACCCTATTCATAGGAAAAAAGTCGGAGATGTCACAATTTGACTGTCTCCTAAAAATTAATGATCATATTTAGCTATTATTAAAGTATTGATTAAATAATTGATTTTTTTTTTATAAAAAAAAATTAAACTTATAAGATAAATGACAATTTGACATAATATTAAAATGTGAAGTCCTGAATTCAAATTTAACTCTATCAATTTATCTTATTTAAACTAAATATTTTTCCCACTCAACCTTACCTAATAAAAAAATTTAAATCAACACGTGATGGAAAATACTTACCTACTACTGTCCCATCCTTATAATTCTTCTCAGTTAAATGGGTAAATAACTAGAGAAAATTTAAATTTGATTTCCGCAACGTTCTAGGGTCAAAAGATAATTTTGTCCTTCTATATTAAAATATTGATTTGGTGTGTTTTTTTTTTTTTTTTTGCAATTGATTTGAAGTAGAGAAAATTTAAATTCAAAGAGAATGGAAAAACGCGTGTAACTGTGTTGTTGACAGTTGGGGCTACCTATGTTTCCTATCGTTTTCTAGTTACTCAAGAGAATTGCCAAAAAAGTCCTCCCTTTATTCAAGGGAAAAGAGTAGGAGATATCACGGCCTTGTTTTAAACAACACCATACTTTCTTACATTCCTTCGCATTCTATTATATATATATATTTTAAATTAAATTATTTATTTTTTATATTATATTATTTACTTTTTATTTATATTCAAATAAAAAAATCAATATAAAACAAAATTTTTCACTTTTTAATATCATTTTTTTTTTTTTCATATTAATTTTTTTTTAAGGATGAACAGTACTGTGAAATAAACAGTACAATGACAGGTTTTGGTGTTGTTTAACAAATATCACCTGCGAGTCGTCTATCTCCTAAAAACTAATGATCATATTTGAATATTGTTAAAGTATTTATTAAAGGAAAATGTTAGTATTTTTCTGATGTTTTTATAATTGTGATATAATTTTTAAAATTATAATTGAATTTGAAATTATCATTATTAATTTTTAATTTATTAGTAATTTAAAGGAAAATGATACAGGCATAACTTAAGTCCAACTTTGGCCTAACTTTTTTATGAAGTTTAAAAAAAAAAACTGATGTGAAGGAAAGAAAGAACCTTCAACTAGAGAGAGAAAAAGAAATTTAGCTTAAAGGTTTGGTTAAAGTTAGACTTAAGTTGTGTCTGTATCAAACTTCAATTTTAAAAATCACATTACAGTTGTGAAAATACCAAGAAAATCTTAGAAGAATAACAAGCATTTTCCTTTATTAAATGATTAATAATTTTGTTTTTATTTTTAATAAACTTAAACTTAGTTTAAGTTTATTAAAAACTTAAACTAGCTATGACAATAAATGAGTCTTAGCTAGTTTTCGTATTCAGGAGGTTGTTCATGTTAAGAGAGGAGCTAAAGAGGCAGCCCAAGGTCTAGCAAAACAGGAGACGAGAGAATATTGATAAAGTTTGGATGGAGATGATTTTCAGTAGCATTTTTAACATTGTAAGCAGTATACTCTTTTTGTTCAGAGTTTTTATTCTAGATTTTATATGGAATGAGTCTGAAAGATTTCTAAAAAAGTAAAAATAAAATTCATATATAATCTTTTCTTTTAAGACTTGTGACAGGAGAATATTGAATTCTTACCGACTACTGTCCCATCCTTCTTCTCAGTGAAATGGGTAAATACAACTGTACAAAGGATAAGATTACCTACTCCTGTCCCCACACTATTGACCTGTCGCAGTTTTTATCTTCTTTTTACAGGGATCCAGGACTTGCCAAAAACCTTAATATAAATAAAATATTCCCTCATTTCCATGACATGCATTTATCATCATCAAAGCTGGCTGTGAGTGATGTCACTGATATGTCATGAATGTGGGTGTTTGTGACTTTTTTCAATTTTTTTAGTAGAAATTTTACTAATTTTTTTCAACTTTTATGATTTTTGTAAATACTTTTCAATGTTCAAAATCTTATTTTAGTATATTAAACTTTGATTTTCTTTTATTTTTTCTTTTTTGTTAGGATTTTTTGTTAAATTTAAAGAGAAATGTGTGAAATTATTAAAATATCTTTAGTTATTATTTTTTTTTTCATTTTTCCGTTTCATTTAATTATAATATTTAATGACAGATAGGTATTTGAAACAAAATGAAAGTTTGATATACTAAAGTAAGAATTTTTGAATATTAGAGGCCGTGCAAAAATTGCAAAAGTCCAAAGAGTCAGTGAACTTTACTATTTTTTTTTAAAAAAAAATTCAAGTTTTTTGGGGAAGAGACTGATGTGGGTTGATGAAGAGCTTTTGAGAAGAGACAGGTAAATTTTACTTCTGCATTTCTCACTTTTGTATTATCTTCAAAATTTCAATTTACTGTATTCAATTTTTAATTTTATACAATATCACTGTTTCGTTAAAATTTTCTATTAAATTTTATCAAAATATTAACTTTTTATTAGATAAAAAATTATAAAGATTCAAGTATAGGTAATTTTGCAAATTTCATTAAATCCTAATTAATGCCTAAATTTTTGCTTTTTTTTTGCTTCTTTTTTTTATATAAAAAAAAAAGGTATTTTAGTAATTTTAATAGAAAAACCTAATAAATTTAGAATTTTTAAATTTAAAAGAATAAATGTAAAAGTGATGAAGTTCATGAGCATAAGAGATGAAGTGAAATTTCTCCAAAACATATTTAGGGTTCTACCCAACCATAACATGAAAATTGGAGTCATATATGCTATTGATTGTGCATTAGGGGAATACATGTAGGTCGATATTAACTGCCTGTACCCGTGATCCATTATCCATACATGTAGATATGGTTAGCAAAAACTACCATTCGCATGTGAATGCAGATAACGGTTTGTAAAACTTATATATAATATATATTTTTATATTTTTATATGTATTATATTTAATAAAGTCACTTAAATGACTTCATTTTGAATGGTATATGTGATCTTTACATTTTTTTATTTTTCTTTACAATTCACTTATTCATTTGGTTAAAAGGGCAAAAATGATGTAATCATTTAACCATAAAATTAATTAAAAGTACTATTGGTTAAATCATTACTTTTACATTTAATTAAAAGTATTGATTAAATTATTATACGCTTAATAAGCATGATAGGACTAGGAGTTCTAGGCTCGCACCAAAGGTTAGGAGATTAAAAAAATTGTTACTGGTAATAAAAACAATTTTTAATATTGTTAATCATAAATTTAATCATTTAATTAATACTTTTAATTTAAAGTAAAAAAAAAATCTCCTACATGGTACACCTCAAGGATTCTTTCAAGACTAATGGAGGTATTTTGGCGATACTTCACAGTGGATCTAACTTGAATCTAGAAATGGGTTGAAGCAAATTTGCTCCCAAATTTGACATTAAGCATTATTCTTTTCCTATTAAAGAGAGGTAACGAGAAAAAATATGTTTGGTAGCAAGTTTTGTTGTGAATTTCTTATTTGATTAGTAATAAGAAATCATTGATATGATATAAAAGTGGAATAAGACTTAAATTTTTTACGATAAAATTGTAAACAAAAAATGATATTAATTTTGAAAGGAGATTGACTTTTTTGAAAAAATGAAAAAAGAAAGGTAGAGTTTGTTGCCGAAAGGTGAGTAACCTTAGGTTAAAAAGATTGGAAATATTGCTCTTAGAAAGCCACACAACGATTTGCTTGGTCCTTAGAATTAGATTTAGGCACACACCTATGACAATGACACATCCACTTTGATTTCAGAGGAAGAAGGACCACCACCCCCCCCACCTCAAAGTGGGTTTGTTGACAAATAATTTTGTTATGTGATTTGATTTCAGAGGAAGGACCACCCAACTTCATGACCTACCTCAAAGTGGGTTTGTTGACAAATAATTTTGTTATTGAGTTTATTTATTTATTTATTTAATAATGAAAAGTGATTGTTGTGATGTAAATATAAAAAAATAAAAAAAAGGTGAAAAATTTATTTGATAATAGTTTTGAAAATAAGTTGACTTGCTTTTAGAAAATGAAAAAAAAAAAAAGGAGATGGTGATTTGCCAAACTCTCCAAAATAAATAAAATTGATAGTATTAATTTTATGGTTATAATTTAAAGGGATAAATGTAAAATTGGTCTTTTTGTTTTGTCTAAATTACAAATCACTTTATGTAATAAAAATAATAATTTATAGGTCCACAAATCACTCCTTGTAGTATACAAAATAATTTATTGGTCTTCAAGGTAGACCAAAATAACAGTTTAATCCCTGAAATCAATTTCAATTAAGTGACTTAACAGAATCTTTTACTTTGTCATCACATACCCAATAAAAATGCAACATATGTTATTATTAATTTCTGACTTTAAAAAAAAAAAAAAGATCACTACGATTTTTTACATCATTTTAGGACGTCGGTTAAGATTACACATCGTTTTACTCCATGTCATATTGTTATAGTAAATTAATCTAATATCTTATATCTTCAAAATTTTACTCCGTGTGTAACCTTCCCCCATTTTCATCTGCTCACCACAATTTGGAAGCATTTTGTGAGAATTTATTGACAGCCGCATTTTGTGAGATTTTGACTTGGGGTGAGGGTTAATGTGCAATCATAGCTGTCACCCTAAGATTATTTGAAAAATCATAATTGTCATTTTTTAAAGTACAAAATTAATAATAACACATTTACATTTTTATTGGGTATGACATGTTCAGATAATGGATTTTGTAGAGTTATTTAATGAAAATTGATTTCATAGAGTAAACTGTTATTTTGGCTTACCCTAAGGATCTATAAATTATTTTTTATACCATAAGGAGTGATTTGTAATTTAGGTCAACTATATAAACATATAAATTATTTTTTAGGGATAAATATAAAATTAGTCCCTGTGGTTCGCTTAAATTACAAATTACTCCATGTGGTATCAAAATGATCAAAGCTCCCTAAGGTATGCCAAAAAAATAATTTAGTCCTTGGAGTCAAATTCGTTAAAATATTCGGAAAAATGCAAAATTAGTTTTATGGTTTACTTGATTTACAATTTACTCCATGTGGTATCAAAACAAACTCAAAAGTTCCTGTGATATGCAAAAAAAAAACAATTTAGTCCCTACAGTTAAATTCTATCCATTGACTTAACGGACTCCGTTAGCGTGCTATGTCACATCTAATTAAATTATAACACGTGTCATATTTTATTTATGACTTTTAAAAATCACACTTGAAATTTCCATGTCATATTATTATGCCAACTAATATTCCCACCTCAGTTTTTTTTTAATTTTTTTTTTACGTTAAACACATCAGGTAAAATATTTTTAAAAACCTTAATTCTACCAAATTATTGATCTGAAAACCTAATACAAAAGAAAACAAATTATTATTCTTCTTCCCTCATCTTCTTCTTCGTCTCTTTTTCTCTGTCTTCTTCTTCTCTGTTTTTCTTTCTTATTCTTCTTCTCCTTCTCTGTTTTTTTCTTTCTTCTTCTTCTTCTCCTTCTCTTTTCTCCTTTTATCTTCTTCTTCTCCTTCTCCTTCTTTTTCTCTCTTCATTTTTTTTTTCCTTGTCGTGGTTTTTTTCTCCATCTCTTCTTCTCTGTTTTTTTCTTGTCATGGTTTTTTTTTTTTTCTACGTCTCTTCCTATCTTCTATTTTTTCTCTTATGCTCTTCTCCTATGTTGAAATTCCTCTTTTTCTTGGCAACATTCAAGAGGGCAGTACAGAGACGGAGAAAAAAAAATTTCTTTGCCGACACCCCTAATAAGATATAGAAATTTAATTATAGACTTTCAGTATAGTTTGTATATATTCTCACTTCCTTTGTTACTTCTCACAACATCTTTAACAATTTAAAATAATTTATTGCCAAAAAGTTTATAGAGTTCTTATAAATTAATTAATCTATGGACAACAAAAGCAATTTTTATTTACAACAATTAAATCTCAAAATAAGAATTTTTCTAACCCAAACTCCATTGAAAAGAATTCACTAATTCCATTAAAAAAAGAAAAGACAAACAAATTAAATAAATCAAAACAGCAATTTGAAGTTTTTGTTGGTTTTCCGACGTCAACTATATATACTTTTGTGTTATTGTGTACAATGCAGAAGAAGAAGAAGAAGAAGAAGAAGATAGAAAAAGAGACGAAGAAGAATAATAATTTGTTTTCTTTTGAATTACGCTTTCAGATCAATAATTTGGTAGAATTAGGGTTTTTAAAAATATTTAACCTGATGTGTTTAAAAAAAAAAAAAAGCTAAGGTGAGAATATTAGTTGGCATAATAATATGACGTGAAAAATCCAAGTGTGATTTTTAAAAGTCATATATAAAACATGACAAGTGTTAATTAGGTGTAACATGGCACGCTAACGGAATCCGTTAAGTCAATGGATGTAATTTAATTATAGGGACTAAATTGTTTTTTTTTAAATACCACATGGACTTTTGAGTTCGTTTTGATACCACAAGGATAAATTGTAAATCAGGTAAACCACAAGGACTAATTTTTATTTTTTCCTAAAACATTTGATGGATTCTGTTTAATATATGTCACGCACCAATAAAATAATGATATATGCCACTCTTAATAAAAAGATAAAAATATATAAATCCAAAAAAAAAAAAGGAAAGGGGTGGCTAATCGGCGGCCACAACTTTTCTTTTCTTTTTTAACCAAAAAATAATATTTTTATTTTTATTTAGTTTTATATATTTTATATATTTTTATTTTTTTATTAAGAGTGACACATGTCATTATTTTACTAGCTTGTGACATGTCACTTAATGGAATCCGTTAAATATTTTAATAGAATTTGACCCTAGGGAATAAATTTTTTTTTTGGCATATCCTAGGGACCTTTGAGTTCATTTTGATAGCACATGGAGCGATTTATAATTTAAGCCAACCACAATGACTAATTTTGTGTTCATCCCTATTTTTTATACCACATGGAGTGAGTTGTAATTTAGGTCAACTACATGGACCAATTTTCCATTTATCCCTAATTTAAAATTGGAACATATAAAGATGTATATAATTTTACATTATTTTAATTGTTTAAAATATGTTTTAACATTGACTTCTAATACATCAGATAAACTAACTTTAAATCTAAAGGATCCTTGTCCTGTAGGGTACATATCTAGACTAATGCATTCTATAAGTGATTGAGATCATGTTCAATATTTTAAATTTGGCCGATTCAATTTTAAATAAAGAGCTCAAATATCTTGTTAAAAATTTAAAAAACTTTATCTTTATAGCTGTTGTCAATTCCTCGTGTTAAATAGACACAAAGAGAACTTACAATCGTCATAACATGAACATTTGAATGACATATAGCATTACCTCTTCTATCTCAAGTCTCACACTCTCACGAGATGACTTATTATGCAAGTTGAAAGGCAAGGCATCTAGACACTTTTAATAAAGAAATTAATGAAGCGTAAGCATTCTTTTTTTTTCATGGTGTAAGTACTCATTAAAGTTTGTCAAATTAACCATTCAATATGGGTCCAATTGTCCAAATACTTTTTATAAAGATATTAAAAAAGCATAGCTTATCAATATAGACCCACAAGGCCACGATCAAAGTTTTACATGTTAAATCATTAGACAGGTAAGAGGATTGCATTTATTTTTATTTTTTTGGTGTGTGTGGGTATGAGTAAAATGCTAGTTGGATTTTTATTTTTGTTTATAATTGTGTGCATTTGCTTGAATTCTGCGCATTTGTTAATTGAATTTGACACTTTGATATATATCCTGAATTTGTCCATATTCACAAGGGTGTTTCCTCTTGCTTTTTATTTTTTATTTTTTTATTTAGAAACTTGAAGACTTTCATTAATCAATAAGAGACATCTAGTTGAGGAAGTACAATATCACCAATGAACGGAGGAAAGCCTTCAATTCCATCCAAACCTAATTGAAAGATTGAAAAATAACCATCTTAGCTAACTTGTGAGCCGCTTCATTTGTGTTCTTTTTAATATATTCCACAGACCATGACTAAAAATTGTTCAGAAGAATTTTTGCATCTTTCATCAAATGCCCATATCTGCTCCAACGGCTCCCATCTCCGCATAATTCCTCCTGTTTTATTCTTATGTGTAGCCCTATAATAAAGCTTATGCTGCCTTGTGTTGGTCTTCGTTTGCAAAAGACTTCTTGGAAGATACAGGTCTCAAGTTTGCACTACTATGATATTTATGACTCTGGAAACTAGATAAATCTTGTATATCATAAAAAATAAAAAATCTATTTTGCTTCTGAGGTCAATTAAATTCACATATATTGTTAGATCAATTCATAAAATTAGATTGATAATTCCCTCCCCGGCAATGATTTGATTGCATGGACCATTCATGTGCCATTGTAATTATCATGACAATATAGGTGCTTGGAATTGGGAGTTCACCTTTTCTTTTTCTTTTTTAATCAATAATTTCTTCTTTATGATCAACTACAAGGTCTAAAACCCCTTTGGGAGCATATGCTGCAACCACAAGAAAGTGATAGAGGTCATGATGAGGACTCTCCTAGCACTAAATTACAACTGGACCAGCCCTTTGCCCGAGGGAACATGATTCTCCCCAATTTATTTGAATCGGATAATATTTAGTTAGTTATAATGAAGGGGTATTTTTGTCTTCTCAATTTTTGATGAAACAAAAATACCACTCCACTATAATAATAGAATTAGGATCCTCTCCAGTTCAAATAAATTAGATAATATCCAGTTAATATAATGTAGGGTATTTTTGTCCCCCCAACAAGTGAAAAAACAAAAATACATCTCCACTATAACTAATTAAATATTATCTAGCTAGTTCATTTGAATTGGAGAGAATCATGCTCCCTATTATACACCCCATTAAAGTTGTTTTATTATTAAAAAAAAATAGAGAAAAAAAAAAGTCAGTTCATTTGGTTTCACTGAACAATATATTATCCACTATATGTTACAAACGCTTCCGCTTCAAGTGATTTATATCTCACGTATCTCTTCATTACTATTGAGACTCATATAACTTTTGTGTATCCTTCTGTAGCTTCTTATCCCCCAAGAATTTATTTTTTTATTTTTTTATTTTTCCAAATATGAAGGAGTATGGTGTTATATAAGGAGTCTTGGAGCAAGGAGCTAATTGTCATTGAAATCTCACATCAGGATTGGATGCCTTTTTAACTTAATTATATTTCTAGAGAATGGAGACATTCTAACATCACCATGTGGTCGATTCTACATCTACGATCCTAAAAAGGAAAGTTTCAAAACCCTAGTGCACCATGGGAAGTTTGGAAATTAAGAGTGTTCTTCATGTTCCAAACTAGGAGGATTTCAATAGAAAATGCTAGGGGTTCTCCCCGTAGGTTCTCCTGGCGTTCTCCCAACCTTACATAAAACATGATTTAAGAAAAAAATAAAATTGTAGTGGCCTCCACTACCGATTTTTTAGGCATTAGCACCAAATTTGAGGTATTAGCATCAAATTTGTGAGGCATTAGCACCAAAATTGAGGCATTAACATCAAATTTAGGATGATCAAATTCATTTTGGGTGATATCATCCCTAAAGGTTTAACTTTTTACCTTTCGGTTTTAATTTTGAATCCCAAAACAAGTTTTAAAGCATTAGAACCTAATAATTAACTCATAAAAATTAATCTGTTAGCAAAAAAAAGGTATTACAATTTTATTTTTTCTTAAATCATGTTCTACGTAAGATTGGGAGAACGTCAGGAGAATACTACGGGGACAACCCCTAGCAAACCCCATTTCAATATTAACCCCTCTTTTTCACAGTTTTATTTTGTATTTTGCTTGCTGAAACCTAGGGTCTTAAATTTGTTGCTACTGCTGGCTTTTACCAACATTAGTTTTAATATGAGTAAATATGTCTATAGTCAATTTTGTGTGTCCTTTGGAGTTCGAATATGGTTGAAGGATATCACAACGATGATGCCCCCACCTTTGAGAGGACTTGATCATTTTTTGATCGATTTCCTACCGTTTGATTGTTTTTTTGCATTGTAATTTCTGCTTTGGGTCTATTGTTGGAGAGCCTATTCCTCTTGTTAGGTCTTCCACTCTCTCTTTCTTTCAAATTAAGACTTAAAAAAAAAAAAAAAACTAACCGTCATCCATCTCAAGTCTTACAATTAGCATGTTATTTAATGCAGAAGCCTCCTTTTTTTCACTTTCTTTTAGAGGAATTGGGGTTACTATGGTACATGGACAGGGAGTCATTAGTAAACTCTGATTTGTTTCATTAGCTGATACAATTAAGGCTTTTAGTGATCCATATATTGCATGGGGATTGGTGATAATGTTGTTTTCCATATACCATTTTCATTTTGGTGCCACTTCTACGGTTTTTATTTCCAATTGAATATATGAAACTTTAATTTATTTCCATGCGGGGAAACGAAGACCCCATTCAACTAAACAATCTGTTTAATTGAAATGAAGAAAAGTCATTTCATAATTTGGATTTAATGTTGACAAACCAATAAACTCTCTGCGGCCTTCTCAAAGGAGCATAGCAAAATGGCCACCACCGGTGAGTGGTGCGGTGCACCCATAAGACCACCGCAGTCCGCGGAGGGACGATCAAGGGATGGACATGGGTGACTACACTATCGATGATGGCTTATATCCCGACAACAGAGCATCCCAATAGTTTTGTATTTTGGAGTTATGTATTAGATTTTTGATATAGAGGTACTTGTTTTTAATCTGTTATCAAATTGTTCCATAAGGTTCAAATTTGATCGAATTACTCCTTGAAGTAATTTAATACTGAATTGATACTAAATTTGTTTTTATATATTCGTTTAATTTTTAATCCTAATATATTTCTCCTTCGTATTTTAACCTCTCTATTATAATATATTTTTACAAAGTGGCCCTATCTCTAGGGTGGCTCGTGGGCCACCCCGGATCAGCCCTTGTGTGACCGAAAGGCCACCCCAAATCTGCCTTGAAGGTGGCCTCCCTAAGGGTGGCCCGTGAGCCACCCCAAAGGTGGCCAAGACCTAACATTTAAAAAAAAAAAAAATAGTGTTATTTGTGAGTGAGATGAAAAATTTTAAAGTTTTTGGGTGTGAATAGTTGTTATAAATGCAAACTTTGAGCAGCAATATTTTTAAAATTAGGGACGTTTGAACAGTGAAACACCTCAAATTAATAACGTTTCCCAAAATCGTCCATATTCCAAACGTTACTAATTGGACCCTTTTTTTTTTTTTCTTTTTTTTGACCAGAGATCACCTTCTCTTTGACAATTGTAGCTCGAACATTAGCAATGCTCCTCCTTCAACGGCATCCAATTAGTTGTTGCATTAACTTTCAAGCAAGGTGGACTCTTGCCTTGCTTAAAAAACTAGCCCTTTTGAACTTTTACACATTTTGACATAACTCCTCCAATGTGAGCCCATAATATAATATGTTGAGATATCACTCAACTTAAAGCTTAAGCGTAAGAGGTTTCAGCCTAATTAAGCTCCATTAATCATTTGCACTTATGACATCTTTCCAATGTGTGACTCAAACCTATATGTACTCACTCGTGTATATGCAACAATCTCCTCTTTACAAGTGAATCCATTACCATATTGTTACACTTCCCCTAAAATGAAAGTAGTTTTCTAAAATAAAATTAAAAAAAAAAAATCTTTTTTATCAATCTTGTGTGCCCTATCCAATATCACTTAAATACTACATGGGTTTGCTCGCGTCACACACCTTTGTTTCTACTTTAGGAACTCTCATTTGTACCTGTGCCATAAACCTTTGCACTTTACTCCATTGACCCTGCCCATGCTCACACTTGGCATCTTTATCCTTATTCTAAGAACCCTTATGCAAGCCCACGCCACGAGCCTTTGCCTCTTACTCAAAGGACCATTGTCCATGCGCAAACCATCTTCCCTTTTCCCAATAATGCCTTGTTGCCCTTGTTGAGTCAAAAGACTTTTCATCCTCCTCTTCCAAATAAAGAAATTGTGTTTCCCATTGAATTTGTTTGCTTCATACTTGGTGCTCGCCATATCTATCACAATCGTCAATACGAATACAAGATCTTAGCTCTGATTCTAGTTGTTATTAATATTGATATCTTAAGGAGGTTTTTATTGAGCCCATAATATAACATATTGAGACACCATTCAAATAAAAAGCTTAAGCCTATAAGCTTGAGATCAACTATGCTATAATAATCACTTACACTTATGACATATTTTCAATGTAAGACTTAAATATTTTCATACTCACGCGTGAGTTGTTATTTTATTATAACTAATTAAATATTGTCACAACCGTTCTGAAAAAAATTGTGTTCTTAAGCGTCTAAAATGAAATAGCTAGGTATATAGTTGTGACACGTCATATATAATCTTATATTTAGGAAGAAGAATAACACACCACCTTATAGAAGCGCAAGGATCAATTGTTGTTACAATCCTCATGTAACATATGTAACTCATTGTGGAATACAAGGATCATAACAATTGCCCCACCCACCCACGCCTATTGGAGGTGTGTGTGAGTGCATCGCAATCTACACCCTAGACCAACGGGCAAAGATAAAGATGGAGTGATCTTCCCCAATCAGCCCCTATTAAGATTCAAAATTAAAAATAAATAAAGCTCTAATCTAGTTCGAGCTGAGCCAAGCAGGCCCGGCTCAATAGTATAGGCAACTAAGGTAGTTGCCTAGAGCCCCCAAATAATAAGGCCTAAATTTTTTTTTAATAAGACCCAAATTTTTTTTAAATAAGGCCCCAAATTTTTTTTTTATAAGGCCAAAATAATTTTAAATTTTATTTTAACTTAAGGCCTAATTTTTTTAAATAAGGCCCAAATTTTTTTTATAAAAACTTAAGACCTCTAAAATAAGGCCTCAATATAACAAGCTCATAGTAAAATAAGGCCAATTTATCCCAAAAAACAAAAAAAAACAAATAAGCCCTTTTTTTCATCTTTTTCCCTCACACAAATCTAAAAATGTAAAAAGAGTCATTCTCTCTCTCTCTCTCTCTCTCCTCTGTCTGAGTGTCGGCAAAGTCCATTTCTCCCATTTTAACTCTCTCTCTCTCTCATTTCTCTCCTACCTCTTCTTCCTTTTTTTCTCTTCTTTTTTCCTCTCTGATATAGAATGCTTTGAAGTCAAAATCCAATCCAATCTCCACCATTGACAATGAAGATTCATTTATCATTAGCATCCATGTCAATTTTTAGCTCAATCAGACCACAAACGCTTATCGATCGAATGTGTTTTATTTGGTGAGTTTTGACAATTTTCAGCTCAATTCCTATTGATTTCTGACAATTTTTTTGGTGAGTTTGTTTGAAACCAAGAACCATAAACATACACCCACATGATACATTAATATAAATTTATTACTATAAGAATTAGAAGTTACAGCAAAATACATTGAAAACTCTAAATACAATAATATTGAAAAATATATTATTTAATTAATTTTTTTAAATTAATATTTAGATATTAAAAAAATAAGGCCTAGTTTAAAAGTTTCGCTTAAGGCCTGAAAAGCATTGAGCCGCCCTGGAGCCTAGTACTTGATTGGGTACTTGGTTAGGTCCTACCAACCTGAGTTTGAACAAACTTTGAACACTCGCTTGAGTTTGATCACCCTGATTGTTCTGATAAGCCAATTAAAACTCGACTCGATTCATAGTGGCTCCTTTTTGGCGAAGCTTTTTAAGGTAGGTTTTTTTTTTGGCCAAAAAAAAAAAAGCATTTTCGTTTGGGCGTGAGATTCTTTATGTATTTTTTTTCATTTTTGTTTTCTATTTTTAAAATAGTGAATACCGAAAAAAATTGCAGGCTTTTTCTTTCACGTGGGCTGTTGATTGTCTATTTTCACCAGCATACGTCCAGATTTCTTGCTAAGCTCCCAAATCAAGATTGGCCTTGTTTTCATTCTTTTCAACCGGGTTGGATTAATAAAATCCGGTACCCAAGTGGGTAGGCCGAGTCCGACTACAAATTCAATTGGATTTGGCCCACAAGCAACCCAGATATGAATCAGAAAAATAATAATAATAATAATTGAAAAACACTCCTACCTGAACAAGCCCTTGAAACCAGCGATGGAGCCAAAGCTTGGGATGGGTAGGTAGGGGTGTCAAAAAAATACTAGAAATCCAGGACCAAAACTAGGAAATTGGGAACCTGGTTCTGGTTTCGGTTTTTGACACCCGGTTATAACAGGGTAATTAGGTGAATATATATATATATATATATATATATATTTGGCTTTTATTTTTACTTTTTATTTTAGGTTTACATAAATTATGTACTTAAGCTTTTAAAATGATTTTTAAGGCATTTTTAAAAATTGAATTTTTATTTTTCAGGCCCATAAAGGCAAAAACATCAATTTTTTAAGATTTTTAGGCTTTACTATGTTCCTAAAAAACCACCAACCAAAATGGGTAATAGTTCCGTTCCTGCTTGAAACACTCAAAAGTCAAAACAATTATCAATTTTATATCACATAGTACTTTCTAAAAAGCTTTGTAAAACTATTATGTTAGTATTTTTACCGGCCTTACCAAAATAATTAAAAGTACATTTTTCTCTATTTTAATTACCCACTTATTTAAAGCACTAAAATCGTCTCTTTATTTTAACTATCAACTTTCATTATTTCATTTAAATATTCATTTTCAAATACTTCTTTATATATATATAATTAAAAAAATAAAGGAAAGAGAAAATTTATAGAGGTAATTACTTTTTTTCTCCAAGAACTACAACGTATTTTTACTTTGTCCTCATAAACTACCAATTGTGATACACGACTCCCATGAACTACCATTTTATGCCTAAAACCCTCATTCTGTTAGTTAAAGACGTTAATTCAGACGGAAAAGTGACAATGCGTTGTAATTCATGGGGCAAAGTGACAGGTAAATCATCTAAGTTAACACCTTTGACTGATAGAATGAGTCTTTGACTGACGGAATGGGGGTTTTGAGCACAAATTGGTAGTTATGAGGTCAGGTATCACAATTGGTAGTTGATGGGAAAAAGTGTCAAAGCGTTATAATTGATGGGGAAAAAGGTAACTACCCCAAATTTATATTATTTCTTATTCATTTGGTGGGTAAATAGTACTTACTAATTACTATCTTTAGTGATTACTGTTCACTCACCATTTATTTTGGGCTAATATAGTGAGGCAAAAAATGGAGAATTTTAGCCACTTTCACCAAATTATTACTACACTTTATTTTAGCACTCCCATTTGAAATTTTAACAACAGACATTCTTAATATTGTCCATATCCTTTTGTTTTATGAGTACTAAATACTCATCTCTCATCACACTTTAATATAACTAGGCTAATGTTGTAATCTTATCGGCTATTGAAATTTTTTCATTTTTTAATAATGATAGAAATTTGCTCTAAATCAGTTCAGAGGAAATTTTTTTATTTTCCTTCAACATACTTCAATAGGTGAAGAGTGTCATCTCTCACACACACACATATATATTAAATATTTTTAAGAGTCATTCTACTAATCTTGGAACCTAAATATTAATTTTTGAGAAATTCAAAGATGTTGAATGACACTTGTCACTTATTGAAATAGGTTAGAGGAAATTTCCTCCAAATCAATTTGGAGGAAATTTCCTCTAATCTAATGTGAAGGAAAACTTTGTCTAAATAATAAAGACTGATAAACATTACTATATTAGTCTAATAATACAAGACTGGGATGAGAGATGAGCCTGTTTTATACCGAATAGTTAGGAAAAAGTACATATGCTCTTCTCAAACTATCACCCCAGTGTCAATGTGTTCCCACCCAAAACTATCAATTGTGTTAATATTCCTTGTAAACTATCAAACCAAAATGTCAATGTCTTCCAATTATAAAAATATCATTTATATATATTTTTAAAAAAAGAGAAGGAATTCTTGCAACTATATCAAAAAACAAATAATAAATAAACTAAATTTGGTTTAAAAAAAAAATTAAAAACCAAGGGAGTCTTTTTTTTTTTCTTTTTCCTTTTTTAAACAATTAGTTTTTGTTTATAATTTTTAAGGTTCATTTGGGATTGAGATTTCGCAAAAATAATTTACGTTTTTAAAAGATATTGCGATTTAAAAAGCATTTAATTTAAAATAAGAAAAAAAAAGCGATTTCTATAAGCAAGTTAGGGTGCATATTTGAAAAAGTGTAAATTTAAACTAAAATCACGATTTCGCATAACAAATATTTCATTAAAAAGTACTTTTTAACGTGTTTTACCAAATGCTTTTATAATTTAAAAAAGTAACAATTTAAAAAACGCAATTTTAAAACCCACTTATTGAAACCACAATCCCAAACGGACCCTTAGTTTTTTTTTTTTCAAATTTATAAAAATATTTTGTCATACTAATTTTTTTTTTTTTTTTAATGTCATTGTTGTCTTTTGCTGAATTTGAAGGGACATTAACATTGTTTTTGTAATTTAAGAAGACATTTTGCATTCATGTGGCAAGTTTGAGTCATGTGTATAAAATTATATAGGTTAACTTTAACCCGCCATATTTAATTAAATTGGTTAAATCCTTCATTTATAACCCTTTAATTTTGTATCGAGTTTGTGTTGGGCTAGCAGATTATGTCAAAAATTAGGGTTATGTAAAAACATGAATATAAGACTATATAAGTTAATCTCAATTTATCTCTTTTAATTAAACAGGTCAAATTCTTCAACCTTAATCCTTTAATTTCGTATTAGATTTGCAAGTTGTGCAAAAAATTGATAGCCCTAAAGACATTGACATAATTGAGAATTTAAAGAGGACATTAACAATATAATGAGAGCTTGATGGCATATAGTTAGGGTTGGCAATTTTTTACATGACTCATGAATTGAACACAAAATTAGAGGGTTATGGTTTGGTATAAACAGGTTTGGGTCATAAACTAGGTGACCTGCTTGACTCATTTATAAAATTATATATATAATAAATACATATTGAAATGGGTCATGTTTGGGTTGAAACAAGTTAAACAGATCGTGCTAGATTTGGTTAAATGTGTTAAACAAGTCAGGTTTGGATCTGAAATGAGTAAAACAAGTTGACCTGTTTATTAGACGAGTCCAATTGGTCATGTCAGGTCACTTGCAGGTCGTGTTTAGGTTTAAAGGTCTGACTCATTTAGCTAAACGAATCATGTTTGATTTTACCCGACCCACCAACCCATTTTTTCAGCCATCTTTAATCTTAGCGAAAAGTGCATAAACTCCACATTTAGCATATATAAACCCATACCTGCGTATTTTGTTTTAATACTTAAACTATTTTTACAACCCTTATTGAGAGGATCGAGTCATTTTATGACTAATTTTCTACCTTTTATTTGTATTTCTTGCACTATAATTTTCTTTTTAGGTTTGTTGTTCCGAAATTCACTCTATTTTTAATGTTTTAATCATAATAACCATTTCCTTATGAGAAATGCTATCGGTTAATATTTTTTCTCATATTTGGTTAATCTTATCTTACAAATCAATTATTATATTTATAGACTTATTTAGACTTTACATAAGTCAATAGTGCACCTCACAAATCTAATGGTTAATCTATTGAATTCATACGACAATATGAGCGAAATATGAGTTAAATATGATAACATTATTGACTGTAACAATTCTCTTTCCTTATTTGCAATATATATATATTATAACTTTATTTTAGTATTAGTTTTTTCGCCACAAACTGAATGCTGACAGCATTTATTGTAGCCTCATCAAATCTATTTTTTGGTTATTTTCGTGAGACAATTTAACTAAAATGACTTAAAATACCACTTTTGCAACCTTATCATTTTAACCAAAATAAATAATAAGATGAATAGTAATCATCAAACATAAAATTTACTATTTACTTACTTATTTATTAAACAAATATATTTTCTCTTTTCCTTTCTACTTTTCATTTTTTTCTCTCTACTTTTCATTTTTTTCTCTCTTTTTTTGGGACTCTTCCCCTTTCTCAGCCATTGGTGCTATATCTTAGCGCTATTTTTCCTTTATTTTTCCCCCTTTATGTTTGTTTGTTTAGGCAACACAAAACGAAGGTGGAGAACAAAAAAGAAAAAAAAAAAAAAAAAACTAAATATCTTAAAAAGAAAAGACAATCAAATCAACAGAAGAAAACTAACAAAAAATTTTATATTTTTGCCACCTATTTTATTTTAAAGGAATATGCTCATTGAACTGAGATTAACGATAGTATCTGTTAGTTTGAAGTATTGGCTAAGTTTCGTGATCAAAATGAAAAGAAAAGAGCCAAGCGTTCGGACGGGATTTATTGCCGTCCGAACGTGATGCAATCAAGTACTTCAATACTAAAACCCGAGCTCCGTCACAGTTCGTCGCATCCCGTTCAACCGCTCGACGCCTTCAACGCCCGCCAAGATTGAAGAATGCGACGTAAGAAAGCGATGGAAACCTAGAAATTTCCACATCAGGAATAGTGACCGTCCGGACGCCCATCATGACCGTCCGGACGGCCAACCTTCACGGCCCATCATCCATGTATATTCAGTGACCGTCGGACGGCCAATCTTCCCGTCCGGACGCTACCTACCCGTAAGCTTTTATTTGGATTCTAATCGCTAGTGTCTTAGGTTTTGTGGGGCTATTATAAATACACCTCTATAGAATGTTAGAGGAACGGATTTTACCCCAGAGAGTTCGTGAAAGGCTGTAATTAAAGAGAGAAATATTGTGAGCCTTATTGTTCCTCTTAGAGGATCTTTGTTAGTTTGTTTGTGGCGTAAATTGAGAAGTCGATCGGAGGGTCCGTAAAGGAGAATCACGTTGAAGAAGATTGTGAGCAAGGAGACGGTTGGAGGTTTGTCGATCTTATAGAGCCAAGGTCTTGCAAAGGGTTGTAAGTGTTCCTAGTGTCCATAATCTCTAGATAATCTTTTGATAGTGATTTCTGGGTTTGGCTTTTGGAGGTTTTACTTTTAGATCTTTCTAAAGGTTTCCTCTTAAATCACCAAAATCCTTTGTGTTTGATTGTTCATATTTTGGTGATTGCTTGCTTAGATTTAAATATCCGTTAATTCCGCATAAACCGTGATATTTATCTGCTTAGGGTTTTCAATTGGTATCGAGCCGTTCACTTTGTTTGGATTAAATTCACAGTGTGATCCTTGTTTGTTTTCTAACATGTCTCAAACCCTTAATTCTATGCCTAATTTTGATGGAACTAATTATGGCTATTGGAAGTCCCGTATGAGATTTTTCTTAAAATCAATAGACGTTTGGTCTGTTATTGAATCTGGATTTCAAACTCCAGATAAGCCGACAGCTTAATGGTCTATTGCTGAAAACAAATCTCGTGTGGCGAATGACAAAGCTATGAATGCACTGTTCTTAGCTATTTCACAAACTGAGCACTCTAGAAATTTCAAATTGTGATAGTGCTAAAGATGCTTGGGAGATTCTAGAAACTACTTATGAAGGAACAAATCTTGTTAAAGCTACAAAACTTCAAATGTTAGTTTCTAAGTTTGAAAGAATTGAAATGTTAGAAGATGAGACTTTTGATGACTTCTTTGGTAAACTTAGTGAAATTAGAAACTCCATGATAAATCTAGGAAAGAAAGTTTCTGACACTAAGATTGTGAGAAAGGTTATGAGATCACTCCCGATAGATTCAAAATGAAGGTAATGCCATTGAGTCATGCCGATTTGGAGACCTTGAGGATAGAAGAGTTAGTTGGTGCCTTACAAACTTATGAGTTTTCTTTGTCTAAACCTAGGAATCATAAGGATCTTGCCCTTAGAACTCTTAGAAAGAACTACGATGAGTCATCGATGAGGAACCGACGATGAGAAAATAGCATTGGCAGCTAGACAGTACCATAAGTATAGGCATCGATTTCCCAAGAGACTTGAAAAGCTAGAAGAGAGTTACAAGGATAGAAATGAAAGAGACCCACGTGGTCCAAAATGTTATGAGTGCTCTGGTTATGGTCATTTGCTAAGGATTGTGCTAACCTCATGAGTAATAAACCAAAGGATAAAAAGGCTTTCAATATTACCATGAGTGACAATCGATGAGGAGGTTCTGATGATTCCCCTAATTATGTAGCTTTTGGGATTTCCTATGATTACGATGATTCTAATCAATCGATGATAAGTCTGCTCGATAATGAATCAAATAGGGTTAGTGACCTTCAAAACTCCTTTAACAATTTGCAGGAAAATTTTTCTACAATTAGAAATTCTAACCTAAAACTTGTTAAGGATGTCAAGAATCTTGAACTTGAAAGGATAATTTGTTGAAAGAATTGAGTGATTCACATCTGTTTGCAATTCTCCTAAATCTAATCATGTGTTAATTGCTAAGAATAAATCCCTCCAAAATGATCGATTGAAACTAGAAATCACTTGAGTACTTTCTCTAGTGAAAAGCTTAATCAAATGTTGCATGCTCGAAGCGCTCTAGTGACGGATCTGGTTTAGGATTTGATAAAACTGCATCTTGTTCTTCTAACCATACCTGCTTCAAAGATTGTGTTTGTTAAACCGGTTGAAGTAGAAAAATCTTCAGGTCAAGAAAAGCCAGCAGTTGCTCCGACTCAGCAAGGTAAGAAAGGTAAGAAAAACTATCTTGCATATCATGCATCTCACCCTAAGCCTAGAGTTGTGCATCCTCCTAGGAAATTACCTTTTCAAAGGTTTGTCCCTACATGCCACTATTGTGGAAAAGTGGGTCACATTTGACCTCATTGTTTTAATTTGAAAACTCATGTGCAGAAGAATAAAAATTCTATACCTAGGATAGATTGTGAGGGTTTGGTCACAATGATGAAAGGAGTGCTATCTAGGTTAGACCTGTTCGAAAAAGTTCATAAACCTAGACCTAAGATCACTCAAGTGTGGGTTAGGAAGGATGATACCATTCACCCATTGAGGGGGAGTGGTAATGAACTCACCTTATATTAGGTGAGCCAATAACATGCCTATGACTGTTTTTCCTGTTTATCCTTGAGATTCCTAGAGCATGTTATTTTTGTTTATGTTTTCGTTTAATTTTTTTTGTGTGCATTTTTTTGTTGTTAAAAATTTTCAAAAAGACAAAAATATGTTTAGTTAGTTGTTTTTCCCTCTTCCTTTGTCTTATGCACCTAGATTGTCCATTAAATTCTCATGTTGCCTTTATGGATTTAATTCTCTTGCGTCTTGGAATGTTCTTAGTATGCATGAGATGAACTTTTGTTCAATGGACTTGTTATTGTGGTTACCTAAAGCTGAGTTTACCTGGTGCGTTTGCCTATGCTTAACTTCTTGTGCACATTTAAGCTTATTTTTTTGGGTAACCATATGAGGTTTTGACTAGTATTTGTTTCAAATTGACCATTTGCTAGTTGAACCTAGGGCTTAAAATTTCCTGCTTTTTCGGTTGTGATAAGCACTACATGTTTAAGGACACTTTCTCATAGAAAAAGAAACAAAATAGTGAAACAAATGAATCAAAGATCACATTCCAAAAGGAAGTTATTTCACTGTGTCAAACTTGTACAAATTGTTTTACAATGAGAAATGTATAGGATGAGAGTGGCTAGGCCCTAGTATGATAAGGTTTGACTTTTGATCGAGATACTTGTCAAAACCTCATGGTGGTGAAACTCCAAGTTTTGATGGCTCACACACACTACACACAAGCATGGGTTGGATGAAACATTTTATTCGCTTGAGTTAAACAATTTCAATGTCTGGTTGTCACTTCAAATCTCATGTATATTTTGTATATTTGGAGCATGCTTGGGTTATTCATTGCTGAATTTTCATGAGATTTTATGGGTGTATCATGTGTGTTCATTTGACTTTTGAGGGGAGAAACATGGTTTGATTTCCAGTTTCTTGTTGATTTTTGAGTCACATATTGAGGGAGTTTCTATTGTTCATGATTATGCATTATCTCTTTGCATTTTTATTCATGAGTTGAGTTTATTTTTTGTTCCACATGTGCCTTGATCGTTTGTTAAGTGTTTGAAACATGTTACCTTTTGTCAATTTGTGACAAAAGGGGAGTTTATTGGAAATGATTTTGTTCGAAATTGCCAAAGGGAGTTTGTTAGTTTGAAGTATTCGGCTAAGTTTCGTGATCAAAATGAAAAGAAAAGAGCCAAGCGTTGCCGGACGGGATTTATTGCCGTCGGACGTGATGCAATCAAGTACTTCAATACTAAAACCCGAGAGCTCGCTCGCAGAGTCTGCTCGACGCCTTCAACGCGCGCCAAGATTGAAGAATGCGACGTAGAAAGCGATGAAACCTAGAAATTTCCACATCAGAATAGTGACCGTCCGGACGCCCATGACCGTCGACGGCCAACCTTCACGAAGCCCATCATCCATGTATATTCAGTGACCGTCCGGACGGCCAATCTTCCCGTCTGACGCTACCTACCGTAATGCTTTATTTGGATTCTAATCGTGTCCTAGGTTTAGGTTTTGTGGGGCTATTATAAATACACCTCTATAGAATGTTAGAGGAACGGATTTTCACCCCAGAGAGTTAAGTGAGAGGCTGTAATTAAAGAGAAATATTGTGAGCCTTATTGTTCCTCTTAGAGGATCTTTGTTAGTTTGTTTGTGGCGTAAATTGAGAAGTCGATCGGAGGGTCCGGTAAAGGAGAATCACGTTGAAGAAGATTGTGAGCAAGGAGACGAGTTGGAGGCTTGTCGATCTTACAGAGCCAAGGTCTTGCAAAAAGTTGTAAGTGTTCCTAGTGTCTGTAATCTCTAGATAATCTTTTGATAGTGATTTCACAGGTTTGTTTGCTTTCGGAGAGGTTTTACTTTTAGATCTGCTTTCTAAAAGGTTTCTCTTCGTCACCAAAATCCTTTTGTGTCCATTCTTCATATTTTGGTGATTGCTTGCTTAGATTTAAATATCCGTTAATTCCGCATAAACTGTGATATTTATCTGTTTAGGGTTTTTCAGTATCAGTTTAGAAAACACATGAACAAAATTTTAAGTGGCATCACAAAGATTGGTTGAAATATTATAATTTTGTTTGACAATCAAATCCTTAACTTAAAATAAGACAAATATTCTTAAAATAGATTATTAAAAAAATATAAACATTAAAAAATATAAAAATTAGAAAAAAAATAAATAAATTTTTTAAAAATAAAATAAAATAATAAAAATTAATTATTAAAGTAGTAGATACTCTAAAAATAAATTGTTCAAATAACTAAAAGCGTAATGAGTAGAATTTGATTAGGCGGCTGGGAGTGTTCTGACAAGACCTACGCTTTTAAAAGTTAAAAACCCACGCCCCCCACAATCCGTACACTTTTGGCACCCTGTTCTAACCCAGCAAGTGGGAGAGACACTGCAATATGGTACTCTGAGAGAGAGAGAGAGAGAGAGAGAGAGAGGCACACAGAACTGAAGGATTCATGGCTAAGGATTTGTGGTTTCATGTATACCATCCTTCACCCTCTCCCTTTGTTTGTCTCTCTGTCTCCTTGTTTCTGAAGAAATAAACAGAAAAGGAAAGGTAAGCGATAGTTCCTTAAGAAAAAAGAAAAAAGAAAAAAAAAATGGACAATTGCTACTCCAAAACAGAGGATTTTTAAATTTTGTTTCCTTTTCTTCTTTAAAAGAGTTGATTTGGTTGTGGGTTTTTTCACTTGGGGCTACCTGGTTGGGATTTCATACTGTAAATAACAATTTATGTTGATTTTAAGTTTCTGTAAAGTTTTTCTTTTCCTGTAAATTTGAGATCTTATGTGGTTATTTTCAATCCTTGGTAGAGTTAGATTCTTACTGCGTAGTGTTAACTGTTGCATTGATTTTAATTTTTTTTTCTTTCAAGTTTGATATATTTAATTATTTTTTCCTATTAAAATGTTGAATGTAGCTTTTTCCTCTGGTGCTTTGTTATCATAAGTTGCTTTAGGAGGCTTTTGGTCTCTTATACCTTGACAGAATTTGTGAAGTATTTCTTGTCCTCCTGTTGATTGCTAAGAAAGTGAATGAAAGAAAAAGAATACAGAGTTTTGAGTGTATCTCAGGTTTCTGATTGTGGTACAAGCGAAAACCAATAGCGACAGAATTAGAGAAAGAAAAGTAAAAAACTTTAAACTTGCTTTTAATGGTAAATACTAAAAAAATGAAAAAAAAAAAAAAAGAAGAAGAAGAAGAAGAAGAAGAAGAAAACTGAATATAGTATTCACTCCCATTGATTGTTCTAGAGAACAATTTATTTTCGCAGTACTTTTTTCTGCTATTGTTTCTATAGATTAGGAAATATTTTTGGGGATTGTGAGTGTGCAACTTGTAATGTTGCAAAGAAAGTTTATCTTTTTTTTTTTGTTGGTAATTTTCATTCTAAGTTTTATCACACAAATCATTGTTTTTTTTTCCTCTTCAGTTAAACTTTTGTTGTGTCCTTTTTTGGGTTTTTTTTCTTCAACTTTATAATATTTGTTTTCCTCTTGTAAAGTTCTTTTCCAGTAAGTTAGGCTTATAGGGGGACGAAAATGTTGTCTTCTGTTTTGGTCATAAAAGAGACAGAAAGAAGTTTAATCATGGTAAATAATGAGAAGCCAACCAGCACCCTGTAAATTAAGTTCACCATGTCAAGGCAAGCTCACCTTCCTCCACGCTGCCCAATCCAGAAGAAACCCATTGCTGGCATTCATGAATCTGTCGCTCCGTGGCACCATAAGTCTTCCTCCCAAAGCTCCATGCCGGAGGAGCCGCCAACATGGCTTGATGACTTATTAAGTGACCCAGACTCCAACTCCAAAGGAATGTACCATCGTCGATCAGTTAGCGACTCTATTGCGCTTTTGGATGCCCTTTCAGACACGTTTCCAAGTCTGGCTCCTCATAGAGATGATGAGAACTCAGTTGTTAATGAGACTTGTAATGGGTTGGAGTCAGCTTGTACCTATGGTCCTAATTCCCCTCGGAAGAAAAGCAATTTAACATTTGTAGAGAATGCCATAGTTTCAGCATTGTCTGAATCTGTTTCTCAGAACCCTACACATTATGTAGATGGGAATCTTCACATTTCTGCAACTGCTCACGCTGATTGGAAAGGAGATGATTGTCATTCAGTTGGTGATCTAAACACAGAGAACAAGCCTGTAAAAGGGTTAGAATATAAACTCACTTTGTTAATTTGTTGACTTCACTTGCTATCACAGGTGTGGTTCAAGTATGCATTGGCCAAAAAGTGTTATGATGTGTGCTTTACATTTTTATTTTAGTAGTATGTTTTAATTAGGGACATAGTTTCTGTTAATAGAAATGTTTATTTTATGTGTGTGTCATTTTGGTGATTCAAGATTTCTGGTAGTTGTAGATATTGCCAACATCTTGCTAAATTTGGCTGCTTGTGCATTGCTCTTGAAATGGATACCGCAACAGCCAATTGATAACCTTTCTGCACCTTCTGGCTTCCAGCTTTCCAAAAACAAAGATAAAAATGAAGAGGGAAGAGATGAAGGGAGAGAGGTGGCAGAGGAGGATGGGAGGGAGAGAAAACAAGGTACGATGCTGCCAATGGTGGCGGTGTGTGAGCTTCATGTTGGAGGAGGGACAGAAATGAGGGAGGCTTGTGGTGGGTTAGGGGCGGGGAGGCTAGGGGGAGGTGCGTGCTAGACGGTGTTTTCCGGGCGGTGGTAGATCTAGCTTCCAAACTCACACCAAAAATAAAAGATAAAAGAAGTAAAAAAAAAAAAAAAAAGTGGCATGGGAGAAGAGGAAAGGGTTTCAAATGGGTTTTCTGGGAGGGGAGAGAGAGCGAAAGTAGTTAGTTAAGTGCATTGAAGAGTAGTAGTAGTAGTTAATCTTTAAAACAACCTTTTGTATTCACTGTGCAGTTAGGGAGCTTTGAATCTTTTTAGAATTTATTGAAGGCTCTGTGGATCAAATATGCACAGATTTGTCATATAGACATTGAAGTGCTTTTCAGTATTTATAATAAAAAATTGTCATAAAAACTGTGGAAAGTTCTGGGAAAAGTCAATTCTGTAGTTAATAAACTGTCATTAATCTAATGACGTTACAAGCATATTGGTCTCAAGATGAGCTTTGTTCTTTCCCTTGAAGAAGTCTATATAGATATATCTATGAATTATCCAAGAATTGGGAATGTGGATTATGGGGAAAAACATTCTACTTAATATGTATTGGTAGAGAGTAACTACACTTTCAGTATCATAGCCTTGTGCTGTTGGGCCTCAATTTTGGATGACTTGTAATAGATGAGGTTATGTCTGGAAAAGAACCATGGACGTCCATCACTGCCCATATCATATTTTATCCCTTGTATATACGCATGTTTCCTTTACAATTTTCATATGTATTTGATGATAAATCCATAAATTTTGACATTCAACCACCTAAGTGTTTTTATACAAGCCCATTTGAATTTGATTATGTATCTGTGCAATTTTCAAAATTTGACTGGTTTGATGACTTTCTACAGGCACTCTGGCCAGCGATCAAGGGTTCGTAAACTTCAGTATATTGCTGAACTGGAAAGAACTGTAGATGGTTTGCAGGTAACTTTTGAGGAAAACAAAATGAGATAGTATGGAACTGTCTTTTACTTTATTCAAGTATGCTAGGACTGGTCTTTGTTGGGATGGCATGCAAAGGGCTCTCATTATTCAAACGATAAATACCATATGTCACCAAGATTATCTAAACTTCTGAGGTAAATTATGTTGCATGTCGTAACATATGTGCTGCTCTTTTTAGCCAAAAATAAAAGTATAAAGACAATCTGAATCAGCTATAAGTGTCAATGTGTGGGTGCGTCCAGAAGGTAGAAGTCAAATATTTACACTAAGGATACCTTTTCCAATTCCCATGTTATAATACCCCCTTTCATCACTATTTGAGGATTCATTATCTCTAATGCTTTGGAGTTTGGCCATATCCATAACTTAGGCTAGATCCTCCATTTTTAATGCTTGTGGGCATCATTGCAGTTCAATATGTCAACCAATTTACTATGTGAAACCGATCTATTATTTTCTGTTGCTGGTCCTTGTATCCTATAGATCATGCACGTTCATTTTCTAGTTCCATATCCGTTTTTTGATGAAAACTTCATGAAAGCTATTGGAAGTGAATGGGTTCTTTCACATTATGCAGACTTTGGAATCAGGATTGGCAGTCCAAGTTGCTGCTCTTCTTCAGCAACGTGTGTCTTTGTCCATGGAAAACAGCAAATTAAAGCAGCAGATGGCCAGACTGCAGCAACAAAAAATAATAATGGAGCGTAAGTTGTTATATCTTTTTGCTGATTTCTATGGGTAACTCAGAAATTAACGAATGGTTTCCAGGAGTCCAAAGTCATTTGACCCTCGACTATTTTGAAAGCTAATGAGACTATTTTGAAAGCTAATGAGATTACTTACATATCTGATTGTTAGCGGTTTAATCATATGAAACCAATATCATTGCAGCATTATTCATCTTTTAGTGAAAAAACTAAATTTATCATTCAAAACAATCTGAGAATACCATTCCTGAAGTAGAGTGCCAAATGAAAGAAGTAGTAGAAAAAGGTTCCTAAAAAGTCTGGAAGATGTTAATTTTAAGTTAGTATGATTGGTTCTAAGAGACATGATTAATTCATCAATGATGGATGTTTACACAATAAGAAGCTTGCCTGACTGAACACTATCAAGTTGAAAGTAGGTTAGACACAGCCTGCAGTGTAAGAGGTATGCATTTGGTCACTTTGCTTTGGACTTCCTGATTAGAAGCTGAACAGAATTTGTGTAACTCATTATCTTTCTAATGATATAAATTTTGCAATTTTTTAATTAAAAGGGTTTTAAAAAATCTTTGGTGTGGTCAACATCAGTTCCAATCAACTTTTGTAAACAAATAATTTTTATAACAATATTATGATCTCCTGAATTTAAACACATTTAGTGTTGATTAGCTATCATATATGTTAAATAAGAAAAAGCCTGATTTGTTTTCTGACTTAATTAAGTTGCTATGCCAGCTCCAAATAAGTGGTTTCAAGTAACGGCAATCCAAAGGATAATTTACTTACAACGAAAAACTGTAAAGAAAAGAAAAGAAAGGAGCTTTGGGTGCTAACAATAAAACTGCAAATTATGAAAGTAAAAGGGGCTATCATCAAACATTTATCAAACTTACGCAATCCTCTTGACAAGATGTGCCACTCATGGTGAGCATTAACATAACAGGCAACTTAACTTTTGATATAAAATCTAAAAAGCTTTTTGATTAAATTGGATAGATGAAATTAATTAATTTTTACCATTAACACCATGACATATGTGTTGCAAGTAATTGGTAACCAAGGATTTAACCCCTTCACATGTTAATAAATTTTGATAAAATTTTTAAATCTTATAATGAAACATTCAGATGATTGAAGAAAGCATCTTAGGCAATACATTGTTATGCAATGAGAACATAATTGGACAAAACTGTTGCTTTACATTTAAATTATACAGAAGATAATTTATTGATGGAAGTTAAATGGAAATGGCATGGTTTAAGTATAACTCTTAATCTGAAATTTCATTTGCTTTAATTTTGTTCTAAGGCGTGGTTTTCAGGTGACCCTTAATTTGAAATTTCATTTGCTCTCGTGTGTATTACATATTTTCATGTTGGTAAGTGTTAATTTGCATGCGGCATTCTTTGTCGACTTTGATATGCTAGAAAACTTTTCCAAGATGGAGAGAGAATGACCTGTGGTTGGTGGGATAGAAGTTACTAGTTCTAGTTGAAATTTCTAGTCTTAGTGAAGATACTCATAAATCCTATTTTAAATATGTGGCGGCAACTGGTGGTGGGGATGTTAGATCTCATACCCCTACCACCAAATATGGCAGTGATTGGCCGCGGATCCCTGCCGTCAAATCTAGCAGCGACTGGCTCCAGATTTTGCACCCAAATAGTCAAAACACTCAATCCTCAACTTGTCACCACCACACCATTGACAAACACCCAACCGCCCAAAATCCAAAAGCCTCAAAAGACGAACATGCACCACCAGCAAATACTGCTACAACTTAAACATTGAAAAACCTAAGATGGAGGGGCCGAGAGCTGAATATGTTAGAAAAAGATTAGGGTTTCTCGTGTATACATATGAAGACACAGAGTCAGGTTGGGTCATGTTGTTTGTAACCCAAATTCCTATTACTGATTTCCAACCTGACAAGTTGGAAATAAAAAGTTTTTAACACTGATCCCTAAACTGACACATGTTGGAAGTCGGAATCTTCAGGTTTGGTTGGTTGAGGCAGTGATATGCACAGCCCTGGCTGGAGCAGGCAGTTTACCATCTTTAATTTGCCTTTTATTGTCTCTGTGGGACGTCCTCAAGGGGTTCAATCGGCTATAGATCACACCTCATGAAGCGGAGGTCATCAGTTCGAATCTCTCATCTCCTTTCCCTTTTATGGACATGTCAAAAAAAAAAAAAAAGGATCGTCTCTGTTGGACAGCTGGCAGCACCTTTCACAAACTTGTTTAAGACAGATGGTTGACAACCTTACACTATGGCCACAATTAACAACACCCAATTTGGACATATTTAGTATTTTCAATATTCTGATGATATTTGGAAGAAATTGAACTGGAAAAGTGCATTTTCTACTATTTTTTTTTTTTAATACCGGATTTGTTGTAGAAGTTTCAGAGTTCTCTCTGGAAATTGCAACTTAAACAGCATGAGAAACTATCAATGCGATTACGATCCAGGATTTAGGATTTCAATAGTTGCTTGTATATTTCGTTTCTCATTTCAATCCCTTTCAAAAGATGCTGACAGTGGTATTATACTTCTTACTTGACCAAAATTATGAGATGGCATCTTTTCTAAATACCATGTCGACCTTTTTTGTTACAGGTCAATATCTGTCTCTGAAGAAGCAACTTGAGAGATTGAAGATTTGCTTTGCAAAATCCCCAGATAGCATGAGTAGCACATATTTTGGGTCTAGTCCCGCTGCGGATGCAACTAGAGTCAACGCTACTTGGCAGATGTTAGATATGGGAAAACTTGACATTAGTTGAGCCTGAAATGCTGAATCATGATTTTTAGGTTGATTCCCTGAAAGCTGTGGCTCTTTTGCTTCATCTGCATTATGTTTGAAGTGGATGCAGCCTAAGCTACAGCATGTTATTGATAGCCATTTCTTTCTGTCCACTTATGAACTGTAGTATTTAGAAGGCTTGTAGTACTTTATGTTCTAGTAACTTATCTTTATCATGAAGTGAAATGTGACACGAGCTTCTGTGTGTTTATCTATGAAGGATTTGGTTTAGATGTTATAAAAAAAACTACAGAAGATCAATGACATTAAATATGGACCATTGAAAAAATTATAAATCTGTAGTTTTTTTTCAGCAACTAAGCCAAATTCATATGTGAAACTGTTCGATTATAACGGAGAATTCATCAGAGGAATAAGAAAGCGGAAACGGGCTTCATGAGTGAAATCACCCTTCTGATGGTGTCTTCCTTGAAAGCTATATGCATTATTGGGCTATCAAGATCATCATTTGACATGAACAAGCATTATATCTTGTTCCCAATTACTTACAGATTAAGTCAGCATTTCTGTAGCATGTACCCATCTCTTTTCTGCATTAAATAATTGGTGTTCTTTTCCAATGTAGCGTGGGGCAAAGGTGCATGAACGCTACAATATATTCACTGTTTGTGCTTTTTGTACAATATATCTCCTTGATTAAGACAGGAGTGTACATGAGATACACTGGTTTGCCATTAACTTTTGTTTCACCTACACCAGCAATTTGCGTTTGCATATTGGATTAGGATTGTATCGAGATGTAAATATAAGATCATATAGGTCAATTATTACGTTATTCTATTTAATTAAATAGATAAAGTTTCTCAACTCTAACCTGTTAATTTCATATTGAATTCATAAGTCGTGTAAAAAAATGTCAAGTACTAAATGTTGGGTCATGTTGAGTATGAATATAAGACTGTAGATTAACTTTTAACTCAACCGATATTTTCAACTGTAACTCGTTAATTTTGTATTAAATTTGTGGATCGTGTTAAATTTGTAACTTGTTAAAATTGTTAGAACCTAGGCCAGGCACTTTCTCTCTCATCTTTTGCTTTCAATTACGTGAAATTTAGTTCAAGAGATCCCAAGACTGCTTTATTGCATCACATTAGCAAAGTGAAATAAATAGTACAACATACTCAACTCTCATACGATGTGACAATGCTCATAAAACCGAGAATTAGCCTTGATTAAAAATAAAAAAATAAAAATTCTGAAGTTTGATAAATATTGCTACATTAACTAATTATATGAAAAGTATAATGAGAGTTGAGTATTTAGCATTACTAAGGTAAAATAAAAGTGCAATGTCTAACATTTCTCATTAATAATAATACAAAATTACACTTTTATCCAACCACTATTTCCACCTTACTACATGGAATTATGGCAATGCCAATCCACCTTCGATTTTTTTTTATTTTTTTTATTTTTTTTCATGTCCACATAAGAGAGAAGAGGATTCAAATTATTAACTTCTATTTCATAAAGCGTAATTCCTAACCGATTGAGCTATCTCTTAGGAACCTTAGAATTTTATTTTATTTTGTTTTTTAACAATGGTAGATCTAATCAAAGGGTGAATTGACAGAGATAATTGTGAAAAAAGAAAAAAAAAAAAACATGCTTTCTAGCATTACTTGGGGTCCGTTTGGGAGTGAGTTTTTTTAAAAAATAATCTGCGTTTTAAATCAAATCACAATTTTGGAGTGTTTGGGATTGCGATTTTGAAAACGCAAATTTTAAAATCGTAAAAAAATCTACGATTTCAATAAGTTGACTAAATGATGCTTATTTGAAAAAGTGCGAATTTAAACAAAAATCACGATTTCACTTAAAAGGCAATATTTACCTATTTGGTCTGAAATCGCAATTATATGCTAATTTTACCCAAACACTCTATTGATAAAAAAAAAAACTTTTTGACCTATTTTACCAAACGCCTATGCTATTTTAAAAAGTGACGATTTCAAAAACACAATTTTTAAAAACGCAATTTTTAAAATCGTATTTATTGAAATCGTACTCCCAAATAGGCCCTTAATACTAATAGAATTGCACAATATCCCTCCTTTTCACCTCCCTCCAAAACATGAGACAAGTCCCCATAGTTGCTCTTACAAATGCAGAGCGCTTGCCTATGCAGTTGACTACATATTTTCTCTCTCTTTTTTTTTTTTTTCCTCCCCCCCACCATTTTTTTTTTACAAGATATGTAAAAAGTAACAACTTATGATGAGAATCCAATCCACGTGAAATAGGCAACAACCACAAAAGATGAAATACTATATCAATCAAACCAATTATGCACAGCACAATGTTTACAAGAGCTCGCTCCATCCGGCTTCCACAAATTATAAACCAATGCACGAGTCTAGGATAGACAGCAATAATTCCTAACCACGAAGGGATGCCCGAGGGACAGCAGGTAAACCCAGTTCGTCCTCAGCCTGCCAGTGTCAAGTTTAAGAATTAATAAATGACTCAGAGGCACGTGGGATTCGGGTATGACCCACAAATAAATGTTGCTCCTACGTTACTACGTGCATGTGAGAATTACATGTTCGCTCGTAGGACAAATGTCAATTTAATAGAATAAGTTTAGCTTTGCAGACACATGTTCACAATAACCAAGTGTCCAGTGCTATCTAATAATGTGACAAAAATACCAAAAATAGCAACAACCATGCAAACCAAAGATCCACTTGCTTTGTTAATCAGCACGCCTTTCCTTTCTCACAATTTTGGACGATTCACCAAAAAGAGAATTGGCACTAGTTGTTAATGCTTTTTATAGGATACTTTTTGTTTTTTGCTTGAAAAGTTTTTTTTATGCAACATAAAAGTGAAAGTAATTTTGAGCGTCATGTTTGTGTTTTTAGATTGTTAATATTTTTGTTTTGCAAAAGAGAAACAAAAGGGAGAAGGAAAAAGTTTTATCAAACAAAGTCAATATAGGAGCATCAATTTATTTCTTTTTTTTTTCAGGAAAAAAAAAAAAAAAAAAATCAATGAATTTTACCTGGGCATTGGATCTGCCAGCTGGCGCGGCTGCTTGTCCTATGGGTGCTGAAGGCAAGCTGAGTTCCGAATCCAAATCATGTTCTTTATCAGGTTGGAGATAAGAAGGCACACCATCAGCTTCAGTTTCCATTCCCATGTCGGCTTCCAAAGCATCAAGCTCTGCACCAAAAATTAGTTAGAATAGAATACTTCTGACATCAAATAGAGTTAATTGGCAAATTAAAATCACATACATCCTATAATGTCTGTAAACAATCGTAAAGAATATTTCCCCCAACATTTGAGCCTTTAGGTAATATAAAAACTTACCACCCATAAGATCTTCCTCATCAATGTCATCTGGCACGCTATAGCTTCTACCCAGGGTCTCTTGAATTTCACTACTCACATCCATTAGGTCCATCATCTCATCTTGTAAGCTCTAGATAGATAAAAATAAAATAAAATAATATAAAATAAATTCATCTGGTCAGCACCAGAAGTTCTTGAACGTTATGAATGGAAATCAAGTAGGGAAAAAAAAAGACTCAGAAGATCACATACATCGATGTCTTGGATCTTCACAGTTTTCATCATTCCTTTCAACTCCTTGTTTGCAGATTTTAAAGCTGTCATCTACAGAAAAGAAAACAAAATCAAATTATGACAAAATATAGTATTAACTTAACTATCCGGTTCCCTAATCATGCTTCCAGGGCATCTCTCTCTCATAACCTAAATGGACAAGGAATGAGTGTACGAGTCTAGAGTTTATATTTAACACATATTTATGAAGAATCCCTCCCTAGTGACAAATGGTCTGTCCCCTACCTCTCATGAGGTAGGCAGCAGGTTCCCATCAGGGTACAGATAAAGCTCCGTCTGAACTGTCGTGAACCATGCCCCTTGGGGCGCTACCAAGAAAAACAATGGTTGAAGGTGAATATAGCACAACCCCAGTACAGCCAAACTTGATGCACCATACAGTGAACCTTCTACTTCAAAAACCGGTTCAAAATGATACTATAAACTTACTCCAAATTGATTATTCATCTAAAGAGAAAAGCTGAAACAGACTAAAATATGTAAATCACATCTTACATGTGTCTGACTATAAAAATTGCATGACAAATTATGAAACTATATTATCATAATAATTCAATAGGTAATAAGCACAAATTAAGCAATAATATGGTCAAGAATATAGAACAAAGATTAAGTATCCAGTGTGTCCCATTTCATAACATTCAGTTGCCCTAGTTCAGAAAATGGATTAAACATGATTACAAACTACAGATAATGCACCCAAAATCCCGTTGTGTTTTCCCAGGCAATGGATGACACGTAATAACACTATTCACAAATCTTAAGCCCAAGTCAGCCTGTGAAGAACCCTACAGTGTTTTAGGTACAAAGCCAATCAATCGCGTGATATACTTTTTACTGTATTATTACCCATTCTATGGTTCAGGCCAGTGCAGCAGATGGTTACACTGTAATACCCTGGTCCCACATTGGAAAGATGAGAAGAAGCCCACATAGAGTGGGTAATTTATAAAGATAGCCATGAGTACTAAATCCTACATTGCCTAGTTACTAGGTGAAATTGGACTTTATAATGAATTCTAAAGAATTTTCAAATTGACTAGTCCTTTTTGGGTAATAGCACAGATGTGGCTAGCTATTTTCCCAGTGTTGTTACATATACCATAAGGGCTCGATAAGGTCAATTTTCTAAAATGAACACTACTCAGAAACAAATGAATGATATTAGGACATACAGTTTGCTGAGCATCTTTAATACCCTCGGAAGCAAAGGCAACTTGATCAAGATTGAATGTCTGATTGTACAGCATGTCCCGTTGTCCTTCATACCTGTTCAAAAGCTTAATGAATTGTATGAATCATCGAGGGAAATAAAGGGATACTCATGAAATTGTATAGTGTATGCACATATCCCTTTCAACAAAGTAAATAACTTTTAAAACGAAAATAAGCTCAGTCTTTGCTTTGATCATCTCATTATCAATTTGAATATTCACAACTCAATCAAGAACTCTTTAGGAATGACCTTTTTGCAATAAGTTTCTTCAGCCTATATCTAGATAACCATGAATAGTCTAATGCAAGTCCTGCAAGAAGTAGGACATAAGTTTTGGAATTGATAAGGGCACTACATGCTCACATTAATACTAGTAAAAGGCACCAAGGTGTTGATAGTTGGAAAACATAGCAGCGTCCTACATTACAATGATTCCACAATATCCAAAACTACTCTGTTAGTGAGCCAATGATATAAACAACTTTATGATAATGCGAAACTTTTTAAGTTAGATCATGGACCAAATGTTATGCACGAACTTTGGAAAAGCAGCAAGATAGAGGGAAATACAGATTGGTCCCTTCACTTAACCAATTAAAACATACCAATAAGTCAAAAAAAAAAAGGTTTCCATGCCACAGAGTCATAAAGCCAATGTCAGTAGTATTGCCAAAATTAAAGTGTCCTAAAACACTAGTATTCTGACCAAAGTAAGACCATAGCTAGACCAAATTGTGCCTCTTAAAAAGAAATCATGAATTAAACATCATGCGGTTGACCAATAAGAGAAGATGGCAAAATTTTCCTTGTCAAGTGATTGAAAATGGAATGATCCTTGCATAGGTCAAGTTATCAAGTTAAAAAACTTATCCTCCTTTTCCATTAACTCCTATTACCTACTAGCATTATTGCATATATAACTACTTCATTTGCTTATTATATTTCCAGTCATTTGCTTATCATATTTCTGGTAATCTTTAACTTTTGTCTTAAGTCTTTGATAAACCTCTTTTATTGCTAAACCATAACCTATTCCCTCTTCTTCTTTTTTGATAAGTAATCAAGATATCATTAAAAGTGTAAGGCACCCCTGGGTACACAGGAAGTATACATGAGAAAGGTAGCTAGAAAGGAAATAAAGAACATACAACCTATTGCCTCTTCATTATGATAACTTGAAACATTTAACCTTTCTCCATTGTGTCTTTAACATTTTATTTTTTATTTTATTTTTTTACTTATAAAAATAATTTTTTTTAAAAAAAAAGCAATAGTTTAATCCAGTTAAACAAACTCTCTAAAATTCAAGCTCTTTGCCCATTAAAACTTGCTTGAAATGATTCCCCATCAAATTCAAAGCTTTTCAAGCTATGCTAAAACCTAAGATCCAAATAATGATAAAAACCTTCCCACGCTAGGATATTTCTTTCATGAGGAACTGTTGCATATAAATACTAGCACACACAAAATTCCATCTGCAAACAAAACTGCAATATCAAGGCAATGACACAAGAAGAGGCACCTACATTCGCTTTTGCTTGAGAACCCTCATGGCTCGAGCTTTAATAGCTTCTTGAGCAGGGCCAGGCCTTGTTTTTTTTAACTGTTCTTTATATCTGCTGAGTTCAACATCAAGCTTTTTGATCTTCTCATCCACTGTTTCGCCTCTTTTATTGATCTGGAAAAGAATATAATTCAGGCATCAGTCCAAGTGAAAAACCCATAGAGATACAGCTAAGGAAAGATTGATTATCAATTTATAGAACAATAAGGCAATCAATTTCACAAGAACCAAAATAGGTTTTTTAAAAGTATGCAGAAAAATGAATTACAACCATTATATGAATATCATGCATAATATCTAAATCATATTTCTTCTTTCTCAAAGTATGTTGACACCATCGGATCATACTCTAAGCTGACCACTACATCACCATTTTCGACTTAAAAACCATACATAGCAGGAAAAGGAAATAACTTCATCTAGCTTCAGAAGAGAACAATGACTGAAATAAAAATTAATAACTGGATATTCAACAGCTAATTAATGTTTCCCTCCAATAAAAAAAATAAAAAATAAAAAATAAAATCTATTTTACTAAAACTATAGTTCACTATATGGGCTTAAAGTTGACAAGGCTTCATAAGTGCAGCATCAATTTTCTGTCACCTAAACTAATTGGGAGGTGAAGCTTCAAAAGAAGGGGAAAAAGTTCAAAGCTGCAAATGAAATCACATCATTGTTTACAGAGCTAATGCATCAAACAGTACATAACAGAGCTCCCAGCCCATGGAGTGTCCATCAGTTTTGCAGAGAAGCAAATCCCCTCCACTGGGTTTCTTCATCAACAGCTCAAAGATGGATCTACTCGCAGAGATGAGAGCCCCTTGATGTCATTCTTGCTACAACTCCATGACTTAGCGACACTTTCCCTTTCATACTTTTCATTTGTATGGCTGTCGTATGCAACACAAATGTATTTCCATTGAACTACCAAGCTATTGAAATCAAATTAATTGCAACTCAGAAACAAGTTCCCCGAACAATCCTATACACTGATCCAGCAAGGCAGCAATTCACACACACATCGACAACGAAATCAATTCAAAATACTACAATAACCCCCTGTTTGGTTACCAAGAATCCCAAGGAACAGCCATTGTAACAAACATCTCAAATCTCATCATTCTCTCCGATTTAAATCCCCAAAAAAAAAAACTCACAATTCCGATTTCCTTTCCCCTAATTTCTCACACTTCCTCCAGAACCAAACGCGCACAAAAACAATAATTAAACAAACAATATATATATATATATATAGAGAGAGAGAGAGAGAGAGAGAGAGAGAGAGAGAGAACCCTGTCTGAGGCGTCGTTGATGGACGGAGGAGGCTCTTTCTCCTTCTTGACGCCGAAGATCTTCTTCATCTTCTTCTACAGAGAAATCGAAGGGTTTGTAGATTTTGATTCAGTTTTAGCGAAACCGAAACTAATGAAAGAAGGCTTTTTTTTTTTGCCAAGACAAGGAATGGGAGACTTTTTCCGTTGTTTCGAAGAAGGAAAGGATATGGACTTTTATTCTAATTTATTTTGGTGGTGGGGATTGTGTGCGTTCGGGTTTAGATAGGTCTTGAATTTTGATTGGTTGGGATCGGTCTGACAGGTGAGTGGGTGGACTGTGAGTTTTGGAGAGGACTTGTCATTGGACGCGTCAGTGTAAGGGTGTTCTTAGCGCACGAGGTGTAGGAAGCTCTTGGTGGGTCTACGCTACCTGGGATTACTTTCTCCTTGTTACCGACAAGTCAAATGGAACACATTAAGCAACCTTTTAAAAATCTCTACAATATTGTGCTGAAATTCTTATTTTGTGAGAGTTTAGACGGTTCGTTTACTTGTTCCTATAGGTACTTTTTGTTTTGTTTTGTTTTTCTGTTCTGATTGCTATCAATTTTGAAAGCAAATGCGAGTTGATTAATCCTACATGTCCACCCATGTCTTCTTTGTGTCCTTTTAACTCTCTGCTTTGAGAGTCGTCTTCTCAAAACACGGCAACCTAATCAAGAGAGTTGAAAGTTGGGGCCGTCCGTCGAAGCTTCTTTCTATTTTCGGTTGGTTTGTATTGAACTGCTCTCATTGAGTTTGAGAAAAGAACTTAAGCTAGCAACTCCCTCGAGTTCACTAGCAAAATTAGACGAACAACCTAAACATACTATTCCCTTTATGACCTAAAACAAGCCCTACCATTATATTAAAAATAAAATAAAATGAAAGCTGCTTGCTCGGATGATCGCCGCTTCACTATTGGTTGCTTTGTTTTCCTTAGCACCAATCTTCTCTCTTGGGGCACAAAAGAAAAGCATATCAATTTTGGGACGAAAATTGATTGAATCGAATAGTGAGTCTAAAAGCCAAAACAATTTTGGATGATACAAAGAAGACACGAGCTATCATTTAGAATTACTTGAGAGCCTACAGGTCTACATCTCTAAGCACCTTTTATAGACCGTTTGTCCACTTGTCTCAACTAGTAAGTTCGATAATAGTTCCCTCATATCTCATGCCCAAATTGTTAGTAATCTTAACAAAAATTTCTAAAGATCTAAATCCTATAAAGATTGTCTTCGTGTCTCACTCTTGAGTAACACTATACCTACCATATTTTTTTAATAATTTATTAATACATGTAATTTGAGTAATATTAGTCATAAATCACATGCCGACTCGTATTAACAAATTATAGAAGGATCCTCAACGAATCATAGGGCTAACATTTTTCTTCACTCTTAGTGAATCCTTAAGATTAACATGAATAAATTCTAGAGATTGTTTTAGTGGGAATGTCTGAACGTTTTTGTAAAGACCTTTTAGTTTGTTTTCCTTTCCTAGTTTCACTAGAATCATTACACCCTTGCTCATCTCATGGTCGGTCATGATGTCTTCCTTATGTTTTGCTATAGTTAATCCTTACTAGCATCGTCAAGAGAGAGAATAGGCAAATCCTTTATAATAGTCAGATTTGACTATAATTAACAATTTTTTCTTCTCCGACAGAACAGCTATTTTGTAGTTTTTGGAGAGGCTATTTTGCCTACTTCTGTTGGAGATGCACTAAGTATTAGGTATTTTACATAATGAAAAAGTATAATTCTTTATTTTAATTATTGCTTTTTAATTAATAGATTCTCTACTCCATTAGTTACTTACTTTAAAATATTATTTTCATTATTTTTTTATTATATTATTACTAATACTTAATTAAAGGGAAAAACAATCACATATATATAAATCATTCATAAATAGAAAAATAAACACATATGAAGCAATATTAGAAATAATATTATATTCAATTTAGTGTACTACAATGAATAGCTACAAATTATTATTCACTATAGCAATTAAGGTATAATAGTCAATATAAAACTATTCTATTGGAGCAATAAAAATGGCAAAAATAGTTAAATATAGCTAATATATCTCTTTTAGCTACACTGCTAGAGATGCTCTTGTGATTTTTATATGTTGGTAATTTTTTTTTTTTCATTTTAGTTACTAACTTTTCACTATACACTTCAACATAACATCTATTTTAATTAAGGCTAACAATTTTGATACGATCCGACAATCCGATATGAACATAACATGAAATTACTAGATTTTGGTTTACTCTAAATGGGTTTAAATAATAAATAGGTCAATTTGTTTATGATCCGTTTATGTTGTGCTTAACAGGTTGTGTCGCATATCACCCGTGGGTGACCCGCCAAACATGGTTAACCCAAAAAAAAAAAAAACCAGAGATAATTGGATGCCACTGCACTGCCCTTCCTCGATTCTGCTACCTACTGCACGCCTGTTTCAACTTTTCACTAAAAACTGAAAAACAATCAGGCTTGATGTTTAATTGTTTATATAAAAAAACTAAATAAAAAAAGACTGATATAAAGAGTTAAATAAAAAACTGATTTGAAAATTTGAAATAATGAAAAGCATTCACATTCAGTCTTCACGTGCTTCATATATAGAATTCTACCCCTTTACTTAAAAAATAATAATAATAACAAAAATAATAACAATAAAAAAAATAAAAAAATTCTACCATTTTGGCATTTTCCCTCTTCATCTTTCATTCTTCCTCTTCCATTATCTGCACAGACTGCACTACGCAGACAAAGTGCTGCTGCTATATGGTTTGTGCATAAAGGTGAGATTTTTTGCCCATTACTCATAAACAAACATCTCAGTATTTTAAGAAAAAAATACAAATTTAAAATAAGAACAAAATACCCAATTAAGCAACCAAATAAGGACCACTTACCCAAACGTTGCCGCCCACCTCCCTGGCTTTCCCGACTAAAAAAGAGAGAGAGATCCAACCACTAAAAAACTTGTCGGAAAACCCACAAAATTCAGCCTAAAAAATCCATTTTTAATGCCACAAAAATCGTTTCTAATACCCCAAAAATTATTTTTGGATTAAATCTAAAACCTATAAGGAAAAAATTAACTCTTGAGGATTTTATCACCCTAACGCTAGAGATGATGATTGTTGGTGTCGGAGAGGATGACCTAGCCAGAGAGGGTGGCCATGGGTTTGGCCAGCCGTGGGTAATGGCCATACCCAAGGCCAATAGAGTCATGGGTCACAGCCAGACCCATAGCCAGCAACGCCGTGGGTCTTCTTTCTTTCTCCTAAACCATCTCTCTTTCTCTATTAAATGAGAAATGGGAGAGAAGAAGAAATGGAAGGAAGAAGAAGAAATAAGGAAAAATCTAGTGTTTTAGGATGTAAAATAGTTTTGTGCATTTTTTTCCTTTTAGGTGAGGTGTCAACTTGTGAGTGATGGGCAAAAAATCTCACCTTTACGCACAGACCGTATTGCAGATATCCCTCACAGACAATACCTATCGGCCATCACCCATGGCGTCTTGTCGTCTTCGTCTCTCATTTTCTCTCTCTCTTGCACCGCTCACGTCTCCATCTCGCCGTTCCTCGCTAGCCTTGCCTATCTCTCTTGTGCCGCCACCGCTACTAGCCTCACGTCCTCGCCTCTCTCTCTCGCTGTCGCTGCTTCCCTCTCACTCTCAGCTCGCGCCTCTCTATCCCTTTCACTCCATCTCCGATCTCTCTTCTCTTGGTCTGATTTTGTCTCGAGGATTTTTTACGACCCATTATTTTAAACGGGTCTCACGGGTTATGTCAAGTAACTCATGAAAATTCATAGGTCGTATCGTGTTTGGAGCTCTGACCCGTTAACTAAACGGATCATGTTTGGGTATAGCTTAAACGGGTCAGTCACCACTGGTTGTAAACGGATCGACCCGCAAACTTATTTTGTCAACCTTAATTTTAACTATCTACTATAATTAAATATTATTTTTTAGTATTATTTTATTAATTTTTAATCATTTTCTTGTCTTCCCCATCAAAAGAGAGAAAGAGAGAAAAGATTAAAAAAATAGAAAGAAAGAAAAAATATTACTTACAAGTTGATCTAGTAACTTGTAAATAAAAAAGGTTACTGTAATAATTATAGGAAAAAAAAATGCTATTTTACAATGGCCGTTGGAGCAAGAAAATATGACATAATAATTAAATTTAACTAAAAAAGTAACTTACAATGACTGCCGGAGATGTTCTAAGTTACATGTATGTTGGTATTAATCTTGAATATTTTTTCATATCTTTATTGATCAATTAGCATTCATATTTTGCTGAAATATTGTTTTGGTTTTTAATTTCATATTTTAGTTCATTAGGACCTACTCTCACCCCTCTCTAAGCTCTGAAAATTGCAATTGGCAGTGAAAAAGATTTTGGTAGGATTGCATCATTACAAAATTGAGGTTGGTGCTGAAAATCTTGTATAACTTCAATTAGGTTGCAATATAAATTTGATATTTTGCACTCTATAATAAAAAGCAGATACTTTAACTTAAACACCAAAAAATAATATAACTCTTCATATTAAATAATATTTATTATCTTGACAAAATAATCATTGATAAAACCATTGGCTAGTTTTAGAGACTAGTATTGGAGGGCTCGGAGGTAGGTAGTGTGCGTTGAGTTAGAACAAATGAAAAAGTCCACAGAATTGATTTGAAATGTTTTCATTTCCCTTGTATTTGTATCAAATTTCTATTGAATGCTGGAAATGAAGTTTTATACCTCATCCTAGTAAAAGGAGCTCTCATAGTCAATATACTTTTTGGTAAATTTTCTCTTATAATCTTCTTAAATTCCAAGAGATTAGTTGTAATCGTTTTAAAACTACCAATAAGAGAGTAGATGTATACCAAATTTTTATCAGTCTCAATCTACTCTAGAAATCATTGTTAAAAAAAAATAATAAAAAAATTTAAACGTCGGTTGAGAATACTATATCAATAATCTATAGTAAATTATATAATAAAAATATAATTTATAACATAACTTTGAATTAAAATAATTAAATTTATCATTTCATATTAACTTAGAGCTAAGCTTCTAAGCCCCGTATCAAAGTTTATCGTGTGAGTTAGATATACGTCTACAATACAAAAACCGATTTCGGGTCAAACTTTACCGAGCCAAGTTTCAAATTAGTTGTTGGACGGACGGTTTATCCATCGCTTTCGAGAGAAGTACAAGAAGAAATATGAAAGGCTGGGACCCACTCTCTGCTGACAACGAATTCCTAGTCAGACACCAGCACAAAAGCCGCTCCAAAGTGCGACCCGAAAGAAATCTGAGAAACCCAAATTCACAGAGAATCCAAAGCAATCAAGCATGGCGATCAACGCAGAGGGATTCAGCTTCGAGCAGAGGCACGGGAAAGAGCGCGTGAGGGTGGGGAGGGTCTGGAAGAACAGAGCTGGCCGCCATTTCTTTGTGGAGTGGAACGTCAGCATCAACCTCCTCTCCGATTGCGCCGACGCCTATTTACGAGAAGACAACTCTGACATCGTCGCCACTGACACCATGAAGAACACCGTATGTAATTCAATTGTGCTCTGAAGTTTATAAACGAAAGAAAAAGACGAGGAATATTTTAGAATCTGAAATTAGTGTTATTTTATGTGATAATTAGATGTCGAAGTGACAAAATTTCGATGAATGGTATGATATACAGTAAATGGAAGGAAAAATGAGAATATTTTGAAATATGAACTTAGCGTATGGCATGTGATGTGAAGAATAAATGCTGAGATAACAGAATCTGAACCATCCAATTTGGTTGCCGGATTGGGGGGAGGAAAAAAAAAAAGAAGGAAAATTGGATCCTAATTTTGTTTTTTTTTTTGTTTTTTGTTCCCCTTGTTATTAGAATGAGGAATTGGAAAACCTTTTGGCTCAAATATGCTAAGTGTTAGAATCTTTTTTGTTGAATTTTATCCAGTTACTGCTGAATTTCATACTTCTTGACGTTTATTGGCGCAAAAAGGTAAAAAAGAAGATCTCTTTGATATTCAGTAACCCTCTGTTGGGTTACTGAGAAAGTGGATAATTTAGTTGTATTAGGCTCACATTACGAACCATGCCTTTTCTTTTTCTAGTGCGAAATGGATATAATCCAATGGTCAATGTTAAATTTGTTTTTCTCTGCTTTTTAGCAGTTGCTTGCAGCTCATTAGAAAATTATATGATGGGAAAATATTAGAATAAGAACTAATTTCTTCTTTTTTGGTTGAAAATGACTTCTTTTTTTCCCCTGAAATTATGCATTCTGGCTACTGCTTCTTTGTTAGAGCTTCGTTCTGATCAGAGATATACAGAGTCTGCTTGGCTTCTCTGAATATTGATTACTAGTCAGGAGACAGGGATTAACCCTGATTCAGTTGGGGTCAAACACCGATATCAAGAGGATTGTTGTGTTCTATGACATGTTTTTAGGGGACCAGCATGTATATAATTTTTTCGTTACACAAAATCTGAGTGGGAGTATATTGGCTGTTTAATAAATGTGCGTAATCTTCTGTAAATCATATGGGTCTCTGGAGCATATGGAAGAACTTTAGGTAATGATGATTGATACACATGTAGGTATAAGGTTCAAGATCCAACCCAAACGCTTAATTCAAATCCATGGAGGAATGTGCTTCTTAAATGTAAAGTGGGTACTTAGTGACTAGGTTTTAAAGTTTGATAGCACAGGGTATTGCACCTTGAGAATGGAAAAAAATCATTGGAAGCAAAATATATTACTGTGTTCTGTGGTATTTGTGGCGAAGAGAAAAAACTGTAGAGTGTGACTTTATTCTAAAGTTTTGGGAAATATACAAGCATATTGAGGGGTGGAGTATGTAAATGATTACAAAAAAGCCAAAAAGGAAAATTAGAAACGCTATAGTGGTATGAGTAATGTAAAATCAGCTAGCAGTTGACAGGTCTGTGTATAAGTTAAGCTTCAAGTTATTATATCGTTTAGAAATCTGAATGCACAAAGCATGACATACCTTAGCAAGTAAAATAAATGTATTTGTTGATTTCATATTCTCATTAGCTATCCCACAAGTGCCATCTGTTATAATTTCCAGCAATTAAGCTGCCATTCACCTTCATATTGAAGTTAAACTGAGTTGCAATACAGGTATATGTGAAAGCAAAGGAATGCTCAGAACAAATCTCAATGGAGGACTTTGCGATTGTACTTGCTAAGCACTTCACATCATTTTACCACCAGGTAAATACTACATAAATATTGATGTTTTTCAACATTCAATATCATAAATTTTATTATTGAGGAGATTCAGTCATATTTCTATTTTGGTCTCTTTAGCTTTTTATAAGTTGAAAAGTAGGAAGCGTAGGCCGAAGCCTAGGGCTGAGTAGCCTGGCCCAAACCTGGTCCATTGCCGGCTCTCAACCCGATGGGGCAGTGTAGACTGAAATCCATCTTTTGATGGATCTGCTACATAGTGAAAAATAGTGCAGTCGTAAGTCATGCTTATTGATGCTTTAGGTGGATTGGAGGTCTGAGTTTTGAATGCTAGACATTTCCTTTAGGAAATTGCTAGTGTTATCTCCTGGAATGTTGCCAGAAGGAAGAAAGGATAGGTATAAGCAAAACTTGAATCATTTTGACTTTTCTCATAAGCTGAATTTGAGAAAATGAAACATGTGATGATAAAGTGTGGATGGGGGATACACATTTAATAGCTTTTTACATTGGCATTCTATAAACTGTAAGATTGTGCGATGAGTCTTATATTTTTCCGGCTTAAAATAGGAAGTTCCATTGAAGTTTTAATGCATCAAATTCTACCTGGATGTAGATTTGTTAATTTCTTCAATATTCAGTCCACTTTCTTTTTGTATTGAGCTCAAAAGATATCCATATTTCACTTATCAGCAATTCCCTTTAATATATACTTTTTTTTTTTTTTTTATAAAGAACGTGTTTTACTCTTCTCATGGCATCTTTTTAGTCTTTTGTATATTATATCATTAGAAATATTCCATTAGTTGGGGATAATCTAATATATGTTCTTTGTTTCTGTAGGTTACTACTGCCATAGTAAAGATAGTGGAAAAACCTTGGGAGCGTGTATATATAGATGGTCAACTGCATGAACATGGTTAGTTTTTTCAATCTGATGAAGGAGAGAATAGGCTCATATATGATATATACTTTATTCTATGACCAAAGAAAAGATGTCTATTGAATTCTTTTGCTTACTTACTATTTTATTTTTATTTTAAATTTATCAAAAAAGAAAAGATATCTACTGAATTTATTGTGGTGAATACCCTTTGATCGTTCATGGCATGCGATGTGCTTATTTTTGTTTGTTTTAAACTCTGCTTAATTTCTAAAACATGTTGGGAGTAATTTGATGTGCGATTGGCACTGCCACTAACACTTTTATGGTATTAGTTGTAAAGAAAAAATTATTTATAATAGAATAAGAATACATATGCATACCATAGTATTAGTATTCGCTTGATTGATAATTACACTATCAAAACAACTCAAAATTTGTGCAGTAACAATTCATGAACCTTTACTACCTTGTGAGCCATTGTTCTAGCAGATAGACAATAATCCCCCCCTCTCCTTTTTTTTAGTTTGATTTTTAGAATAAAGAGGGGTTTCTAGGAATTGCAACCGTAACCTGAAGTGCTGAACCATTCAAGAAAAGTGGCATTGCTGATTAATGAATGTTGTAAACTTGTTTATTTGTGCCAACAATTTTTCTTGGCCATGGTACTGTGTTAGACACCTGACAAACATCTGGGAGCACTTCTCCCATGTCTCATCCCATGGTGATCTTTCTAGTGGAGCTGTAAAAGTTTTTAAAATCTACAGATGTGTGCCCTTCCTTGATGAAACTCCTGTTGTTGGATCTTCGTAAGATTCCCTTGGTAGTCTTCACATGCACTCTTATGAGCTTCTGAGGCTTGGAATTCAGAAGGCATAACGGTTGTTATCCTGCCAGTCTTAATATGGTTGAAATTCAACTAGGTCCCAAATTAAAGCACAAAGTAAATATATGCCTTCCATTAAATTGGGACTATGATGCAGGACCAAAGTTGTGGTGGGCTTTCATGCTAGATCTGATGTAGGTCATTTCCTATCTCTCTCTCAAAAGTTTGTTTAATTAATTTTATTTTTACTTCCACTACATTAGCTCCAACAGAAATTTAAAAGCAATCTATAAAAGATAGCCAAATACAATAAATAAAGGTAATGTGAAATCATTTTGCTGAAATTCATTTCTACTTTTTATTTAGAAGACTGTAAATAAAATATTATAATGAAACAATTTAACAATAAATTATTTTGAAAGAAAAGGGCAATAGATGAACTATTTGTACATTCCTCCCCTTCCCCCCAAACCTTAATCCAGGTTCTGCAGCTGAGCAATGGAAAAGAACTTAGTGTTATGTAAGCACATTTTCATTGGCTTGCACAGCTAATAAATGACATGTGATTTTTTTTTCTTTTGACTTTTATTATCTTTAATTCTGTCACTATCTTCCCTATTGAAGGTTTTAAACTTGGATCTGAGAAGCATACTACAGAAGCAATAGTGAAGAAGTCTGGTGCATTACAGTTGACTTCTGGTATTGAAGGGCTGGCTTTGCTGAAGACAACTAAGGTGAACTCATTTCTGTTTCATGTTTCAGATAGCAGAATCAGCTCTTTGATGTACTTCAAAATCTCTTTTGCTTGATGAGGCAGAATAGCCTGCCATGCTTGTCAAATTTTTTGCTTCTATCTGCACTACGATACTAAAACAAATCTGGTCCATAGTTTTTGTTTATTTCCTGTGTTATATGCGTTTTATATTTTATTTGAGATTTACAAACATAGATTGGCATCCTTGCGGTACTAAAATTTATTCATACTGGTAAACGTTGTGTACAAGTAGCATAAGGATTGTATTGTCTACCAATAGCCAATAGTCAAATTTGAATGTGAGTTTATCCAAAGAAAAGAAAAAGAATAAACAAAATAGTGATAAAGAGGAGAAAAAAAAAAGGAAAGAATTATAGGACCTTAAATTGCAACAAGCATATCCAAATTTGCTTAGTAGTTCATCTGGATGGTAAAACCGTAATGGATCTTGAATCCGAGAGCCACTGAGAGAGTTCTTTAATTTGACTTGGAGGGTTTTCTGGACAAGTTGCCATATTCTGGAACTTGGTGCGATGATATTGACTGCCAAGACAATGAGATCTATGACCTTGAATAGAGGATGTACCCTTGCTTTTGAGCAGCATTTGTTTTTGAACATTATCGGATGGTGAGTTTACAAGCTCTGCACTCAAGGTTCTTAAAGGTAAGTGAGGTACTACAGCCTTTTACCAATATACAAAGACACAAAGTACGCAAAATGAATCTTTAATATTTCACTCCAACCTGAACTCTCTCAGGAACTAGTCCTCACATGATCTAAACCGACATGGGGACTAGCACCTTGAACCAAGCTAGGGTTTGGCATGTAATCGGTTCTTCTCTCCTGAATGCTTCATGTACTTGTTTGGTGTCTCCTTGGCATCTTCTAAATAAATTTAGTTGTTAAAAATGGTTGAGATGGGCTCCGGGCAGTATAAAATTTGAGCTAGCATTAACCAAGCCTAATATAAACTTCTATGTATTTGTTGAAGTTGTTTGTTGTTAGTTTGAGTAATTTGAGTTTTACTCTTTCTGTCTTCTCCTCACTTAAAGATTTGAGATTGCTTGATAAACACTTCGAAGCAAAATATGATTTCTGTAAACACCGATCTAATTGCGGTGTAAATCATGGCATATTCTGGTTTCTCTGATGGTTGCTTATGATGGATTTTATTGTTACAAGCAGTCAGGTTTTGAGGGGTTTATAAGGGACCAATACACAGCTCTTCCTGAAACACGAGAGAGGTTGCTGGCGACAGAGATCACAGCAGCATGGAGGTATGATATTTCAATTTAATCCAACTTAAATGCAAGGTGTATGAAATGAAATTTACAATATACATATGTTTTTGGCTTCCCGTCATGGTCCTTTTGTATCAAGTTTCCAAAGGTAATGTTTTCACATTTTGATTCTCTTGGAGTTTTGCTCAATGCAGAATCATGTTTCTTGAATAAATTTGGATGCAGGTATTCATATGAATCTCTATCTAGCGTCCCTCAGAAGCCACATTACTTTACAGAGAGGTACCTAGATGTGAAAAAGGTTCTGGTTGAGACTTTCTATGGTCCTCCAAAAGAGGGAGTATACAGCCCATCTGTTCAGAATACTCTCTATGTCATGGCAAAAAGTGTACTCAACAGGTCTCTCTCTCTCTCTCTCTTTGTGGTGCACACACACAAATCCATGTCCACACACATGCAGGCCAACACTCTTTTCCACATCCATGCTCATATACTTGCATCCCACACACACACGAACGCACACAGTCAGAAACACACACATGCACGATGCGTATGCTGACACTAGTATCCAGGCACAGGTGCATGCATGCATCAACATACTTGCACTTATCCACATATTGCTTTTTCTATGGTGCAATGGTTTTAGATTGATTCTTGATTTTATTTTATTTATTTATTTATTTTTTTCATGCTTCCAGGTTTCTTGACATATCCTCGATCCAATTAAAGATGCCAAATATCCATTTCCTTCCCGTTAATCTAAAAAACAAGGATAATCAAACTATCGTTAAGGTATGACTTTCTTTACCAGTGATGTCTGCAGAAGTTGTGGGAAAAGCACCAAAGTAGACAATATTTGACATAGATTATATAGCAATCATATGTTGCGATTTGGATTTGAGGATTTAAAATCAAGGGATGTGAATAACCTACATGCTTGCTCTTTCTGTGTGAGAGAGAGCTGAGGTTAATGCATTAGCTGTAAAAATGAAACTGAACCATAATGTTATGCAGTTTGCTGATGATGTATTTTTACCGACGGACGAACCACATGGATCAATTCAAGCTAGCTTGAGCCGCTCCAGGTCAAAGATGTAGAAGTTGCTGGTTCTTTGAGCTGTTGCACTCTCAAAATAATGAATGGAAATTTCAAGGTTTTTCTAATGTTGGATAGATGAATGTATGTATGATAAAAAATAATAATAATTGTACTCTTGAAGTTGAACTAAGGTAAATAAATGTAGACTCAGATGTTTTGAGTCGAAGAAGCAGTGAAGTTCCAGTTGCATATCACTTGGCTCTGTTTCTTAATGCATTTCAGGGGTGCTGTTTGTATTTGGTTTGAAAGTGTAATAATGTAACATTAATGTAAAAATTATTTTGCAAAAGTTTTTAAGAACAAAGCGAGGTTGCTTGTTATAAATCTTCCTTGCTTTTCCCAAAAAAAAAAAAAATTCGTCAACTTTTGAAAGAGGAAATCCAGTGGGACAAAAAATTTGTTACAAACTAGTTTGTAGCTAATTTATACTAACCAGTGTATCCTTTGCATAGATCAAAATCCTCTAAAATTCGTAGTGTATCTTGACTTCTTTTAACAAAGTGAATTGATTAAATTAGTGATCCTCTAAATTTTGTGAAGTACCCTAACTCGGTTTGAGTAAACTAATTGATTGAAATATGTATAGTGTTATACATATTCTCAAGTAAATATTCTTGTTTATTATTTTATTTAAACGGTGTTATTGTTGGTGCTGTCACTCTAAAACTTCTCTCTAGTGATGTGCTGCAAGGTGAAAAGTCTGTAGCCTTGCTGGCTACGTGCTTGGCAGCTCTTTCTGGGTGTGATCAAACTCTTTTTGGAATGGAATGCTCTTCTTGTTGTTTTGGCCATAAACAACCCTGCACTATTTTTTTCTTGGTCTTTTGCTAATTGTATTTAATTTAGCTCTTTCTTTTGTTTAAAGTTAGAATGCTTTGAAACTGTTTAAATATGCCAATTTTCATGCATATACTTTAGCTAAATGGTCTATTTTTCATCTTGTATTTGAAAACATTTTCATGGGATCTCTTATTTTCTCTTCCATCCGGATCAGAAATGGAAAAGATTCTTTTCTGTAATCATTTTCTCCTCATTCTATTAGAAAAAAATAAGAAAAAAGAAAGAAAGAAAGTGAGCACTTTAAGAAAATTAAGTAAACACTAAACTATTCTCGTAATCTATTGAGAGGATTGAGAGAGGGTAGGATGTTGCTGTTACCCAATCACCCTCCACTGTGGTTGTTTTATATATAAATTAACCACTTGTCATTGACCCTATATAAATTAACCACTTGATATTATTATACAAGCAATCGAGATGAACTTCGAGGGACTGTGAGTGTTGAATTGGGCCATGTCGCTTATAAGATTATAAAGGTTCACCCATAATTTGACCTATTTAATTAAATGAGTCAGATCCGTCAATTTTAACTTAATAATTTGGGTTAAATGCCTTTTCAGTACCTGTGCTTTGAGCCAAAATCAAATAGCCACCTCGGTTTTAAAAAATATCACAAATGATACATGTGGTTATCAAATAAACTCATTTGATACTTCTGTCAAGATTCGTTAGTTTTTTTAACGGAGTGCCACGTCACCTTTACGTATGGTGTGGTACTTGCAGTTTCAAGGCACCATGTGGTGTGGTACCTGAGTTTTTGGATGCCATATCAGATTAAATAATATTAAAATTATGTAAAAAAAAAAATTAAAAGAACCTGTGTACTTCCTAAAAAAAAATCCATCGTCTTCTCCATTCTCTTCTCTCCCAACCACTTAGGTTTTTGCAAACCCAAATACCATCTTTGTCATCCCTCCCTCAATGATGATTCGAGGAAACTATTAAATGGTGACAAGCGCGACAATCAAAAACAAACATTAAATTAAATAAAATTCAAGCCCAAGGGTCCCAATTACAAACTTTGTTGTAGATCCTAACGATTTTGAGGAAGATCTTCCTAAACAAGGTTCCATCAATGCTTGTCCAATTACGGATTGTCTCGACGGACAAAGCCTCTTCTCCAAATGCCAGAGTTCTTATTTGAAAGAAGCGTCGAGGCATCATCGACCAACTATGGAGTAGAAAGGAAATCCTCTTCAACCGAAACTCTATGAAAGCCCTCGTCTTAAACCCAAATGCCACGTCACCCTTACTCAAAGAAAATATTTTCCCCCATTACCCTTCATCTTAGATGATAAGTCTGCTTCCACGTTTTACAATTTGTTTTGATAAGTTCATTTGCAAAATAGATTTGAACCTGCAAAAACCTAAGTGGTTGGGGAGAGGAGAATGAAGAGGACGATGGATTTTTTTTTTTTAGGAAGTACATAGGTTCTTTTAATTTATTTTTTTACATAATTTTAATATTATTTAATCTGACATGGCATCCAAAAACTTAGGTATCATGCCACGTGGTGCCTTGAAACCACATGTACCACGCCATGTAAGGTCGATGTGACACTGCTAAAAAACTAACTAATTGATGTAAGTACTAAGTTGGTTTATTTGATAACCACAGGTACCATTTGTGATATTTTTGAAAACCAAGGTGGTTATTTGATTTTGGCTCAAAGCACAGGTACTGAAAATGTATTTAACCCTAATAATTTTGTATCGGATTTATGCGTTATGTTAAAGACTCAAAAATGTTAACCTTAAATATTGTGTGTCAGGTTCAAATTGTGTTGAAATTTAAATATAAAATTATATAAGTCAACCATAACACGACCCATTTAATTAAACAAGTTCGAATTTGACCCATTTAATTAAATGACTCAGACCCGTCAGCTCTAACATGATAATTTTGTATCGGATTTGTGTGTTATGTTAAAGACTCAAAAATACTAACCTTAAATGTCATGTGTGAGGTTCAAATCATGTCGAAACTTAAATATTATATAAGTCAATCATAACACGACACATTTAATTAAACGAGATCCACTTCTCAACCTTAATTCGTTGTATGAAATTCACAAATTTTGTTAAAAAATTGTGTAACCCTATCAAAAACTTTTGAAAGAGTGATACAGAAATTTCTATTACCTCAAGAAATGCTCAATAGAAAAGGCAAAGGATTCCTGTCGTGTATAACTTCTGTACGGTTACAACATTGGAACTCTTAACGACAATGGCATTCCAGTTAGAGCAAGAAACCCCAGAACGGCAATAAGCAATGAATCTGCTATGATTACTTAGTAGGCATTCAACCTGGAAAAACTCTCTCTCTCTCTCTCTCTCTCATATTTCCAAGCTTGTAAGTTGTAAGCGTTTCTTGCTTACAGAGGAAGGCATTTCTCTCAATCCCATTGCCATGGAATCTGATGAAAGCCAACGACCCACTAATCAACCACAACCAAATCAAGCTCTTCCCCTGCCATTAACAAAGAAACCACTTCTTCTCTACTCATCTATTCTAGTTCTGTTTCTAGCAATCTCCTTCGGTTTCACCAAAACTAGCTATTACAAAACCCAACTCCTAAAATACTCTTTCTCATCAGACCCCACTTTTCTTCAGACCCTTTTAGGCTATCTTCACCCAAACCCAAAACCCAAGCAAACCCATATTCCAAATCCCATTTTCCATTCCCCAAGCTGTGTGCTATGGATGGCTCCTTTTCTTTCAGGTGGTGGATATAGTTCAGAAAGTTGGTCATATATCTTAGCCCTTCATGAACACATGAAAAACCCAGTATTTAAGCTGGCTATTGAGCATCATGGTGATCAAGAATCCCTGGACTTCTGGGAGGGCTTGCCACAACATGTCAAGAACTTGGCCTTTGAGCTTTACCGAACAAATTGTAGAATGAATGAGACCATTGTGGTTTGTCACAGTGAACCTGGTGCGTGGAACCCTCCCTTGTTTGAAACCTTCCCTTGCCCACCAGGTGCTTACCGAAATTTCAAGTCGGTGATTGGCCGGACCATGTTCGAGACCGATAGGGTGAAAGCCGACCACGTGAAGCGCTGTAATCAAATGGATTATGTTTGGGTTCCCACTGAATTTCACGTATCTACATTTATAGAAAGTGGGGTTGATCCTTCTAAGGTGGTGAAAATCATTCAGCCTGTTGATGTGAAGTTCTTTGATGCCCTCAAGTATAAGCCATTAGGCCTTTCCTCTATAGGGAAATTGGTCTTAGGTTCAACAACCCAGAATTTGAATTCAAAAAAGGAGTTTATATTTTTGAGTATCTTCAAGTGGGAGTACAGAAAAGGTTGGGATGTATTGTTGAAATCATACTTCAAGGAGTTCTCTGGGGTTGATGGGGTTGCTTTGTATTTACTAACCAATCCATACCATTCTGATAGAGATTTTGGGAACAAGATAGTGGAGTTTGTGGAGAACTCTGATATAGAAAAACCAGTGGATGGTTGGGCTCCAGTTTATGTGATTGATAGCCACATTGCTCAAATTGATTTGCCACGGCTATACAAGGTGGCAAACGCATTCGTTCTTCCAACAAGAGGGGAAGGATGGGGAAGACCTCTTGTGGAAGCCATGGCAATGTCATTGCCAGTGATTGCCACAAACTGGTCTGGACCAACGGAGTATTTGACAGAAGAGAATAGCTATCCATTGCCAGTGGATCGGATGAGTGAGGTTACAGAAGGGCCATTCAGAGGGCATCTTTGGGCGGAACCTTCTGTCGATAAGCTTCGAGTTCTTATGAGACATGTGATGAATAATGTTGAGGAAGCCAAGGTCAAAGGCAGGCAGGCAAGGGAGGACATGATAAGAAGGTTCTCTCCTGAGATTGTAGCGGAGATAGTTACTGATCATATAAGAAAGATGCTTTAGACGAGTTAAAAGAGCTGCAGTTCATAAATTAGAGATGATATGCTCATTATTACTTTCTTCCTTGAAGTTAGCTTCTTATCAGCTGAGAGGCTAGTGAAGGAGTTGGGTGAGTAAAGATACCAAAAGCAATTCAAAAGTGCATTGTGCATATTTTTAGTGCAGCATTTTCTGAACTGATTTGTCATGAACGTTATTGGCTTCCGTGGAAGTTTCTCACGGAATGATTTTGATCAGCGGTGTTTCAAATACATTTGCCAAAAATAATGCTCTCTGTGGGCTTATTCTGTTTCCTCTGAATTTTGTAAGTTTTAAGAAAAGTGGAAACTCAATTTTTTTCTTCTTCTCCTTCTAATCATACACATTATTTAATATAGCTTAGCTTGGGACCATGAAGAGTAGAGTCTTGAATTGAAGGATCTCACCTTCTTCAAAGTTTCAGAGGTTCCATAACAATAATCTTGCCATATGAGTTCGTTTGAGTTTGTGATTTAAAAGTAACGATTTTGAAACTTGCAATTTAAAAACACAACTTTTAAGAATGTAGCCAAGCATTTAGTAAAATCATAGTTTAGTCAGTAAAATCATATGTTTTTTAAAGCAACACCTCTTGCAATTTTAAAATACAAATTTGTTTACTTTTTTAAATCGCACTCCCAAAGATGTATTTTTCCAACTATTTGATTTAAAATTGCACATTTTGACTGCCAAATCAAGACCAAACACATTATATCTGAAAAAACAATCAATATTTTATTAAATATGCATCTTTTGTTCTTTGTGCCTATAGGGACTCTGCAGTGAGATTCAGTTTGTCATTTCTGATTCTGAATCTAAAGCAAATGAATTTAATGATATTAAATTTGTAAAGGCAATCACTCAAGCGGTAATTCATTAATTGCTAAGCTTCTAGTCTGAGATGCAATTTTAAATGAAATGCACAGAACCTATATTCAGTTGCAGTTAATCCCATCTTGATGGAACTTTACCATAACTTCTATTGAAGAGAAATCAATGGGCCGAAGGAAGAAAAAAAAATGCAATCAATTAAGGGGGGAAAATGTAAAATTGATTTGCCCTAGGTTTGGCAGGTGATCTGTCATGTTCTTGAGTGTGTATTGACCTGGGCTAAAATAAACAATCAGAATTGACCATGAAATCATAGATAAAATCATAGGAATGTGCGTCTGGATTACTTGCATTCAAAATGATACATTTAAACTTATCACAAAAGCTGTTTGAAAATAGAATATTTAATCAAAACTTGTCAAGGATGAAGAAAAATAATATTCTCACAAACAGGACATTACCACAAATAAGTCTTGTGAGTTCATAAGAACATCTACAGTCATTACAAGAAAATTCGCATCTAGGATTGAAGAAAATGTTGAACTTTCCATTCTTACAACTATTTGAACATGCATGCTGATATCCGGTGCGCATAATTCAGATAACTATTGCTCATTGACTTTGTTTTATTTACTGAAGTAGCTCATTGGTCAAAACTTGAATCTAAGATTCCTGGAAATATGGAGCAAAAGCTGCCATAACTTCCTTATAAACAGGTTTCTTAAAATCCACTGCCTGCACAGAATGAAAAAAGAACCATGTAAATAAAGCAACAAGACCAAAATACCAATTCCAGCTGTCTGTCAAATGAAAAGATCAGTGAGGTCTACGCACATGCTCAATTATTTGTTCTGGAGACATCCATGACCATTCACCAAATTCAGCTTTCTCTGTCCCATCACCCAGAAGATTGATTTCTTCATCCTTCCCAGTGAATTTAAGAAGAAACCTGAAAGTGTTGTAAGTTAGATGAAGTTAAACCGAACTTACAATTCATGGCATACCCAAAAACAAAATACTTATTTCTTGTCACCCTCCCCCTCCCCTCAAATACTACGTTTCGAAGTTTGATTGGAGAGAAGTGGAAAGGATAAGGGTAGGGAGGGGATAGGAGATCCAGAAGAGAGGGAGCAGTCATTCCTTCCTTGGTTTGGATGTTTAATAAATGAGTGATAATACTCATACGACAGGCGTGGGTGAACAGTCACTCATGCCAATGGTTTTTTAATATAAAATAATATTAATAAAATAAAATATTATTATAGTATAAAATATTTTATATTATAAACCACTGGCATGAGTGACTGTTCACCCACGCCAGTGGTATAAGTATCACTACTCTTAATAAATTATGGGGGAGAGGGGATGTCTCCCTCTTTTTGTTTAATTGTAGGGTGGAAAGGAGAGGACAGGACAATATATTATGTAAATTGACAATAGAGTAAGATAATTAACAAGAGTTTGTTTAGGCATTGTTGAAATTTTAATCAATTTGAGAGAGGACTAAACATAGGGGCTTTGATGGGTACAGTATCCATCAAAATCCTCTCAAATCCTCTCCTGCTTCCCCTTCATCTCTCTCCATCCAAATATAAAGGAAAAACAAAAACCAACCTAAGCAAGCTGAAATTTTGAGCCATGGGTTAGTTATGTTAGGGTGAGCGCATCCATGGTTTACAACCTGACATTCAACTGGTCCTGGGTTGATGAATTAATCCTCAATTTTGTTAGTTCCTTTACCTGAACTGAATCCGACCTAATCTGGATCCTGTTGCAGCCCTACACAGTGCATGGTGTATCTAACAATCTATGGCTAAATTCATATGCTCACCACTTTTGTGCTTGACCCTTCCAGTCTGATCCCCACTGATGTTTAAGCTTTTCCCTGACTTCAGGAGGGAAGTCATATGTCAACCAATAAGGAACCTGCATGAGAAATCTCAGTCAGGCACGAACTTATTGCTTAAATGGAATTGTAAAAATAAAATATCATGCATGGGTTGTTCGACAGCTGCAAGGAATTGATATTAAAAAGTTCAATTTCTTGCATGAACAATTTAAATGGCAACACTTCAGTACTTATGTCCATCAAATTTGAGGATTCCATGACAAGAATTACTGATGTGGCAAACAGATAGACAATGTGGCATGCCATGTCACTTTTTTTACAGACATGGCACACCATGTCAATTATTAGTAAAAAATTATTAGAATTTTGTTACTTACAAAAATTAAAGCAAGAAAAAGTTATTTCTCTCTCTGATTAACCTCTACTGGAGAAAAGCTTGTCTGCAAGAAGTATCAGCAGCACCAGATCTTCATTGATTGAAGGTTAGTTTCTCAGGTGGATCCATCAGCTTCTCAACCAGAGGAGTCTTTTTCTAGGAGGTTAATGTGTGCTGAGGCCATCTCCATGTCCACACACTGGTCTAGTCGACTTCTCCAGCATTTATTTAAATTTTTAAACGTAAACAATGTTTTTTCCAGGTACTCAGATACATGCAATCCAAAAACTTTAGCGCCACATAGTAGTTACTGAATATAAGTAGTCATTGGGTCATGAACAAATCTCGACAAAATGGTGGTGACAGATTGGAGGGCAAGTTGACATTTTGAGAAATGGTTACTGGAACCACGACGGACTAAATTGCTGCAATTTAAATTATTTAAGGATGAAATTGATACTTATTAAATTCCAAGGATGGAATTCAAACATTGATCAAATTGATCAAAAGTGTATTTCAATCAAAATACTGATAGACAGGACAAAACTGACCATTCATAATTAGTCTGAGCAAAAAACATGTATGTGAGAAGTAAAGAAGAATACAGACAAAAAAAAGCACCCTGATAAACCTAGATGTCTCGACACTTCTACCATTTAAAACAAACACACACACACACACTCGCAGATTGGATGATAGATTAGGCATAGATCTGTAATTTTTTGGCCTTGGGTACTTTATTCCTTTTATTTTCTGTCAGTTGGCTTCTAGCTTTAGTTTTGTGTCTTCACGTGTCAGGTTGGTCAGATATATTGGTCTTTTGTTAAGGAATGCGTTCACATACTTTAAGGAACGTATACAAAAAAGAAAAAGAAAAAACATAAAGACATACTCTTAAGAAATGAACAAATATGGGAAAACCAGCTATGTCATTGAGGTGCGATACTTCGTTCTCTTGGGTCAGACCCTAGAACCCTAGTTAATGTTTGGTTCATCTATATTCTTCCTTTCCTTTCCCTTCTCTTTGCATGTGCAGTTAGGTGTATTACAGCCCCAAATACAACCATAAACCTTTTAGTTATTTTTCAAATTCTTGACCTTAGTCACTAAATCAGTCCTTCAGATCCACGCTATCTCAGAGTTTTGGTGCAGATTAGTAAGATCCTGTATCAATCTCAATCTCACACAACAAATACAGACACAAAGAACTCAACTCAACTAAGCCTTAGACTGACTAATTGGGGAAAGCTACATGAGTCCTCTTTCTCATTCAACCCTATCTATGACAAACAAACACCCATCGGGAAAAGATGATTGAATATACTTTGCCAAGCTGTAAAGCCAAATATTAAAGATGCTAAACAGAGTCACTTTCTTTTGCTAATAAATAGCAATTAAGGTCTACACGTTTCAGCCAAAAGCAACTATATCCTTTCACATGCTTGGCTGGGTGGAATGAATAAGATAGTCTCCTAGACAATGAAAATTAGTTCAGGATTTGCTATAACTCCCTATTGTAACTTATCCTCCATCAAGGCTAGCCTGTGTCTAACTATAAGAGACCAGCAATCAAGACCTCCAAAGCCAAAGTGTCAATGGCTTTACTAATAAATTTCTCTTCCGTTCTCACAATTTCCTCAAGCAAAATGCATCTGAAAGTGTTAAAAGCATCCCAAAATTTTTTAAGTTGTCGAAGGAGTTGTCCAAAATTCATACCTCTGCAAGAATTTCTGCTGAACTAACTCCAGTCTCCTCTCTTAACTCCCTGATGACCGCACTTTTAGGATCTTCACCCTCATCAATACCACCCTATCAAATCAAAATGAATAAAATACCAATCATAAATCACATATAAAATAATTAAATCTTCCATAAGAGGAACCACAAGTTTACTAAAGACAACTTCAATTTTAATTCTAATTCAATAACCACAGCCATGGAACATTAACATCTTCATAGAAACTATGATGCTTTTCTCCCATCACATTTTCAAACAGAAGATAGAGAAGCGGAAAGAAAATTAAAGAACAGAAAAGAAGTCTTGGTTTTGGTTTTGATTTGCCAAAATTTACTTATACATTACTGGCTCACTTCAATCCAGAAGCACACATATATTGACAATTGTTAAAGTACATAGCGGCTAATGATTTGAAGTGGTTGCTTACATCACGCAACAAGAATAAATGTTTCAAGAGATTACACAGTATTTGTAACAGCCCCTAAATTCCAATAGCTGCTCAGTCCTAAAATTCTACTACTGACCAAGCACTAAGTTCAAGAAACCAAACGAACAGCTACCACAGCACAATTACTAAACAAATTTCATAATGAATCTAGAAAAAAAAAAACATGAGACATGAAAGAAGTTGGAATTTTCAGTTACAATATGTTAAAAGAAAAGAAATAGAAACCTAGAAAGTACTAAATAATAATGCCTAAAATTCTATAATATTAATATTTGAACAGTTGAGAGTGGAGGCTAAAGTGCAGAGCAAGGCCCATGCACGTGGATGAAATTCATAATTTTTGTCCCTAGAAAAATAAAACATGGTAGGAATAGCCCTCACATAATTGCACTCCACAAAATTGAGAAAACCAGCAATTATACCTTGAAATCAAGCACTTTCTAAAGATGAAGATATCAACTTTCTCAATGATCCCAATTAGTATAAAGATAAGACACTGAATGCTTTTGACTTTTTAGGCAGATTACCATAATGATTATATGTTAACTTTAAATTGCATTTTGGTAGTTGATGAGACCTCAGGATCAAGTAACATATCTTATTGATAACGTCTCAAAATAAGACCTCAGGATCAAGCAACACATTAAGACTGAGAACCGCTGAACATTATTGAATAGATATGTTCAGGTAAACACTTTATAACGTTTTCATTCCCCTGTTATGGCTTTGAATTTTCTGTCATCAGAGATCCAGCATTTCCATTGTCCCATTCATATTTTAATAACTCAGATAATACGATAAGAGGTACCCACATAGTGCGGGTAAAGAAATTATTATCCATGCACATAAAGTTGTGACACCTCAAAAAGTTAGTCACACGGGAAGATGAATTGTCCTTATTAAGTTTGTGGATTATAAAGGTGCAATGAGGGCGAAGTCTCACATAGGTTCCTTACTAGATGAGAACAGACTTTACAATTGACTATAAGAAGCTTCAATTATAACTTTTTTATTTTTTTGATAAGTAAGAAGCTTCAATTATAAAGTCACATGGGACTAACGTTATTCCTGGGTTGTTACAAAAGCTGACATATGACCATTCTCAATTGGCATTCATAAGCTCTACATTTACTCCTTATATTGACATTTACAAATCCTCACTCCAGTGCTATATGCAATACTTGTCTTCAAATTCATAAAGTTCTTGCATGCAACAAACTAAGATCAATTTTTTCTTTCTTTAATAATTTACATGTTGTGAACAACATAAACTTTCAACATATGACAACCATCATAGTCTCTGCTTCAAGCGCATGACGACAATGAAATTTCCATTTGAGGTCCAAAAATTGTTGTTGGGAGTCTTGGGACCTAAAATTGGGCTTCAAAAGTAAACTAAGGGACATGCTGTGTTGTTTTAGTTGTACGTAGAACCTCATGGAATACTAGATTCCGTCAAGTTGGGCTAGCTTGGGTTATGCCTGGATGAGTGGTAGTAGACCTATTTGCATGTTGGTGAGTGCATTTTGGTAATATTAAGTGTGCAGCAGTGTGGAAGATGATTCTATGCTACCTAATGTGGTGTAATTGGAGGGAAAGAAATGATCAAGGATTTGAAGATCGTGAGAGGACCATGGTGGAACTAAATACCTTTTTCTTCAATACTCATGACCATTGAACAACTAAAAAAAAAAGTAGACGAGAAAATCCTCAAAAAGTCTTTTCCCCATTTCTTTTAGTAAGATATTCACGTACGCAATGTCTTCAGCATCTCTCATTGAGGTCATTACGTATCACTCAAGTCATCAATTCCTCATTACGTATACACAAGAACATTTCAAATAGAGGCTCCATTTGTTTCAATCCCAACATATCGACCCAAAACTTTTCCAATAGTTTTCTTTTTAAAAAAGGTAAAACATGCTGATTAAAAAAAAAAAAAACCTTGGGAAGAACACAGGTGCACCAAATACAAAAGAGTGCCTATCCATTTCTTAGTTCATTTTAATTTCCTACACTTTCTGAGCAGCCAAACACAGCGCTTCACCTTCAAAAAGAATCAAATTAAAATAGCTCATTCAAAAAAAAAAAAAAAAAAAAAAAGTACCTGCGGCATTTGCCAAGCATTGGGTATATCCAGCCTTGAAGCAGCAAAAATCTGCCCAAAAAAGAAAATCCCACAAGCCCAATACAAACATATAAACATACCAACACAGAAATACAAACAAAAACACATGCACACAAACATACCCACATAAAAAAGCAGATACCTTTCTAGAAGGATTGATGAGACACACACCGACGTTTCTCCTGTAACCTTCAGGAGCAGATTCCATGGGCGATGATGATGAGTGCAACGCAGATGAGGAGACTCTATGAGTAGGCTTCTGATTCTGAAGCAGGAGTGGCAGGTGAATAAATTCAGGGGAATTTAGAGGGCAATTGGGGAAGAATAAAGTAGACTTGGGAAAGATTGCGAATCGGCATAAAGCCATTTCACCTAAGCGTCTTCTCGGCTGGGAGTTCTTATTAACGGTTTCGGTTTACAATATAAAAAATAAAAAATTAAAAAATAAAAAAAGAAGAGATTTTAAAATGTTTTTATTTTTTTTTTAAAAAAACACCACCTTGCCTTTAAAAATTCAGATTTTTTTTACAATTTTTTTTTTTTTAAAAATGAAATCCCAAACAATCCATTTTATGCTATTTCATTTAGAATCATACTTTTTGTCTATAAAATCTAATACCAAACCTACTCTAAGGTCATTTGGATTTGATATGGGACAAGTAAGGGATTGTAGTTACAATTATTTTTCCTTAACTACAATCGTAACTACTTTAGATTATTATCATTTTTTCTTATTGGCCTGATCGTAGGGACGGTCCAAATATGGACAACGATCCTCTCCATTTCATATTTGCTCTTTTTTTTTCATTGATGTAGACACTAGACACAATTTGTTGATATTGTGCATAACAATGATGAATAATATAGAATCGAAAAATAGAGAGATTAAGAGAAATAGTTGAAATACAGATTTAACGTAGTTCGACAATATGCCTATGTCCACAGATAGGCGGATGTATTCTACTATTAATGATTCAGGGTTATATCATAACATATATATAGGAAAAACTTTAAACCCTAATTGTACGGACATATTTTGGATAATCCCCAAAATAAACGTTGCTATCGTAGCGTTCACTCCACTCCCTTTAGGGTTGTAAACAAGTCAAGCTTGAGTGAGCTTCCTTTGTTTGGACTTGATTCGTTTAAATTTTACTCAAACTCGAGTTCGAGCAAAGTTTAAGGACAAGTCAAAAATTAAGCCTGAGCTCAAAGTTATAATAAGTCAAGTCACAAGCTAGCTTCTATATTTAATTTAATTTACTTTTTTATTATAAATTTAAACTTCAAGTACTCTTAAATGGCTTAAGAAGCCAATTTGTATATGAGCATTTGCTTAGCTTAGCTAACCAAGCCTGAGTCAATACAGTAAAATACTTGGTTTCAAAGAGAGATGATATGTATCATTTTATAATAAAATGATGCTATTAGAAATATATATATATATATATATATATATTAGTTTTTAATATTAAAATGAGCAACTATGTGAACAATTATTAATTCGAGCCTTTTACGAGTTGCTCACAAGCCTAATTGAGTCGAGCCGATTGAAATTGCTTTGTTTAATATTTGAGTCAATATTTGTGTTCACGAAACATCTTATTTAATAATCGAGTCGAGTACAAGCCAAGTATATATGAGCCAAGCCCGAGCTCACTCGTGAGGGCTTTGCTCACTTAACACCTCTAGCTCTCGTCTATTTGTTCTTTCACTGTTATTAATATGAACCATTGGTTCCAACACAATTCATAGGCCATGTTTGTTGGGATCTAGGGATGTGTAGTGGAGTAATCCCAGTGATCAATACTTTACAAAAATATAGAGAGATCATGCATTAAAATCAAACCCCCAATATACCTTGCTATTATTTAACTCCCTATATGCTTCTCCCCCCAACATCCTAATTACAACAAGAGTAATACATAAAAGAAGACAGAATACGTGGTGTTCTACTTAAAAAGAACACAAGCTAGAATTCTAGTTGGATAATATTACGTGGTCTTCTAGCTACTTGGAGTGCTAAAGTCTACGTGGAACTCTATTATCCACACACGTGGCAGATTCACAGATGATGTTCGAGGAAGGTGATCAAGCATTTAATAAGTTGATTCGTTGTGAAGTGAAAATGATATATGCTTGTGGTTGTTGCCGATTTGCCTTATGTTGGTTTAAAATCGGAATTAGTTTAAAAAATGTATTCGAGCCGAGACGAGTAGTTGATAAGGCACTAAGCTCGATCGCCTAGTTCACACAAGGTTTATCCTTGGCGAGTCGAGCTCGAGCGCATTTTTAATACTCGTCACGAACTTGAGCTAATCAACTCAACCTTAAGTTAAAAATTAAACAATACAAGTTTACATTGGCATTACTCGCTTGAACTCGGCTCATTTATCATGGAGTTACACGAATATATAAACTACAAATAAGAGGAACAATAATTGGAAACTGGGAAATGGTGAAAAGCCAAACATGATCCCTACCAAACCAGTGGAGTAAATGAAATGGTGAGAAGTCATAAGTGTATAATGGGACAAGCAAAACATCGCCACCAAACAGTGGCTTCTCACCATTTCATTTACTCCACTGGTTTGGTGGGGATGTTTTGTTTTTCTCATTGTTCTTTTCTCTATTTCCTAGTTTCTCGTTATTCTTCCTCTTATTATATATATATATAGCATTAGGGTGATCAGAAAGGCATGCATGCTGCCTAGCTAGCCCAACTACCTCGTTCATTTCAACTTCAGGTTCTGTCTCTCTTCTCTCCAACGTAGGTCGACAGTGCTGGTCAGCACTTGAGCTTTGTGTTATAATGTACTGGGTTTAAATCATATTTTGTCAGCAAAGAAATGCTATTTTGTTATTTCCCATTCATTCTTGGAATTTGGCTTTTCTTTCTCCATTTATGTGCATTTGTTTTTCTTTCTAATTAACTCTATATGATAGAAAGTTGTTTAATTTGATGCATGGCTTTAGGTGCAGATTCTCCATCTTGCTATATAGTCTTATTAATTATTAGTGTATGACTGAAGAATCTAGGAACTTAATTTATGGAGTTTGATCACCATGAAAATAACCATTTTACGGTCAAGATTTTTCTTTTTGTTACATTTAAAGCTGTGAAATGGTGTTATATCAAAATTCTAAATAATGTGGTAATATATACACGTACATAATTAGATATATATATATGCTATTTTGTTCTTTCTTGTTCATCTTTCCTCCCATATGAGAAGTAATAGGAAAAACTTCACTTCTTACCTCCGATTTTTCATTACTTTTATAATTATACCCTTAAACTTTTAACAGTGTCAATTTAATGTATTAATCTAGCTTTCAAAAGTTTTTTCTTCTCAATTTCAACAATTTATTAGGATTTTCTGTTAAATCTTAATATAGAGTTGTCAAAATTTTCAAAATAGCCTTTAGTTTTTAAGAAAAAAATTGCAAGGATTTAGATATTGGTCAGGATTTAATTAATGGAATGTACAAAAATACCCATACATGAATCTTTATAAAAAAAAAAAAATTAAAAAAAAGAAGAGTATTTTGGAAATTTTGATATGGTTTAACGGAAAATCCTAAAAAAGAGGTGAGATTGAAAAAAAAAATGGAAAGCTGAATAAATTAAATTGACACTTTTGAAGTTTAAGAGTATTGAGTCCAAAAGTGATAAAAGATTATGAGTAATAATTGAAGTTCTGCCGAAGTAAAAAAACTCATTAAATTGCTTCAAAAGTACTCTAGTATCGAGTAAGCTGATATAAGTGCCTGCATTTTCAGAGTATTCTCCTCCCAACCAACCCAGGGATGCTTTATAGTACTAGTCTTGTTGATTGCATTGCTGGCTTGGGCATGGCAAGCCATCCGCCCTCCGCCTCCCAAAATCTGCGGCAGCCCCGGCGGCCCACCTGTAACAGCACCTAGAATAAAGCTCAGGGATGGAAGGCATATGGCCTACAGGGTGCATGGAGTGTCAAAAGAAGTGGCAAAATATAAGATTATTTACATTCATGGGCTCAGAACTTGTAGACATGATCTAGTGGTTTCAGTAAACATCTCTCAAGTACGTACTGAATCCTTTAAGATTGAAATTCTTGATCATGCATGGTTGGGTTAATTTCAATAAGTTGAAAAATTAATTAATTAACTTCATGGTGGAAATCATTTTCAGGAATTTTTTGAAGAACTTGGACTTTACGTTGTGTCCTATGACAGACCAGGCTATGGAGAAAGTGATCCACATCCGAAACAAACAGTGAAAAGTTTGGCTTTAGATATAGAAGAGCTTGCTGATCAGCTGGACTCTGGATCCAAATTTTATTTAATGGGTAATTCTATTGGTGGCCAGCTTGTTTGGGGCTGCCTCAAGTATATTCCTCATAGGTAATATGCTATTACATCATTAAACTTCAGAATCTATGGGATTTTCCTTTGCAATAAAATTCTTAAACTTCAAAGCATTATGGAATGGTTGTGATAGAAATGTAGGCTTTGTTTGGGGAATACGTATTCCATTAGAAAATAGAATAATTATTATTGGGAATAGAGAAGAGTGAAATTGAATAATTATTCCTTATTCTTTAGTTTGGTAACAACAGAGGCTAATTGGAATTGAATCAAGATTACTAAAAAAAAAACCCCATATTATTATTATTATTATTATTCAATTCATATTAAAAAAAAAAAAACTTAAAAAAGTGGGTGGTCGGCCACCCACTTTAATTTCATATTTTACTTTTTTTAACTCATATATATATATATATATAATGTATTCCATTTCTTAAGGAATAACTATTCCTATATGTATATAATAATTCCTAAAAATAGACCCCTACTAAACAAAAGAATGACTATTTCATAAGAATAACCATTTTATTACAGGAATGTGTTCCGCAAACCAAATGAGCCTATAGTATATAACTTTACTCCTATAATTAGGCATTTGAACTTTACCACCGATTGAGGGTGTGGTTTAGTGGTCATTTAGATTGTATCAGTAGGGCCTAGATCCCAAAGTAGAATTCCGCAATGAGAAGCGCTTAGGATTATTAGTTTGTCTATTAAATTGGAAAGAGACGGAGGAATGGGGGGGTTGGTATTCACAAGAAAACAGAATTTTCAAGGCTAAAATAAATTTTATAAGGCAAAAATTTTTTATTTTATTTTTTGGCCTATAGTTGGCCCCAACCCAATTTTTTTTGGCCTTTGGCCCCTACTCATTGCAATCTCTGCCTCAGTCCTTGAGTTTGGGTATTGCTAGAGTCTTAGATGAGACTGTGTTAAGCTATGGCATAATCGGTTTGAAATTTTTGCAAAAGGTTTGCAATATTGGAAATAGGCATGATTATTGTTCCATATATATATATATATATATATAGAAGCTTTGTATCTTTTATTCTCTAATTTTCTTGCATGCATGTCTACAGGCTTGCAGGAGCAGCACTACTGGCTCCTGTGGTGAACTACTGGTGGGGAGGATTTCCTGCCAACATGTTAAGAGAGGCCTACTACAGAGAGCTGCCTCAGGACCTGTGGGCGAATCGAGTGGCTCACTATATCCCATGGCTAACCTATTGGTGGAACACCCAGAAGTGGTTTCCTGCATCAACCGCTGTGGTCGGTAACATTAATGCATTATCTCCTCAGGATTTTCAAATAATCTCCAAGATTGTTGGGACAAACATGTCTAAGGTATTTGAATTTTTCCTTCTTACAATACTCATGGTGGAGTGATCATGCTTGCATAACCAACTTTTCATGCTGCTTAAGACTCACTTCCCGATCTCTAATGCATCTTTGCATTGAATTTAATTTAGGGTTAAATATAAAATTGGTCCTTGTGGTTGGCCTAATTTACAAATCACTTCTTATGTTTTAAAAAATAATTTATAAGTTCCTATGGTAGGCCAAAATAACATTTTATTTCTTGAACTCATTTTCCGTTAAATGACTTAACAAAAGCCGTTTCATTGCCACATCAGACCCAATAAAAATAAGATACGTTCTCTTTTTTATTTATGCTTAAAAAATGACAAATAAGCTTTTCCACGTCATTTTGAGGCTCCAACACACACTCCACGTCAAATTGAATAAAACTAATCCCTCAATATCCCTTGTGCCGCCGTCTCTTCATCTTCCCCAACGATTCTTGCCATCGTAATCAATCCTAAAAGCAAAAGCAAAAAAGCTCCAAATCAAGGTTGCTTACCATCATTGCGTATCCGGCAATTTTCTGGCGGCGATTTCAGTCGTACTACGAAACCCAACAGCTCACATAGAGATGGACACTAGAATCGTGGGGAAGATGAAGAAAACATTAGACATATTAATGTTACTACCCCAAGTAGATTAGTCAATTTAAAAATTTCTTAAAATCACTTATAAAGCCCCATTTTAGCTGGAAAATGTAATTATCATTCCAACTGGAAAAAATGAAGAAATGAAAGAAGTTTGTAAAATGGGAATACATATCTATGAGACAGTCACAATTTATAATGCAAGGTTGGCTATCTGCAGACACAGGCAACGCAGCAAGGAGTATTTGAGTCGATGCATCGTGCACTGATGATTGGAGTTGGGAAATGGGAATTTGGTCCAATGGATATTGAGAACCCTTTCCCAAATAATGAAGGCTCAGTTCATGTGTGGCAGGGTGATGACGATAGGATAATGCCAGTTACTCTGCAACGCTATATTGCCAACAAGCTTCCATGGATTAAATACCATGAGGTACCAGGTGCTGGTCATCTCTTTCCAATTGGTGCTGGAATGAGTGAAGTCATCATAAGGGCACTTGTTTCTGGGGACAAGTAGCCCACTTTTGATTGTATTGCTTGGAAGAAAAAAAAGGAAAAAGAAAAGTATATAGCCCACTTTTGATTGTATTGGGTAAATAATAAAGAGCACCAAGTATAGAGCATATGTTTGGGTGTTAATAAGTCCAATTATTGATCTGGTGGGGTACCCCAAGTGTTTTTTTTTTTTTATGTGACAAAAGAGCTGATGTGGCATTAGTAGACAATGCAAAATTGGCCGAAAACTTAGGGGTGAAATTTAAAATTCTAATATCGTTAACATTAACCGCATTAAGCATAACTAATTGCATTAATCGCTAACCGTTTTGAAAGCGATTGGTGGGTTTTGAAAAACTATCTAACCGCTTTTTTAAAAATATAATATATATTCATATTATATTTATTTTATATATATTTTAAAATATTGAAATGGGGCCTCAAACTTCAAATTCAACCAAGTTGGTTTTTTTGGTTGGTTGTAAGTTTATGAACTATTTTGTTTTTTATTTCTATATTGTGTACAAGACTACAAGTGAAATGATAATTTTGTTGTAATTTTATTCGTATGCTATATGTTGTATAGATTTGTAGAAGGTGACCAACAAAATTTTGATATAATGGTCCAACATATAATGTTCATTTTAAACCAACATTTTTTAATGGTAAAATGGCCATGAAATGGGAAAAAAACGTTTAAAGTGAGCCTAAAACTGGCAAAAAAAGAAACTCTAAAAAAAGCTCAATAAAAAACGGTTAGTAAAAAGTGCATTAGTAATTATCGATTTAATTTACTAACGGTTACTACCATAGCGGACTACTAATGGCTAGGTGGTTGCAATTAGCTGTTTTAGCCACTAACCGCTAACCACAACCACTATTTCACCCCTATGAAAACTCATGGAATGATCCATTTCAAATTCGCAGTAAATTTATTTGGTGAAATGTGAAAAAAAAAAAAAGAGAAACTTCACTTTGACCTGCTGAATTTTCACGCGATTTGACAAAGTTTCTAAATTTTAAAATCTCTTACTTTGGACCTCTGAACTTTCAATTTTTCTCAATGTGGACCCTCTATCAGATTTTAAACATTACATGACGTTTATACTCCTGACTTTTGTATAAAATTTTAACTTCAAAAACGTTTTTTTTTTAAAATGAAAATTAGGATATTTTGGTCCCTTTTTTTTTGTATTTTTAACCACTAAAATCAATGGAAGGGTTCTAATTAAGAGCAATTCAAAGTTTAGGGGTCCAAAGTGAGAGATTTTAAAATTTAAGGAGAGATTGTCAAATCAAAAAATTCTTAGATTTGTCCTTAAAACTATGTCACAGACTCACACACTTGAAAAGAAACTACCATATTTAATAAAAAGACTCCATAAATTATTAAATTATTGGCCAGGAGTTTGCAAAATAAAGAGTACTACATGCATTTTTCAAACTACCACATTTAATAAAAAGACACCATTTCCATGCATATTCGTATTTTGGATACAAGAAAAGAAAAAGGACAATAGTAAATACAATGCCCCCAAAATAAAATAATTAAATTTACTTCAATTTTGAGTGTTACTCGTAGTACTTTTAAACTAATTAATTAGTAATTTTTTTAAGGGTAATTAATTAATAATTAGCTGAAATCACTATACAAAAATAATTTATTAGAGTATACTATAGCATAAAATACAAAGAAATTATATGAAAATATCTTTAAATAGCATTATGTATCAACAACATAGATTTAGAGCTTTCAAATAGTCATTACTATAACGTTAACAACTAACTAACATCTATCTAAGCAAACTGACAATGTGAGCCATTCGCAGCATCTTCATCCTAGAGAATTTCTCACTCTATAGCCAGATAACCTGCTAATCTGTAAAATACCGAGGTGTTCCATAGGTAGAAAAGTAATTAGTATGTCAAGGGTGCAGTAAGTAAATTATTATAGAACTTGTTTATGTAAAGAATCATTTAATAAAATTTCACATTTCTCATTATTGGTAACATCATGGCATTTTACAAAATGATTTATGTTGCTTCTGTTATTAATTATGTCAGTATAAAATTAGTTTATTTTAGAATAGGGTAGGCAAAATTTTGGTGACAAATCACTTATTGTAATGCAGTATTAAATATATTTACTCATAGCTTTCTTCGGTATTATTTGTGCAATCTTTTAACCCTTTTGGGGTTAGTGTTGTCCCGCTGGACATATAGTACAATACTAATGTCCCAATTGTTGCTTCAATTCAGACCGTCATATATATACTAGTAGCCCGATTAAGTCTAAGCTCGGGTGACCCACTGTAACACCTAAGGAATTTATTAGACGACTAAGAATGCTTTAGTATAGATTATGATTTTAAGCTAAATCAAATATATTTGATGTCTAATTTGATATTCTTAGCTGAAAATTGAGAAGTAGTTAGTTAAAACTAGATTTAATTCATATTATGAATTATTTGGCATTCAAGATAAATGCTCAAGAGCTAGTAATAATATTAGTAATAATGGTATTAGTGTGATAAATAATATAATTAGTTTGATTGGTTTAATATATTAAGATATATATATATATATATATATATATATATATATATATATATAGATGTCGTGTAGAACATCCAGGTGAGCGTGCATTTAATGTTTAATATATATATATATATATATATATATATATATTGTAGAACACCTAGGTGAAACGTCCATTTAATATGGACAGACCAGTTGATGGCTAGGATCTCTCCTTAGAGATCCTAAGGCCATCAACCTGCCACGTGGTGTATTAAAAAAAAATTTTATTATTTTAATTTAAAATAAATAAAAACAAAATAATAATAATAATAAAAAGAAGGGTGGCTTTCCTCTACCAGGTAATCGTGCTTTTGGGCTTTTCCTGTTCCTGGTCATGAGAGCTGAAGGTGATGGAGCTTGAAGATATTATTATTTTGTTTTTATTTATTTTAAAATTAAAATAATTTAATATGGTGGTTTTATATATATATATATATATATATATGCAAGGCAGTAGCTGTCGATATAAGGTTGAAACTGCTACTTCATGAGGTTTTTACAAAGACCTCTCACCTACATGAAAAAAGTAATTGCAGTAAATGTGATTGGGCTGCTGTTTGGAGCCTGCGAGAAGGAATTACGGCCATTTAAAATTTTGTCTTACATCTTTAGCCTTTATGTTTAACTAGCACATAATCCACGTTATGAGTTAGATTTTTTTTTATAATTTAATTTTAAAATTTAAACGCATCTACATCTTACTTTTCAGGTGAAAAAATTAATCATGTATTTTTTAACAAAAAGTCATACTAAAGGTTATACATCAATACATTATTGAACATGTAATGATGTAAAGTAAAACATAAGACCATTGAATTTAGTTTAATTTATATAAACTAAAACATAGTAACATCTTTGTTCATATCGGAGTAGTTTAAAATAAAAAGAAGTACAAAGAAAAAAAGAAAAAAGAAAAAAGAGCAAGAATAAAATTTGAATTTTGATGATCAAAGCATTAATATGCTATCTTACTATCATCTCATCACTAAATTTGGTAAGTAATATGCTCCATCATAGTTGAATATTGGAGGTTGATATGAAGTAACAATCACACCATCAACCGCCATTATTGAAGAACAGTTGGGCAACAATTAAATGAGCTAACATTTGCGAGTACTTGCCATGGTAGAAGGTACATATCTAGTGCCCCTTTTCCTATGCAACAGACTATTCATCATTTGCATGTGTCAAATGGGCATGACCAATCGTGTAAAGAGTGCCTGGCCCCATCGACTTGAGAAACGTTAAGTCTCATTCTCCTAACCATTTATCAACTATTTCCATGCATATTCTTTTTAAATCTACCATTGAATATGTAGGACTCACATGTAAACCTACAAATCTAATTGTGAATTTAAATCCATTTGAAAAAAGATAATTAGAAAAATAAAACCTAACATTTCTTTTGTGAACCCTGGTGGTAGATTCAAGATACACGACCTTTTCTTTTCCACCTTTAACTATGATTTTATTAAAATTTAGTTAAAATTTATTGAATCGGATATGAATGCTTGTATGTCCCCTTTTGCAAGCTTGGAGGATTGACCCTGTTTAACTGATGATAAAATTGAGTAATATAAGGAGTGTTTGTTTGGTATATATTAGCATGTCAGCGAGAAATGTAAGACCTCATTCTGTCACACTCACACCTATCTCTTAACCATCTTTTTTTCAAGTAGATTCAAATTTATCATTAGATTTCTAAGTCTACATATGGGTCCTACATATTCAATGGTAAGTTTAAAAAAGATATATATGAAGATAGTTAGGAGAATGAAACCTAACATTTCACGTATGTCAACTTAACCTATGTAATCCAACTCAAATTCTTGTATTTTAACATTTCACATGTGTTTAGCCCATCTTTTGCGTAATTTCTAGAGTTCACTAATAATAATAATAATATTATTATTATTAAAAATCAAGAGAAACTCTCTCTCTCTTTATCAATTCTTAGATAGGTTATTATTAAAACATTAATTCTCATTTATATGGAGAATGAGACATTGAGACAAAGAGGTGGTTGGCTATAAACAATATTATTGCTAACCACACATTTCCTTGGCTGGGAATTAATTAAGTGGGCACATTAGTTGAACTTAAATTTGATAATTAATGGTTTTGGTTTTAGGAAAGGCGTGAGTGTGAGTGTAACCATAAACGGTTGTGGTTTTGGTTTTGGTTTAGGGTTTTTTAGGAAAGGCGTTTATGGTTATGGTTTATGGTTTAGGGTTTTTTAGGAAAGGCGTGAGTGTGAGTGTGAGTGATTTTCGTTTTTTAGGTTTAGGGTTAGTAAGAGAAGAATATATACATAATAAAAATATAAAGCTTAACAAAAGTGGCTGATTGGGGGATTGAACACGAGTCTGCTGGGCGAAAGGGCAGTAATTACCATTAGGCTACAATAATACATTGTTATTTATTATATGAAATTTATATATAATATAAGTATATATTATATTTTAATAAAAGGCAAGTTAGCGGTTATGCGGTTTTTCAAAACCCACTAACCGCTTTCAAAGCGGTTAGTGGTTAATACGGTTAGCGATTAGTGCGGTTAGCGGTTAGTGGATGCGGTTAGGTGGTTTTAAATTTCACCCCTAATTTATATGGAGAATGAGACATTGAGATAGAGTGGTTGTTAGCTATAAACAAAATTGTTGATAACCACACATTTCCTTGGCTAGGAATTAATTAAGTGGGCACATTAGCTGAACTTAAATTTGATAATTAATGGTTTTGGTTTTGAAAGCATGGTACTTCCTTGTCTTTGCGATTCCTATTATTGGCAACTCAAAAAATCAGCGTGTAGCAAGAAAAATTGCTACTGGCATTCAAGGTAAGTACATATATTAATTAATCCTTAAAATTTGATGAACCTAATCATTTTTTTTCTTTTTAATCTTTCTTAATTTGGTGCATGCCAAGTTATTAACATGCCTATCTTAATTGTTAAATCATTAGTTGTCCAAAAAGTTTAAGCCGATAAAAAGAAGTAATGAATACTTTTAACATTCCGTTTCACATGTGAGTTCAAATTTTTTTTTAATAGGTGATACCGAAAACCTTAGGTTTATTTTCAAAATTATTATGTATATATATTTATTTTGGTTTTGGAGTGTTTTATGAAAGTATGCATATGCTTGTTAGCATGGGTTATAGGGCGATACGATCATGGAGTATATGCGTGGAGAGAGAGAATTAGAAAGAGAGAAAAAAAAAATCAATAAATAAATTGAGAGAGAGAAAAAAAATCTGAAATAATTGGGAGATCTTTATTTTGTAGGGCTTATTATTTTGTAAATAATCTATTATTAATCTAATTATTTTTCAATGGCTTATTATTTAGAAAGAAAACAATTCTTATTTTATAAATTATCTATTACGAGCTTATAACCCGCGCAGTGCGCAGGATTTTTTGGGAAATCGTTTTTTTTTATAAGTATTATGAAATTTACTTTTCATAATTGTAAAAGGAAAACTTGAATTTTGCTTAATCAAAACATTAATATAAAATTAGAAAGAATTTATAGTATTATTGGTATAATACTTATTAGATTTTAATATAAATAAAACTCAAAATTATGAATATTCGAAAAAATACTTTGATTGTAGAAAAAAGTATGTGCGAGATTCTTTGTTATATTTTAATTTCAAAATTTAAACGCATTTCTATCGAACTTTTCTTTATAGGTTGTAAAAATATATATATATATATATATGTCGGCCTCTTTAAATAAAAAAGACATATTAAAGGTTATACACTAATATATTATTCAACATAAAAATTCGGGTAAATCATACAAATAAACAAAAAATCTTATAGGCGAATAAGCTTCGAAAAAATATCAAATAAGAAGTATGTTATATTGAACAATTAACGATTTTATAAACTAATGGACACTAAGCAAAAATATGCCCCAAGATGACTATTGTGATTTTACAATTTGGTTTGGACATCGAATATATAATTGTTCGTAGGATGCTAATCATATATATATATATATATATATATATTATAAAAATTATTTTTGCTAATGAAATAAAAAATAAATACCTAATCATTATGTTGAGTAAAAATATGACAATCTATACAATTAATCATTACGCCTATTTCAATAATAATAATAAACATACTAAAGGTTATACAACTATATATTGCTAAACATAGATAACCTAGAAGGAAGAGTGACAGAAATAAAAGTGATGGTGGAGAATAGAGAAAACCCTATTTGAATGGTTGAGTTATATATAGAGACTAAGAGCATGTTTGGGTCTGCAAAGCGCTTCTAAACCCTGAAAAGCCCAATTTCAGACAAAACATGGTCGTTTGGTAAAATCTTTTAAACGGGCTTTTGAGGTTTCAAATGCTCAAAAACCACGTTTACTCCAAAGCTCAAATTCGAGGCTTTTGACAAAACGGACTTAAGTCGGTGTGAGAATCTAGTGGAATACTAAACGCACAGTTTCAAAAATACAAAACCCTCCCTTTTTTCACTTAAAAAACATATATGAACCGGTTCTGTTTTTATAATTCGCGCATAGCGCGGGATTCTTCATTATAGTTTAAGCAGATCATTTTTTATTATAATTTAAAAAGACGTATAAATATATATATCACCTCTTAAAATAAAAAATAAATAAATCTTTGTTCTTATAAGTATATATGATTTAAAACAAGTATAAAGAAAAAAAAATAGCAAGAATAATACGTAAATTATAATATAGTTAACGCAATTAGTCACACTAAGATTATATTGAAATATAATTAACACAATTAATAACGCTAATCAATGAATAATGACCGATTTTTTAAAGAAAAACCGGTCATATATACATATATATATATATATATATATATATATGACTTCTTTTTTTTTTTTGGAGAATCCTAAACGTATTAATATACATGTTAAATTGACTAAACATAATAATTTAATTTATATTATTTGTTTCCTTATTTGACTGGTACATTAATAATACTTAATTTATTGAATAATTTATATATGGAAAACTCTTGAATATATAATTAATGAAATTAATGACGTTAATTAATGACTGATTTTTTATTAGAAAACTGGTTCACTCTTAAAAAACTAGTTCACAAATTATGCCTTAAGAAACCGATTTAGCTTTAAAATAAAAAGGGTTCACGCCACATGTCGTAATATTAAAGCACTTTTGAGAGTGATTCGCTTTTATATATATATATATGATAGGATTCCCACCATGTCCTCAAATTGTGCCTATAAATAGGCCGAACCCAATAACATTTCCTACACTCTGAAAATTCTAAACTCTCTCCCTCTATATATATATATATATATATATAGGTTAATCATGGAATTTTGAATTTCACTAAGTTTTCCATTGAAATCATTAAATGTCTCATCCTCTAACATCCTGATTCACTCAAATTGAGAAATTAACATTTGAAGTTTTAAAGATTTAACCAGATGTGTACCTTCATATGTAGTTTCTAGGATCTCCCATGCATCCTTGACACTATAACAATTTGAAATTTTGGAAAATTCACTTTATGAGATTGTCAAGCATATGACATTCATAGCTTTGTCACTTTCCATACGAGTTTGTTTTTCAAAAGTAGACCATTCGGTTGTCAGCTTAATTGGAGCTTTCCAAGCAGATTCAATGACAGACCAAACGTCTATGAATTTTAAGAAAAATCTCATACATGACTTCCAATAGCCGTAATTGGATCCATCAAAAGTAGGGACAGTATTAGGAGTTTAAGATATCATAAAAGGAGTCTAAGATCACACTCAGAAATTTAATCATTCTTGGAGTAAACCCACTCTGATACCAATTAAAAAAACTAATAAGACTCCAATACAAACTCAAATAGGAATAATATGAGTGTTTCAACCAATATATGCAATTAAAATAATGAAGCAATAAGCAATTCAATCACCAAAATATGTAAAGCAATAAATCATGTAGACACAGAAATTTTGGTGACGAAAAGAAATCTTAAAAATCCCCACGAACGTACACGTGGGAACCACAGATGTACGCTACTTTTTGGTTAACCCTTGGTTATTGCCCTAAAGTACAAAACAGTCTTTTAACCATTGAGTAAGTAGTACTGTACGCACTCTCCAATTGTACCGGATGTATGCTACTTTTCAAAATAGCTTACAGCGTCCTCAACTTTTTTTTACCTATAAATACCCCTATCCCCTACCCTTTCATGTTCATTTCCACCCCCGGCCCTCTGAAATCACCTACGTAAGTGTTCTTGCATGTTTAGAGGAATTTGGAAGGAATTGAAGGAATAAAGCTTGGTCTTTTATTGGTGTTACTGGTATTTTATGTTTGAAGATATTTTGATAAAGCTTTCACACATATTTCTTTGCAAAAGCCAAATATGTTTTGAAAGAGATGTTTCCAATGTTTTGATGATTTTTATTTTGAAGTACATATATACTCAAAAAAAAATAATAATAATCCACTGCAAGCCCAAATGATTTTTCTTCGAGGTATTCTACAATGCATTTTACCCACCATCTACTCACCATTTCTTCATTTATATTTTGATTTTTTCAAAAAAAAAAAAAAAAGTAAATAGAGAAGTGGTGGCGGAGAGAATGCAAAAAAGCATTTCCCTTTTTCTAACCACCACACAAGGCAGCACCAAATGTTGACACTAACAAGGCATGCGAGCATGTCGGTAAAAATAAAAATAAAAAGTTTCTGACATCACCATCACATAAATGTCGGTCACTTGGGATAGTCGGAGGCCAGGATGCAAAAAAGCATATCTCGGTACGGCGAGAATGAATCAACTGGACCAGATTCAGGCACGAAGGCAAATATGATCCATGTGCTGTGCTGTTTCTTGAATTTAAGAAGCATGAGAGCATACGAGAGAATGTACAGGAATCAAAATGATAACCATCAAGTGTGCTTCCTTAATAGTTCCATGCGAGCTAACCCCAAGCGGCATATTATGGTTGTCAGAGAGTGACCAAATGATGCAGTGCACTCACGAGCCCCTCATCTCTATTTACAAACCTAACAACAATAACATCCTACCCTTTTCATTTGAAACAATGAAAAGTTCTCTAAGCCGCGCATTGGTCCACTACTACCCGTTAGCTGGCTGGCTGCGGTTAGCCAAAGGCGGCCGATTTGAACTCGATTGCAATGCCATGGGAGCGAAACTGGTGGAAGCATGTTCAGAAGCAAAAGTGGATGATCTTGGTGATTTTATGCCAACCGGGGCAGGCCAAGATCTTGTTCCAAAGATTGATTACACTACTCCGATTGAGGAGTGGCCTTTGTTGTTGGTGCAAGTGACTAGATTTCGTTGTGGTGGCTTTTGTGTTGGAACAGCCATATGCCACACTGTGGTCAACGGATGGTTTGCAGCTAGCTTTATTAGCTCGTGGGCGAAGTTGGCTCGGGGAGACGATCTGAGGCACGATGAGATGCCGTTTCACGACCGAACTATGTTACGATCACGTGATTAGCCACCTATGCCTCCGCACTTTGATCATATGGAGTTTTCCAAGCCTCCACTCTTAATAGGTTCAGTTAGAATATATGTTTTCATACGAAATATTATTACCGTATTTCTATTAAATGAGTAATGTTTCATGCATTCACACTCTCACACTCTTTAGGTGGTTTTTAAAATCTTTATTATATTTGGGATAAATCACTATTTAATTTTGTTCCAATATAGTGTCATAGGAATAAGGAATGTGTGTAACATTTTTCTTCTATAAATAGAAACCTTTGTATATATTATAAACAAATAAATGTAATCCTTGAGGCAACTCAAAGCGGTGGACATAGTTAGAAATAGGTGTCTAATACTAAACCACCTTAAAATAACCCGTCTCTTTTATCTCTCTTTGTTTCCGCTTTTCTCTCCGTTACTCCGTATGTTATATTCTCCATAAATTTCTACAGGCTCATTGGACACGAAGGCTGAGAAAAAGAAGAAAACAAGTGTCGCCTTGTTGAAAGTCACTATAGAGCAAGTCAAGAGACTGCAGAAGAATATCAATGAGATATCGGACGATCTGACGAACATGGTGGTGATACGACGTCCTTATACTCAATATAGTAATTAAAGATGTAGCACTAACGCTTCATCTCTCTCTTTTTCTGCTTTTGCTCTCTTCTTTCTCATTCATATTTTTCACCATCGATCTTATATATTTCTACAGATACCAATACGACCCTATACTCGATACGAGGCCATTGCCAGCCACATATGGAGGTGTGCATGTAAGGCGTGTGCAGGCGACAACCGTCAACCAACAAGAGTTCGCATCGCAGTCGATGTTCGCAACCGGTTGAAACCACCTCTTCCTCGCGGATACTTTGGCAATGCAGTTGTTATTGCTGTGACAATGGCATGTCTTTATGGAGAGCTCTTGTCGAAGCCATTGAGCTATGCTGCTAGAGTAATTAGGGAAGCAACTGAGAGAATTACAGATGAGTACATAAGGTCGGCTCTTGATTAAATGACAAGTCAAGAGAATGTGGGTTCACTAAGGATCAACTTTAATGTCCATGGAAACACAGAAGCATCTTTTCCAGGGAACCCCAACCTTGTGATTGAGAGTTGGATTAAGTTGCCTCTTTATGGTGCAGATTTTGGGTGGGGAAAGCCTGTATACGTTGGCCCAGAGATATAGAATGTTGAAGGCAAGTCATTGATCATGCCATGTCCGGCTAATGATGGATCTCTAATCGTAGCACTCTGTCTGCAAACGCAATACATGGACTCTTTTAAGAAGTTCTTCTATGAGGATATGATTTAGGAAGCCATTTGAAGTGTTAGTCAAGTTGAATATATAAAGGAATTCTCATATGTCTTTAATGAGTGTTGTGAAATTAATATATAAATAAAATAAGAGAGCGTCCACTTGGGACCGGAATGAAAATGCTAGTTACTTTGAATTACCAAAAATTGAGATAATTACATGATTAATACCTTGGTATTTTGTTAATTAACATTAAGGATGGAAAATCTAGTTTAAGTACTATGAAGTATGGATTAGGATCCTCTATAATCATATATATATATATATATATAAAAGCCGAGTTTTTGCTCGGAGAGAGCCTAGAATTGCGACACGTGTCTTCAATCGGTCATATTAGAAAGTACCTAGAATTGCGACACGTTGTGTTTTAGATGTTAGTCTTTTAATAAGATAATTAAAACATAGGACTTTTATTTGTAATGCATTAAATTGTCTAAATGAAGAAAACAAAAGGTTTTTTTTTTTTTTTTTTGAAGATAATCATTTTCATTAAACCAAAAATCTAGAAGCAAAAGCTCTTTACACCTCATCACATAAACAATCTCAGTCCCTTCTCCACTCTCTCCCTAATGGAATACAGGCACCAACAAGAACCGACCTCAAAGGCTACCCAAGTTGATGCCCCCCTTAGGTTTTTTGAGAGTTAAGATGGAACTGATAAATCACTGTAGAAGGTCAATTTGTTCAGAGACAACAAGGTCCCTAATACTTTCGGGCACTGTGCCATTCCACACACTGTCAAGGTTTTGGTTTACAGCCATCCTCGCCAGAATGTGAGCGGCCTTATTTCCTTCCTTACTGACATGCTCCACCTTCCAGACCTGAAAATCCTGAAGCAACACTCTTATATCAGCAATCAAGTGACCCTTCATGCTGCTATCTTCATTTCCCGAGTTTACCGCCTCCACAATCAGCTTTGCATCCCCTTCCACCTGAATCATCGTAGTCCTGTTCCGTCCAAGCTGAATGGCTAGAATTGCTCCAAGTGCCTCAGCTGTAGTAGGGTCACTCAGGCCTTCTCTAGCAATCCCATGTGCTGCAAGCACATTCCCTACCGAATCTCGTATTATGGCACCCAAGCCGATTCTTCTTGTCAATAGATGCATCCCAGTTTATTTTAACCCATCAAGGTGATGGTGCAGTCCACCTGTTCTGAGGTCTGGTTTCCCCATCGACATTAGCTAGGACTATTTGTGGAGCATTTGCTGTCTGGAATGCCTCAGTCGCTTCCACTGATTGCTTCAACAAAGTTTTCGGATGTGCAAAAACACCCCCGTGGATTACCTCGTTTCGGCGTAACCATATCCTTCGTGCTATGCTCGCAAATTGTAGCAATTCCTCATGTGTACATCGCTAGATCATATAATCCAGTACATGAAGAAAAGTTGGTCCATGGAAGGTGCTTTTTTGGAAAATAACCGTTCTTGCGCCCCATACATCTCTTGCTGCAGGGCAAAGCCACAAAGCATGTAACACTGTCTCAACATCATTCTCACAGATTGGGCAAGCTGAGTCCTATGATTTTCCTCATATAAAACTTCTCACGGGTAGGCAAAATATCATGACATGCACGCCACAGGAAATTTTTTTCGGCATTCGGCCTCCGCATCCCCCATATGTTTTTCCAAACCTCTTCAGTATTATACTGCACTGATCCCCCAGCTTGGCCTATCAGATCTCTTTCTTTGTGCAAGTGGTAAGCACTTCGTACCGTAAATGCCCCTGTGGATGTGCCTCGCCATAGTTGAATATTTTCCTGCCCTGTTTGGCTAATAGGCAGGGCTAATATGAGCTTACTCTCCTCTTCTGAAAAAATATTTTCCAGAAGGCTTTTGTTCCACTCTTTTGATTCCTTGTCAATCAGTTCCCCCACAGTGGCCATAGAATTTAGTATGACTGAAGGAGATTGTATCTTAAACGTTGAAGGCCTTGGAATCCATTTGTCTTGCCAAATCCGAACTTTTTCACCATTTCCAATTCGCCATATCATGCCATCCCGTATTAAGCCACTTGCACTTTGGATGCTACGCCATGCAAAAGATGGCTTTTTGCTTAATGGGGCCTCAAGAATTGAACAGTCCGGATGGTACTTCGCTCTCATAAGTTGAGCTACAAGGGAATTGGGGGTCTTCCACAACCTCCAAATTTGTTTTGCTAGTAAGGCCTTATTGAAACTGGTTAGATCTCGGAAGCCCATCCCACCCTTAGATTTTGGGATGCCCATCTTACTCCAATTCATCCAATGAATCCTTTTATCGTTCTCTTTGTGGCCCCACCAGAACCTCTGCATAAGGGAATTGATCTCTGAGCACAATGCCTTTGGGATTAAGAAGACACTTATGCTGTATGTTGGTATTGCTTGTATAACATCTTTTAAAAGAATTTCTTTGCTCGCTTGAGACAAAAATTTGAGCTTCCAATCTTTCAATCGCTTCCACACCCGCTCAGTTATATTTTTAAAAGCCGCCGTCCGAGACTTACCTACAAGTGCTGGCAAACCCAAATACGTATCATACCTTTGAATAGAAGGAATTCCTGCTAATGCCAGGATATTTTCTTTTTCCACCAAAGGAGTATTTTTGCTAAAGAACAGTGATGTCTTGCTGCTATTCATTTTCTGCCCTGATGCTTCTTCATACAAGTGTAGGATCTTTGCCAGTTGCACCCATTGGGAGATACTAGTCCTGCAAAAAAGAAGACTATCATCTGCGAAAAATAAGTGACTAATGCGAGGGCCCCTTTTGGAGGTAGGAACCCCTGTCAGTTCGCCAGACAATGTAGCATGAGTGATCATAGAACTTAATGCTTCCGCACATAAAAGGAATAGATAAGGAGAGATAGGATCTCCTTGTCTTATCCCTCTTGTGGGAATAATCTGGCCCTGAGGAGCTCCATTTACAACCACTGCATATTGCACTGAAGTAACGCACATCATGATCAATCTAATCCATCTAGAATCAAACCCCATAGTTGCCATTACCGCCTCTAGAAATCTCCACTCGACCCGGTCATAGGCCTTGCTCATATCAAGCTTTATTGCCATAAATCCCTTCTTTCCCTTCATACCCATATGCATTGTGTGGAGCGTCTCATAAGCGGCCAATACATTGTCCGTTATTAAACGTCCCGAGATGAATGCACTTTGGGTCGGGGAAATAATGTGAGAAAGGATTTTTTTCAGTCTATTCGCAAGCACCTTAGACACAATTTTATATAAGACGTTACAGAGGCTAATGGGTCGAAATTCTGTGACATTTAGGGGGTTGTTTTTTTTCGGCACTAGAGCAATATGGGTCATATTTAACTCTGTCGGAATAACTCCAGAATTTAAAATTGATAAAATAAATTCACACACCTCATTTCCCAATGTCATCCAATGAGTTTGATAGAAGCAAGCATTCAACCCGTCTGGTCTTGGGGCTTTCAAAGGTGCCATTTGAGTTAATGCAGCATGGATCTCGTCTGCAGTGAATTCTTTTATTAACTCATCATTCATTTCATTTGTAACCCTCCGTGGTACATGTTGCAGGCATGGTCCCATGTCTCTCTCAGGCCCAGCTGTAAAAAGGCTAGTAAAGTACTTTACAAACGCCTCATTTATGCCTTCAGTAGATTCCCATTTGCATCCAGACTCATCATATATTGAATGGATAAAATTTCCTTGTCTTCTAGCGTTTGCAAGCATGGTAAAATTTGGTATTACGGTCCCCAAATTTTAGCCAGTTTGTCTTTGCACGCTGCTGCCAGTGGATATTTTCTTGGTCCAGTAGCAGTTGTAATTCATCTCGTATCTGCTTCATTTCTCCATTTTCCCCATTCCCTTCATGTCCTTGTAAGTCACCCAAACGTTCTTGTAATGCCTGTATAGTTCTACTGGCTGGCCGAGTTTTTTATTTTTGCCATGCTAAAAGGTCACGTTTGCATGTTTTAAGCTTAGCTTCCAGACGTGGCCACCATTCAATCCTCTTTACAGGTTGATTCCAAGCCTTGGAGACCACCGACAGACTATTTGCTTCAAGTGCCCAGTTAGCTTCATAACGGAAATAGTCCCGTTTGCGCCCTCCTCCAGTCCTATTCACCAAACACAGGTTTAACAAGGAATGGTTGGAGAACACTGCTGCCTCTACCCAAATTTCAACACCCGGGTACAAATCCCGCCAGCTTTGGTTGACCAACCCACGGTCTAGACATTCTTTTATAAAAGCTATTCCTTCTCTGTCATTAGCCCAAGTAAATTTTGGACCTCTGAAACCCAGGTCTGCAATTGCACATTCCTCTGCATATTCCGGAAGTCCTCCATAAGCCTTGCTATCTTCTATTCCCTCCCCATTTTTTAGAATCTGTCATGATTTCATTGAAATCACCTATACAAATCCACGGTTCGGGTTGGATATGAGCTAGAAATTTTAAAAGTGCCCACGCTTCATGTCTTTTAGTCGCATCAGGATGACCATAGAAGCCACTGAATTTCCAAGGCATGCTTGTCGAAGGATATCGGACTGTGGCGTTTATATGTCGCTGGCTAAAATTCTGAATTTCGACTCCAGCCTTCTCGTTCCAAAACAAAGCTAGGCCTCCGCTTCTTCCTATACTGTCCACGACCATCATATTGGGGAACCCAATTTTTATACGAACCAACTCCATCCTTGATTTTCTTAATTTTGTTTCCATTAAAAAAAGCATTGCGGGTCTCTTATCCTTCACCAAACGGCGAAGTTCGCCAACTGTCTGAGGGTTCCCAAGCCCTTGACAGTTCCAGCTTAAAATATTCATTGCGGTCGGCGAGGCTGTTCCACAGCCTCCGCCAATCCCAATCCATTTTTGATTGTTTCTTGCTGCAAATCGACCTCCGTCTGGTGTTGTCTCCCTTGTTTTGTTTGTGTCACAAACACTTCTCTTCTTTCTAATTCCTTCATTGGTCTCCAGATTCTCCTGGTTAATTTCTTGATCCTCCCTCTATTTCCGTTTCCAGCTCACCACCGCTTTCCTTAAGGTTCCTTCGACTCTCAGATTATCTCCAGCTATAGCTTCTTGGGCTTTTTCCATTCTCTTAGCAATTTCAGAGATGCTGGGCCCAGTATAGGTTGACCCTCCTGGGCTAGAGAACTGGCCTCCATTCAGTCTATTTTGGCCCAGTGGGTCCCCCTCATAAATAGTGTTCTTTGAAAAATTTCTTTCCAGGTCGCGCTGTTCAAAGCTTTTTGAATCCGGAGGCTCCTCATTATGTGGCACTTGCACATATCTTTGCTTCCCCAGATTTTCAGCCCGATTTGTTCCTTTTTTATTCCCTGAATCTTGCCCCTTCCTTTGCGTTACTTTTTTCTTTCCCTGTTTACTCCCCCATGAATGGAAAGATTCTTGAATTCCACCGTGATGCTCGCCGTAGGATTCGTCATTGCTTTTCTGGGTTCTGGCCTGGCCCCGTCCCCGGAGAGAATCATCGGACTCCCCTTATCCACCACCTGCATTCTCCGGCCGCTTCCATTCCTTTCTGTTTCTTTCATCATTCGATGTGATTTTAGATTTTCACTTCTATGAGAGGAGCGCTTCTGTGTCTTTTCTGGTCGTCTTGTGGGGGAAGAAGCCCGTAGCCATGGACCGTATTGTGTCGTATCTTCCTGGTTTCTCAAACTTGGCCGTTTCTGACATCCATCTCGTCCATGCACTATTAGACCACAATGAAAGCAAAATTTGGGCAACTTTTCGTACTTGAAAGTGACCCAGATGACTTTTCCTTCCAGTTTGATCTTTCCTCCCCTCGGGAGTGGCTTCGTGATGTCCATTTGGATTCTGACTCTTAAGTACTCTCCCCATCCTATTCCATCTAAATCAACATCCACCTCCTCAACCGTTCCCATTGTTTCACCTAGTTTCTTCCCTACCTCCCGTCCCATGCAGACCAAGGGTAGGTCAAACATTCTGACCCAAAAGGAAATTTTTGTAAGGTGAGTTCAGATGGGGAAGATTGTCCGTCAAAATCTTCTACCGCAAAAATATTCCCCTCAAAGATCCATGGCCGACCTTCAAGAACTCTCGCTTTATCCCGTTTGCTATTAAACTCAATCAGGAACAAATTTTCACCAAGGATCTTGAACGGTGGGTTGCCAGAGATTTTCCACCAGTCCAACAGTGAAGTTTTCAGAGTTTCCCTGCAGACTGTTCGTTCCGAAATCAATTTTCCAATCACACAATTGCGTCCCCTTTGTACTGCCTTCTTTACATCAGTAACCTGGATCTCCATCTCATTATCCTCTCCTTCCGAAAGTGAGAGGTTCGTCCAATGATTCGCTGGATCCGTTGCCATATTTGGGAAACTCAGATGAATCTCTTTTCTGGTTCCTTTCTCAAACCTATACATGGTTCAGAAAAATTTCTCCTTCCCACCTAATTCAAGTCGACCAGGAGGTTGAAGTCACCCACTGGTTCGATTTAGGGGGAAAATAATGCAATTCAGAGCAAAAACCCCTTAAATCTGAGGCTTGGTTCAGGCTTTCCGCCACGGTCAACAGCTTCTCGAGGCTCGTAGTATTCGGGTTCTCCAACTCCTCCCAAATGGTCTACCGGATAGTTAAACAAGCCACCCCAAAGGCTACCCATTTCACTATCCCCATAAGGTTTTTTGGAATCAGAGAGTTATGCTAGAATAAAAACCTCACCGGAAATTGAATGGGGGATAATTGAGTGATAGTTCATTGGGAAAGAATAATTACCCCTTACTAAATTCTTCCACAAAAAACTTGCTTGGGCATGTGTCCTCTCTGCATGAGGAACAATTAATCCCATAGTTTGAATTATAGAAAAAAAAACAAAAGGTTTTCAAATTTTCTCTTTCTCTCTTTATCTAATTTTCTTTTCATCTTCTTTTACTTTATGCTTTTATCTTAATGTGAGACAATTAAAACGTATAGGTTTTATTTGTAATATATTTAATTGTCTTAATGAAGAAAACAAAAGGTTCACAAATTCTCTTACCTAAAATTGGTGTTTTAGATTTTAGTGAGACAATTAATTAAAACACAAGGGTTTTATTTGTAATATATTTAATTGTCTTAATGAAGAAAACAAAAAGTTCATAAATTCTCTATCTCTCTCTTTATTTTCTTTTTTATCTTCTCTTACTTTCCTTTATATTATTTGGAATACATTTAATTGATATCTTAATGAAGAAAACCAAAGGTCTCTCTATCTTTCTTTATTTTTCTTTTATCTTCTCTTACTTTCTCTTTATGTTTCAATGTGAAACAATTAAAACGTATGGGTTTTATTTAGAATGTTTTTAATTGATATCTTAATGAGGAAAACAAAAGGTTCTCAAATTCTTTCTATGTGTTTATTTTTTTTTTCTCTCTTGCTTTCTATTTATATCTCAATGTTCCTTTATAAATTTCACACTCAATTCAAGAAAAGACGAGAGAAATGTAGAGAGAGTTTCCAATCGTTGTTTCTCAATGAAAAATTATACTCGGTTTTTTCTTTTCTTTTTCTTTTTGCTAGAATATTTATTTTACATTATATTAGTATTGTCATTTTATATGTTTTTTATCTTTATTTTGCTTATGTTTTTTCATTTTGTTTTTCTCCTTATATATATTTTCTTTTGTTTTTAAATTTTCTCTTCTTTTACTTTCTATTTTATAATAAATTTCGGAAAAAGACAAGAGAAAAGTTTATATTCATTGTTTCTCAATGAAAAATTATACTATAATATATTTTTTTTTTTTTTCCTATAATGTTTATTTTCAATTTTCCAATCAATGTTTCTCAATGAAAAATTATACTATAGTTTTTTTTTGTTTTTGTTTTTTTGCTAGAATAGTTATTTTCATTTTTTTTTTGTTTTTTTGTTTTGTCTTTATTTCCAATGCTTACGCTCTTCCATTTTTTGTTCTGACCCTTATTTTTTTCTCTAATTTATATATTATTTTTTATTCAAATAATTAATTTTCTTTTTTGTAAATTTTACATTGAATTCGGAAAATAATAGTGAGAGAGTTTCTTTTCGTAGAAACTCAAATTTTCCAATATATTTCATACTCAATTTTTCAATCATATAATTTTTTTTTATTTGTTTTCCTGTATGTCTTAAAATTAGTTTCTTTTACTTTTATATATGTGAAGGATGGTTGAAAAGAAAATATTTATTTTTCATTATATTAGTATTGTCATTTTATATGCTTTTTTATCTTTATTTTCAGTGTTTATGTTCTTTCATTTTTGTTTTTGTCCCATATATTTTTATTTTCTTCTTCTTTTACTTTCTATTTATATCAATCAATTCCGAAAAAAGACAAGAGAGAGAGCGATTCTATTCGTTGTTTCTCAATAAAAAATTATACTGCAATTATTTTCTTTTTATATTTTTTTCCTATAATAGTTCTTTCTTTTCAATTTTCCAATCTTTATTTCTCAATGAAAATTATACTACAAGTTTTTTTTTTTTTGCTAGAATATTTATTTTCAATTATATTAATATTTTCATTTTTTTAATCTTTATTTCCAGTGCTTTTGTTTTTCATTTTGTTTTTGTTTTTTGACCCCTTTTTTTTCTTTCTAATTTATATATTATTTTTATTCAATTAATGATTACTTTTCTTTTGTAAATTTTACATTGAATTCATGAAATAATAGTGAGAGTTTCTTTTCATAGAAACTCAATTTTTCCAATATATTTTACATTCAATTTTCCAATCGTAGATTTTTTTGCCTTTCTTTTCTGTATGTCTCAAAATTAGTTTAATTTTCTTATATTTGTGGATTTCATTGAACCGAGAAAAATATACTAAAAAGATAGTTCTTTTTTATTATATTAGTATTTAAAAAAAAATTAAACTACTAACATTCTTTTGTTTACAAAATTAGAAAACATAACTGTAATCAACTATCAACATGATCATATATTTTAGAATATTTCTTTATTTTTGTCAGTGTAATGGTAAAATTTCTCAAAGAATTTTTTTGTGAGGAAAAAGTTTAACTCTTGAAAGACAAAAGTTTACTAGAATGGATTGTGTAGTAAAAAAGAAGTGGTATCATTGTTGGAATATAATGATTTATCAATCATTTTCTATAATTGATTAATCTAGGTTTTTATTTTGAATTTTTTTTCCTTTATATTTCATTTTAAACTACATATATGGAAACAAATATTTAACATGTTTCAATTTATAAGAAATAAAATTTATGAATTTTTAAATTTATTGAAAATGTGGGTTTATACTATTAAATAAAACTATGGCTTAAAATGATCTTATGAACATTTGTCATTTTGTAGCTAATTTGTTAATTAAGAGAAGAAAATAAAATTTGTTGTTTATAATCTTTTAAAGATTTTTTGACTTAACTATATATATATATATATATATATATATAAACCCCTGCATAGCGCGGGCTCTAAGCTAGTTTCATTAAAATTGTAGATTCTCGTATTAAGTAATTTTGGTTGTTTTAGAGCACTAACAGTAACTTCCATCTATTTTTCTTAATAATTTTCTATATCATTAAAATAATGTTTCTCTCTCTCTCTCTCTCTCCCCCTCCCCAACCACACGTTCTCTGATTTTCTTTTTCTCTCTCGTCTTCTTCTTCTACAATTTCTCTCTCCCACATCCCCTTCAGCAGCGTCTTCTTCCACAATTGCCAGACTTCAGAGGGTGGAGCTTGGAGAGTGGCGATGGTGGCGACGTCGAAAACCGAACAAAGCTGTCAAGAGAAGCCTATTTTTATTACACTTGCAAGCAATGATTACAAAAATTTAGCAGAAGAATCACATTCATTTGTTGGCACCAAATATTGGCCTCCAAAAATTCTACAAAAATATTCATAAAAAAATAAATACATAAATAAAAAATAATAATAATAAAGAGTTGAAAGAAACATTAGAGTACTTGAAACTGAAATAACTCTTGTATGACAACCTAAATCTCAAATACATGTGGTTAAAATAAACACCTGAAAAACCACCACAGCGCAGTACACAGGCTTTTTTGTGAAAGAAGAAGATAGTCACCCTCTTCTATTCATAATTTTACAAAACAAATGCAGGCAGTACAATCTGTACAAGGTTGTGTAGCAACATGGCTGCACTGTAAAAGGAACCTCTCCAGAACTGAACCACGACTATCCACAGAGGGAGGGAGACATATGTAGCAACACACCAAAGGCCAATGGTCAACCATATCATCTTCATTATCACACACACACAGAGAGAGAGAGAGAGAGTTCAAATCTATCGTCTGGGTTCATTAAAGTTCTTTCCCTCAAAAAATTCACCCAACATTCGTTCAAGATCCTCCGCCGTGTACCGGATGTACTTCTGAGGGTTCTTTCCACTCTCAACCATAGGCCTGTAACACATAAAAAACCACGTGAGGAAGAAAAGATGCCAATCTATTAAGGTTTAATTAGACACCAAACAAAATCCAATCCATACACATTTTGCCAATCTACGCATGCATGTATGTGTGTTTGTGTACATATATATCATAAGTTAGTTTAAAACTGAGAAAACACACCCAAAACGTTTTACAAAAGATCTGTAGGCAGGCAATAAGACTTCGGCAACCGCAAGCCTCAGAGATTCTCGCAACTCCGAGTCAGGAACCGTCCACTGAGATTGTTTTTGATGAAGTTCCTCAAATTGCATATTAAATGTCCTGAACCTGATAACATAACACACTTTTCCCACTAAGTCAAAACAATTATGGCAAAAATACTGTACTGAAAAAACTTCCATAAAATATAACTTCTCATCAACCTCTCTTTGATCAATGCTCTTGAAGCTCCGCTACTATTTCCTCCATCACCACCCATCGAACTCCCACCCCCAGATGAGGCTAGGCCTTGGATAGAGAGGCACTGAAGAATCTGCGAAGGAAAAATCACCCACAGTTAGCAAAAAAAACCAGTTCCTTTCCAGATCCATATCTTAAACGGGCATACGTAATTTGAAGGCATTAAATATAGTTAACAGATTATAGGGCTATACAAGATACCAAATTTCAGAATAAAGAACTTGAATTAAATGTGATGAAAATACAAGAAAAAAGGCAGTTATAAACAGGATTTTGGTGCATATGATGAAACTAAATCAAAGAGTGTACCAGGCACTCTCTGCATAGCATTACAAGCATATGTGCACCTTAAGATATGCAATACTTTAACTTCTTTCCCCTCTCTCTTAAGCATCATTCTTTCCAAGATTTCCAGTTTGCCAGCAAGTTGCTGGGGTATGCCAAATTAAAACATGTACTTCGAATTCACTTCTGGCAACTCCTACTAGGTATCTCCTGGATCATCCAAAGAAATTTTCCCAGAATCTCCCCCAGCAAACCATAAATATTACTGCACTAGTGTACTTAATAAAACTGGGCAAGAGATACAACCCTAACCTATGTTATGCGAACTTGGGTATGGGTTTGGCAACACTGATGCAAGGAGAGAGTTGGCTCTTATACCAACTAATGCAGGAAAATGCGTAGGAAAAATTAGATCTTGTAAAAGAAAAGATAAACAATCTTGAATCTGTTAATTTAGGCACAAATACCGGGAGAAAAGTCATTCTTCAGACCTGTTGATTCACTTAAATTACTAGGAATAAAGGTATCAACAATTGGTTGATTCAAAAGAATACCCAAAAGTTGAAACAAGAAGAGAAACTGGTACAAATTGCACCAACAGTACAGCAACAACGACAGTCTTGACAGTCCTGTTACTTCAAAGCACATGCTTTTAACTAGTAATATGGATTCACACACTAATGTTATCCAAGTATAACTGAAGAACTATATCGCTGTGTCAGGCATGGTCAAAGTTTTATTTGTGTCCAATCAGCAATGTCAAAGTTTGATTGGTGTCAAATCATCTAAAATCACAGCATAGATGATGTGCAAACCATTTAGAAATGTATAAGTAGAAAAGTTTCAAAGAAAAAAAAAGGTGGAAAACTTTCTTCTCTGTCAAAGAATAGGTTCTCTCTGTATATGAGATCACAAGAGGAAAAGTGTCCATAATTTCGGCTATAGGTTGGACGCATCCCATAAACACGCGTGCTGTGTCCTGTTGACACGGTTATGACAGAAAAATTAAGAGTGAGCAACATAGCTTCACATCAAAATGTGAAAGGAGGTTAGTTGAATCTATGTTAAGGTTGAAATTATAAAAAGCATTAGTTGTCAAATCTCTATCCCATACTCAATTTTTTTTTTTTTTTGATAAAGTAAGAATTTATTGAAAGCACAAAGGGGCGCAACCCAAGTACACAGGAAGTATACAAAGCCACCACCCCTAAAACTAGAAAGAAGAGCACAATTGCACAAAATTCTGCAAATTGGAGACTTGAGGAATATTCAAAACTCCCACCCAAAAAAACAACAACTTAAGGAACCTATTGCTAAGCTCCGCCATTGGCATTTCCGTATCTTCGAAGCAACGAGCATTCCTCTCCTTCCAAACAGTCCAAAAAAGGCACAAAGGGGCCATTCTCCACACCTCCTTCAACATGTTATTACCACTTTGACCGTTCCAGCACGCAAGGAGATCCGCCACCTTGCCATTCATGACCCACTTCACGCCAAAGAGATGAAAAAGACCACTCCAAAGAGCATTAGCAACCTCATAATGAAGACGAAGATGATTGATGGACTCACCACTCTTCTTACACATACAACACCAATTTGCCACAATCACTCCTCTCTTGTGAAGATTATCCAAAGTGAGAATCCTTCCAAGGGTAGCCGTCCACACAAAAAAACTCACTTTGAAAGGAACTTTAACCTTCCAAATGCTCTATCCCATACTCAAATTTATTGAAACCCAAAAATAGTTATAGATCTTCAAATTTTGACTTCAATCTTTTACCTCATTTATCAGTAGCTACTAGATAGTCAACTTATACCTTAAATTACATATTACATGCATAACGTATAAAAAATAAAGTTTTGAAGTATGATTTAGATCTCGATACTGGCATAAAATGAAGTTCTTAGCATTTTCTCTTTTTGGTTTGATTATGACACCTAACTAAACTTGTTAATTTTAGTTATTTTAATTCAGTGGCATTTGAAGAAAATTCCAGGTGTTTGACTGTCTTAAGTAATGTATGGATTTGGGGTTTCCCTTCATAATTGCTTTCACTTTTTTTCTTCAGTTTTGGCATTCTACAAATTAAACAGATTATTTAGAAGATATTATGACAGATACAATTAACCCCACTGCTATCTCCTTTCACTTTTTAGTTATCAATCTTGATTAATACAGGAATTAAAGTGTCTTGGTTAATTTGGGTGTTGAATATAGGAGCTAAAACCGATAACAGAATTACAGTTAATTTTCCATATGAGTGCAACTGTTAATTAAAACAATTAACCATAGGAATATGATAAAAGAATCATTAAATATATTTTTTTAAAAAGTAATCGAGACATCATTAAAAGCGTAAGGCAACCCCAGGTACACAAGAAGTATACATGAGAAGCACCAAGTTAGAAGAAGAAAAAGAATAAGAAAATCATAATAACTAATCACTACAAAAGAAACAAAAGCAGTTGTCCAAAGATACAAAGTATAAAAAAATAAAGACTTAATCTCCTCCAAAGACCTCTCAGTCCTCAATACTTCTGTCATTTCTTTCATTCCATAGACACCACAACAGACACAAAGGCACCATCTTCTACACAGCAATACTTGGAGCACTACCAGCAATCCACCAACACGAATATAAGTTGACTGCTCATGTAGGCATAACCCAAGATAGCCCAAATCAACTGAAGAAACATCCCATAAAGTCTCAACAACCTCACAATGGAGAAGAAGATAGTCCACAAACTCGCCATTCATTTTACACTTGCAACATCTATCAACCATGATGAGATGCCATTTCTTCATATTATCCATGGTAAGGATCTTACCTAGGGTGGCTGACCAAGCAAAAAGGCCACCCTCAAAGAAACCTTAGTCCCCTAAATACTCTTCTAAGGGAAATGAGAGTGATTTTTTTTCTTTTTGATAAGTTAATGTACCTCTAAGTACACAAGAACGAGAACGCAAAGCGCCTCAAGCATACATAGGAAACCCCAAATCAATAACCCAAAGAAAGCGCAAACACGCCTCTAAGTACACAAAAGGTATACAAAGGAACCTAAAAACCAACCCCAAAACAACCCAGAAACAACAAAGGACCTAACTAACACCCTAACAAAAACATCCCTAGTGCTCCTCAGACCACCCTAGTGCACCTCGGAGGAAACGAAAATGCATCTTTCGATCCCAACCAACCCCATCGCCTCTTAGCCTTCACCGGAGAGATGGTGCAGTCCAGATTTTTAAGCTCTTTCTTCCCCTTAACCTTAGGAACAGAAGCTTCAACAATATCCCGAAGTTTCTTGTCTTCACCTCCCCAAAACACTGTAAAATGATCTAACAATGGACAAACCTCTTTTGGAAAGAACCCACCAAAGTTTGTCTTCACCATCCCATATCACTCTAACTAAATACAACACCCTAAAGAACGAAGCAAAAACATAAACCTCCCAATCATGAGCCGCTTTAGCAAAGCTTATAGACCATTGATTGGAGCCACCCGAGATCACCAAGTGAGGCACAACAAAAGCATTCTTTGCACGAGCAATGCCATATAAAAGTCTGAAAAGCCTTCCTTAAGGGTCATATCCTCACAACCACATATCATTCCAAAAACTAACTTTAGAACCATTTCCCACCTAAAATCTGATATGCCTAGAGAACTTCCCCAACCCCTCCTAATATTCTTCTATAACCCCACCCCATGCATCCTAAGAGATTCATTAGAACACCACCCACCCCACAAACTATCTAAAGCCTCCATCACAATGGCAAATTGTAAAGGATACAGAAGGTCCCCTTGTCTCAAGCCACGGGAGCTACTAAAAATACCAGTGGGAGTGTCGTTAACCAAAATAAAGAACTATACCGTGGGAATACAATGAGCTATCCAAGAACACTTCCCTCCCAAAACCACACATTCTCAACATGTACAACAGAAAATCCCAATTAACATGATCATAGACTTATTCCAAGTCTAGCTTGCAAAGTACACCCGGCTCCCCAGATCTCATTCTACTATCCAAGCATTCATTGACAATAAGAATAAGATCTAGTATTTGCCTACCCAGGATGAAGGCATTTTGTGACTTTGAAACAATCTTCTCCAACATCTTCAGCCTATTTGCTAAAATCTTAGCAATGATTTTGTGAATCACAAGACTAATTGGGTGAAAGTATATAGGATCAACAGTCCCTGTAATCCTTTGAGATGAGTGAGACGAATGTAGCACTAAGGCTCCTTTCGAACTTACCTCTAGTATGGACATCACAAAAGACCTTCATAACATCTTCTTTTAACACATGCCAACAAGCTTAGGAGAATGCCATAGAGTAACCGTCAGGGCCTGACACCTTATCACCATTCATTGCCTTCAATACCTCCAACACCTCCTTTCCTCAAAATTTCACCCCAACCAAATAGCCTCAACCTAACCAATAGAATCAAAGGAAATGCCATCCAACAAAGACCGCCAACAAAATTGCTTAGTATACAACTTTCCATAAAACTAGACAATGTGCTCACTGATCTCCACCCGATTCGTAGAAAGTGTGCCATCAATCAACGAGTCAATGGAGTTCTTCCTCCTTTTGGAGCTAACCATTTTGTGAAGAAAACTTCGTGCATTTGTCACCCTCCCTTAACCACAAAGCCCTAGATTTCTGCCTCTAACTCACCTCCTCCACAAGAGTGGATCTCTCTAACTCGCTTACTACTTGTACCTTCTTCATTCTCACATTGCTTACAAAAGCATTTATTTTGGAGTTTGTATCATATTGAGAAAATAGCCATAAAGTTCAGGTCGTCCGCATACAGCAAAGAAGGCAACAAAGACAAAAACCGTGATACCATGCTCACATATATAATGTATCCAAGATATCGTTGATAAGAATAGATAGATTAACAAGTAGCACAATGCGGGCTTGTGCGCATGTTACAGGCACGCTCATGTGTACTCAAGAAAGAAGAAAAACAAAACTCTAAACTATTGTTTAGAGTTCAGATAGTTAATCAAGAAATATGACACTTGAGTGTAAACCTGTAAATGATCACAAACCCCAACTAACACTGCATGTTTATGCATATGTACTATATAATTATGTTTCAAAAAACAAATCAAAGCAATATCAGCCAAAGCTACAAATCAATAAATGATTCAGATCATTCAATAGCGTGAGTGGAGCACTACCTTTGACCAAGCATTCCTTTTGTAACTATTTGCATTCTGCTGCACAATCCTCCTGTGTCTCTGCACCCAATCATCCCCTAACAAATCCTTGGCTTCTGACCTGAAAAAATATATATATATATAAAAATAAACCACCAGTATTCACATACAAGAAGCTTGTAAAGCTCTAAAAGAACTATGACAAGATATAAATATATACATGATGTACCTGCGAACAGATCTGACCATGTAATGAATATTATTCATGAGAAATAAGTGGGTCAAAGCATGATCTTTATACTGTTTAGATTTTCCATCCAGATTGGTTTGAAGAGCCTGCATTATTCTCGTCGTTACAGAAGCCAACTGTGAACTTGTTCCATCTTTGTTATCAAACTCTTGGAAAAGTTGCTTCAAGGTTGATTGGTAGCTGTAAAAATTTAGTGCAAAACCTTCAAGTCAATCATGTGAACAAAGTGTTAAATCAGTCTTAAAAAGAAACCGCAAGGCATACTTACTAAAAGATAAACAACTCTCCAAAAGCTAAAACATTTATTTATATAGCTTAACATATACTCATATGCAATGAAAACTAATAATTGCAATAGTGCAAATGAACAAACGGTTTCAAGAGATGGGTAAATAAGTCGTGCATGAATTTAGTCAATTCACTATGACAAGCTTTTTTTCTAAAAGATTATCCGGAGTCAAAAACTTCCCTATTGCTAAAACTGTGCAAACAAAGAAAGCTACTCTCAATGGGGCCTTGTTTCTCCAAATACTCTTCCAAGGGAAAGAAAAGGCAGCAGGGGGCTAAGCCCATGAAAAAACAAAATAATAATAATAATAGTAATTTGACCTCGAACATGTGCCTTTTGGAAGGGATACAACAAATTCTATCATCACCACCTCAACCCAACCTGATTGAGTACAAAAGATTAAAGAACGAAGTAACCATATCTACCTCCCAATCATGCACTAACTTTTTTTTTGATAAGTAATGTGAATTTTATTAAAACGCACAAAGGGGTGCAACCCTAAAAAAGAAATATGTACAATAGAACCCCTAAGATATGTACAAAGGACACATGTTCAAAAAGTCTTCTAGAGTCGGAAGCTCCTCACGATAATGCACCATTGCCCACATATGTAGCATAGAAATCATATTCTTCCTCACCCCATCCACTGAGCATTCCTTATCCTCAAAAAGTCTCGCATTCCTCTTCCTCCAAATGCACCAAATGACACACAAAGGAGCCATCCACCAAATAGCTTTAGCAAGATCCCTCCCCCCCACATGATTCCAACAAGCAAACAAGTCTAGGACCTTTTGCGGCATAACCCACGCAATGCCAAATAATGTGAACATATAATGCCATAATTGAGTTGCCACTTCACAATGGATCAATAAGTGATCTACGGATTCCCCATTCTTCTTACACATACAACACCACTCTACTATTACAATACTTCTCTTCCTCAAGTTGTCATGTGTCAAGATTTTCCCAAGAACCACATTCCAACCAAAGAACGCAACCCTTGACGACACCTTGGAACACCAAATACTCTTCCAAGGAAACATCTCAGTGGCTATATTAGACAAGATCTTATCGAACGACTTCACCTCAAAAACACCTTTTTTAGATGGAGACCAATAAAGCCGATCTACATTTCCCTGTGACATCTTACACAAAGTATAGCATCTCAAAGAAAGTCGATATCATATCCATCTCCCAATCCTGTATAGAACGAATAAAAATGACATTCCACTCCACAACCCCATTCCTCCAATTAAAATTATCCTTAACCCATGCTTCTTTATACCTTGCAATCCGATACAACGACGGGTATGCATGCTTCAATGGCTGATTTCCACACCACGTGTAATGCCAAAATAGAATTTTCGACCCTAACCCTACTTCAAACCTCATATTTCGAGCAAACAAGTCCCACCCTCGTCTAATGTGTTTTCACAACCCTACACCAAAAGGCCACGACACCTCCTTTGAACACCATCCACCATCCTGCTCCTCATACTTTTCTTTAATTACCTTATACCAAATTGCCTCTCTCTCAGTCGCATATCTCCAAAGCCATTTTCCCAATAAAGCTTTATTGAACTTGAGTACGTTCCAAATACCAAGGCCACCGGCCCTTAAGGGATGGCAAACTTGATTCCAACTAACAAGATGCAATTTCTTTTCATCACCCACTCCTCCACATAGGAACTCTCGTTGAATCTTCTCGATCCTATTAGCCACACTCATAGGAACCAAAAATAAATATTCCATTGAAAAGTGTCATTAGAAAACAATAGATGGTCTGTCACCGAGGCCTCCTTATAACGAGAAATATTAAACACTAGAAAAAATGCCTTCAAGGTCTAATCACCACATCAGACATCATGCCAAAACCTAATTTTAGACCCATCTCTCACCTCAAATCTCACAAATCTAGAAAAATCCCACGCCCCTCCTAAAGTTTTTCCACACCCCAACCCCATAGATCCCAAAAGCTGCATTGTTAACACCACCTTCTCCACATCTTGTCATATTTAACTTTTTTCGATCCCCATAAAGGTTCCCTCTTAGTGTTGAAACGCCAAAACCATTTTCCCAAGAGAGCTCAGTTAAACAAAATCAGGCTTCTAATCCCCAAATCGTCCAAGTAAAACAGAGTAGAAGTCTTTGAGCAACTAACTAGATGGAATTTGAGCTCTTTACCAACTCCACCACACAAGAAATCCTACTAAAGTTTCTCAATACAATTAGCAACTTCAACTAGAATTGGATAAAGGGATAAAAAATAAGTAGGAAAATTGGAAATGGTTCTTTTAATCAAAGTGATCCTACCACCCTTTGACAGATAAAGCCATTCCAACCTTCCAATTGTCTTGTTCTACAACTAAATGATCTTTTCTAGTTTCTTCAAGTATGTATTTTTTTTTTTAATAAAAGTCCTGGTGTATTTTTCTCTCTTTTTCCTTCCCCCTTATTGTTACGGTTCACGACCCCCTAGATAGATTTCAAGTTTCAACTTTTTTTCCTCACCTCTTTGCAACCCCAAATCAAATCCTTTCTCCTACCAAATTTAACCCTAAACACCATGTACTTTTCCTACCCACTAGCCACCAGACAGCCCTTCACAGAACATACCTTAGAACCCTTTTTAAACCATAATTTTCCATTACTTATCAAATATATATATATATATTTGCACATTTCATCAACCTACATTCTTTTGAACCCATTAACAGCCTGTGAACCTCAGTCTTTTTCTTCTAAAACTCAAACCCTAAAACAAGCTTCAAACCCTAAAGCCCTTGAAAAAGCAATTATAAGAAGGTATCTGATTGTGTTCTACAACAAGCATGCAAATATTTTGTTTTAGGTTAGGACATCTCTTGTGATACTACAACTCTTTCCTATGTATAAATGTTACTAGCAATCCAAGAGTTTTCCTCTCCACATATTTCTCAACGACTACCAGAACTTCCCTTCAGATCTCATTTCTGATATTTTCTAAAACTCTGCCTCACAAGGCTCTGTGTTAAATAGTTGTGTATGTAAGAAACAAGTTCTCAACCTTTTTTAGCTTAAGGTGACAATTTTCTCTCGTTTGCAGCATGACCAAACAAAGTAGGACATGCAACACATCCCAAATTACAGGCCATATTTGAGTGTTTGTAATTTTGTATAGAGCCTTAAAACTTTTTGTTAAAATAGTATATAATTGAATCTTTAAGTCAAATTATATCCACATAAATTTCAAGTAACATAATGCACCACAAATATCTTGAAGCAAAATGGCAGACTACTAAGAAACTAAAAGAAAAAGAAGAAGAAGAAGAAAAGAAGCAAAAATACGAAAGAAAAAAAGAGTGAAAGATTTCAATTTAGATATAGCCTTACAGGGTAAGTTACTATGGCTTTAATAGCTCAATCATCAACAACTAGATAAAAGTAGTATGTATGGAACTATATTTTATCCTGCCCAAAGAATGGGACAATAAGAATAAAAAGCAAGATTAGCTGAACTTACTCAAACAAAAACTTCACGTAATTAATGACATAGCTTGTCAAAGGATGGACAGTTCCATCAGATACAGCAGTTTTAGTTGCATCCTTTTCAACAGCTTCTTCAAAATCCCCAAAAGTATCCTGAGCTGTCTGAGCAAGCCGTTTTGTCAAACCAAACGCAGATTCTCTTATTTCACTGCAAGCTTTACCTTTGAATTTCATTTCAATCTGCAAATAGATTCAGTTCTTTAGTTAATAAATGGATATGTAGCAACATAAAAATATGACCTTTAAAGGGTAAAGATTACAGATGTAAGTACAAAATGAGAAAACCATATATTGCTGAAATGCCTTCATCAAATATTATCACAACAAACACAGAAACAGAGTAAAACATAATTTATGTTCTTCTCCTTCCCCTCAAAAACTGTCCAATTTATTTCTTCAATTGCAAAAAATCCATTTGCATATGTTCATAGAAGATCAACAAGTTGGAGAAGAATGGGGGGGGTAGCTCTTTTAAGATTTGCCTAATTGATCAAAAAAGACGAGTTTCCAACAAAAATAGCACACTTTAGCTTGGACATATGGATCAAGAGCAACCTAGTGACGCATTAAAACTATTTTTTCAAAAAGGGGAATAAAAAAGAACCATAAAGATCCTTTAATTTTCAGACCACATCCAAATTGAAATTAAAACTTTATGAAAGGTCCCACCTAGTTTTGCAATCTCAACAATGAGTTAATAAGCACAAAACTTAGTGCATGACTTTGTGGTATGCAATAATAACCATACCTCTGAGTGAAGCTCCCGCATTATCTCATACATGTCCAAAAGTACAAATAACTTCTCTGGTGATCTCTTGCTTTTGGCAATAGCATCCCCAAAACTAAGTAGCACTGAAACACTACTAGCAGTAACCTCAGAAAAGCACTGATCTGCGAGAGAATCGAAGCCTTCAAATATTTGATCACAAACTACCCGCTCTCCAGCAAAAAGCAGTTTGACCTGTTGAAGCATAACATTATATTCAGAACAAGAGATGTGCAAAATTTGTTCAAATCCAGACAAATACTTACAGCAATACGCATGAAATGAATCCAATTCCCAATTTTGGCCTCTAAAACCTCCCATTGCATCTTCTGAACATCATCTTTGCTAAGTTTTTCAACTCCCAATTTTCGGAGGCTTTCTTCCAAAACTGAAGAACGAGTGTCCCTAAACCAAATAGAAGAGTTGCATACTTGTGAAAATTGCAACATTTAGTATTAAAAGTTATGCACGTGCACAAACATACACGTGTGTACATATATGTTGTTTATATACATATATAAATGTCTGCACAAACAGGTGAGTATGTTCAAATGCATATCTGATAATCGAGTATATCAATGAGGGTGAATAGCAATGCATACATTTTCTTATTATATTAGAAAAAAAATTGCAAAATTGGGTCCAAAAAAGTTGGCTAGCTAGCTTTTGATGAATAATAACTTATTGAAGAAGAAAAGCCAATTACACGAGAAGTACACAAGAGCAGCGACCACCCTGTTAGCGTCGAAATTCTAAAAAGTTAACAAAATCTACAAGATTAGAGGAGGAGAAATTAAGAACAAAAGTAACAGCCCACACTAAAAGGAAGCTAAAGAAAGAAGTTTTAATTGCACCACATTAGACTTGTAGTCCTCGAAAAGACATCAATTTCCTTCTCTCCAAATGCTCCACACAAGTAAGGAGGATGACTTTCCAAATGGCCTCTGTGAATTGTTCCTATTGGGGAGGTGCAGAATATTGTTTACACATGAAGTATTTGGGGCTGCCTTTGGGAGTGCATTACAAGGATAATACAATCTGGAACGGTATGATTGAGACCAGAGGAGGCTGGCTGGGTGGAAATTGGGCCTTTTATCGAAGGGGGGAAGACTCACTCTGATTAAAAGCACTCTATCTAATCTGCCAACATATTTGTTATCTCTTTTCCCCATTCCCTCGCGTGTGGCAAATAGGTTAGAGAAGGTGCAAAGGAATTTCTTATGGGGCGGTACCAATGAGGCGACTAAATTTAATTTAGTTAAGTGGTCTGTAGTTTGCTATCCTATTAAGGATGGTGGATTGGGGATTAGAAATTTGCGTCGGTTCAATCAAGCTTTATTGGGGAAGTGGTTACGACATTATGCTATGGAGAGGGAAGCTTATTGGAGGAAGGTCGTAGAGATAAAGTATGGAAGTATGGAGGGAGATTGGTGTACCAAACAGGTTGAGAGGCCATTTGGTGTAGGAGTTTGGAAGCATATAAGAAGAGGGTGGGAGGTGTTTTCCAAGTTCATCAGATTTGAAGTTGGTGATGGCACCCGAATTAGATTTTGGCATGATGTTTGGTGTGGTGATCAACCTTTGAAGGAGTCTTTTCCTGTTTTGTTTTGTATTGCAAGGAACAAAAAGGCTTGAGTGAGTGATCATATGCAGATTATGAATGAGGAAGTTCATTGGAATGTTCAGTTTTTCCGAGAAGCTCAGGATTGGGAGGTGGAGGTGGTGATGGCTTTCTACAAGAAATTGTATGAGACCCGGCGTCATGTGGGGAGGGGGGGTGGATCGGATTTGTTGGATTCCTTCCAAGAGGAAGTTTTTTGAGGTGCGCTCTTTCTTCAGTGAGCTTTCCTCTTCTTCAAATAGGTACGAGGTGGGGTGTTCTTCTTTCCCGTGGAAGGGCATTTGGAAGGTTAAAGTCCCGCTCCGAGTTAGTTTCTTTGTGTGGACGGCTTCTCTTGGCAAGATTCTCAGTTTGGATAATCTTCACAAGAGAGATTTGATTGTGGTAGATTGGTGTTGTATGTGCAAGAGGAGTGGTGAGTCCATTAATCATCTTCTCCTTCGTTGTGAGGTGGCTCGTACTCTTTGGAGTGTGCTCTTTACTCTTTTTGGTGTGAAGTGGGTACTCAATGGTAAGGTTCTTGATCTCATGGCATGCTGGAAAGGTCGAAGGGGTAATAAAATGGTGATGGAGGTGTGGAAAATGGCCCCTTTGTGCCTTATGTGGACTATTTGGAAGGAGAGGAACGCTCGTTGTTTTGAAGATACGAAATTGACAATGGCGGAACTTAGCAATAGATTTCTGAAGTTGTTATTTCTATGGGCGGGAGTTTTGAACATTCCTCAAGTTTCCAATATGCAGCAATTTGTAGAAGTGTGTTCTTCCTTTTAACTTTGTAGGGGTGGATTTCTTTGTATACTCCCTGTGTACTAGGGTTGCGCCCCTCTGCGCTTTTAATGATATTATTACTTATTTATCAAAAAAAATTGTCTCCACCCTTGCGTCTTCCAACATTTAAGTAACTCAAGAATATTGCCGAACATGGCCCACGAGACACCAAACAAAACTAGAACCAAGTGCCATATCTCACTAGTAAACTCGCAATGGATGAGAAGGTGGTTTACAATCTCCTCGCTCTTCTTACAAAGACAACACCAATTGATAAGGGTAAGCCCCTGCCTCCTAAGGTTGTCAATTGTGAGGATTTTACACAAAGCTGTCCAAATGAAGAAAGCAATAGGAAGTAAAGCCTTCACCTTCCAAAACCTCTTCCAAGGAAAAGAGGAAGAATCGCCAGATTGAAATGTATTGTAATAGCTCTTCACTTCAAACTTGTGATTACATGTTAAGGACCATAACTTTTTATCTCTCTCTTGGAGAGGTTTTCGGAGTATAAAAGATCAAAAAATACAACCAGAGACTCAAGCTCCCAATCCTGGACCACCCTAAGAAAACTTGGGTTCCGACAAACATACAAGCCGGAAGAGTCCCAAGTAATTTGAGTCATCTGACACTAAAGCCTCTTTGTCCCAAGCTATAGAAAAAAGTTAGGGGAATAGGACTTTAGAGTTACTTCTCCGCACCACATGTCCTACGAAGGCAAGATCCATCCCCCACTGTATAGGAGACCAAGTTTGAGAAACACCCCAAACCATTTCTAATATTCCTCCAAAGACCCACCCCATACAATGCGATTATTTATCAAAAGATGACGCTGATATAACTGACATAATTGTGATGCCTATGGAGGGCAAAATAAACAACATGGGAATTGCAAATTAGACCATTTTCAATAATCATAATAAAAACATGACCTTCTGGTGCTAACAAAATTGGATTTCTCAATGCCAACTCAACTAAGCATGGTCTACAGCTCTCAAATAACAATCATGGGCCGTAGGTGTGTTTTTTTTTTTCATGCTTGGATTTCATTTTATTTGATTAGGTACCTTCTAAATTGGGAATCCTGGTAATCATAAAGAATCCTATTAGGTAGTTTCTCAAGTAAGTTGATGGAATTTGACTTTTTTTTTGTTTGGGGGGGCTCTTTTCTACTTTTTTATAGCTCCCGAGAAATTTCTGCTCATTTATACATAAACACAATTAAAAGTTCATACAGGATTGAACTTAAGACCCCATCCACCAGCCTTTGTTTATGGGAGAAGAAATGTTATCTGGCGCAAAAACCATTGCACTTTTTTTTTTGATAAGACAAAATAAGCAAAAACCATTGCACTTTGGAAACCTAGAACATGCACTTTTTACTATTTGCAAATTACCATCAACAACCTGAAATTCAACCGTCTCACCCCTTTGCAACCCCAAAACTATTCCTCCTCTTACATCCTTTCGAAACCAAGAACGCAATGCATTACCTAATTTTTCTCCATCAATCAATCCTCAAGCCCTTATCTTTGCTGTCCAGATTACTGCAACTTGTACTTCACTAATTTTTACCTTTTTACCCCTGAAATCCCATTTTACTCCAACTACATTCAAACTAGAAAGCCTAAGTCTTTCTTTCACAATCTCAAATAAATTATATGTTCTCTAATCCCTAAAACACCAAATAAACAGTCACAGCCAGATATCCAAAACTTCCCTACTAGATGATGGGAACAAAGCAGGCAGCAATCTGCAACAATTTTAAGAAGGCATCCAAATGCTGGTTCCAGAGCCTAAGCCTTGACTTGAGATATCAACTTCATAATTAAATCTAGTCAACATGAGATGGTGAATGCTGAGACTACTTACACCGAAGAATCACCCAAGTTCAGACTGCACTTGGATACAGGTTCCAATGTCTGGTTTAATGACTTCTAGTTCACTTATGGGCAATGATGTCTTCTAAGACTAACAGGCATGTAATTGGCAGCACCCTTGGACTCTTCGAAGGCAAAGAAAGGCCTGTATTTTGGGATATGCCCAACAATGTAGGCTTACTTGGGAGAATCAAATCTAAGTTGAGTCAAGTTCTACTGACATTACAAATATGGATTTGTCGCTCATTTGTATTATCTTCTAATTTCATTAATTTCAAGGTATATTTTGTGGGGATCACATGCAATATCCAATTGAACAAGATTTGCAAAGTTTCAAAGGCCAAACTTGTAAGTATTGTAGGTTTGAAACAGTTTTTTGTTGGTGCCAATTCTCTAGGAATTATTGCACTTTTGTACTTAGTGGCTGAATCATAATTTTCAGCAAATCCTGCATGCAAGTGCTCCAAGTTTGAGTCACTTTGGGGTATTTTCTTAGTCATGCTTTTTCTAGGTTATTCTCTTCCTCATCCCAATAGGATTAAGGACTCCAAATTTGACTTCTATAGTAAACTTCTTCATATCCATGGTTACTGTTCATAGACAAAGAGCACCTCTTTAATGACTCTTTCCTCCACTCCTTCGAACCCAAACCACAGCCCTTCTCTTTTATCCTTTGAACCCGTAAAACCAATAAGAGCTCCTCATCTGACAGCAGCTAGAATTTTCCAGCCTCAGTTTTTTTTTTCTTTTTCAAGAAACAGCCCTTCTACTTTTACTTCTTATTTTTTCTAAACTTAAATCACTTATCAAAAAAAATTTCTAACCTTAATCAATCTACAAACCCTAAACACTAAAAGCCAAAATTATCAAAATTTAATCCCATCAATAAGCAATTGTAGAAAGATATCCGAAGCTGTCTTACGTCCCTACTTTATGGCCCTTAAGAATATGAAGTACATGTCACGTGATAGTGAAATTTCACAAAGAGTGGCTTATTAAGCAAAACCAATAGGCCACTTGTCATCATATGAAACCTAAGCATCAAGAAAAAACTTAAAATAATATATATCACTATGTTAAGAAAAAATGGTTGGATGGAGCTCTTTACCTGTAAATTTTGAGCAACTGCTGTTGGTGGCCAGCTTGAACCATTTGCTGAGCTAAATCATGGAGCAGTGGCAGAATCCTTGGTGGTATAAGAGCTGGAGGAGTGTAAACAGCATTTTCTAAATTACTTCTGTGCTGCTCAGAATGGGGATTAGTAGGACTCTTTTCGCTAGCGTCACCTTGGTGCCCAGGAGATCCTGAAGATGGTCGCAATGAGTTTGGAAGGCAGTCGAAGAGACGATCAGGCTCCACAGGTTTGCTGAAATTCCACATCCCACACACAAAAAAATATATATATATAATATAATATAATATAATTGGAGCTAGCAAGGCCAAATAATCTGCATCAGTAATTCATGCTGCAACCAAGATCTTATTCCAAGAACCTCAGCAGCATTACAAGATGCATAATGCATATAAAGAACACATGATCTCTCAGAAAGGCAAATCGCCTTTCAATCAAGAAACTTATCAAGAAGAACTTGATTCTTTTAACATTTAATGGAAATTTCTTATCCAAAAAACATTTAAAGGAAATTAACAAACTACAAACTCAAATATAGCACCCCACAGTGCATAGCAGAGGGGAAGCAGGAGAAGTCAGTGCCAAGTAACAACCAGTAAATTAGCTACTACACAAGATGTACTCCAACTTAACTATTGATTACTGACCAAATAAATATTTGTATCCATAGTACAAACACAGGTGATAAACAACATTAATTAAAATAAAATAAAAAGTTCATGAGCAAAACCTATTCGAAATATCTTTATAAGAGCCCAGAAATGATCACTAAAATGCCCTAAGGATGAGTTATTTAGCTGCAAGAAGAAGCTGGAGCAATCAATAGTGCAACAGGGTTCCCGATTACCAACAATCAAATAACTAGCTACTTATAGAAGCAAAAGAATTAACAGTACCTGGGCAAAAGAAGATACACAATTCAAGATCATCAATGAGTACGAAAATACAAACCTATAAGACAATAATAGCTGCTTGAACTCATCTTCTAGCTTTGAAATAGCTTTAGAAAGCAGACTATTTGCATTGTTGAGCACCCCCTCACTACTTTTAAAGCCCTTTTTGCTGCTAAAAAATTTAATATTGCTTCTTAGCTGCGCAATTGCCTCTAGATAACTCTCCAAGTCCTCATGCGGCCCTCTAAGTATTTTCGTCTCCACCTTTTTACACAAATAATAATAATATCAACTACTATAAACATAAAAAATTACATCAGAAGGAAACATATAACGACAAAATAGGTAAACCATGCCTATACCACAAACGACAAAAGGTAAGCACCTAATCAAACTGTCATCCACACATTTTTCAATTAACATAAGTTATTGAAAAACAATTTTTTGTGCCTCTGATAATTCATTTTATTACCAGCCGTAGGTCGTCAGAATAGGAATTCTAGAGACGAATAGAAGGGTCAACAGGATCATGTGATAGGATCAACTTTATAAATGTGAGAGAATACTTAAGAGGGAAGCAGAGACAGAAATGGCATATTATTTCTTTCAAAAATAATAAATAAAGAGAAACAAGGGAAGAAACTAATGCTTTGTAACCTAGACATCCCAATCATATAGACTAGGATAAAAATTTTACCATTCCACACAATAGAGGAATCATCATACTTAATAATGGGAAGGCATCATCAGCATAATAATGGGAAGACAAAATAGAACGGGATTGAGTTTGTGAAAACAGATCTGGCCCCAAAACTTTTTTTTTTTTAATAAATAAATCATTTCATTGAAAGGCGCAAACAGTTGCCACCCTAGTACACAGGTTGTATACAAAGAGAGGCTCAACTAAAGGCAAAAAGAAGAACAAAATTCCACAAATTGAGGCCCAGAACAATGGAGAGATAAAAAGAGAGAGTGAGCCCAACCTTGGAATGACACTTTCTTGAGTTCTTTCGCATAAAGTTTGCTCACAAAGCTTATCATTTGCTCAAAGTGCATATACATAGACCCGTCTAGTTTATTATTATTTACTTAACATCATATTATTATTGATCTATTTAGCATAAATAAAACTCAAGAGAGACATTTTAATATGTACCAATAGAGAGAGAGAGAGAGAGAGAGCAAGCCACATCTTTGTTGCATCCACATAGGTGCCAATACCCCTCCAATAATCTCAAATACATATCTAATCTTCACAAAAGTCATCCAAATTTGAAAGATAAGTTCTTCAGAGACTTTTCATATATATTTGACACTAGGACACATGAAGTACAGACCTTGGATAATAAGGATGCTTGCATAATTAAATCACTACATGTCACACTTATAGAATGTCAACAATATAACAAAAAATCATGAATCAAAAAACTATATAATGTATCATGCCATTCCATGTCTGCCTTTAACAAAATTTGAACTCATATCCATGCTTCATCTACTAAAACGTTTTGGTTTGTGTGTGTGTGTGTATGTGTATGTGTATGTGTGAAAAGATGCAAAGGCCTGTAAAAAAGGAAAAAGGTAAAATAAAGGTTGTCACTTAGCAAAACCATCAATGCCTTAAACAAATTCCCACTGACAAAACCCAGTAATTCCCCCAAAGTATAGAAGCAACATAACATGGTACTTCTCATTCTTGCATACTAAGCTATACTTTCTGAACGGCTGAAAAAATCTGGAAACAAAAAAAATATATTTATATATTCCATCAAACATGCAGTAAAATGTTGAACACTTCACTTTTTTTGTTTTCAAAATTTGTTATTTTCCATGAGGCCTTTCTCAAATCAGAAATTTAATGGTAATTCCTTTACACACCCTTCAGTTAAGGGAAAATAAATATTATCCTTTCCACTCATGTTTGGTATACATGGAAGAAACAGAATCAACATAAGAAACAAAATTGGTTATTTTCAGCTGAAGAAAAAAGAAAGCTCAAACTCAAAACAAGCAAATGTAGTAAAATTCCTGAAAAATTGTATGCTTTTGTCACAATACATTTCAAAAACGGCAAGCACATAAATTTCAATAGAGACAAAATAGGTTTAAAAAATATAAACTTTAATCAGTAAGATCTACGGCCACAATGTGAAAATGTTAAGAAACATCCCTAAATGGTTTTGGGCAACAACAATGATCATGAATTCCATATGCCCCATTTCCAATCACTAGAGTGGACTTAACACAGAGAGAGAGAGAGAGAGAGAGAGAGAGAGAAAGGGGAAAAAAATCTGGGTTATTGAAGATTAAGCAAACAAGCATGTAAAACATAGATGATATGAGAAACCAACCTGACGATAAAGATCGAATTGGGCCAGTAAAACCTCAGCAGCCTTCGAAGTCTTATCGATATTCTCGTGGGCTTTCCTAACAGAATGTGTTCTAATCTGCAATCACAAAAAAAATTTCCCATGATCAAGCAGTCAGAACACAAATCCACAAAAAAAGGCTCTAAAGCTAAAACCCAGATCGCTGTCTGGTAACCAAGAAAATCTAAGAAGAGAACACAAAACAAAATCATGGGTCATGCACATTCTTTGACTCATGTTTCCAAGTAAAAGGGAAGTCAAAATGGTCGGATCCAAGCTCAATTATAGTCAGTGAACCAAACAGAAAGATAGACGGTGCACCTGAGTGGGACGCATGGCGGTCTCGAGGACCGAGAGACGGTGGTCAAAGGATCCCAGGATGGAGACCACGCTGTCAGTGATGGTCTGGCTCTTTTGCAGCGACTCTCTCATCTTTGCTGCTCTCTCGCTCAGTGAATCCGTGCCCACCACTGCCACCCCCATCCTCCTCCTCCTCCTCCTCTTCTTCTTCTTCTTCGCAGAGAGAGGGAGAGAAGTCAAAAAATTGAAATTTCTTCGTTTGACAGGGTGTTGTTGTATTGTTTTCCTGCTGGGTCTTCGAGGCTTGCGATTTGCGCTTAGTTTTGTTGGTCCGTGGCCCACTCTGAGCTGTGTAACGTAGACGACACCGCACAATCGCACTGCCTGAAGATTTACGGAACAGGATGGCCAGGTTTTACCAAGATTTCTGCATCTTCTGCTAAAAAGGCCTCCCTCCCGTTGAATTCTCTGCTACCTTTGAGAATTATAAAGGTGGTCGGCCTTTTGGCGTCCGAGCTTTTTCTTGTTTGGAGGCTTTTTTATTTATTTATTTATTTTAAGTAAAAAATGTATAAGCAAATTAATTCAGGATTCACTTCCAAACAATGTCTAATGCTTCTTTCACTACCCTTCCTACGATAGATGATTAATGGATTAAGATTTCAGTGCAAAAGAGCATGGTGAGTGACGTTACTCACTGTCTCTAAATTTTATTCACCAACTTTTTTTTTCTATTTTAATTATTCACTTTTTTAATAGACTACAATTTTACTATTTTAACAATCTATTTTTATTGTTTAATTTAAATTTTTTTTAAAATATTTATTTATTATTTCTTGAAATATTAAAGGATGAGAGAGAAAGGGTGACAGAAAAACTATTTTTTTTTATTTAATTGGTGAGTGAATAGTACTTACTATTTATTTTGGATTAAAATAATGAGATTGAAAATGAAAGATTTTAGTTACTTATTTTAGGTTAAAAAGGTGGGGCCGAAAATAAAAGATTTTAGCTATTTTCACTTAACCGAAGTAAACAATTTATGAGCAAATTTATTTAGGATTTACTTCCGAACAATGTTTATAATGTTTCTTTCACTACCTTTTCTAGCGACTAGATAATAGAGTAGATGTCCCCCAAGTGATAACTCAATTGGCTGTAAATTATGTTTTATAAAGCGGAGATCATTAGTTCGAATCTTCCTTCCCCCTATCTTTGTGTGGACATGTCAAAAAAAAAAAAAAAGACTACAGTAGATGATAATGGATTAAGATTCCAGTGCAAGAGCATTATTAGCAACTTCACCAAAATTATTTTTTAGTTAATCAAGTAAAAATGCTTAAAAACTCTCATTTTTTGCCTCACCAATTTGATGAAAAAACAAAAACAAAAATTGTTAAGTGTACATTACTCAATGTCAACTTTCAATATTCCATTTAAATTTTTTTTTTCAAATATTTTTTTTTCTCTAACTATTAAAAGAGAAGAGAAAAACAGAAAAGAAAAATGATAAGAGATAAACCATTTTTTATTCAATTGGTTAGTGAATAGTACTCCAACAAAGATCACCAAAATTCAGTGAGGTCACTTATAGAAAAACCCTAATTATACGCACGTATTTTAAAGACTTATTTGTTAATTTTTTAATACCACAATGAGCTCTCATAACATTTTTTACTTCTAAAGTATCCACCTATTTTTACTTTTGCCTCCAAAGTTTAAAATGTGACACTTTACCCCCTCAAACTTTCAAATTATGGCAATTTAACCCATTTGACCTATTTATTTCCAAAATGCCCCTAGCACTTTTTTTTATCTAAAAAAAAAAATTCCAAAAAAATATATAAATATATTTTGGGGTGGCCGAACCGCCCCATAGGTGGTGGCCGGCCACCCCATTTTTTGTTTTTTTGGAATTTTTTTTTTAAAAAAAAAGTGTTGGGGGCATTTTTGGAATAAATAGGCCAAATGGGTTTAATTGTCACAATTTGAAAGTTTGGGGGGTAAAGTGTTACATTTTAAACTTTGGAGGCAAAAGTGAAAATGGGTGGATACTTAAGGGGGGTAAAGTGTAATTTTCCCTAACATTTTTATGCCACAAAGAATTTATTGCAAATCAGTATAACTACAAAGACTGGTTTTGTATTTTTAAAAATAAAAATTGCCATGTGACAAATGTTTTAAATATCTTGGTAATGATATGGGTAATGAATACATAAGTATTTCTCTAGGTGGTGTTGATAGCACTTTGAAGATTTTTTTTTTTTTTGTGTTTTCGTAAAATGTGTTTTGATATAATATAAAAGTGAAAAAGAGTTTCAAATTTTTTTTTAAGTGTTTTGTTGAGAAATGTTGTTTGTTAATGTTTTGATTTTTTGAGTGAAAAAAAAAAAAAAAAAAAAAAGAGTTAGAGAACATAGTAATAAAATAGCCATCCCATTTGTAGAAAAATGAAGTCCCATGGTGGAAACAGACTTGCCCTTCTAGCCCATGCTTTATTGTCCAACTTTCTTTGGGATTTTGCAATTGACTCTCCTTTGGATTATTCCTTTGGTAAACTATCATAGGTCAAGCACGTAGGGGCCGAACTAAGATCCTTTTTATTTCAAATGAATTAGATAATATCTAATTAGTTATAATAGAGAAGTATTTTTGTCATCTCAAAAAACGAAAAGACAAAAATATCCATCTATTATAACTAACTAGATATTATTCAGTTCATTTGAAACGAAGATGATCATGTTCCGAAGGCCAAATTGGGAGGTTTGTTTTGCTCAAAAAAAATTTAAAAAATGTCTTTATAATTTTTTTAAAAAAATAAAATAAAATTTTACCCCTCCCCCAATTTTTTATTTTTTAGTTCTCCCTCTAAACTTCAAATGCTACTTCCATCCCTCCGAATCTTGATTTTGGCCATATTGCTACACCGAAGTCTTAAGTTTTGAACTACTCATTGATAGTCCAAAACACAAGGTTTTTTTTTTTTCCAACCGATGTATAAATTACCTACCTTAACTTCCCATAATTTAGTCAACCATCTTGCTAATAATCACCAATGATGTGTGGTTGCGAGTCCCATCTCAAGCAACTCCCTTCAAACCCTACCTCATCATACCAACCCATATTTCCAAATGAAGCCCAATATCCAATCACCTCTATGCTTTCAAGTCTAGAACATATCATGATCACTTGCTCCTAAAATTCTACCAAAAATCCAAAAAATTCTTAATTCAGCCACCAAAAAACCCTTTTTTTCCAAGCTTTTACCTAATCCACTTCTAACATAGAATACCCTTGGGGATTGTTTGGCAAATGGTTTTTGCCTTTGTTACTTTAGTAAAAAAAAAAATGATTAATGTGATATAAAGTTTTAAATTTTTTATATGAAAAAGGTAAAAAAAATATATATATTTTGTTGTGATTTTTTTTTATTTGAATAGTAATAAAAAGTGAAAAAGTTAAAATGTTTTCATGCTTTTTTTTTTTTTTTTTTTTTTTGAAAAATTATGCATGAACTTTAACAAAATGAAGAAAAGCTTTGCCAAACAATCCCTAACCCCAAAGTGGTGCTTAGTCATTACAAGCTCACGACCAGTTGATTTGTAGGGGTACTTCTAGGGTACATTTACCATAAGAAGTGCTTATATATATTTGGAAAAAGAAAGACAAGGTGCACAAAAATGGGAAAACTCAAGACAATTGGTGTACAAGAGAGTTCGAAAAGTTCCATGGAATCTGAATGTGCCCAGTGCGCGCAGTGAATAATTTGTTGCCGACAGTTGAATGTTGGAATATTTAATATTTTCTAAATTAGGTTTATTGATATTTTTCTCAAAAACTTATTTCCTTTTACATTAGAATTTGTTTTATTCTTTGTTATTATATTTCTTTGTATGATTTATTCCTTTCCTTAATTAGTTTATGTATATTTTAAGATTTTTTTTTATCACTTATCATTGTCTTACTATAAATAAAGAATTATGTAATCTTGTTTTATACGGTGAACATATCTATCCCCTTCTACTCTCTGTTTATTTCCTTTTATATTTTAGGGAAAACTTTAACTTAGACCTCTAAACTCTCACATGATTTAACAAACCCTCCTTGAACTTTAGAATCTCTCAATTTTGAATCCTAAACTTTCAATTGCAATCAATTTGAACCCCTTTGTCAATTTTTGCCGTTAAAACCCTTAAAATGACAAAATTACCCTTCAATTTTCTTTTTATTAAAAATTGAAAAAAATGGATTTTTTTAAAAAATAATAATAATAATAATAATAAGGGTCACAAGGTGGCCCAACCGTGGGTCACCTTGTGATTTTTTTTTATAATAATATTTTTTTAAAAAAATTAATTTGAAATTAAGGGTAGATTTGGAATTTTTTTTAAAACAAATCAGAGATATAAATGTCATTGTATCACTATTTTAAATTTGACATAAGGGTTCAAATTGATTGCAACTGAAAGTTCAAGGGTCCAAATTGAGAGATTTTAAAATTCAGGAGGTTTGTCAAATCACATGAAAGTTTAGGGGTTTAAAGTAAAGTTTCCTCTTTATTTTATATATATTTCAACACCAACAAAAGCAAGCCATTTTAGGAGAGGAGTGGTATCTGGTGGTCTTTTGTCCCGATTGTGGATTGGAAGAGGAGAATGTACAACACATCATTTGGAATTTTCTATAATCTCAAGATGTGTGGGGTGCACGCCAGAAATAATTTCTAGAAAGTCTTAGTGAGAGCTCAAATGTTTGACAGTATTAGAGGACATGATAGATAGATTTAGTAAAGATTTAGGTTTGAAAAAATTATGTTAGAAGGAGACAGATAGTAAACACAATGAAGGTGAAGGAATTTGGCTTGCAAATGAGCCAAGCGGCTTGTGAGCTCGCTCAACACTCGCCCGATTAAGTTCGAGTCAAAATTGAGCTCGACACTGTTTAACTCGGCTTGTAACTATACAAGCTCGCTCAATTAACAAATGACATATACCCGGCTCGTCTGACTAAACTCGATGAGGGCTCGTGAGCTCGACCCGATTAAGGGTTGACTCGCTTGACAAGCCTGACTCGTTTGGGGCTTGTAAGCTCAACCCGTTTATGGATCGATTAGCTCGGCTTGCCTGACTCGATTAGGGCTCATGAACCCGGCCTGGTCAACACTCGATCCGCCCAACTCATTTATGGCTCAACCTGACCCGTTGATGGCTTGTTAGATATATATATTTATATCTATATTATAGGGTTTAGGATATAATTCATATTTGATACTTCATTACTTCTTATTTAGTTATTTATTTATTTGATAGATAATATCATATAAACTATATAATTATCATTGATCTACGTATTAATGTATTATCATTAGATATATTATGAAGCGATTCATGTAATCTCAAATTAAGCTACTATTTTATAATCTCCTATATTATTCCATCTACAAATGTCCTATACTATTCCATCTACAAATCTCATATATTATTCAATCTAGCAGTCTCTTATACTATTCTAATTTCCAACTACCAATCTCATATTCTCATGTACTATTTCATCTACCAATCTCCTTTAATATTTCATCTATCAATCTTCTTATGAATCTATAATTACTCCACCACTTAAATCACCAAATAATGTTTGGAAGATGTAATATCTTATAAAATCAATGCTTAAGATATAATAATCTCAAATCAATATTCAGACTAATAATATTCATATAATCTCATGAATTCTTCATGGATAAATATCATTACTTGATACGAATATTAAAATAATCTCAAATTTAATAAATAGGATCTAAGAATCTAAGCAATTAATAAACATAGGTGACAATTAGAAAGTTAGTCAACAATGTGCACTTAATCAATGTAGGTTACTCTTTAAGGTGTGACAAATGACAATTGACATTTTATACAATAATGCAAACTTAAATGTTATATTAATTAATTGTATAAAATTAAATTAGTTTAACTTAGTTTTATACTTATAAATTAATAAACTATAATATATATTTATATATGATATGTTAATTATCTACAATATATGATATACATCATATACTAACTTAACTTTAACAAATAACAACTAACAAATAACAAGTATTAAGTAAAGTATAAAGATAAATTAAATTAAATTATATAATAATTATACTATATAAATTATAAAATTAACAAGTAAAGTATATAAATTATCTTTTAAGTTTATAGTTAATATAAATTTATTTAAATTATAGGAAAAATATATCTAAACACTTTGGGAAAATATTTCCCCTAAATTATATAAATTATACTTAATATCTTTGGACTTTGGTACTTGGTGGTTTTTAATTTTATTTTTTAAATTTAATATCGTTTAAGTTTTAAATTTATTTAAATTATCTTTTAAGTTAGAATCAATTAAATTAGAAATAATTCAAAAATATTATTTAAGTTTATGTGTGATCAAAACCAACTGTCAGAATTAAGTTATAAATAATTCAAAAATATTGTAACTGTTGGATTTAATGATGGAGTATAGCTGTATGGTATGACCATGTAACATCCTGATATTTCTCTTCTTTTCTTTGTAAATAAAATCGAGTGTTACGCTTGAAATAATCTCATACAACAGAAAAACTGGAATTATCAATACGAAATAATACTGTTAAAATACTTTTTTTTATACAAAATACCAAATACCCACAAATATGCCAAACAAGGCCTTTATACAAATCTATTCGATTATCTAAACTCAAAACAAACTTCACCAACTTAAAATCTTTATGAATCTCCAATATAAATCTCTAATCACAATAACATAATTACCTTGACTTTTCATTCCTGCAAGCACTACAAAAACTGTAAAATAGTGAGTCAATTAATTCCCAATAATATAAATCATTGTTAAAGCAATTATATCAAAGGCCAAACAGTTTATAAAACAACAAATATCTGTATTATTGAATATCAATATCATTCTCAGTAAGTAAGAATACTTACCGTGAATTGCAGGAATGAATCATCAAAGGTAATTACTTGTTAAAACCTCTTCGTCTCTCTCTCTCTCTCTCAAACTCTCTTTCTCACCTTCTCTCTCAATCTTCTTTCTCTGATTTCATCTCAATCTTTCTATGTGAATATAAAGGAAAATAAAGATAACAAATATTTAAAGTGAGTAGGGAGATTTCACATGTGTGAGAGGATGAGGATTAAAAGAGAAAAAATAGGAAGTGGGTTGGATGAATTTATTTTAATAAGGAACACTTCTATTGTTTGGGAGACATATTTTTGTTAAGCAGAAATATTTCAGTTTTTTTTTTAGGACATGATATTCTAGAGTTTCATGCATTATTTCTATAATTGTAACACCCCGGTCCCATATTGGGAAGATGAGAAGAAGCCCACATGTGGGTAGTTTATAGAGATGGTCATGAGTGTTGAGTCCTACATTGCCTAGTTACTAGGTGAAACTGGGCTTTATAATAATTTCTAGGGAAGCTTCAAATTGACTAGTCCTTTTGGGGTGACAGCGCAAATGTGGCTAGCACTTTTCCCTGAATCGTTACAAGTGGTATCAGAGTCATCTAGTAATGCCAAGTCATGTGGTACTGAAGCAATGCATGATGTAAGCTTGACGAGGACGTCAGGAATTTAAGAGGGGGAGTTTGTAACACCCTGGTCCCATATTGGGAAGATGAGAAGAAGCCCACATGTTGGTGGTTTATAGAGATGGTCATGAGTGCTGAGTCCCACATTGCCTAGTTACTAGGTGAAACTGGGCTTTATAATGATTTCTAGAGAAGCTTCAAATTGACTAATCCTTTTGGGGTGACAGCGTAGATGTGTTTTAAGAGGAATTTGTTGGATTAAGGTTACTATTGTAAGTTTGAAGATTTTATTAGATTTGTTTTTATTAAATTAAAATCCAACCCACTTCCTATTTTTTCTCTTTTAAATCATCATCCTCTCACACACGTGAAATCTCCCTACTCACTTTAAATATTTGTTATCTTTATTTTTCTTTATATTCACATAGAAAGATTGAGATGAAATCAAAGAAAGGAGATTGAGAGAGAAGGTGAGAAAGAGAGTTTGAGAGAGAGAGAGACGAATGGGTTTCAATAAGTAATTATCTTTGATGATTCATTGCTGCAATTCACTATAAGTATTCTTATTTACTGAGAATGATATTGATATTCAATAATACAGATCTTTGTTGTTTTATAAATTGTCTGGCCTTTGATATAAATACTTTAACAATGATTTATATTATTGGGAATTAATTGACTCACTATTTTACAGTTTTTGTAGTGCTTGCAGGAATGAAAAGTCAAGGTAATTATGCTATTGTGATTAGAGATTTATATTGGAGATGCATAGAGATTTTTAGTTGGTGAAGTTTGTCTTGAATTTAGATAATCGGATAGAATTGTATAAAGGCCTTGTTTAGCATATTTGTGGGTATTTTGTATAAAGAAAAGTATTTTAACGGTATTATATCGTATTGATAATTTCAGTTTTTCTATTGTATGAGATTATTTCAAGTGTAACATTCGATTTTATTTACAAAGAAAAGAAGAGAAATATCAGGATGTTACAAATGGTATCAAAGCATTACCCAGCCTGAGATGGTAGAAACGTGCACAAGCCTATAAGGGTCGCTAGTGGACATACGTTGGTGAGGCCAAAAGTGGGTTATATTAAAGGGTGTCAATTAAGACACGATGAAATGCATAAAGGCCAAAAGTTAAAGGGCCAAGAATGAAGAAATTCCCTGAGGATTGCCAACGGTGACAATGGTACCCAAGAAGAGTGCTTGTGGCGTCTCACATCGCTTGGGTGTGGAATATGTTATGGTATTTGTTCCATGAAAGGATTAATTTTTTTTTTTTAAAAAAAAAAGAAAAATGTTTTACGGTAACTTGGATAAGTTATGGTTTAAGTGTGATTTGTTTTAAATTGGGTTGCTCAATTTGAAGATATGTGATCATTTATGAGCTATAATTTTGAGGACGAAATTCTTTAAGGAGGGAAGATTGTAACACCCCAGATTTTTAAAGTCTTATTTTAGAGATATTTATTTGATGATATTAGATAGTGATATTTATTCTTGAAGAATTTATTAGATATTCTAGGAATGAATATTAGTTTGAGGCTATTATATAAATATGTTGATTTATATTTGAGATTATATCTTGATTATTTTTATTGGGTGATTTAAGAGATATGATATTTGATGATTGATTAATTGATGATATTATATTTAAGGATATTATATTTGATGATTGACTATATTAATAAGGTGATTGATTTAAGAGGAATTCGTTGGATTAAGGTTACCATTGGAAGTTTGAAGATTTTATTAGATTTGTTTTTATTAAATTAAAATCCAACCTACTTCCTATTTTTTCTCTTTTAAATCCTCATCCTCTCACACACGTGAAATCTCCCTACTCACTTTAAATATTTGTTATCTTTATTTTCCTTTATATTCACATAGAAAGATTGAGATGAAATCAAAGAAAGGAGATTGAGAGAGAAGGTGAGAAAGAGAGTTTGAGAGAGAGAGAGACGAATGGGTTTCAACAAGTAATTACCTTTGATGATTCATTCTTGCAATTCACTGTAAGTATTCTTACTTACTGATAATGATAATATTGGAGATGCATAGAGATTTTAAGTTGGTGAAGTTTGTCTTGAGTTTAGATAATCGGATAGATTTGTATAAAGGCATTGTTTGGCATATTTGTGGGTATTTTGTATTTTGTATAAAGAAAAGTAGTTTAACGGTATTATTTCGTATTGATAATTCCAATTTTTTCATTGTATGAGATTATTTCAAGCATAACACTTGATTTGATTTACAAAGAAAAGAAGAGAAATATCAGGATGTTACAAATGGTATCAGAGCATTGCCTAGCCTAAGATGGTAGAAACATGCACAAGCCTATGAGGGTCACTAGTGGACATACGTTGGTGAGGCCAAAAGTGGGTTATATTAAAGGGTGTCAATTAAGACACAATGAAATGCACAAGGGCCAAAAGTTAAAGGGCCAAGAATAAAGAAATTCCATGAGGATTGCCAACGGTGACAATGGTACCCAAGAAGAGTGCTTGTGGCGTCTCACATCGCCTGGGTGTGGAATATGTTATGGTATTTGTTCCATGAAAGGGTTAAATTTTTTTTTCTTTTTTTTTTTAAAAAAAAAGAAAAATGTTTTACGGTAACTTGGATAAGTTATGGTTTAAGTGTGATTTGTTTTAAATTGGGTCGCTCAATTTGAAGATATGTGATAATTTATGAGCTATAATTTCGAGGGCGAAATTCTTTAAGGAGGGAAGATTGTAACACCCCAGATTTTCAAAGTCTTATTTTGGAGATATTTATTTGATGATATTAGATAGCGATATTTATTCTTGAGGAATTTATTAGATATTCTAGGAATGAATATTAGTTTGAGGCTATTATAAAAATATGTTGATTTATATTTGAGATTATATCTTGATTATTTTTATTGAGCGATTTAAAAGATATGATATTTGATGATTGATTAATTGAGGATATTATATTTGATGAATGATTATTTGAGGATATTATATTTGATGATTTATTATATTAATAAGGTGATTGATTTAAGAGGAATTCGTTGGATTAATGTTACTATTGGAAGTTTGAAGATTTTATTAGATTTGTTTTTATTAAATTAAAATCCAACCCACTTCCTATTTTTTCTCTTTTAAATCCTCATCCTCTCACACACGTGAAATCTCCTTACTCACTTTAAATATTTGTTATATTTATTTTCCTTTATATTCACATAGAAAGATTGAGATGAAATCAAAGAAAGGAGATTGAGAGAGAAGGTGAGAAAGAGAGTTTGAGAGAGAGAGAGACGAATGGGTTTCAACAAGTAATTACCTTTGATGATTCATTCCTGCAATTCACGGTAAGTATTATTACTTACTGAGAATGATATTGATATTCAATAATGCAAATCTTTGTTGTTTTATAAACTGTCTGGCCTTTGATATAAATGCTTTAACAATGATTTATATTATTGGGAATTAATTGACTCACTATTTTACAGTTTTTGTAGTGCTTGCAAGAATGAAAAGCCAAGGTAATTATGCTATTGTGATTAGAGATTTATATTGGAGATGCATAGAGATTTTAAGTTGGTGAAGTTTGTCTTGAGTTTAGATAATCGGATAGATTTGTATAAAGGCCTTGTTTGGCATATTTATGGGTATTTGATATTTTGTATAAAGAAAAGTATTTTAACGGTATTATTTCGTATTGATAATTCCAATTTTTCCGTTGTATGAGATTATTTCAAGCGTAACACTCGATTTGATTTACAAAAAAAAGAAGAGAAATATCAGGATTTTATAGACCGGCTTGTGTAATATGATGTTTTCCATGTCTCCATAAACTCTTTAATCCAATGGCCTGAATTAAATCAAAAAAAGTTAAATAATAACATGGCATAGGTTCAGTAAGTGTTGCATGTGGAGGAATTTTGTTCTTTTCTGAAATCTTTGCTTTTTCGTCATTCACCAGACTCACAACTAAGTCAGATACATTGGAGAAGGTGAGTGACTAAGGCGACTGGCGAGAACTAAATGTGGTAGGTGGAAAATTTATTGCTCTAGTTCGCACACCTCTTGGCTCTCAACTAGCATTTTTCTCTTGTTTTTTCTCCAACCGTTGATTCTCAACAAAGGATCAAATCTAACGGTTTTATGGCCATGCGATTTGAGGAACAAACTAGATCCTCTCTTTCAAACTAAATCGTCCCATCCCTTCCCACAGCAAAATCCCTAATTTCTCGTCATTCTTGCTTGATATTCTAAGCTTAGCTAGAGCATACCCATGATAAAGGCTACGGATTTGCTACTCGAGTACATGGCTTTGAGGGATCTGATTTCTTCATTATTTCTTCTTTCTCGAATCCTCCCATATGATACGCTTATACCCATACGAATCAATTCAAGGAAAGGAATCATACTGATCTTTCAAATTTGTTCACACTTCGCAGGTTCGCAATAGGGTCTCTTTTTGTCGCTCTCTCCTTTGCTTTGTCACTCTCTCTCCATCACTTTTGCTCACACACTCTTTGTGTCGCTAGTTGGCTTGGTTGCTGCCTCACTACCTCCCAAAGAGGCCAATCTCTTTAAGCTCATTGTTGTACGTGCCCATTCTCAACGCTTCTATCTCTTCTCTATATTTTGCTAAATCTTCTTCGTTGTTTATAATCATTTTCTCTTACTTGTTCTTTTTCCCGGAAACCCTAGATTCTGTTATAGAATGTATAGCTTTGTTTCTAGCTTTATGGTTTTTATGCTCTGAATATTAAGGGAACAAAAAGATAACAATATTGAGACTATCTGGTTTTTGTGTTTTTGTTTCGGAGAAAATGAATGATTGAGTTAACTGGGTCTTGCATAGATGGTTTGATTGAGTTCAATTCATGCTTTTATATGGGTTTGTCTGATTCTTCATTCAATGTGGAGGGAATAATTGGTTGAGGGATCGAAGATGGACAAGAATTTATGTAATGATAACTGATACCTAGGTAAATAACTGAATAAAAATGAGTGAATTTATCGCGGATAAGGGCAGTTTGGCAATGGCAGACATCAAAACATTATACATGACTTTGAGTTTCACTCTTTTTTCTTAGTCTTTTTGTTTTAAATTTGCTAAGGAATTGAAGGAAAAGATAATGAAGGAACTTAGTACCACTAGTAACTTCTAATTCTAATGTTGATTTTTGTTTTCCTATTTTAGGGGACAAATGGTAGGGCTAGCAAAACAGGTCCACGGGTCGACCCATTTAAATTAGACCCAAACACGACCCATTTAGTTAACAAGTTGAAGCTCCGGACACGACATGACATTGCTATTTTCTTGGGTCACCCGACACGACTCATGAACCCATTTAAGCTAAACGAGTCGAACAGGTCAACACAACCTGGCACGACCCGTTTGACCCGTTTAGCTTAATTCTCCAATCACCAACAAGACAAATTCTCCAATCACCCATCCACACCCCTCTAAAACTTATTTAATAACAATATTAATTAATTAATTATTATTATTTTTTGTTCAGGTGAGTGAGAGCAGTTGAGAACTATTAACTTGTGGTGATGTGCAAGAAGAAAGACATACACCTGCAGTTCCACGAGGATGCGAAGGTTTACTGTAACGAGGAGTTGGTGATGACCACGGGCGGGACCCAGAAGGACTACTCGGTGGACATGTGGTCTTGCAACCACCCCTTCTACTTGGGCAACCACTTGGCACTTCTCATCGGCGCCAACCAGGTAGAGAAGTTTCACAAGAGGTACGGAGACATCTCGCAAATCATGGACATCCCCGTGCTCAATGGGGAGGTTGTGCTTCCTCCATAGCGCAAAGCCATTTCAGTCAAAGGGGGCAGAGAGAGGGGGAAAGGCTGGAGAGCGGCAACAAGTGGAGAGCTGAGAGAGAGTGGCGACCGGCGAGCAGAAGAGAGAGAGTGAGTGAGACTGAGTGGTGAGCGGGAGAGAGAGTGATGGGGGGTAGCAACTTAAGGGGAGAGTTGGAGATTGGAGAAGGAGAAATTAGGTTTTCACTTTTCATTCCATTAGGTAAAAAAAAAAAATGTCTGGTGGGTCACCCACGAGTAACTCGTGACACAACCCGTTTACACAAAATAAACGGATCGTAAATGGATCAACCCGTTTACGACCCAAACCCACTAATTTCATGTCAGGTTCACGGGTCATGTCAAAATTGTCAACCCTAATAAATGGTTTATTAGTGATTCAATGACTACAATCTTTGCCTCCACTTGGTTTTTTGGTTTTCTGCAACCTGCAAAGTGTAAACTCTATTCACGACTGTTAGTAGCTAAGGTTTATTTATTTTTTTAATTTTAGATATATTTAGGACTAACTTTAACTTATGAATTTAATATGATTAGAAAATATGAAACCCTAGGTTAGATGTTTTAGATGCAATATGTATTTAGATTCTTTTTTAATGATATGATATGATTATAAAATATAGCCACTTGTAACTTACTGATTATCCTAAGTGTTATTTGTTTGTTGTAAATTTAGATGATTAGTTTAATTATATGATTAGAAAATATGAAATAGAATATGCCATGCTTTTTTATTTTTATTTTATTTTTTAAGATATGATTATATGATTTATATCATTTTTAATTGTATATGTTGCTTTGTTTGTTGTTTGCCAAGTGCCAATTATTCTTTGTAAGTTTAGATGTTTTTTAATTGATATGATTATAAAATATGAAATAGAATATACTACGCTCTTTATTATGTCATGATAGTTAACAACTCTATAATGACATAATCTATTTAAATGTTTTATTAATATTTTAGAAGTTATAACAGTGTATGGAGAATATTAGTCAACTGATGGATGTCAATGTAGTTGACATAGGTGATAAAAGTAGTGTATCCCCTACCCTTGGAACTTGTGGCAGTGAAACTATAAGGGGGAATACTCCCCTATTTACGGTTTCTCTTGATAATGCCGACCCCGAGAGTGATGCATATGAAAAAAAGCAATGGGCCAAGACTTCTAAAGTTTGGAATGATTTTGAATCTGTTGTAGTTGGAGGTATCAAAAAATCTCAATGTATGTAGTGTAAAAGGCTGTTTACAGTTACGAAATCTACCACATCAACTATTAGTAAGCATTTGAGTAAATGTGTGAAATATATGGAATCCACCAACAAGAAGCAACAAACTTTGTCATTAGATCCAAGTGACACCAAGGGTTTAAGAACATTGTCCAATTTTTCGTTTAATGAAAAGAATGTCTGAGAGCTTGCTTCCCACATGATTCTCTTCCATGAGTATCCATTTAATTTCATGGAGCATGAAATTTTTAACAAGTTCATGAAGGCATGCACTCTCCATTGAAAAATATTAGTCGTACAACTATTAAGAATGATTGCATTAGCACATACAACATTGAAAAGAGGAAGTTGAAAGTATTGCTTTGTGGGCTTGATAAAGTGAACATAACCACATATATGTGAACCTCTGTGTAGAGGGTGTCGCATATGGTGGTCATTTGTCACTTTATTGACTTTAATTGGGTCCTTTAAAAAAGAGTCCCGAGTTTCTGTAATATTCCTCCTCCCTATAGTGGTGTTGTAATTGCTAATGCTTTAAGGAGTTGTTTTGAAAATTGGAGTATTTCGGATAAGGTGTTTTCAATCACACTTGATAATGTTTCAGCAAATACTGCTGCCATAAAGATTTTGAGAGATAAATTTGAATTGAGAGGTGTCTTTCCTAGTTGTTATAGGGGGCGTTTATTTCATGTGCAGTGTTGTGCACATGTTACTAACTTGTTAGTGAAAGCAGGATTTTCTACAATTGGGGATATAGTTGATTCTGTGCGTCAAAGCATCAAGTATATTGTAGCTTCTGTGACCAGTTTGAAACAATTTAGTGAAATAGCTAAAAGGTTGAAATTGCCTTCAAAAAAACTGATTTTAGATGTTCCCACTAGATGGAATAGCACCTATATGATGTTATCTACTGTCATAGGGTTCAAAGTACTCCATAAGTATACTAATATTGAATCAGCATTTCAGTGTGTTGTAAGTACAGAAGAGTGGGAGAAGGTTGAAAATGTTAATCAATTTTTGGCAATCTTCAATGAGTTGACCAACATTGTATCCGGATCTGATTACCTTACTTCAAATTTGTTTCTTCTAGAGGTATGAAGAATTAAAGATATTCTAACCATAAGGTCTATGGATCAAAATGGATACATTAGAGAAATGACAAATGTAATAGAGGCAAAATTTCACAAGTATTGGGAGGATTACAATTTTTTAATGTTTTTAGCTGTTGTTTTAGACCTAAGATTCAAAATGAAATTCATTAATTTTTGCTTTTCCATTATTTATAAGGATGCACATCAAAAATGTGCTGGCTGCTTTGAGAGACTATTATGAATTTTATTTGGCTGCTCATAATATAACTATTATGAAGCAAGCTAATGAAGATTCTATTACTGCTACTTCCTCAAATGTTTCTTGTAGGGATGTTGGTCCCAAAGTAGCAATTTGGACATTAAGGTTTTTGGATTATGTTAGAAGTATTGAAATAATTAGGCAGTTGAAAATTGATTTGGACATCTATCTTGAAGAAGATGTCTTCATATTGGAGAACGATGGTAATAGAATTGATAATGACCCAGAGTTTGAGACTTTGGTATGGTGGAAAGCTAATAATTTGAAGTACCGCATCTTGTTCAAGATGACACAGGATATTCTAGCTATTCTTATGTCAAGTGTTGCTTCATAATCTACCTTTAGTGCTAGTGGTAGGGTGATTGAACCACATAGAGCCTCACTGTGATCTGAAATAGTTCAAATGTTCTTATGTGGGTCAGATTGGGTGAGAGCACTTCATTAAGTGAAGAAAAAATCTGTTGTTGTTGTAAGTGACACTTTTATTATTTGCATTTATCTTTTTAAGGTATAAACTCAATTTATTAACTTTGCTTGTGTTTGTTTTTGCAAAAATTGGTTGAAATTGACTTGCCAACAATACTATGATCATGGACTTTCAAACTAAATGAATTAGTGACTACGGATAAATATTTTACTTTTGATTGTAATTATGTGGTAATGTGTTTTGAATATTCAAGACAAACTATTATGTACTTTTTTTTTTTTAGAAAGTATCATGGTTCATGTGGACCATGTTATATGTATATATTTAAATAGTTAAAATTTGGACAATATATTTAAGTTAGTAAGTAGTAACTAATGCATGAAGATGAAATTCATGTAATATGTAATTTACTTTGTTCCCTACTTTAATTTATTGTTTGTTCATTTGCTTATTTAACCTCCTTTGACATGTTTATTAAGGTCAATTAACTTTGACAACATATTAATTATGCTATGATGTATTTCTCCTGAACCTTAATTCCTAACTATTTAAGTTTTGATAAGTATTTTTATTTATTCCATTATGTTTTGGTTGTTCAAAAATTTGGTAAATTAATGTTGATAATTTTCATCATTTCAGGAAAGAATGTTTATCGAATTTGCAAGCTAAAATCCTAATTGGCTTCTGGAAATTGCTTGAGCCTTGAGGTTTCTTTAAAAACTTGATTAAAATTGTGATGTTAAAACTATGATTCTGATTTTGTTAACATGAATTGCTATGTTATAACTATGATTTTGATTATATTAACATGAATTGATTAAAATTATTTGCTATGTTAGAACTCATGATTCTCTACCTCCTCGTGCTATACTTATCTATGATTCTATTACTCAATAATTATTTATGTTAGTTAAAAATTTGTCATGTTAGAAGATAGAAAGCTAGAAGTTAATCATCAATTAAATTTTGTTAATAAACATTATGGAGAATGCGAGTCAGCCTATGGAATTGGAAGATATTAAAGTTGATGTAGATGATGATACACTTACTGTTATCCCTACACCTAGAACTGTTGAGTTTGATAGCACTGAAAATAAACCAAATCAACATGTTAACACTGTTTTTCCTGCTCTCTTGCTGTTGGTGAGGTTAGGGCTGGAGATGGAAGTGGCTTGAGTAAGAATGGATAATATCAAAAGAAGGACAGACAAAAGACTTTTAAAGTTTGGAATGACTTTGTTTTAGTTACAATAGAGTGAGTTAAAAAATCACAGTGCAATTGGTGTAAGAGATTGTTTACTGTTGGCAAATCTAGTATTACCTCAACTCTAAATAGGCATTTGACTTTATGTGTTAGATTTGTGGAGTTTAATAGTATTAAAAAGTAAAAAACTTTGTCATTTGAGCCTAGCAGTGACAATGACGGTTTGAGCAATTTGACAACCTTTAGTTACAAAGAGAGTATGATTAGGAAACTTGAAACTTATACGATGCTACTCCATGAGTACCTTTTTAATATGGAGTATGAACTTTTTAATAAGTTCACGAAGGCTTGCACATCCACTAAAAAAAAATAAATTGTGCAAGTGTTACAAATGACTACATTATCACTTGCCAAAATGAAAAAATGAAGTTGAGAACAGTTTTGAAATTGGTTGACAAGGTGAACATCAACACTGATATGTGAATCTCTTGTCAAAAAGTGTTATATATGGTGGTAACTTGCTACTTTATGGATTCAATTTGATGCCTTCAAAAAAGAATTTAAAATTTTTGCAGTATACATTCTCCACATTCTGGTGTTGTGATTGCTTATGCATTAAGGGATTATTTTTCTGATCGAGGAATTGAGCATAAAATTCATATCATTACTGTTGATAATGCTTCAGCTAATGATTCTAATAATTCTATAATTAGACTTATATAAGATGATTTTGAGTTGAAAAATGCAATGTTGGTTGGGTAAGTTGTTTCATGTTAGGTGTTGTGCACACATTACAAACTTGTTGGTATAATCTAGACTTGTTGAAATTAAGGATATTATAGATGATGTTAGGCAGAGCATAAAGTATAGAGTAGCTTTTAAAAGTAGATTGAATGCCTTTAGTGAAATAGTAAAGAGATTGGATTTATCTTGTAAGAAGTTGATTTTATATGTCTCCATACATTGAAACAGTACTTATATGCTACTCGATTGTTGTTGGTAGTAGTTTAGCCTTAGGGAGTCTGTGTTGACCTTAAGAGTCGAAGAATAGGCAGATAGTGGAGAAAAAATAAGTTTCTCCCTAAAAGACATCGGAGCGGACGTACGGTCTTATGACCAGACGTACGACCCGTCGTGATGCGGTAGACATACGACCAGAATGTGACAGGGAAACCTTATTTTCACCAACCATCCCGTAACTCATGTTTCCTTGTTATAGAGTTGTGTTTTAGTAGAAATAGAATTGATGATAGGTCTTTTTTTAGTATTCGAAGTTATAGAGCCTCATGAGAATTATATGGAAGAGCTTTATGGCCAAGGTAAGTACAAACTCACACATTAGGCCCACGAATTTCTTCACTTTGTTGTTACTTTTCCTGTATTGCATATCTATTTTATATATATCAAACATGTATATTTTACAACTCTCATGAAATACATTTTGGAACTACTAGGGACTCTTTTTTGTGAAAACATGTATCGATTAATAAGATATATTAAGACTTGTAAAACTATGCATGTAAAAGACTGATAAGATTAATTGCATCGTATAACATGGTATACCGGTATATGCTATATAATGGCCATAAACTTATTATATGGGTTAGCTTTATGATCAGTGGGTGTGTATGGGGGTTTTGGATCCAATGATTTTGTGATCAAGATGCAGTCATTCACAATGAATGGTCATTATAGGATGGACGTCATTAGCGGTGTGGGCCACCCGAAGTCAGACTCGGTCGTGTCGCTAGTGTTACGTATGGTATGCTGTGCAATGGTTGGGACACTAGCATTGTACTACAGATCTCTTGGGACAACATTAACCTTGTTGAAAATGGGTAATATCCCGGGTAGATCATATTGTTGAACTATGATTGTTACTGTATTCTGTATATCATATGCATATATCATATATATATCTCATCCATGATAAGCTAACATATCATAATATTTCATGTGTTTTATAAATAACTAAATCTACAAATAATGACGGGTACTTCATGTTAATTTATACTCACTAAGTCATCGGACTTACCTTTGTATTATTTTTCTTTTACGATTATACTGTTCTAAATAGTGGATATTGCGAAGCATCCGGTTATGTTGGAGGATTTAATCCAGAAGGTGCTTGAGGACTTATTGCAAGCTTAAGTAGGTATTCGCGATAACTAGTACTTTTGAGTTATGTTGTAGACATTAGGACTTGATGAATGCTTGTATATTAATGTTTAGCATAGATCCCTTGTGATGATGTTATGTATATAGTGTGATTTCGGCTGCTTTGATGATGTTTGGCTAGATGCTCTGATTGTACGATTCCATGATTATAGAACTTTATTACTTTCGCTGCTTAGTATCCTTTTTTTTCGAGGAGTAGAGGTTCCTGAGTTTTGTTTGAGGTGGAATAAGGCTGGGTGACGAACTGTGGAATTAATTATTAGTTAATTAATTCTCGGAGTGTTATAGTTGAGCCTTCAACAACTCCCATCAAGTTTATTGTAGTACCTCTCTTGTAACAATCACTTTACTGTAGTTGTTGCTTGTAGCGCTTAGGACTCTTAACTAAATCCTTTTGCCATATGGCATTGCCTTGTGCAGCCCTTGGAAAGGCTCGGCTTGTTTATGGTTCCTCAGGGATCATGAATGCAACAATTGCCTATACTTTGTTACTGTTCCTAAATCTATACTGTATTTTCCATGGGCTTTATTGTTAGGGTGCCCACCCTTTTGTTGTTGTTCGATTCCATGTAACCCAGTTTCCTTTATTTTGAATAGAAAAAAAAAAAAAGACCCATTGAATTAAATAAGTCAGACACCTCAACTATAACCCATTAATTTTGTATTGGGTTTGTGAGTTGTATAAAAAATTACAACCTTAAATTTTGTATGTTGGATTTGGATTGTATACAAATATGAGTATAAAACTATACATATATATATATATATATATATATATATATATATATATATATATCAAACTTAACCTTACACATTTAATTAAACAAGTAAGATTTATCAACCATTACCTGCTAATTACATATACATTTTGTATCGAGCTCATGCATCGTGTTAAAAAATTGTAAGCCTAAATGCTAAACATAAAGATGATAAAAGTAAATTAGTGACTGTGTTAGTAACAAATGATTTGGTATCATATACTAACATAGAGCATAAAAAAAATTAAAAATTGGGTGGGTAACACAATAAACACCCAAAATAACCCATGAAGTGCAAATAGACTCTCTTTTTTTTTTTTTTTTTTAAATAGATTATAAAATGGAAACTTTATTTTACACCCTTGAACTAACACGCGATTCGATATACTTCTTTGAACTTTAAAACCTCTCGATTTTTGAACTTTCACCTGCAGTCAATTTGAACAATTTCATCAGATTTTAAATGTTAAAAGTGAAACAATGACGTTTATGCCTTGACTTTTTTGTAAAATTTCAAATAAAAAAAATAAAAAATGTGTATTATATATATATATAAATCACAAGGTGACCCACAGTTGGACCACCTTGTAACCCTTTTTTTTTTCAATTTTTTTAATAAAAAGAAAATTTAAGGGTAATTTTATCTTTTTAGGGGTTTTAATGGCAAAAATTGATGGAGTGGGTAAATTTACTGCAATTGAAAGTTCATAGGTCCAAATTGAGAGATTTCAAAGTTCGAGGGGGTATGTCAAATCGTGTGGTAGTTCAGAGGTCTAAAGTAAAGTTTTTCCATTATAAAACTATTGGGAATGGGCCAAAAATTTGGCATGATCATTTTGAATCTTGACTCATTGGCCAAGAAAATGGCTGTCATAATCGGCAGTAGGGGTATGCAAACGGTTAATCGTCGATTATTGGCTATAACTGCTAACCGCAACCGCCTTGGGCGGTTATCGATTTTTAATAACTGTAAACACTTAGGCAATTAATGGTTATTTAATCAAATAACCGGTTGTTTTATAATCGTTTTTTTTTAATGAGCTTTTGGGCTTTTTAAATGTTTTGGGTCTTTGATTAGCCTATTTTTTGAGCTTATTTAAAGGATTTAAGGTCAAAATATTCCAAAACATACGGAAAAAAACATGCCTTTTTTGGGTCAGCCAATGTTTTTGAGTAAGGCTTGGCTCAAAATATCACATACCATATTATATATTTCACATACATAGTCATAAATGACCCAAATCTTTTAATCCAACTACAAATAAAAAAATTAAAAAGACAAATTCCAAATTGAGGCATAGCACGATCAAAGCCAAAACAAAAACAAATAATATTTTATATATTTGTTTTGGAGGGTTTATTATATATTTTATTACTATAAAATATTAATATATATTTTAATATTATTATATACAAAAATAGGCGGTTAACAATTATTAACTGCATTGCCCTACCCCTAAAATCACTAACCACAATCGCTCTAGGTGGTTAACAATTTTTAATAACTACCTATCAAAACGATTAATGATTTTACTGTTTGCAAGTGATGGGTCGGTAATAATCGCACCATTTACACACTCCTACCAACTACAACAAGAAGCAAGCTTGGAAGCCACAACGTGGGAAAGTACACTATTATCGAATAGATCAAAAGTACATGAGTGGATCAACATTTGTGACATCTCACGAGAAAGGTACTCAACAATGAAGCCATAGAGGGAGGATGGCAAAATGGTCTACAACAAGATCTAAGGATTCCCCATAAACAAAATGAGGATACCAACTATGAAGATTTAGAGGGGAAGATAGAGAACGCTACATTGTCGGCAAATGTATGGAGGGATCAAGGTGTAAAAGGTGAACGGAAAATCCATAAAAATAGAGATGAAGAAGCTCTCTAGAAAGGTAGACAAGTTGTGTCCACTATAATTCATAGAAACCAATTTAATAGAGTGACATGTGTCTCATATATACTAAAAACATATGTGCTTCTTCACATGCTAAGAGATACTTGTTACTTTATTAGATTAGTTTATATGCCCGTTTGTTGCTAATTTGTGTCCTTTCAAACTATTATTTTATTGTCAATATTCTCCTAAACTATTAATTGTACCAATGTTTTTTCTAAACTATAAAAAAAAATGTTAATGTCTTTCTTAAAGTTAGCAAAAAGACAAAAATGATTGTAAAATTTTTTTAAAAAGACAACAATATTCTTATAAATTTGAAAAAAAGACTAAAACAAAATTAAAAGAACTAAAAAAATTAATATTTTTTGAAAGTTTTAAGAAGGAAATTGACAAAATTAGTAATTTAAGAAGACATTAATGTGGTAATGGTGATAGTTTGAAGAAGTAAAAGATAGAGTTAGACATGTTTGGTTTGCGGAATGGCTATTCCATAAAAAAAAAAACTATTCTTAAGAATAGAAAATTGTGGAATGGAATAGCTATTCTTATTCCTTAGTTTGGTTGTAAGGATGAAATATAATCCTTATAATGTATTCCTTTGTTTGGTACAGTTTAATATGTTGAGAATTAAATCATATTTTAGTTAAATTTCTTAAAATACCCTTGTGATACAAAGTATACTGTACAGTGTACTTGGAAGAACTCTGTCCATGACCGGAGTTAGATTGGGCATATGTGTACTTGAAAGAAATCCTTTCCATAACCGGAGTTAAAGGATTCATCTTGGCCGTCCATGTAAGTTCAACTTGAAACAACGAAGCTGATCCTCCGACATGTCCTCTAAAAGAGGCAAGCTATTAAGAAGCAAAGAGAGATCGAGAAACCTGAAAAGTTTTACAGTTTCCATCAATTTCCCGATCAGGCGCCAAACATTCAAAAATCAAAATTCCACCCACTGTTTCTCTCAAACCCACTTTAAGTAATAGCACTCAGTTTTCTCAAACCCATTTCCACTTCTCTCTCTCCGAGTTCTCTCTCTCTATCTCTCTCTCTCTCTGTGGAAATCTCTTTTTTTTTTCTTTTACTGGGTTTGTGATGGTGCGTACTAGAAAGAAGGCAAGAAGGGAGGATGTGCAGGAAGAATGTGCTGCTGAAGCAGCTGAACCTGTGGAGAAGGAGGTGAACTGTGCTCCAAGTATAGCCAGAGATGAAGATGGCAACGGTGAGGAGGTTCCGGCGAAGAAGAAACGTGGGAGGAAGAAGAAGAAGAATTTGTCTGCCCAGAAGGGTAGAGGTGCTGAGAAGAACGAGAAAGTTGAGGAAAATATTGGGTTTCAGTCAGAGCAAGGAATTGTTGGGGATTCAGAATGTGCTGCTGAAGCAGCTGAACCTGTGGAGAAGGAGGTGAACTATGCTCCAAGTATAGACAGAGATGAAGATGGTAACGGTGAGGAGGTTCCGGCGAACAAGAAACGTGGAAGGAAGAAGAAGAATTTGTCTGCCCAGAATAACGAGAAAGTTGGGGAAAATATTGAGTTCCAGTCAGAGCAAGGAATTGTTGGGGATTCAAAATGTGCTGCTGAAGCAGGTGAACCTGTGGAGAAGGAGGTGAACTATGCTCCAAGTATAGACAGAGATGAAGATGGTAACGGTGAGGAGGTTCCGGCGAACAAGAAACGTGGGAGGAAGAAGAAGAATTTGTCTGCCCAGAAGAACGAGAACGTTGAGGAAAATATTGGGGTCCAGTCGGAGCAAGGAATTGTTGGCGATTCAGATAAACAGAAAATTCTGGAGAAGCCAGGGAAGAAGCGTGGCAGAGTTGGAGTTGCGAAGAAGGATACTGAAGATGCGGTTTTGGGAAACGAGAAGGATAGCAATGGTGAAAAGTTGGAACTTTCTTCAGGAAGGAGCACTGGGACTCAGAGAGTTTATTCCTTGAGAGCTAAAACCAATCTTATTCCAAAACAAGAGACTGCCAAGATAAATAAGCAGAATCCTAGAGTAAATATCTCTTTCCCTTCTCTTTGCTTTTGTGGGTTCTTTTCTTGATTAAGTTTTGACTGGCTTTGGATTCCACAGTGGATTGAAGAGGTGTCCTTGATGTGCCATCAATGTCAGAGGAATGATAAAGGCCGGGTTGTTCGGTGCAAGGTTTGCAAAAGGAAACGATATTGTATCCCCTGCTTGAGTACATGGTAAAAAAGTTTCCTTTTCTTTTTTGCTTAAGTAGTGTGTTTATTTGTTCTTTCTGTTTTATTCACTAACTCGTTGATTCATATGGTGCCTGGTTAGTCAATGTTTCTTTTCAATGTGGTAAATTTCAGTTACCAGTGGCACTTTTTAGTTGAAGTGATCGTTTGTGACACTACAGTAGAAAACTTTTGCTTTAATCTTAAAATGAGCCATTCTATCATAAATTACATGTTTTTATTCAATTGTCAAGATATGAAAGATGGATTATGAATCTTAAAATAATTGACAATATCATGATTCACTGAAGCATAAATGATGCATCATAACAAGCAAAATAATTCAGGGTTTCTGTTCAATTCTTTATATTTTTTCATAGGTATCGGTTGTAAAGTTGTACAATTGATTTTTTATGTATGAGAACCTGTGCCTCCGAGGCTTGAGAATGTGAGTTATGAAAGGTCACAAAATACAGTGAAATATTATGAATAAAAACATGAGCTTCTGCTTGTTTGTTCCTTTTTTTAGCAATAATGATTACCATTGGTGTTGTATGCATAGGTATCCTAATACAGCAGAAGATGCTATTGCCGAAGCGTGTCCATTTTGCCGTGGAAATTGCAATTGCAAAGCATGCTTGCGGTTGGACACACCTATTAAAGTCAGTTTCTCCTTTTCTAACATCTCATGAGTTAGTGGTATTTCCTTTGATGTTATTATTATTTTTTTAATGTTTGTAATGGCCGACAAATTATTTATATCTTGCTGCAGAATTTGAACTTAGAATTGATAATCTGTGAAGACGAACAGTTTGAGCACTATAAGTATGTGCTTCAAACACTTCTTCCATTTCTGAAACGACTTAATGAGGAACAAATAATTGAGAAGGAAATGGAGGCTAAAAGACAAGGTATTTTCTTTCAGTCCTTGTCAAATAAGTTTAGGAACTCATCCATGGTGCAACTCTTTTTATCATTTTGAAGTGATGACAGAATTTCTGATTTCTTTTTTGGATTGGAAGAGGTCTCATAAATGTGAAAGTTGCTAATTTTATTGGCAGAAGGGAATTATTTGGCTTGTGTCATTGCTGAACGTTATAACATACACTTCCTTGATTTGGGTCAATCTTAATTTTAATGAGTCCTTGTGATTGCTTGTCTTAATTTTTAACTTATGGTTTGGATGTACTCTTTTGATTTGGTTATGGGATGTTTTTGGCAGGGTTATCACTTCCAGAGTTAAAGGTAAAACAAGCAGATTGCAGTATTGATGAGCGTATGTACTGGTAAGGTCTTTTATAAATGATTTCTGATATTAATTGTTCCATATTTTTATGAAGGTTTTAATGTTATGTCTTGCTTTTGCAGTGACAACTGCAAAACTTCTATTTTTGATTTTCATAGAAGCTGTCCTAGATGTTCATTTGATCTTTGCCTTACCTGTTGCCGGGAGATACGTGATGGAAACCTGCAGGGAGGTGAGGAGGAAGTGATTATGCAGTATATTGACCGGGGGCTTGACTATTTGTTTGGTGAAAATGGAAAAGAAGTGAAATTACCTTCTGAGACTAGCCCTATGGATCATAAAAAGTCCAAATCTGGGTGGGAAGCAAAAGAAGATGGTAGCGTTCCTTGCCCCCCAGAAGACAGAGGTGGTTGTGGTCATGGCATTCTAGAATTGAAATGTATGTTCTCAGAAGATCTGGTCGCAGGGTTGGTGCAAAAAGCTGAAGAAATAGCCAGAATTTATAAACTTATGGATGTGGCTGCAACTCCTATACAGCGTTGTTTGTGTTCCAACTCGGTGGATGAAGTTGACTTAAGCAATGATAAGTTAAGGAAAGCTGCTTCTCGAGAAGATTCTGATAACTATTTGTATTGCCCGAGGGCCCAAGATATACAACATGGGGATTTGAAGCATTTCCAGTGGCATTGGAGCAGAGCTGAGCCTGTTATTGTGAGCAATGTGCTTGAATCTGCATCTGGTTTAAGCTGGGAACCACTGGTCATGTGGCGTGCATTCCGTCAGATTGGAAATACCAAGCATAAAAGGGAGTTGGAAGTTAAGGCTATTGAGTGCTTGGATTGGTGTGAGGTGAGTTCATTATTATCCTTTCGTTGATGGTAAAGAATCTTACTTTTGGATGTTTGACAGCTTACCATCAATGTCAGGATATTTTTATTTAATTTATTGCACTTTATCATTTTTAATGAGAATGTCCAAGTTAAATTCTTGAAGTAGATTTTTAGAACTGATTTTATTAGGAGAGATACTCCTTTTAGGTTTTAAGCACAGTTATTCATTTCCTAACCTTGTGATTTCTCTTGATATTAATTTTTGGATGTGGAATTTATTGCACTTTATCATTTTTAATGAGAATGCCCAAGTTCAATTCTTGAATTAGATTTTTCTTGAAATTTTAGAACTGATTTTATTATGAGCGATACTCCTTTTAGGTAAGCACAGTTATTCATTTCCTAACCTTGTTATTTCTCCTGATATTAATTTTTGGATGTGGAAGAAATAGGAAAGGGCCGAGTATGGTTATCTTTCTCAATTTATACAATAATTGAAATAATTTCTTGCAACTTGTCCATAAGTATCCAATATCATATACAAATATAGATGCTTTAGTACCCCTCGCTTGAGAAATGGCAGCCAGATCTATTCCCTTGTATTGATTTTAAGGGGAAGATCATGATAATTGCTTTCTTATCCTTCCTTTCAATCCAAAATTAAAAATTCCAGGTCCATTTTCCAATGGTTCTTCATTGCTTCGGTGATTTTAATATCTAATTTTTGTATTGTAATTCATATTTGTTTCTTTAACTTTTCCCTTCTTTCTAAGATTTTTTTGGGGTTTCTTTGTTAAACTTTCTCATTTGTTTACTCAGCCTTAATATGATATGCTAAAAAAGTGTTTTTGTGACGATTTTGCTTGGTAATACTAAATCTTGCAATAAATGGCAGGGCATTATCAATATCCATGAGTTCTTTACTGGCTATACACATGGTCGGGTTCATGGTTGTGAATGGCCCCAGATACTGAAACTGAAAGACTGGCCTCCATCTACTTTATTTGAGGAACGCTTGCCGCGTCATGGTGCTGAGTTTATCTGTTGCTTGCCCTTTAAGGAGTATACACATCCACGTAACGGCCCTTTAAACATTGCTGTCTACTTGCCTAAGGAATCTCTAAAGCCAGATATGGGTCCAAAGACCTATATTGCTTATGGAGTTGCTCAGGAGCTTGGCCGTGGAGACTCTATCACTAAGCTTCATTGTGACATGTCTGACGCAGTATGTTTTTTTGTTGAAACTTATACTATTCACTATGTTTTGTTTGTCAGAGGAAAACTTCTCTTTGGCTGGGCAGGGCATGACATTGTCTTTTTTCATTTGTATTGGTTAAGGGAAATAAGTAAGGGCCAGATGACTTTTGCTTATGTCACACTTAATCTTCTGAATCAAATATGTTTGTTTTGGCGAAGCTGTTTCCAGTTGCCAGTTTGGTGTTGGATTTTAAGTTTCTTAGAGAAGTACATAAGCTTTGGTTCAATGGGCATCTACGTGCAGGCTATCCTTACACCTGTCTTGGTTTCTTTACTTATATTTTTAACAGTTCATGATTTGAATAAGATAGTTGATTTTTATGCTTTGATTCATATTGCCCTGAGTTATTGCAAAATGAAGTTTTACAATTTCGTGAGGCAAGAACACTCTGCTTTCATTTAAAATTTTACCTTAATTAGCTTACTAACACAGGTGCAAGATTCAGGTTTTTGGGGTTTAGTCTACTTAGTAGCACATATTTAATTTTTTTGATCAGTAGTAGCACATATTTAATTGCCATCTCTTTGACCCAATCCCTCTCTTGTGCATCACATTCTAAGGCGAAATAGGAGTACTTTAGAATCATTATTTTGCTCTTTTGTATTAGAGAGGCAGATGATTTTACTTATCTAGAAAAGGGAGGGACATAGGTTGCTATATTGTTTTTTAACACACCATTTGACTAATATTGAAGTAAAAAATGTGTCCAGAGACAGCACGATATTATCACAAACAGTATCCCGATGATATTCATTGATATATATTTGACTTTCTGATTGTTCTTGCATATTTGGGTTTTTTTCTTGCTGACTGTTTTCATTTGACTTCAGCTTGTTCTCATATATTGAGTTGCTTAACATTTCAAATTTACCTGTTTCTTGAGGATAACTCCATGTATACTTTAGATTAAATGCTTGGTGCAATCATGCACCTAGAAAATGTAAATGGGCAAACTCCTAGAAAGTGAAAATGGACAAACTAAGTTACTTATTTATGCTATTGAGTTGGCTCCCTCTTTGTTAATCTATGGACTAAATGTTTTGGTTGCGTAATTTATGTGATGATAATTGCCATTATAACAGCTCTTTGGATTATTGCTTTGAAGTGGGTGTATGTGACTATGATATAACAGCCATTTTAGTTAGAATTTGACAAAAGTGAGTGAAAAGAATTATCATATTACACTGCCATGTTTTATTGAAATATTAATATGAGATTACTATGTTAGTTTTGTAGCATAGCAAAATGCGGATGGGAGGAATTATAGCACCAAGAAAAGTCTTCCCCATTTTATCATTGTTAATCCTAGGGTTTTTTTAGTGGCTATATGTGCATACTTTTAATAAAGGTAAGATTTTTTTATTTGATTTCCTAATTTCCTTTATTCTTAATTTATTGTTTCAGGTAAATATTTTGACACATACTGCTGAAGTGCCCCTTAAACCTGAGACGCTTACAAGGATAGAGGAGGTAAAAAAGAAGCACTTTGAGCAAGACCAAAAGGAAATCTTTGGGGATTTTCAGGCTGTGGATGAAAACATCAAGGATAACATTTCTTCTGGTGGGTCTTGTACAGTCACTGCCAATGATAACGCCTTTAGTGTTGGATTTGGGGATCAAAACACATGTGTAATTGTAAAAGAGCTGGCAGATCCTAGTGTTGGACTCGATGGTGATTCAAGGATGAATGAGAAAGACTTTTCAATGGGATCAGAGCTGGAAAAGACTAAAGAGCCAAAAGTGGATCAAGTTAACAATGGTGGGAGTGGTCCTACAATTTCTGGAAACAAGTTGGAATCTTTAGAAACTTCTGAGGGTGGTGCCCTCTGGGACATTTTCCGGAGACAAGATGTTCCTAAGCTGCAGGAATATCTTAAGAAGCACTTCAGGGAGTTCAGGCATATCCATTGTTGTCCATTGCAGCAGGTAATTTGTCCTGTAAAATTCATTATATCATTGTCAAAAATTTTATTTTTAATTTTTGCATAACTGTTGTGATATTGCTCATCATGATGTTGCTTAGGTGTGCTATATTGGAGGTGAGGTTATTTTACTTTGTTCCTTGTAATTTATGAGAGAATGTTTTTTTAGGTTTTTTTTCCTTTGCTTGTTTCTTCCAAGCTCGGCTTATATGATATATGTGATCCAACTTGAGAGGGAGTGTTAGGGTTTAGAGTATGTTAATAGATTTTTAGTAGTAAGTTTAGAGGGAGAAGAGGAAACTGCTATATTATTCAGCTTATTATTAACCTTATACAAACTTCCTAATATATATTATATATAGGATTAGGGAAATATGACAATGACCAAACTACCCTCAAACCCTAGTGACTTACTAATCCTAAGAACTTTTCTAACACTTTCCCTCAAGTTGGAACAGCTTGGAGCACACAATACAAAGACCCATAAAAATAATAAGAAAATTTGCTAACACCTCAAAGCCAATCAAAAACTCGTCGGAAATTGCAATAGGCCGTTGGATCTTGCCGAAAAACACCAAGGCCAATAGGATCTCGCTGGAAAACAACAAGGACCAGTTGGAACCCATTGCAAAACACCAAGGCCGGTAGAATCTTGCCAGACAACAACCGATCGGAAACCACCACAAAACACCAAGGCTGGTTGGATCTTGCCGCAAAACACCAAGGCCAGTTGGATCTTGACAACTAACAGTGATCACATTTCACGTGATCAACCCAATGAGTCTTGCTAGAATTACTTATGCTAAAAAAAAAAAACAGGAACCTTTGTCGGAGACAGATCAAACTCGCCGGAGACACAGGCAAATCACATTGGAAATACCAAAAATAGGAGCAAAACCAAACATAAACATTTGCCGGAGGCTTGTTGGAGACTCACCGGAAAACCGTTGGAGACCACCAAAATTGACAAAAACACCCCAGAACACCACAAGGTCGATGGAGAACTTAAAAAAAAAATTAAACACCACTAATACGCTGGAAACTTGCCAGCAAACACCATGACAGCTGCTGGCAACCACAAAAACCACCATTAATGGCTAGATATCGTTATCCTGGATAGGCGATAGGAACTTTTGTAACCAAACACGATCGTCTTCTCCAACAAATGCGCTGGAAACCTACCGGTGACAACCAGAAACACCGGAAACACCTCAAAACTCCATAGAGGTCGTTGGAAAACTCAAAAAACACCATTAAAAGCCACAAATACACCGAAAATGATCGGTAAGTGTCTGAAAATTCCACAAAAGGCTGCCAGAGACTTAGAAATTGCCAATAATTTCCAGATTTCACTAGAAAACGAGCGCTATTGCACAAGGCACAACGACAACTAACCATCATGAAAACACGGTAAACAATTTTTATTTTTTATTTTTTCACCATAGATGTTTTTTCTGGTTTTTATAAACTATATTCAGCTCTTTTAGAGCATTATGAAGGCACTGCATGTGTGAGCTTAGCCCACATGGGCGGTGCTACCACCGACAAGAGAAAACAAAGTATTAGCCAAGAATTGAAACAAGCTCTCATACCATTGTCAATAGTTTTGCAGCAAGATGTTTAGAGGGAGAAGAGGAGGCTGATTGTATTATTCAGCTTGTTGTTAACCTAATACAAACATCCTAATATATAAGATTAGGGAAATATTACAATGACCAAACTATCGCCAAACCCTAATGACTTACTAACCCTAATAACTCTTATGACAGTGTGTGTGAGTGTTTTCAGTTGTCGGTGACCTGTGTACGTGTTGCTAAGCTTTTGAAGCTTGTCGGGGAGTTTTGATCTTTTTTCAGCGAGGTCTAATCATCGCTTGGCAAAAATCTGGCAAGTTGTTGGAGATGAAAGCCCCTGCTAGTGGTTTCTATTTCTTATTAGGGATAAATATATCCTCGTTATAGTTAAGTAGTATTTATACCAGTTTCTGTTTTGATATGGTTCCTTTTGATTGTTGTTCTCTAGCTGGTTCAGGATTGCAGGTTCTGGTTCACAGTTATCCTTGACTAGTTCATTGTCCTTTTTTTTTTTTTTTTTTTTTCTAGTTTAGTCTAGTTCAAGACCAGTTCATTCCCTTTCTCGGTTGGTTTAGAAGTGTCTTCTTCAATTGGTTCATTGGTGTACTTTTTGGTTTAGAGCATAGTGAGACCAGTTTTCAGTGTTTTGTTTTGTTTGTTTTTTTTTGTTTTTTTGAGTGGTTTTCGGTGGTTTTATTTTCGGTTTTGAGGTATTCAGATCGGTTCAGTGGTTTTCTTTCTGGTTCAATATTGGTTTAGCGCATTTTCTTGTTCATGTTTTTTCAATAATTCTGTCTTTGTATTATGTAATCCAATGTTCCAGCTTGAGGGGGAGTATTATAGTATGTTTTTTTAGATGTTTTTGTTTGCCTGTTTCTTCCCAGCCTAGCTTATATGATATATGTGCTCCATTGCAAGTGTTAGAAGAGTGTTAGGGTTTAGAGTATAAGGGTATTTTAGTCATTGTAATATTTTTCAACCTATATAATAAAGTATGGGAGGCTACATAATAGTAACGAGTCTCCACCTTCTGTCTAAACCTCTCACGCAAATTACAACATAATGATTCAAAGAACCCAATTAAATGGAATTAGTGCAATTCTGCGAGTAAGTTGTATTAGTAAACAAGAACTCATGGTTCAAATGTAAACTTGGCCATTTTGAAAACACCTAAAAGTAATTCACATTTTGAAACATTTATATAGCTTTGTTTTGTAGAGAAAGATCATGAATCTTTTAACATTGCCATCAACTTCTTGTATCAAAGAGAATTGTGGGAAATCTGAGTTAGGTAACACAAATTATGATGCTGCCTAACCAACTCTACCATTGAATAAGCCATTGAATTGAAACATAGCATGTCTACTTCTCAAGGGTTTACATTCAGTCAGCAAATTTGATTATATGTACATTATTAGTATATACATTCCAATATCTATATTCTAATACTTGACACATATTTCTGTCATATAATTTATCATATCTTTTGGTCCTATAGGTTGTTCACCCTATACACGATCAAACCTTTTATCTGACTGTGGAGCACAAAAGAAAGCTCAAGGAGGAATATGGTGAGTTTGTTATATATTCATGGAGCTAGTTGGATCGAGTGCTTCAATTCTTTTTTATAATAATTTTATTGTAATTCTTCTTGATAATAGTTTTAATGCTTCTATGCTATCATATAGGAATTGAACCATGGACATTTGTCCAAAATCTTGGAGATGCTGTCTTCATTCCTGCTGGCTGTCCTCATCAAGTACGAAACTTAAAGGTAAAGTAAATTTCTCTTGGGGTTTTTCCGCTATGGAATTCAAATTTAATAAACCATAAATGTGCACTTATAAAGAAACAAAGAACAATACAATAATACCCAAAGCATTAGAAGTTTTTTAGAAAACCAATGGGTACATTATAAATGTGTAATTGTCGTACAGTTTCCTTGTTGATGTCCAAAATCAATTGGCCTCTTTGTCCACGCCTACTAATCAAAGCATAACACATTTGTGTACTGTTGTGTGAGTGACTTGAATCATTAAGTTAGTCAAGTGGGCCCAAACCCCCTTTTTTTTTTTAATTCTAATTAGTTTTGGAATTAAAGTAGCCGACATAAACTCTTTCTCCCAGCCAACTTTAAGTTTATGCTTCAGCTGAATTTGGATTACTCTCTTCAACCGACTTGCAACTCTTATAAATTTGGAGGATTTTACCGCACAGAAAAATAACAATGTGAGAAAGAGCAATAGTGTGAAATACATAAAGTGTGATTGAGAGAAAGGAAGAAGAAGTGTTATGCTTCAGAACACAGAGCTGTCACGCATGGAGATAATTGAAGAGAGTTTGTTGTTTTCTCTTTTGTAGGGTAACTTTCTTTTTTCAGAGTGTGAGGTTTTGGGTGTATTGGGGCTTTGAGTAATTTTCTCCCTATTGCTATTCGTATTTTATCTTTTGATAGTGAAATTTCTCTTGGTTTGTCTTCTCTTGTGAATGTAGGCTTGTAAAGGCGAACTACTTAAATTTTGGTGTCCTGTGTGATTAGGTTATTTTTATTTTATTCTTTCTTACTTTGCGATCTTAAAAATTATTTATTCACATGTACTTCAATAAACAGATTGAATTACAACGCTAAATGCTTACCTAGGGAACATCAACTTCTTGGGTTGGTGTTTGCTGTATTTTGACGTTTGAGCTGAAATGGTCACTATGAGGAATCCAGCCATTAAAACTGAAACGATCAACCTAAAAAATGGAACTGAGCTGAATTGTTTGTCGTTGGTTAGTTGCAGCTTGGCTAGTTGGGCTTTTGGGTTTTACTTTATCAATGGCCATCACATGAAGTAGGTAAAGGACGACTTTTCTGGAGTTGAGATTAGGTTTACTCCTATGTGCACCAATATCATCTTTAGATCCACTTAGACCCAAAACATTGGGTATGATTTCCTTGATTTCCTTGTTCTCTTTTTGGTTGATTTTATAATATCAATTTTTTCTTAGGTTTGAATATTGGGTCACTTATGTAGGTGTGAATGAGATGCAATCAGCAAGCTTTGATTTCATGTTTATAGGGTTAGCACAACATGATATAGAACTTTATACGGTTGTTTGGGTGATAAGGCATTGGTGCATTCGTAGCACAATGTGAATTTCTTCTTTACTCTGATCATGAGGCCATGAAATACATTCAATGGTGGTCCAAGCTAAACATGAAGCACACCAGCTGGGTCAGCTATCTTGAGCAATTCAATTATACATTAAAACACAAGGCCAGAATTCACTACATAGTTGTTGATGTGCTGAGTCGTAGAGCTTCTCTTTTATCCACCATGCGTGTGGAAATAAAGGGATTTGATATGTATAAAGAATTTTATCAAGAAGACTCTTATTTTGGTCCTATTCTGAAACAAACCATGGTTGAAGGGCAAGCTGGTTATACCCTGCAAAGTGGCTTCCTTTTCAAAGAAAACCAGCTATGCATCCTGGAATGTTCATCATGTGAGAAGATTGTCAAAGAACTACATGAAGAAGGGCATTTTGGTCGTGATAAAACAATGGCATTGATAAGTTCATGATATTGGTGGCCTAAACTGAAAGGAGATACTACAAGATTTGTTGTTGCCATGTGTGTTAAAGATCCGACCAATATGTTCTTTAAAGAGGTGGTTAGTTTGCCTGGTATTCCTCGCATGATCACCTTAGATCGTGACCCAAAATTTTTGAGCCATTTTTGGACGACATTATGGAGGTTGATTGAAATTAAGTTATGCATTAGTCGCTCATATCATCCACAATCAGATGGGCAAACTGAAGTTTTTAACTGTGGTTTAGGAAATGTGTTATGCTATCTTGCTGGGGACAAGCCTAAATAGAGGGATTTAGTATTACCACATGCTGTATTTGCATTCAATCTGTCTCAAAATCAAACAACTAAGTGCAGGCCGTTTGATATTGTCTGTGGTCAGAATCCAAATAGTGTTCTAGACCTGGCTCCCATTCCAATTCCAAGTAAAGTGAACAAGAAAGCTGAGGAGATGGTTGATCACATCAAGTCCATTCATGAAGAAGAGAGGAAAAAGATTGAAAATTGCAATTTGAGATGCTAAAACAATAGAAAATCAACATTGCAGAAAGGTTATCTTTAAAGTCGAGGATAAGGTTTGGGTAGTTCCTATAAAGAAAAGGTTTCCTATTGGTGTTATCCAGCTAAGAGATCGGAAATTGCTAGAGGATCAATGATAAAGCTTATCAGTTAAAGACTTCCAAGTCATCTTAGACGTGCTCAATGTCAAGCACCTAATTCCATACAAAGGTGATCCTTTTGAGAACAATGATGATGACAACTCGAGGTAGAATTTTTTCCAACTAGAGGAGACTGATGCCGCCATCAAGCTTCAATTTCATGTTTACGGGTGTCTTTAGTATTTCTTAAAGTTCTGGCTGATTATTAATTAATGTAATTTTGGGGCAGCTATGCTATCAAGTATTTTATTTGTGCTGAATTTAAGACAATCTAGAGTCTTTATGTGAGTTAATAAGTCTTATATGACTTTGCAATTGAGATATCATTAAAAGTATAAGGAGCCCTCCATGTACACAAGAAGTATACAAGAGAAGTCACCTAGCTAGTAGGGGCAAAAAGAACCAGAAAGTCATGATAAAATAGCCTTATGTTTGGGAGTGCTTCCATTCCACCTTGAAATAGTCATTCTCTCATTGTAGAAAATGTATCGTTTGGAAGTGCATTTTTAAAAAATTGTGATTTGAAAATATAGAAAAATGTGTTTTCAAATCATAGGCGAGTGTGTTTTTAAAAACGCACAATTTTAAAGGTTAAATTGTGATTTTAAAGGTTAAATTGTGATTTTATCAAATGTTTAGCTGCATTTTAAAAAATCGTGTTTTCAAATCGCACCTTTTAAAATTGCAAACTCAAATAGATCATTTAATTTGATAAAATGGTCTAATATAATAGCTCCACCTTCTAAACCACATTTAGTTGGTCTTATATCACATAATAAAATCATAACCAAGCAACTCCAAAACTCAAATCACATAATGAAATCAAATTTGAAGGATTTAAACACAAAAAGATTGCACGCAAACAAATTGGGGTGCTTTTCCCCCTAATTCGACCTCCTAACCTTCTCCCATGTTTGGTTAAAACCCTAACTGATTCAGGATCAGCATGCCCTATGTCATCTACCTATGCCAATTCAATTAGTAGAAACCTAAAATCATGGACCCAAAAGATCAACTCTAGAAATCTCTTATCAGTATCATCTCTAATCTGAACTCAAGGTGAAGTTTGGGGTTGGAATTTAGTTCTTTGTAGCAATTTACAGAAGCGTCTAATCTCTTTAACAAAGCAGCCAATTATTGTTCCATCTCTTCAATCAGTCACTTTCTCACTTTTCTCTCTAGTTTCTTCTAACATGTAGGCAGCTAGGGTTAATGTGTGAAGCTGGAAGCACACTTTTTAAGATTAGAAAATCTTGCAATTCTGACTCAAAATTTCCTAAAATCGCTTTGGCCCTACTACATAATTGTTATCTCTCTCAAAACCACTAATAGGTAGATATTGATGCTAGAGCTCTCTAGAAGAAAAAAGTTATTCCATATAATGAAATACACTTGAAAAAAAGAAGATAAAAAATTATAATATATATTTGGTATTACTTATTTACTCTGCAGTATACCAATCTTTATTTACGTGTTGTTATGACTTGTAATTCTACCAATGCACAAATGTTAACACCAACCAAAATGGAATCGTTGAGTGGAAATCAAAATTACCTTATTCAGCTGTGCTGCATGAAATTGATATCTATTGATCATTTTGTTTCCTTACACAAATATATGTTCATGGATTTGATCTTCTTTTCTATTCAGTCATGCATAAAGGTTGCACTCGACTTTTTATCACCTGAAAATGTTGGTGAGTGCATCCGTTTGACTGAAGAATTCCGTACACTTCCCCAAAGTCATAGGGCCAAGGAGGACAAATTGGAGGTACACAATTGCATGTATCTTTATGACATCATCTAAAAGTGTTTATGTACCATTTTATGTGGAAGAATCATGTTCCAGCAGTGCTTTCTTGTACAATGATGCAAATAGTTAAGCATTTTACGAGCAGTGGTGTGAATATCCTACTGCTATTTTCTGTCGTTCTTATGTATCATGCTTTAATTTCCATATCTTTAGCTTATTCATTGCTGGTGAATTTGCATATTTTTTTTAGTAGCATCTTCATGGAGTATATATATATTAAATATGTTATGTATGCATTATTTTGAAGCCTAGTTAAATCTATTCAATCAACTACTCTTTACCCCTCATCACTGCTGTTGATTCTACTTGCAATGCTTCACATGCAAATATCTGTATCCTCAAGCATGGTACCTATCCTATTGCTGCACGCTAGTACTTGATAATTGTAGTAAAGTTGCATAATCCCCATTTGAAAGATGCTTTTGTTGGTAAATATTGATTTTGGTGTGCATTAACTTCAGTTGATCCTGGTTGGGCTGGCTGAAATTGATGATAACGACAATTGTACAATGCAAAATAGTTTCCTTCTTAAACAAGCAAGTATAAATCTTGTGTGTAAGCTTTTGATTGATGCTTTGCTTGAAACAGGTGAAGAAAATGATTGTTCATGCTATGAGCCAGGTTGTCAAAAGTTTGGAGCAGAAACCAAGGTTAGTCACTATAGGTTCATGTGAAAGGTTGTGTTCAAAAGTGTGCCTGCCACTCTTTAAGCTCCAACATGTAGGCATGTTCAATTGATAATTGTTTTGATTTTTATCATTAGATCTGACCAGCCGTGCTCCCATTTATGTGGTTGTGCATAACAATCTTCTTTACCACCTTTTTACTAATTATTTCTTCATTAATTATGTGCATCCATAATTTTTTTTAATGAACTTTCCTCTTAATCTTTTTATGAAGTTCAGTATAACTGGACCTGTATTTTTACGTGTCTCTGCTTATTGGATCCTATTTATTTCGTTGGATTTTTTTCTTCTTTTATTTAGCTGACAATGCAAAATCTAGATTACACATACTGTTATTTATGTTCAAATAACTTCCTTTGGAGAATTTGGAGTGAGGGGATGAGATGATGTAATTTGTGTGATCCTCCTTTAGATTGAGATGCTTTTGTTGTTAGGCTATGTGGAGCTTGGTTTGTATCTGACCTGGTTTGCATTGGAAATGTTACGGTTTAAATGTGATTTTTTTGAGGCTTCGTCCATGGAGCGGAGGCTTGGGCCAATATGAATGTTCTGACTTTAGGGTTTTATAGAAACGTAATTGACGCCTCCTGTATTGTTTCTCAAGAAATAGTGAAATCTCACAAAAATTCTGTGGACGTAGCCCTTAGTTGTGAATGATATAAATCTCCGTGTTTGTGATTGCTTATTTTTGTATTCTTCTTATTTTTCGCATCTCACTGATTTTGGAAAATAGGATATTTGTAGATTAGTCTTCAGTTCTTCGGTCTATAATATTTAAAGAAACCAAAATGATACTAAATATGGGAGCCATCCTAAACCAGAGGAAAAGTTGATGGAGAGAATATCTTAGGAAATTCGAACAAGAATTTTGGGTAAAGGGAAGCTTAAGAAGACTTTTTGAAAGTGAAGTGCTCAGTCGAAACTGGAATATCAGAATGGAAGTTTTGAAGTAGTCGTCTTCGTTTAGTTTTCTGCAGATTTGCTCTGTAGGCAAAATGTAGTTGTATAGTTTGTATGGGATTTTGTTTTTGTTGGATGATTAGTTTTCTGTAGACTTTACGGTTGCTGCAGAAAGAGTTCTTGGATAATTTGATTGGGTTGTTTGTTTGTTATTGGGTTTTCTGCAGAATGTCTGTAGATGTTGTTTAGTTGCTAGTTTTAGTGGGATTTGGTTTGGTTGTAGTATCAACGTGGTTCAGCTGAGTTGCTGAAAGGGTTCCTTGTTATTTGCATATATTTTCTAAGTACAGAAGGGGATCATTCATGCTCTCAAAAGTAATACAGGGATGATTTTCATTGAAATGAATTTTGGCATGGGCAGGAAAATATTTCTGAAGGGTTTGTTTGCAGTTAAGCTGTAAGCATGCATGCTTATGCTTCATTCTTTCCCTCTTCATCTCTCATGCATAAATAAATATTTATGCATGAGCGTCTCTTAGGGCATGTTGCGTTAGAGAGCTACTTTAGTGCCTAAAATGTTGTACCACCAAAAGTTGATATGTTTGGTAAAAAATTCTAAAAGTATTTTTTTGACTTTTTTACTTTAAAAATGACAAAAAAACGCACTTTTGGCAAAAGTTTAAAAATAAAGCTTTTGCCAAAAAGTGTTTTTTACTTAAAAGCTTTATTTCTAAAAAATGAAGCATTTATAGTAGTTGGTTATGTTTTCCTTGTGGGTGCACATATTTTGCTGATGAAAACAGGTATGTTGTCAAGTTTCTACATCTATATATGTATGTGAGAAACAAAAACGAGCTTTCAAATGTCGTCGCGGGTCAATTTGCCGTGAAAATTTGTAATATGCTTTTTTCCTTGAGGATTCCCCTTGCCTCTTTTCTCCTATTTATATATAGCTTCAGCATGGGAATCGTTGCTTGTGTTTTGATGACAACCAGCTGAATTGTGCTGTTCTAAAGTATAAATTCTTCCATTATGTGGTATGTCTTGTTCTCTTGCATTTACTGATACCTTCTGAAATAACCTGGTTTGAGGTTATGATTTTCAGGTGACTGCGGTTTCTGCCTTGGAAGATTCAGAGTAGGCTCAACTTCACTGGCGAATCATGCATAGAAATCACGTACCGTTTTGTCAAGGCCTTGCCCTCTGTGATCAAATCAATCACATGTGAAGTCAAATCTCGTAATATCAAATCCCGTAAGATATTCTAACACTCCCTACCCCAGTTTATGATAATCTTTTCTGTTGCCTGGAAACATCAGATGATGTATGAATCAGGGCAGTTACATGTATACAAGCAAAACCATCTGGATGATGTTTGCAGCCATATCTATTTTTGATTGGTTGTATGAATTATCATGCAATTATTAGAATATGGTGGCAAGCAGTGGCATCTGTGATTGGGTTTCATTTAGTATGCTTTCTTCAATTAATTGTGTTCATGTCATATATGGGTTGACACAAACCCGACACGTCAACACGTTTTGCTAGCCATTGTAGAACTCTATCATTATGGCTTATAAAATTGGTGATATTGACAACATCAGTAAATGCATTTATATCATATTATCATTCCATATCCCCAATTTATTTTTAACCCTTTATTTCATTTTCTTTATTTTTTCTCCGAATGGGAGTTGAAAGAAGGAAGTCTCTTTTTTATTTGAGGATCAGTAAATCCAATCGTTGGGCAAACCTATCTCATTTGAAATTTGAGGCTCTTGGTTTTCCATGGTTTCCTTTCCTTTTCTTCACACCTAGAGGAGAGAACAACATTAAATGAAATTCGTGTAACATTTAAGATCTAATTGTTTGAATCAAAGTAAGGAAAAAAAAAAAAGTTGCAAATTTAAGAGAATGAAAAACAAGTTTTCTTCTAAATTAGGTTAATATTAATTAATGATTGATGTGATAAATGTCACTTCATTTAGTAGCTAGAATGATAAGTGACAGATAAACATCAACATCATTTTGTAGTAAGGAAGTTGTAGTTAAAATTGTAGTAATCAATTTATTTATTTATTTATTATTAGCTACACCTAAAGCATTTAGGTTACCAAGTTAATTAAATGGGGAAATTTCTTAAAATTCTCTTGAACTTCATGCGTTTTGAAAGTACTCTTGAAGTTCAAAAACTTTCAATTATCCAATTTTGTTGTTAAACTTCGTCAAAATTTCTAAAATACCTATATTTTTTATTAGAAAAAAAATAAGATAAAAAATTGTAAAGATTTAGGCATTAATTTTTTTTAATAAAAAAAAAATCTTTGCATTTTTTTTTAAATAAAAAAAGCGGTATTTGGGAATTTCGATAAAATTTAACAAAAAATCTTAACAGAAGAATGTAATTGAAAGAGATTGGAAGTTTGATACTCTCAACTAAAAGTTTTTAAACTTTAGAAATAGTGTCAAAACATGTGAAGGTTCATAGGGTTTTATGAAATTTCTCTTAATTAATTATATTGGAACTGGACAACCAAGAAAAGATAGTTCATAAAAAGACAACCAAGAAAACTCAAGTTCATTAGAAAGGTTTGATCCTCCAATTAGTCTCCCCTACTATATATTACTATATTAGTATGTGCTTGCGCATGCTATCTATTTAACCTTTGATTTTTGTGCGACACTATAGTGACTATATTCTACAATACCATTTTGTCTAAAGATAAAATACTTTTGGTTGTTATATGCATTTTTACGATCCTCTTCATTTCACTTTTGAAAAAAAAACAAAAAAAAAAAAGAAAAAGAAAGGAGAGTCATTTCATTGTTAGAATTTAGTTAGGAACGTAACTAGCTTATGGCCTCGGGGGCTTTCCCAAAATATTCAAAAAATCCCTCGAAAGACATATTTAATGTTATTTAGACCTTTAGATGTAATAACATTAAAATGAATCTTGACCATGGAATAAATCTTCTCTATTTCAAGTGAATTCTTGTGTAGATTAAAAGCCATGGAACTCTAAAAAATAACCAGAAAGGCAACACCAAAAATTAATGCAAACCCTACTTAATTTACAATGAAACCCTTTTGTCCAAAAATAGGTAATGATTAAGAAGTTTTAAGTTCAGTGGATTTAGTTACCAAGAAAATACAAAGTATAATAATTGTAATAACTGGAAATAGGAAAGTAAAGTAAAAAAAATTAGATATTTATACTCAAGAATTTAAGGCCAAACTAAGTTACAACTCATGGTGATTAGGGTTAATTTATAACTTACTCTTTCTCTTTCTGTGGCGGGTTAGAGAGACTTGGTGATTAAGAAATACCCATGTGCCTATTTTCTCTTTAGCTTCCTTACAAAAGTCTTTGGAACGGGGAAGAAAGAAACCAGTTCCTTCAGACTTTCCTGCAAACTCTTTCTCTTCCTCTCTACTGAGAAGCAATTTCAATGGCAAAACTGAATCTCCCGTTTTGTCAAAACCCTAATGAAGGATAGTTGTTAAAATGAAGAAGGAGTTGGTTCAAGTGGTAAGTCCTTTGACTCTGGTGCCTTATAACTAAGGCTTGAAGCATCAGGCCTAAAGTTTGACAATCTTTTATGTAAATAATTCTTTAGGACCACGCCTACAGCAAAAGATTGAAAGCTCTATTTTGTCAAAACCCTAGTGAAGGATACTTGTGTGTGAGTAATATTGTTCATTACGAAAGAAAAATGAAAAAGAAAACTAATTAAGAGATAACCCTAAGGAGCTGGTTCAAGTGGTAAGTCATTTGACTATGGTGCCTTATAATTAAGGCTTGAAGCATTAGGTCTAAAGTTCGAACATCTTTTATGCAAAAAATTCTTTAGAACCACGTCTGCAGATGAAAGATTGAACTTTATCAAATTACTCGTATAAAAGAGACCAAACGCTAAGCTCTTGTTTTGTCAAAACCCTAATGAAGGATAGTTCTGTGTAAGTAATATTGTTCGTTACAAGATTAAAAAGAAAACTAATAAAGGGATAACCCTAAGGAGCTGCTGAGCTGGTTAAAGTGGTAAGTCATGCCTCATAATTAAGGCTTGAAGCATCAGGTCTACAGTTTGATAATTCTTTAGGATCATGCCATGCAAAGATTATGTCCTCAGGGTTCGGAGGAAAGTTTGCCATTGTCTCCAACATGGACAGAAAATCAAGGCAGAAAAGGCTCTATATAAAAGTATTAAAAGGCCTGAAAAATGCTCCATATTAAAAAGGTGGCATGTTATCGAGAGAGTCAAAAATAATTTTTTCTCCCAAATGTTTTTTCTTCTCTTTCGAAGATGCGCTTCTTCTTTAGAATGTCAAAAGACAACTTTTAGCTTAAAATCTTTTCTACTGTGTAGAGAGAGCGTGATGAAAATATAGTTAATTCTCATATGTAACATGCCACATTTTTAATAATTAGTCTTTTTCAAGTCGTTCGATGTAAGGAACGGCTTGAATATACAATGTCAAAAAAATTGTGAAGGATCCTAATCTCTATTTATCGGATGCCTTGCGATTGAATTAAGTGAGCGAATTAAGTGAGCATCCCACTACTTGAATTACTCTTAACTATGGTTACATCACTTAGCCAATTTGGAAATAATATTGGCTAAGTGATGAAATTTGTTTAAAAGATGTGTCAACCTTAAATTTATAGAGACGGTTAAATACATAGACTCCAAATCATGATCATGAGACGGATAGTATTCATTTCGTTTGAAATGAAGATGATCATTTTCTGCCAATTTTTTAGTTGCTAGCAAAAAATTAAGTTTTAGATTGACACGTTTTTTACAACAAAATTAATTAATTTTTTATATTCCTATAAGAATAAAAAGCACAAAAAGCCCGCTTCACAACGGGGTGGAGGTAGAGGGAGCCTCATGACCTTCAACCCCTTTATTAGGAGTAGTTGGACGTGGTGGTTACATACATTCCTTCCCGTGCACCTTTTTTTTATTATTTTTAAAAATGATTGGTGTCAATAATTTGTTATATATATATATATATATATATATAGGGGTTTGTTAGAGCATTCATAATGGAGGAGCTAATTTTTTATGTAAAATAGCTCTTCAAAACTCAATTTATCTAATTTAGCTAATAACTTTTTAAAGACCTCCTACATTTAGTTATATTTTTATTTATATCATTTAATTTTAATTATTTTATAATGATTGTATGTGGAGAGAGAAAGAATAGGAGAAAATTTTGGAAAAAATGAGATGTGAAAGAGAAATAGTAGGAGAAAATTTTGAAAAAAAGAAAAGCAATTGAGAAACAATAAAAAACGTGGGAAGAAAATTTTGTGAGAGATAGTGGGAGAAAAAAGCAGGGCGTGGGAGAAATGTAGGAAAATAGCTCTTTCAATATTACCATTTAAGCTTTTTTAGCTCATTTAACAAAATTTATTCTACATTTTTAGCTTATCAATGTAGATGGTATTTTATCAATTTAATTTTAGATAAAATGACATTTAGCTCTTCCATTGTGAATGCTCTTAGAGCATTCACAATATTTTATCTATATCATTTAATTTTAATTATTTTTTATTTTTATAATGATTTTATTTTTCTTAATATCTTATTTTTCAACTTTTGAGAAAAAAGTGATGTGGAGAGAAATAATATGAAAATTTTGGAAAAAAATGAGATGTGAAAGAGAAATAGTAGGAGAAAATTTTGAAAAAAAAAAAGCAATTGAGAGAAACAATAAAAAACATGGAAGAAAATTTTGTGAGAGATAGTGGGAGAAAAAAGCAGGCGTGGGAGAGAAAATGTAGGAAAATAGCTCTTTCAATATTACCGCTACATGTAGCTTTTTTTAACTCATTTAACAAAAAATTTATTTATATTTTTTTAACTTATCAATGTAGATGGTATTTTATCAATTTAAGAGCTATTTTAGATAAAATGACATTTAGCTCTTCCATTGTGAATGCTCTTAGGGTTCTCTCAGTATGATACATTGGCATCCTTCTAGTCTTGTAGAACATGATTTAAGAAAAATAAAATTCACCATTTTTTTTGCTATGATTAATTTTTATGAGTTAATAGTTAGGTTCTAATGCTTTAAAACTTGTTTTTGGATTCAAAACTAAAACATAAGGATGGAAGGTTAACCCTTTAGGGATGATATCACCCAAAATGGATTTGATCATCCTAAATTTGATGTTAATGCCTCAATTTTGGTGCTAATGCCTAAAAAAACAGGTAGTGGAGGCTACTACAATTTTTTTTAAATCATGTTTTACGTAAAATTGGGAGAACATCAGGAGAACCTACGGGAAGAACCCCTAGCATTTTCCATATATATATATGTATATTCAATAGATCAACCATTAGGGCATTCACAATGGAAGAACTAATTTTTTTTTTATGTAAAATAGCTTCTCAAAACTCAATTTATCTAGTTTAGGTAATGACTTTTTAAGGACTTCCTACATCCGATTAATTATATTTTTATCTATATCATTTTATTTTTATTTTTTATAATGATTGTATTTTTCTTAAATATCTTATTTTTCAACTTTTGAGAAAAAAGTGATGTGGAAAGAGAACTAATAGAAGAAAATTTTGAAAAAAAATGAGATGTGAAAGAGAAATAGTAGGAGAAAAATTTTGAAAAAAGAGAAAATAGGTAAGAGAAACAATAAAAAAATGTGGGAATAAACTTTTGAGAGAGATAGTGGGAGAAAAAAAGACGTGGGAAGAAAATTTAGGAAAATAGCTCTTTGAATAGTGCCGCTACATGTAATTTTTTTTTAGCTCATTTAATAAAATATTTATATTACATTTTTTTTAGCTTCTCTAATGTAGAGGATATTTTATCAATTTAAGGAGCTATTTTAGATAAAAGTGTCATTTAACTTCTCTATTGTGAATGCTCTTAGATCATAAGTCTATAAATTTAATGGTTAATTTGTAAAATGATATGGCAAAATATTAACACCAATAGTTTCTCTTATTTTTATTTTTATTTTATGTGCTTTTAAGACAAAAGAATTACGTTTTTTTTTAAAAAAAAAAAAATGACACGTGCCGCTACACATGTGGCATGGTGTTGATGCCTATGATGTGGCAAATTGGTTATGTGACATAACCACTAAGTTTTTAGATAGAAAGCTATCCGAAGGATTGATTTGAAGAATGTCAATTATTTAGTAAGTCAATAATTGAAATTAAGAATTTATTTGTTAGTATATTACCTTTGTTACCATATTATCATATTTGTGCCAGAATATTTTCACAACATTTTCAGCATAGTATGGTAATATTCTTTATTGATATATTACCGTTGTTACAAATTACTATATTTTTGCTAGACTATTTTCATAATAATCTCAGCATATTATGGTAATATTCGTTATTCACTACCATATTAGCTATTGTAAAATATTTAGGCATTATTTATCGATTATGCAATTAGTGAATTTCCTTTCTTTCACTTGCCTCATTCAACTATAAGTAGATGATTCTATTGTACATTTTACATATATCATAATACAAGCTTCTTTTCCAAAATTCTTTAGCTTGTTTTCTTCTTCACAATTCTTTATATTATTTCTCCTCAATGACATCTTATTGATTTGGACATCAGAGTAACTCATCAGCCGACGAGCCCACCGTCGGTGACTTTCTCGAACCCCATTTTCCTCCTCCTTGCAGACTCATCATTAGTGGGCGGATATTAGGTCATTTTTGGCTTGTGCATCAACATCAACAACATCAAAGAGTGATACCATAATATCTCACTATGTGTGATGGCGGACTCAATACATTTTGGGGCTTAAGGTGAGAGAAATTTAAGTGAGGCATTTTTCGTTAAATTTAAATATTACTTAAATAATATTTAATTTAAAAACAATTATTCTTGCCTTTTGAAATGCAAATTACTTATTAAAGTTTTATATTTGATTTTTTCTAACATCTCAATTTTTTTCTTAATCACTCATAAGATATAATATGATTTTTTAAGGACTTGAACAATTAGTTGTTAGAAAATAATAATATTGGAGAAGAAAAGAAGAATTCAAATTTGAATAAGACTTGAATAGAGAAATAGAGAGAAAAAATAGAAACTTATAAATATGAGTTTTTAATTGAATAAAGCTATCAATTATTGTATTTTGTTTAAGAATTTTGTTTACTAATGGGGACAATGGGGAGTGTAGCCTTTGAGGTAGCGTTACCTGTTGTTCGTCAAGGTCATTAAGGAGAAATTGGAGTTCGTTTTGGATGGATGGTTTTACCAGGAATGTACTCATGTTTCCACTTTGATTGATTAATAGAAGAGCCTATGATCTTATTAAAGAAAAAAGATATTAATATTTTATTTTATTTTCTTATTTAATGCTATCAATTATTGTAGTACTTGTTTCCATAATAGAATGTTAAAATTTGGTTCTCAAGAGGTAGTTCAATAGGCTGTGAACAACGCCTTATAAAGCGGAGGTCACAAGTTCGAATCCTTCTTCCCCCTACCCTTGTGTGGACATGTCAAAAAAAAAAAAAGATTGTTGAATATCTTAAGAGATTCAAATGATATTACTGCATTTCATAATTATTTATTTACCATAATTTGGGGCCTGAATTAAAGAATATTGAATGTAATTATGACCTTAAATATTTTTTTATGGAAAAAACATTTTTTAATTAGGGGTTTTATTAAATTGGGGGTCTTAGGTGGCTGTCTAAGGCTCTAGTTGACCCTACTTTGTGTGTTTTTTTAAGGGGAAAGTTCATGTACCATTCTCAAACTATTATCCAATTGATTATGTTAATTCCAAATTACAAAAAATTATCAATGTTCCCCTTAATGACGAAACTACTATTAGTAAAATTAAAAAAAAAAATTAAAACTTCCAGAAAAAACCTAAAACTAAAAAAAATAAAAATCCCAAGGGTGACAATTTTTTTTTTTTTTAAAAAATCCTTAGTATAAGAAAAAAAATTAAAAAATTAGGATTTTTTTGTAACTTTTTTAAATAAAAATTTATGTTCTAAAAAAATTAACAATTTTCGTTTTCTAAAACAAAATTTTTTAATTTTTTTTCTTTTAAATCAAAATTTCCGTTTAAAAACAATTGTTTTAAAGAAAAATTCGTTTTTAAAAAAATTATAAATTTTCGTTTATTTTTTTTTAAAAAATCTTCTTTTTAAATTAAAATTTTCGTTTTTTTTTTTCAAAAAATAAAAATATTTATTTATTTATTTTTTAAATTTATGAGTATTTTAGTCTTATTGAGAAATACATAAAGATATTTTTATTTTTTTGTTAGTGTAGACATTGACAATATTTTGATAGTTTGAAAGGATATTGTTATAAGGAGTTTGTTAGGAATTCTCTCCGTAGTGTTATCGTGGCGTTCTTTCATTTTTACATAGAACATGATTTAAGAAAAATAAAATTGTAGTACTTTTTTTTTACTAATAAATTAATTTTTATGAGTTAATAGTTAACTTCTAATGTTTTAAAACTTGTTTTTGAATTCAAAACTAAAACTTAAGGGTGAAAGGTTAACCTTTTAGGGATGATATCACCAAAAATGGATTTGATCATCCTAAATTTGATGTTAATGCCTCAATTTTAGTGCTAATGCCTTACAAATTTGGTACTAATGTCTTAATTTGGTGATAATGCCTTAAAAAACCGGTGGTGGAAGCTACTACAATTTTATTTTTTCTTAAATCATATTTTACATAAGACTGAGAGAATGTCAGGAGAACCTATAGGGAAAACTCTTAGCATTTTCCTTGTTATAATTCAAGTTTGAAAGAAACATTATTAATTAGATGGTAATGTGAAGGTACATGAATTTTATTTATTTATTTATTTTTTAATCTTTCTCATGACTAACAAAATAAATAAAAGGGAGTAAAATAATTATCCAATTAACAAATTGATAGAACAAAATTAATGAAAAAAGAAGAGTTCAACTGACCAAGCGACAACAACTGGCCTATATAAAATGCAAATGGAGCGGCAATCGCCACGTTGCGCGCCTTGAGGCCATGAGGTCCCCTCTTCGGTTGGCCGTTGCTTTTTCTTCTGCCTCACACTCACTCTGTTCTCACAATCACGTTGGGTCCTGTTTGGCTGCCAACAAATTCTCAGAATCCGCCATGGAGAAAAAGGATTCTCAAGGTGGGAGTAACTCTCGCTTTTCTGAAGATTAACCATTTCCACTTCGATCGCTTTCTGGGTTTCTTTCTTTCTTGTGAAAGTTGCAGTTTTTTTCCTTGTAAATATGGCTCTGACTTTTCATATGCTTTGAGGGGTTCTGAAGACAAAGGGATCAGATGAGGGAAGCTCATTACAAGGAGTCATGCGAGTATGGTGCAAGAAAACGGATTTCTGATGATATCATTCCTCATATTCTGCACCTGTGAGTTTCTTTCCCAAGAAATTAATAATTAATTGTTTCTTTGCAGGATATATAGGAGAACTAGATATTTAAGAAAGAAGGATAAGTTATATGTTTTCTTCTTGTACTATATATCTTAACTGTAATTAATCTCTTTTCACTTTTGGAAGTGCCTGTAACTCTCTCTTAATTTTGAATTAAATTGAAACGATGAAATTTTTTTAAAAAAATTTATTTTCCACCCCAACTAGTGGAAAAGTGCATCTGTTAAGTATATGATGAAATGTGACAGAGAAGTCTCAAGCTTTTTATGTTTGCGTTCAAGTTTTTCTCCACCATAAGAAAGTAACTTTGATAATTTGAAATCAATTGGGTATTTTCGTTTTGTTATCTTGTGCAAATAATTTTTGGTCTCTTTTCTCATTGAATTCACACGTTCTTTAGGCCCAGTTTTTCTCTTTGCATGCTTTGTTTCATTTGGGCAATAATGGCTCTCCTTGAGTCTCCTATATTTACAAATTATTATACCTCCTGTTCTTGACCAATCTCTCTCTCTCTGCGCACGCATTTCTTTTTCTCTGTTTTCGAGTGTCATGTGTTTAATTAAAATGTTATATTTTTGTTTTATTCCTTTGTAAATTTATGAAAAATACTCTAAAAGATAATGTCAATAGATGTGTTAAATAAATGATGAAATGGTTTCACTTTTATTGGTTTATTAAGTCACAGGTTTTCCACTAGTGAATGTCCATATGCTGTTAGTTTGGATGAGAAAATTAATAATAAAGAGGTAAGCTCTGATTAGGTTATACCTTAGGGAGAGTTGTTTTGTAATTAGATTAAAAGATAACATTCAAGTATGCAAAATTACTATTGCTTCTACTCTTTTTCTCCTAGTTCTCGCTTGCTTTCTGATGTAGGATGACATTTATCCATATTTTTGGTGAAAACGAAAATAAGAAAAATGTCAAAAATAATATTGGAGCAACATCCTTCAATTAGAATTATCCGTTCTCAGACAATGGAATTACAAAAGGAAAGATTTGTCACGATTCTAGCTGATTGTCAATTATATTTGATTTTCTATTTTATATTAGGATTTTATTTGTAGAAGATTTTATTTGATTAGGGCTTTATTTCATTTCCTTACTAGGATCAGATTTACTTTAATTATTTCATTTCCTTATTAGGATTAGGTTTATTACTACTACTAGGATTATCTTTACTTTCTTCACAAGTATTTCTCTTCTATATATGTGTTACTTTGGAATGTAAAACAGAGACTCCATTGAATCATTATCAAGTTAGAGGATTTTTAGCACTTTGCCGAGTTTATCTTTCTTTTAAGCCTTTTGATTGTTGTATAAAACAAGCTTGCATGCTTAAAGGAAAGATAAACTCCACAGAGTGTTAGAAATTCTCTAACTTGATCATAATTCAATTGAGTCTGTGTTTTACATTTCAAACTAACATATATATAGAAGAGAAATACATGTAGAGAAAGTAAACCTAATCCTAGTAGTAATAGTGAACCTAATCCTAATAAAGAAAGGAAATAATTAATTTAAATCTAATTCTTGTAAAATCTTCTAATATAGTTAAATGTGTCTTACATCACTTTCTTGGTGGAGCAACTCGTGAAGTGAACCAACACAAGATTCATGTGTTGTAATTATTGTATTGATTTAAGAAAAAGTGGTTGTCAAGTTGTGGCTACAATTAAGCAATGGAGTTGCTTTGTTGTTGATTCAGGTAAGGCAGGTTTGATGGTGCTAGTTACCTGCTTGGGCTTGCAAGCCTACACATTAAAGGCACTGCATCGCGATTTTAATTTGCACGAAATGTTGTTAACATGCCAATGTGTTCAATGCAATAATGGAAATCTAATGGTTATAGAAGGATAATGAACAATTGACTTCAAACGTCAAGTTGTTTCCATTATATGGATTCCATGTCCCATTGTTTTTTATTGATAAGTAATTCTTATTTGCTTCAAAACCCATCACTTATTGTTTTAAAGTTTTCACCAGAAGTTTCTAATTGATTGTTTCAGATATGGATCTTGTGCAACACCTCGTGACTTTGAAATATATGCTCCAGATGCTTCTTTCGAGGATCCGCTCATGTGTGCTAATGGGTGGGTATTGGTTTTATTTAGATTATACTGAAGAGAAATATAGGCTCAATTATTATATATCAAAACTCTGCAGTTGAATGGGTAGTCTCTGCAGATTTAAAAATGAACGTGCATCTTTGGAGTGTTTATTTTAATTGGTCTGTTTGCAGTGCTCCATCTTTTTTCTTCCAAGTGTCATTGCTTTCAGATGGAACAGCATCTCATTTAGTTAGAGACTTCAGGAAGTGTCTCTGGTTTATTTCTGGGAAAATGGCATCTTGAACAGCTTTCCACTAAACCATAATTGTTATATCAGCTTTCTTAGAGCCTTGTGTTGTGGTCACAACCATATTGTATTTTCTTTTTTGGAAACTATTTGCGGCACTTAATATTCCCAAACATTAAAACTTTAATTAAAATGAGGGATGCAGGTAGTGCTTACTACTATGAAAAGGATTTTTTATTTTGAGAAATAGGTATTATGAAAGCAATTAATTAATAGTTGAAGGAAATTTAGTTGTGGTTGGAACACAATTTTCTCTAAGTAAAATTTACAGTTTCTCATAGGTTTTCAAAACACCTTCTGATTTTGAGCTTTATGCCATTGTGTCAATCATAAATGCCACCATTGCTTCTGGCAACATATCTTATCCTACTGTACGAGCCAAATTAATGTTCTGTTTTCTGTTGGAGGTGGTAGTATGCAATTTGTGTACTTTATTATAATGCATCAAATAATAGGTGAAACTTTGAGTCATTTCTTGTTGGAGATCATATTACTAGTTGATGCATAGATTGTTTTTCCAGCCAAAATACTCGCTCTATTTTGCTATATTCAACCAAGACATGCCAAAAAATAGATCATCTGCTTCCTAATTGGTTGAATAAGCTACTTCTTGGTAAAATTTTAATCCTTAGTTTCATACTCAACTGTCTCTGCTCTGCAGGAAGTGTTAAAGATGTTTCACTAGGAATTTTCTCGATATTGTTTCAATTCTTATTTTCGGAAAAGTGCTTTCCATTTTATAATTGCTTGGAAAATTTGATACTTGTATTGATATACGAATGCTTCCTATCCGGCCCACAACAGTGAAAGAACTTTTCCACTCTTTCACATACTAGGTTATTTCACTTTGAAAAGAATATGATCTATAATAATGGATTGGGGTACTTACGTATGCCATTCTACTCCTATAATTGAAACAAATTAGACTTCTTTTCATGTTTTGGGGATAAATATTTTCAGGTACAAGAAAATTGTGATGAATTTTGACTCTATTTTCAGTCATTTTTTGATGTATTTCAATCGATTCATCTGAAATCCTCTTATTCTTATTAAAATAGCCACATTTGTTTTCTTGGTATCTCTGATTACTTCAATCTGTCTTACATAATTTCTATTATTAATTGGTCAGGGTGAAGCAGATAAAATCAGCATTCTATTCACTTTCCAAGGTTTTGTTTTTTTTGCTTTGTTGATTATTGTTATGTTTCTTATCAAGCATCATATATTTGAGGCCTATATTTTAAACTTAACGGGCACATTCAATTTTGTGAAAGTTTTCTTATAATTTCTGAGATTTTTCCCGAGGGAAAAACTATAATAAAGAATTATGAAATTGAATATCAATACTGTTATTTTGCTCTGGACTCCCCTCTCATGGCCAAACTTGGAAGTAGCTGCCTGCCCTGTGAGCATGTCTATTAGGTAGATACAGAGTGCAGGAACAATTATAGCTGACATGAGACCCCAGTGCTTTTATATATGTGAGTGTGTGTGAGAGAGAGTACTACTATTCAAATAAATTGATGTATAAGATGAATGTGGAGTGTATCTAAAGCCTATAGGTTCATCGTGGAATAGTATTTGGACAAAGGAAAATTATTAAATTGACACAGGAAGTTGTTTTCCCTAAACCTGGAGAACAAACTTGTCTTACTCAAATTCTTAACCATATTGTTTTTGAGAGAATTTTAACATCATTACTTTTTTTTAAAGTTTACCAGCTTTGACTTGAATCTTATCTTGTTTTGAGTTGTTTATTCTTCGGTACTGTCTGATTTTTTTGAGTGACTTGGCTATTCTTCCCCATGATTTCTAGATCTTTAGCGAATCAAGAATTGTGGAATATACTGTTGAAGAAAATTTAATTTCTCCTGGAAAGCAAGAGGTTAGAAATTTCATTTGCTACTCTCATCAAATTTAATATTTTTTTTCTAGGATAAAAGTATTCTGTTTGGGTTGATTCTATATGTTGACATTTAAATCCATGTGTTCAAATCCAGATATTAATTGACAACAAGCAACTCTACAAGTTCTTTGGTAAAAACATAGACATGATATCACTCATCAAGTTGTACGTTGTGGATGGGAAAGTTGTTCGCCATGAAGATTGGTATGCACTAAATTTTTTCATTGTTAATGTGTTCCATCAGTCGTTAGTATTTCTTGATTTCATATAACACTTGCACATTAGCTGTATGTTGAAAAGCACCTTCTTTACAAGCAATAATTTCCTGGTTATTCTCCTTGCTAACTTTTAAAAAAAATATATCCTCTTTTAATGACTTTTCTCTAAAACTGTGAAAGCTTAGGAGGATTTCGATAACCATTCTGCACCCCCTCTCAATTGTTCTTAGCTATGGCGGACATCTTTCTTGCAAGCCTTACTTTGTTTGCGCTTTGTAAATTTAGAAGATATGATCACTTTACTGCAAATAAAGGATGTAACATATGGTTCAAAAATGTTTGTTGAACGCTGGGAATTGGGTACAGTGAATGAAGCCACCAATTAGGGAATTTTTTTTTAATTACTAAGTTTAGACGTAAGAGGAGTGCATTTGCTATGCGTTTCAAAGCTTAAAACTTTCAGCATGTGGGAGTCGCATGGGAACATTTTTTTTACAGGAATGCTAGACTTGCAAACAAATTTTACCAAACAACTTTTACAACATGATGTGGCACAACATGATTGGAAAGTAGATAAATTCAGCTTTAAGAAACCCAATCATATTGTGCCACATCATGTCGTAAAAGATTTTTTTGTAAAACTTGTTTGTAAGCCTATCATTTGTTTTTTTGTAAGTTTTATTGGCTGTGGTATGGAACACAGAGGGTGCAATTTTCTACCAAACTATATATGAAGTCATCGAATTTCTAGTTCTTCCAAGTAGAAATTAGAAGAAAGTTTTATGATTTGACATTAAGACGCATGGAAGTTTTCCTACCCATGAGGTTGGTTTGTCTGAGCATGTATGCATTCCACTTGCTATTTTTTAAAATTTTGAAAAGAACTGCTTTTTAGATGTTAAACAACTTAACTTAAAACAATAGCTTAAGTGCTTATGAATATATATCAATCAGAATATTATGGAAGAACTTCATTTTTGGGTTGTGGAGTCTGGAAAGGAATATGTTTGGTATATATTCTCTGTGCAACTTAGAACTATTATCTTTGATACTCTTCCAAGAATGTTATTCACAAGATTCATATTGGCCTGACTTTTATATGAAATTCTGCACGATATGTACATAGGTGGAACAAGAAGCCCCTTTTGAATAGGGAGACAGCAAAGCTGCCACTCGTTGGCCGAATTGTAGAAGTGACTCGCAGGGGTTCAATGCTGGCAACTCATGCAATGATGAGGTTTGGGAAGGATCCATCTGTTTAAACTTATTTTGAAACCAATGGTGGAATATGTTCTGCTCCTGCTTGTGCGTTTGGGTCCTGGCATTTATTTCTTGCTGAGGAATGTCTTCTGGCTAATCGTTTTCCAGTTCATTGTGCATGTGGTTTGGTGCTAGGTAACTAAAATGCAGGTCAAGACAAACTTTGGTTATAAATGCTTGAAGAGAGATTTGCCAAAATGGTATTCCTTTTCCTGCAGTTTGCTGCATGTAGGGATTTGTTTTCCGAGGACAGAACAGTCTCTATCTTCACACAACACGTTGAACAATTTAAAAAAAGTATGTAATGTTAGAATATTAATTAAGTGATTAAATTTATAATTTCTTATCAGCTTAAACTTTTGAAATAAGTAGTGATTTTAACATGCTATCTGAACAGAGGCCGTGAGTTCAAATCCTGTCTTTATGCATCTCATATTTCAATTAAATAGTTATTGTATAAAGGTGGCTGATGCCTTGTCTAGGAAAGATGATTGAGTGAAGTTTGATGGTGTTGGATACCACAGTGGTTCCATGCCCGCTATGGCTTGTAAGGAGGAAGACAGTCAGAGTGGTTCATTGGCTCTAGCTAGTGAAGTGTCTCCAACGAGAAGGCCGAGAAGATCAAGGTTAGCTACTAGGAGGATGAAGAAGTCCAGGAAATCGTATGGTGTGTCATTGGGTTCATCCTCGATTTCTCTACTAAAACAACACCATTTGAAGTCATGTATGGGTACCCCCATCTAGACTTATGCATTACATACCAAGCATCGTTAAAAACCTAGTTATGGACTATTTATAGAAATAGCAATACTTATGTCTGTTGACTAACAGACACTTAAAAAATTCCAAATTAACAGTAATAAACTGTTATTTTAACAATCATTAAAATCTGGCCATCATATCTCAACAAATACTTAATCTTGGCCGTTGATTAAACTATTATCAACGGTTATTTAATCATAACCACTAGATCATAATTGTTAGTAACGATCACTTAATCTCAATAATTAGATCAAACTTAATTTGATCTTACAGTTGATTTTACTAATTGTCCAATAAATCCAATCATCAGATCTACCATAGATCCATCATTCGGTTCGGATCAAATCACTAGATTAAAATAATCACGATCATCAAAAAATGAATGTTCATGATCTGTCATTCTAAGCAACAATGCTTCGTGCTAAGTGCATCATTAAGATACAGAAATGTAACCTTCATCACTTCACTCGAAAGAAAGAAAGAGGTAACGACCTTCACACACGAAGCATATTTGGGATTTCAATTTTTGTATCTACACAAATATGGTGAAATAGAAAGAAAGAAGTGGATTTAGGTACGTAGATCAATTATATACCGATCATTAGGAGTTGGAGATCCAAGAACTTGCTTATTTTCATGTAAAATTCACTTGTAACAGAAGAGCTTTAAAAAGTTGCTGCCTTTACAGACACAAGGGTGCTGCTTTCTTTTCCTAAAGACTGCAAAAGCTCAAGCTGTGGAAACTTTGTCTCCCTTCCAATCCTTTTTCTTATATATAGAAGAGATTTTTGAACTTGGGTTGCCTCTAGAAGCATTTAGACTTTGAATATATATTATATAATATACTTTAAGCATCAATGATACCTAAAAAGAAGACAATTAGTGGGGGGGTATCATGCTTTCCAAATTCTCTTATCTTTTCCTTTCACTTTTCCCATTTCTAATGGTCTCTAGATTATGTTGTAAGCAAATTAATGTTGAGAATGCCACCTCCAATATCTTCTTTGAAATTAAAGAACCATCGGGACGAGTTCTTCAATCAATGATGGGTTAAGTTGGTGCAATAATATTAATAACAATATCTTCTGAAACAAATCTTGGAATAATCCTCATGGAATATATATTTAACACTGCAAAGCAAGACACAAAAAGACTGAAAAATACTAATTAATATATTCTTGGTATTTGTTTAATTATCTAAAGAAATAATATTATACTAGTTTTGTGATTATGTAACCACATCCAGAGCTTGCAAATTCTCTTCCATTTGTTGGGATCCTATCCCATAAGGCCCACTCACCCCATTGAAGCCTCTTCTTCAGCGAGCCCATGGAGGTCGATCTGCCTTTGGTACGACTTCCACCGGCGGGTTAGCCCTACGTAGGGGAACCACAGACCGACGGTACCCTGACTGCTAGTCGCCTGCCTGATGAACACGTGGTAAAGGAAACATAGAAAGAATGATATTTCCCCATTAATGGTCTTGCCTATTTAAGACTTGGCTCGATAAGGAAAGAATTTGTTGAGCACACACCTAAGGAAAGCAAGTCATCAGAACATACTACCACTGAAAAAAAAAAAAAAAAATTCAAGAATAAATTACCAGGCATTTATCATACCAGATAATTGATCAGGTGTTTGTCATAACAGATCATCAATTTACGTCTGAAAAGACTAATATTTTTGAAGGAATACCTTCCATTCTAGATCATTGTCTCTCAATCCTTACCATATCAAGCTCATGTATATATATGTCCTTGGAATGATGGTTTAATGGTCGAAATAGCTCGAAACTATCACCTTGTGAGTCTGAGGCTGTGGGTTTGAGTCCATGCATGTTACTGCCAAGATGTACCCCACGCCATGTACGTCAGGGTTTAAGTGGGTTAGAGTAGTGACCAACATCGGTAAGCCTTTTTTTAATTAGAAAAAAAAGCCCGTATATATATAAATGGGTGATATAAAGCCTGGTAGGTACTTGTCTTTTGCCCAAATGGGTGCTATAAGCCCAAGTTGGCTCTTCCATATGGGCAATGGCTTCATATAACCTTAAGATTGGCAGATGCTTATATTTTGAGACTAAAAAGTACCTACCTCTGTGATTGCATTTAATCGTTTAATGAGATTTGGGCTTCGGTTTGGGTGGGATTACTAATTTAGTTTGAGATCGATGGTTGAGTGTTTATAAAAGTAAATAGATTTTGTTAGGTTTTATATTTGTGTTTACAAATTCAAGAGTCAAATTATGGGGTTTTTGAGATGTATTTGGTAGTACTTGAGTTAGGGTTGAGTTTGGTTCAAGAATTTAGGTTTATGAATGTAGTCTAGCAAGACCGGTTGGAATAAAATCAACATATTTTTTGATTTTGACATCAGATGAAGGCAAACTTAATAGCGTTAGAAATCTGATTCAAAGGGTCGGGGTCTAATTTTGTATTTTATGAAAGTATTCCAATTCTAATGTTTATTAGGTTAAAATAGGTGAGAAGTATGAAAATCTTTCAAAGAAAGTACAATCAATCTAGGATTGATGTTGGATCGATCGAACTTGAATATTAAGTCTCATACCAAAACGAAGTACTATCAAATTTGAATTGATAGAACTTGCGATCGACAGTTTTTATTTAGAACTGATTTTAACATTAAACCTAGCTTTTGCCCTACGTACATATAAAAGCCTTATTATGCAAGATTTTCAAGATCTTCAAAAGTTTGCATTTCATTATCAAAATTTAATAGGTAATTATTCTTTTATAAGGCATGTTATACAATTATCTTTATACTTTTCTCTCTCCTTTTTTCAAAAAAAAAAATTCAATAGAACAACCATTAGATTTGTGAACTCCACACAAATTTAATGATGGATTAATCAATTGGAAATAACTTCAATTCGGATGTGGCAAAAAGGTGGGTTTTTTTGCCCACCACTCACATGTTGCCACCTCACATAAAGAGAATAAGATGCAAAAAAAAATTCTACTTCCTACCGCACACGACGCAAGAGAGAATAGAGATGCAGCAAAGGAAGAAAAGAGAAAGAAGAGAAAGGAGGAGAAGGAAGAAGGAAGACCACGGTGTAGAGCGGCCGCCACCGAGACCTTCCACTGGGTCTTGCCGGCCGTGGGTCTGCGAGACCCACAGTATGTTTTTTTTTTTTTTTTCCTTTCCTTTTCGGTGATTTAAGGAAGGATCTCGCCGGAAGGATGAAACCCACGGTTGGGTCTTGCCGGAAGGATCTCGCCCGTGACCAGACACCTCGCGGCTGACCCACCTTGCGGCCGACCCACCTTGGCGACCATCGTTACGAGACCCAGGATCTCGCCGCCGGGTTTGGTTTTTTTTTTTTCCTTCCGTTCTGATTTTTTGTTTTTTGTTTTTGTTTTTAGGATGATAAAATTCCAAATAGGGTTAACCTTCCTCTCTAGGTTTTAGTTTTGAGGCATTAGAAACGAGTTTGTGGCATTAGAATCAATTTTTGAGGCATTAGAAATGATTTTTTAGGCTCGCTGGATTTTTTTGGTTCACGAGAGACAAAAAACCGGGGTGGCCGGATCTCTCCCGTGGATCGCGCCACCCAGTGGATCTATCTTTTTTTTTTTTTTTTCGTTGGAAAATTCGCCGGAGGTGGGCGGCGAATGGCGGTGTATGGCGGCGTCCGTCGCCAGAGGTGGGCGGTGGGTTATTTATTTGGTGGCTTGATTTGTTGATTGGGTGTTTTGATTTTATTTTTAGTTTGTGCAATTTTCTTAAATGGGTGAGGTGTCAACTAATAAATGGTGGGCAAAAAAGTAGGCCTTTTTGCCATAACAACAGCACTACCCTAATCAATTTAATGGTAAAGAATAAATTTTATCATTTCACTTTTTTTTTTTTTAAATGACTAACATGAGAAGTCACTCAAACCAAACCACATTAATAATGTAAAATGAATGTAATAAATAAGTGTTAAGAGTAAGATAACTTCGTCAGAAAAGAAGTAATTAAAGAAAACCGGTGTGCAGTGGCCTGTATCTTATTGCATGATGTTGTAATTACGTCATGATCGAATTGCAAGTAGATCTTTTCTTTTCTCTCATAGATGTGAAAAGTATCCCTCATCAAAGTGTTTTTGCTACATCAATCTTTTGTCACGTGGTTTTTTGGGAATCTGCTGGCATGTTTGTAAGTGCTGCAAATAGATCTCTCTCTCATATATATATATATATATATATGAGAAAATCTCATTCAAAAACTGGATCCACTTTAATATTTTGATCTCTTTTTGACTGGCCATGATGAAAGTGCTTTATGGATCAATCTATTCATGTTTATGAGATATGATGGGGAAGTGTTGATAGAGGGTCCAAGCTAGAGGCAAGAGCAGTCTTCTTCTTAAGGTGACGTAATTTGAAAGAGAGACAGAGAGAGAGAGATGATTCAATTATACACTGATTATTGAAGGGTTGGAGATCCAAGAAAAATTCACTTGCAATAGAAAGAAGAGCTTTTTAAAGCTGGGAAACAGCCGTTGCCTCCTTTCTTTTCCTAAAGTCTGCCTAAAGCTCAACTTGTGGAAACTTTGTCTCTATACCAATCCTTTTGCATTTCCCACCATCTCTCTCTCCCTCTCTCTCCCACCATCTCTCTCTCTCTCTCTCTCTAGAAGCTATAGCTTGTCTTGCATGAGACAAGAGTTGGAATTAAAAAGGAAAGATGTATTGCCTCTCGAAAGTGCATGAATTTGGAATACTTTATATCGTTATTCCTTAAAAGAATAATATTCGAGGCTTCATGCTTTTCAATTCTCTTTTCCTTTTCTCTCTCTCTTCTTTATTTTTATTTTTTCATTTTTTAATGATTTCTAGATTACAAATCAATCGGCCACTGCAAAATCTTCTTTGTAATTAAAGAACCTTTATGGCATTGGGATGAGTAGTCCAATGATAGGCTTTTATAAAACAATAACATTAGCAGTAGTAGTGATGTTAATATACCATTTCAATAATCTCATGCTTCTTTTGCGATTGCCAAGTAGGACACAACATAAGACTGGTCTTCCTTATATCATTTGGATAAAGCTTTCCTCAAAGTTAGATCGGAAGAAATTTTTTTCGATTCAATCTATTAAAGTGTCTTAAATACATATCATTTGTACGTGCTCTATTAAAAATGTATGTAAGGTGAGAATCACATATATTTTAGACAAATGCCAATTGAATAGACTAAATTTTTAATTTTTTTCAACCTAATTTAAAGAAAAACTTTATCCATATCTTCTTGCCTTCAACCTCTTCACAATTGTTTTGGCACATGCATTGGCAGAGATGGACCTACACTTAGACCCTAGGAAGCCATAACCCACATTGATTTTCAAAATTTCTCTTAAATTTTTTTTATCAAGGGAATGAATTTTGACATCTCATTTTTATTTTGGCCCCTCTAAATGAAAAATTCTGGTTTTGTCTATCGAATTCGGCCATTCAAAACCCAAATCCCCACACCCCCTCCATTTTTTATTTTTATTTTTATTTTTATTATTATTATTTTTTTGTAGATGGGTAAAAGAGCTTCCCAGGAGACAAAGTACTTTCTATTCTTTATTGATAGATATTATGTTGCTCTAGACATACATTACAAGAATCTCCTATGCTCTAATTAAACCTGGTTGGACAAAGTTTTCCTCCAAACTGGATTGGAGGAATTTCCTCCAACCTAGCCTAGAAAAATGACATGTGTCTATTTTTTTAATAACATGTGAGATGCACATGTGTTTTTAATAAATTTATTCCAACTTTGTCCCTACTATTAAAAAAACATGTGCATCTCACATGTTCAAGGGACACATGTCACTTTTCTAGGCTAGGTTGAAGGAAATTCCTCCAATCCAGTTTGGAGGAAAACTTTGTCCATATTTATGGTAATGGTCAAACTTGGATTCTTTAGTGAACTATGCATGATGATAAGGTGGTTATTGGTGCTAGCTAGTAAGGATAAACCGGGTATATAGTATAAGTTCGGAAACACAATGTCTGAGTCATGAGCTGCTGGCAACTAGCTAAATTATTTGTTACAGTATTAATTAAATGATTAAACTTATTCTTTAATTGACTTAGTTCTTAGAAAGCTGATGTTTTGAGCAAATCTTAACTCTATAGTTTATCCCCATTTCAAGTAGATTGAATTTGTCGATTTGCGTGAATACCGGGAACAAAATCTTCTTGTGACTAGAATAGGAAGTGAAATATTTAATTGGAATAGAAATTAAATTGCGGAGACAGGATTCAAACTCAATGCTATGGTACCATGTTAAATTATTATTTATTCAAAAAGTATAAATCTAATCAAATAATTAGTAGTTAAAGAATCTCCATGAACCTGTTGTTACAGCAGCAAGGTATAATATATTGTGCATTGGATTGGACATTGTTTATATAAAATTGGTCAAAAAATTTGAGCTTACTCAAAGTATTTTGCTTAGAGAAAGAGTTTTTCTCATGTCGGCTAGCATGATAAATGAACATTGGTCAATAGGAATTTTCAGGGCAAAAGGACAAATGCTAGCAAGAAAAGTATCATTATCTTATAATCCCAATGTGAAAGTTTTAATCAACATTTCTGAGAAGATACTTCTTTTTTAAGTTTCCAAAAGTACAAAAGGATTTCACATCTTGATCACTTAGAAGATAAAATTTGCCAAACCATCGACCCCAAACATAATTAGAAGGGGTGAATAGGTATTTTCCAACAATCACAGTCGGTCCAAATAAATTATTACAACTACACATAATATTACCAAAATTAATTAAAGTACTAAACAAATTAAACGCAACAATTTTATCAACAATCTTACAAAACATTTGTAGTAAACTTAACTTGTACCCAAAAAACGACATGTTGGATATATCAAGGTTCCAAATGACACAATATATATATATATATATATATATATATATTTGAAGGCCAGGTTGTAGGGTCTCACATAGCAGGAGGAGTGTCTCCTGGCATGTTATAGGGCTTTCGATGGAGGAAGTTCTTATCTCCATAAGCTTTTGATAATTAGGTCCTCTAATCATTCCTATTGTAATGGGAGCAAAACTCGAGGCATCGTCTTCAAATAATGAAAGTGGCCTGCATTACACTATAGTGATTAAAAGGGCTCTTTCTTTTTAATCAATAAATATTAAAATAATTAAGAGTGGCTAAAGGATATATATATATATATATATGTGTGTGTGTGTGTGTGTATATGTATGTATATATATATATGCAATGGTTTAGTCCAAGGAAATTATGAACACATGTTATATATCAATGCCTTTCCAAATTCTAATATTTAAAGTCAATTGGTTGAAACCATGAAAGGTATAATGGAGTGGTTAACTTTAGAAGCTCACTAGTTAAGTGATAACATTATTAATAGAAACCAAGCAATATGTAAAATGGTGGTTAGAGGTCGCATGCTCTAATCCACTCGGTGCTTGAGTTAAAGTATTGCTACTCTTTCCGTCCATTTATTATATGCATATTTCACATTGGTTAATGCAGTATATTTGAAGTGATTAACTTGAGAAATCACTTAAAATATGTCACGTTAACCGATGCAAAATGTTTGTGATAAATGGGTGTGAAGAGTAGAAACACTTTTATATCATTACTATTCCGTTATGCTAACGTGCTAATGCCAATCAGACCTCATACCAGCCTTGTTAAAAAAAAAAAAAACCCCTAATTAATACGTCCATTCTACATAGCAGAATAAGTACAATAAAAATATAATTTCTAATATCAGTCAAAAGAAATTAGGATTATAACCTGTAATTTCAATTGATAACCCTAGGCACATGTAGTGTATATATATATTTGCACAGTAATCATCCTACAACACAATTAATTATCTTCATGTGTGGATTAAAATATAGCCGAGCTAGCTAATATCTATTGCAGAGCTAATGCTTCACTTTTGTATGCATATGTACTTCACCTTCCATAAAAAAATTGCTAACTTTTTGCTTGCATAGTTGCATTCATGATGTGGCGGACAAGAGTAGACTCGGAGCACTCAGAGAGCTGCCAATGTGGACTCTTTGATTAACTTCACCAGTCGATTTGGATAGTCAACTTTTTTACTTCTTTCTTTCTCTACTCTTTAGTAAAACCTCTTAGGGTGTGTTTGGTAAATGTTTTTATTGAGTTGAAAAGAGATTGGCTCGGTTTATTTATTTATTTATTTTTTGAAAGTATAAAAAAAGGAGGAGATTGTTGCCAAACGGTCTAGTTAAGTTTTTGTTCGATGATATGTCATCCTGAGTAAAATGTTAGGGGTCCAATAATAAAAATATTTTAGAATTAAAATACTTTAGTATAATATGTTATCTTTATGGATAACATTAAAATTAGGAATTAGAATTTACATATTAGAGATAAGTACTCTTATTAGAGTAATTTATTCTACTTAGTCTTTTATTTTCACTATACATTGTAATTGTCTATTTAAAGACATCAAGCTCATTAATAAATTAAGCATTATTAATCCTAAATCTTGTGTTTGAAAAGGCTTTTAAGTTTTTTTAAAATCTAAAAGGTTTAGATTTTCTAAAAATCTAAAGTCTAGATTCCATCGGAATCTAAAATCTATAAAATAAATAATAATAAAAAAAATGCTGCTGTGGCCCTTCAGGGTTTGATTTTTGACAGGTATGATATCTTAGATTGACCCTAAAAATCACTCTTTTTTATTATTATTTTTTTTCCCCTTTTCTTTTATTTACTTTCTCGTTAGGGCCACTGGTTTTTTATGTAAGCAAGGGAGGGTATAAAACTTTAAACCGACCAAATTTCCTAAAGCTAACATGGAATTTTTTTTTCCTCCTTTTTTTCTACATTTAAGATATATAGTAACCCTAGACTACCTTCTTCTTCTTCTTCTTCTTTCTTCTTTTTTTTTTTTTTTTTTGTCTTTTTCTTTAGTTAACAAGAAGAATCAAACCCGGCCAAATCAGTATTTGTCTTTCTTTCCTTTAATTTTTTTATCTAAGAAGTTTTGATTCTTATATATATATAGGACGAGATTCTATTCGTATAGTTTGTCTCTCTTTAACAGATTTGGCATTATTTTCTCATTGCTCACTACCTAATAAGCTCTGTCTAGAATTTCTGGACTAATTAACATTCATAATGGCCAAAGAACATGAGTTTTTGTCAAGATACTACCATAATTAATTAACCCTATATATAACTTGACCATAAGGAAGAGTCCTAGCCATTCGATGGGTAGTTGTCACGTTTTTAATAGTGCGTGCCATGCCTTGAGTCTAAGAGCATCTTCTACAATAATAAGTAAAATACATAGTAAAAAAGTGCAACTCTCTATTTTACTATTTTTTCTCTACCTACTTTTAAATATTATTTTCTCTCTCTCTCTTTTTAATTATATTCTATTTCCCATATTTTCATTTAGAAGAGAGAGGGATGGTGAAATATAATTTTTTTTATATGGACATTGTGCTCACTTTAACAATGGATATATTTTAGCTCACCTCTAGCTAATCTGCTAAAGACGAAAAATAAACAATATTAGCTAAATTTAGTTAATATTGTCATTTTACCTAGTCTCCTGAAGATGTTCAGAGTATATATGACACCCAAGGAATCTGAAATTTATGGAGCACAAACATGCTTACTGGAGGATCAATCATGGAAATCATGGAACAATTAATTAAGTGATTAAGTGTACTTCAAAATATTAAGGAAGATGTTGGAAAGAGGCTTTTCTATCGGTCAAAACTTCCTAATTAAGATGTTCTGAACAATAATGACACGAGACCGGCCATAGTGTCATGATCAACAAAGTAAAGTGAGAACAAAATAAACCCAAAAGAAAAAAGAAAAAAAGAAAGAAAAGCATGCACTACAGAGGTGAGAAGCACATATGTCCCCACTCCGTAATTCAAAAGAAACATTAATTTCTATATAACTGGTTCATTTTCAATTTTTTTAAATAGCTTCATGACAAACACTCGCAGTTGGCTGCAAGCAAGGATGGAAAATTTAACACTTCAATCCTTTATTGGAAAGATGACTAGTTCACGTAGAGTGCGTGGTTCATAACAACCATCATGGGTTCTAAATCTCATATTGTTTTTTTTTTTTTATTGTTGGTACTAGTGTCTTATATTCTTTCAAGAATAGAGAATAATATTGAAATACTAGTGGTTGCCTGAGTAGTCAAAGAGGAGTGAATGGAGTGAAGAATTAGGGTTTTCCTATATATATGTTATGTTGTAACCCTGAATCATTAATAGAAAAATATAGCCGTTCTATTGTGCACTTAAGCACATTGTTGAATCACGTAAATCTGTGGCTTGACTCTTTGTTGATCTCTCTCTTTTCGATTATATATTATTCAGTAACAACACTTATTATGTGATATTGAGATTTATAAGTGATTTTATAGAAACTCTAAATTAACTAGTCATTTTGGAGTAAAACTTTGTTCTTTGGGGTGATAGTCGAGATATAACTAATTTTTTTTTAATTTTTAATTTTTTTTATTATTATTAAACTTTCTTCTCCTTATAGAATGTAACCTAGCTCCACTTTTTTTTCTTTTTCTTTTTTCTTTATAATAAAGACAAAATATGATAAGGAAATAAATACTTTGGTCACTTTATATAATTAAACTTAGGATAATTCTAGTTTTAAATTTGTGATGATGATGTTCCTCATGTGATTCTAAAGCAAGAACATCTATGGTCTACATATTAGATGCTAGCTTCTCCTTGTCTTCATGCTCATCTTCTTTTAGGTTATCATAATCCGCGCCGATACTTTTCAAAGATGAGAATGTTAGGTCTTATTACAAACAGCATAAAGAAAAAAGAAAAAGAAAAAAAAAAGAAAAAAGAAAAAAGAAAAAAGAAGAACAAAGAACAAAGAACAAAGAAAAAAGAAGAAAAAAAGAAAGTGATAATTAATTAATCACCTCCCATTTATGCAAAGTGATTTTAATTTTAATCAATCGTGTGGAGGAAGGATTGCCTACTCTCTCAACAAAGTATGCATAGCCCGGCCGTTCATAACAATTAATTAAGTTTTAATTAATTGTTTCTTTATTTAGCCTATTGATTTCTATAATTTATTTTCTCTATTTAGGGCTCTAAATAAATAGAGTTGCTCGTTAATACATTCGGGCTTAGTTCAGATTAACTCGGCTTGTGACCGGCCGTTTCATTTATTAAACCAACAAAGCTTAAACAAAAATTTAGGCACGTTTATTGAATGATTTGAGCTTGTATAAACTTCATTCGACTCATATAAATTATTATTTTTTTTTTTTAACTTTGTAATGAGAACATGCTAATTAAGTATTTAAACATATAAAAATGATTTTTCTTCATAACGTAATAAATATAACTTGAATTTTTGTAATTATGAGTCTTGATATAGATATATGTGTGTATATGAGTATATATATGTGTGTATTTATGTATGTTTGTGTACTTAATGAATGTACATACATACTATAATTAAGATACATATATAAACTCGAAATTAGATTGTTTAATATTCAAGTTAATTTGTCTAATTACTCAAATAATAAATCATAGAAATAATTAAATAGCTAACAATTAGTATAAGTTTTCAAAAAAAAGAAGTAGAAATAATTAGTATAAATTTACAAAAGAATAAATAAATAAACAATCACCACATTTATTTTATATATGAAATGAATTAGTTAATTGAATAATTCTTGAACAAGCTCGATTGAGCTTGTTTGAAAAATAAATAAATAGAACTTGAATATATTATTTAGGTCGGTAATAAGTTTGAGCTCAGCTTGTATTGAAAAAAAAAAAAAAACCGAACTTAAAAATTCATAACTTTACTTGACTCAATTATTAAATTTCTAATCAAATTTTGTGTTCGAAATATCAAAAGAGAGAATAAGTTTATATATATATATATATAAAATAAATTATGTACCCAATCCCCTATATATGGAACATTGTGCAATCATTGACAAAAAGTTTTCAAATCCAATACACAACTCATCATGCGTTGCAGTGCTTTCTGTACCACTTCCCCCATTATTATTTCTTTCTTTCCTTTTCTTTTTTGAATCGAAGAATAAAGGAATTCACAGAGAAAATGGTCTGGCCTAAATGGAACTAATGGATCTGACTGTATTGAAGTGAGTAAAGACGTAAACAACCTTTTACACCAATTGAACAATTAATTGCCTTTAAAATTAAGTATCCTTTTTTTCTTTTTTGAATCAAAGAATATTAAAGAAGTTGGCAGAGACTATGATCAGACATAACTGGATTTTAATAGATCTGATTATGTTTAAGTGTAGTAAAGAGAGAAACAACCTTCTGCATGCACGGCAGTTCAAATTAATGTACGTACCTGCTAAATGATTAAACCCAACAATTTTTATCTGTTCAAACTTTTGAAATAAGATAATAATTTGACATGATATCAATGTAAATGTGCCAAATCTGAATATTATCTGTAATTTATTTATTTATTTATTCAATATTTTATATGTCGGGCTTCATTTTTTATGGAAGAGTTTTAGTCTATACATGATTAAGGGAAATTAATTTGAGTTCATACGTAAGGGGAAGTATTAAATTATTAAATTCACAATTTTCTATAAAATGTGTTTGGCAATAGTCACAAACTTGACCATGGACAGTTCCTATTCATCAAAAAAAGAATTAAATTCCCATCACTCTTATTTTTTACATCATTTCAATTACTTTTTACATACCAATTTTTTTATTTATTTTTATCCACATCAATTAGTTTTTGCTATAGTAACAGGCCATTAAAAAGTAACAAGCCAATACCAAACGGACACATGAGCTTAAATTTTTAAGACAAATGATAATTTTAGCGTACCAATGTGGCAAAGTATCACAAGTGAACTATAACACCTCGGGAATATTGGAAAGATGAGAAGAGATAGTCATAAGTGTTAAATTTTTCATTGCCTAATTATCACACAAATGAGCTGTAACATTCCGATCTCATATTGAAAAGATGAGAAGTAATAATAATTACGAGTGCTAAGTCCTACATTGTCTAGTTATTAGCTAGATAAAATTGAGATTTATAAGAAATTATAGGAAAGCTTCATCTTGATTAGACATTTTTGAGTGATAGCAAATTTGTCTAATGTTTTTCCCTTGTTCGTTACATGAATATTACTGACTCTATTCATCAAAGAAATCATATTTTTATTGATTGAAGACGATCCTTAAAAAAAAACCACAAAACAAAAGAAGAAAGGTGAAAACTTGGTAAATTTCTGTAATTTAATTTGAAGTCACAAAATCCCCAAAGCAACACAATATCTGAGAGTGCAGCAATCGCGTGTTACATGCAACAAGAACATCAAAGATACACTAATATACACATAGCTCTGCATGGCTAAATCCTACCACCCCTACCACTGAGAATCCTTGTGAACACTACGTTATACCATTTTCCTTCGTTTACCCCTCACAAATCCATGTTAAAAGAAAAAAAAAAGAAAAAAAAGTATGATCAGCCCATATGGAAGATGATCAAAGTTCTTGAATTCTGAAAGTAACTTGCCTATCCACAGATTCCAGAATCCCAATGTCACCAGCTGCATGTTCATCTCCGTTGTCATCTTCAATGGCAATATTCAAATCTAGTGAGAGTACACATGGGATTTTCTCTACCAACTCATCCTCGTCTTTTTCTTCATTCTCATCACCATGTTTTTGCCTTCTTGAGGGAGAACAGGCTCTGGAAACAGAGCTGAAACTTTCACAACTGAAAATGATAATGGCGTCCATAAGAGGAACAGTTTCACCACCAGGAAGAGTTATTCTTCCACTTTCAATTGCTTGCTTGATACCCTTTTGAGAAAAGTAATCGATTTGATCTACATCTTCCATGAAGAACACTCTGTGAGGGTTCTCGTTCACTGCTTCACCAAATCTCTCCAGATAGCTGGAACCCAGTTCACCTCTTGTTCTTTTCTTTCTGGATTCTTCAGTTGAATCAGCCCTTGTTGAAGAGAAGCTGCTCAAACAAATTGAAACTAAGCTGCTTTGAGAGCCAAAAGAAGTTTAGCTAGCTCCCTTGCAATCTTTTCTTTGCCATCATTATCAACACCTAAGAAGAACAACCAAGTTTCTTCTCTGTTCTCCCTGTCTTTCACATTGCCTTTCCTTTTTCTCATTCCAGACCTGCACTGAAGGATAGTTGTTGCAATCTCAGGAATTATGTCTTTCTGCCAGGAAACCTTTTTCTCCAATGCATCACATAGTAACTTCAAGTTCTCATCATTAACCTCTCTGAACATGTGAAGGCCAACCATATCCTCCATTATCTCACTTGAAGAAGCTGAATTAGGGCTAGAATTCGGATTCGACAAAAGGACTGGTTTGGGGTCATTAATTCTCTCTGGCATGAACACTCTCAAATTGCTTTCATAGACTCCATCATTAGTACTTTCAGATATCCAAAACTGCTGTTCTTTTGGAGTCTGTTTGGGTTCAAAGGTGGTTGGCCAAATCAGGTGGGTATGATGTTTGTGCTCGTATGAAGAGACTGATGTGGAGGAAGGAGATGGAGAAGTGAAAATGAGAGCTTTCTCAGCAAAATATTGGGGTTGCTTATGGCTTGAACTGCAGAATGAGTTCCATTTCTTGCAAAGATCGCTGACAGTGACACATTCCTGCATTAGAGATACCAAATAATGTTACTTTTGAAATCATCCAATAAGTTAAATTGATATTTATCCTAAAAGCTTAAATCGAATAAGTGAGATTTAACATATGAAATATTTAATTGAAATAGAAAGTAAAGTGTAAGTAAGGTATGAACAAAGAATCTTTGGCTACGGTAATATATTAAATAATCATTTATTTTAACAGTTTGAGTTTATAGGAAATAATAAATTTATTTTTTTGGTGAATACTTTAACAGTATCTACGTGTGACACACTTGTTACAGTAAATGAACGGATAAGATAGAAACCTGATTATTCAAAGAATCTTTTCTGCTGTCTTTCATCTCCTGTTGGAGCCATGAAGGCAAGCTTGAGTTTGTGGAAATGCTCATTGTGGTCGTAGTGGTCTCCTTATTGTGAAAGTTGCTGCGTATGCTTTGAGCTTCTCTATTGAAATTGACCACGCAATCGGTGCAGCAAGTTAGCTGCTTATCAAATTCAGTTTCAAGCAGCTGCCAACCAGTCACATTGTTGGAGACCTTGCTACTGACCTGAGCTTGCAAATTACTGAAGAAAGCAACGTAGAGTTAATATATTGAAAACCCAAATAAGAAAAAGTTATATGTAAAAAGGAAAACATCAGTACGTACTTGAAATTTTATTTTCTTTCTAAGAGAGAAAAATAATAATAATAATAATTAAAAAAAAAAACCCCCAGAAACTGATTAGAACAAAAAAAAAAAAAAAAGGAAAAGTGTCAAATTTACCTTTCAAGGTTGAGAGTTAGGCTCAGGCTGCCAACCGGGATGGTAAGAGGGTGAAGCTCCCACAGAGTCTCCAGAGAAGGGCTGCCAGTTTTACATCTCATGTATGTCTGAAAGGTAGCAAGCCCTAAAAGCCACAATTTTCCTGCAGTTTCCCCAATTCCACACACCAGTCCTTTAAGCTCCATGATTATGTGCTCCACAGGACAGTAGTAGTTTCTCCTTTCTTCACCAAAAGTTGACCAAAACTCAGAAACCCATTTGAGATCACCCAAATACAAGACAATCCCTCTCCCAATATAGCTTTTAACTAGGCACCTAAGCTCCACCACCTTCTGCTCAATATCCTTCTTGGATGAGTTCCTCAGAGAGAAGAGAGGCAGACTAACAAATTTCATACCTTAACTCCCCAGGAACATTTCCTCTTTCAAATTTCTCCATCACTCCCCTAAACACACCGTCTGCACTAGCCAGACACTCTCCTACTATAACAGTGTTCCTCTTTCTTTTGTTCGACAACTCATTCACCACACTCATTACATCCTCACTCCTAACTTGATCCAAGGGTACTTTTCCCATTGACTGGTTACTTACAGAAGGGCTTTGGTGGTCAGTTTGAGAACAAATCTCCAAAGAAACAGCTTGTTCTACCCTATTTTTCACTTGGGTACTCGAGAAACCAGCCTCTCTCATCACTCTACTAACACTTGGGTCATCTAAAATGGAGATTATGAGTTGTTCTAACTCTATTTTTAGAGCTAATATAGGCTGCTGCTGATTTTCAATGGAGCCCCGGCGCTGGTGAGCCTGAGCACGCTTGAAGGCAGCAACCAAGGCATTAGAGAGGGAAGGTTTGAAGTAGTGAGAGCCCAAAAGAGGGCTCGGCGTGGCAGCCGGGAGTCGGTTGAGCGCGACATTGAAGCAAAGCTCTAGGGCTTTGCACTGGAGGGGGTGAGAGTGGGATTGAAGGCATGCCCTTCTAAGAAGGCCAGTGGAGGATGCAAGCATAGCGCTGGCAACATGGAGAGGAGTCACCTGTGCATGACCCCGGCGTTTAGCAAGGCTAACCGCTTGTTTCACTATGCTTGTTGCCTCAGCAGTGAGTCCCTGCTGCAGACTGCCAAGACCTGCTCTCATCTTGCTGACAATCGCAAGAGGAAATTGGAATTCTAAGTAGGAGACAAGGTATTTCTAAGGATATATAAAGACACTATTTTTGGAACATTGTTAAGGGACCAATATGAGGAAGTAGAAGTAGAGTTAATAGGGTTTATATTTGGGGTGAGTGTCAGATATTATGGGACGTGGGATTATGCTTTTCTTGTTAGTGAGGGAAATTTTGGCTTTGTATGTGAAAGTGGATTGCATGTGAGGCAACTTTGGCTCTCTATCTCTCTTCATGACATAAAGGAATGTGGATGATTAAAAGTTGGTCTCACAATGTTGTGCGAACTATAAAATAGATGTTAAAGCAGTTGGCTTTAAACACTAGGAATGGAATAATCACTTTTGTTAAGAATAAGCTCAAAACTAGATGATGAAAAGAGAAAGTGAAAGAAAGGTGGGAAAAGAGAAAGGAGAAAAGGGTGGGTCGTCCACCAATAACGAGGCCTGAGGAAAAAGATGGGAGGACTGTCTGTCTGCTTAGAGGGATTGGGAACTGTAGTTGCCTCGTCTTTTCTGCTATTTCTCCAAGAGAAGAATAATAATGCGCTGTTGATCGATGATTGATCGAGTTGCATATGGATCACAAGAAGATCGGTAACAGATTGCATGACACCAATGTAACAACATTCTCTATCTCTTCATTCCTAAAAGTTGCCTTCGAATCACCCTTTACTTTAAATCATGGCTTTCCGTTTGCCGTATAATTTTGAATTTAAGGCTTTTTAACAAATTGTTAGATGGATTGGGTTTGTATGTGCCTATACACGACTCACAGCTTATAAACTAGCTAGTATGTTTTATAAGTTTTCATAACTACAATGTTTACTTCATCAGCTACGAAATGTTTTATATGTAATGATGGGTAGTTGTTATTGTAAATTCATATAGAAAGTGAAAAGTCGGCTCAATTGGTTTGTTTGAGTGTATGATTTTTTTTTTTTTTTCTATTCTTCTCAATTCATCTCAAAATTGTTAATATCGAGGAGAAAAAAGAGTTGAGATTAATTATATTTGGGTTGTTTAAAGAATATGAAATATGATAATTAAAAACTAATTAAAAACTGAAAACAAAAAAAAATTATAATAAAAAAGAGAAAAACTTGGCCTAGGGGTGTATGTGTGGCGGGCCACCCCAAGGTGTCTGGAGGTAGCTAATCCACCTATGAAACTAATGGGGGTGGTTTGGCCACCTCTAGTCGTTGGTTGAGGTGGCTTTGATGGGGTAGATCGCCACCCCAGACTCATAGAAGTGGTCTGGCCACCACTCCTATATATATATATATATATATATATATATATATATATAATTTCTTTATTTTTTTTAATTTTTTAATGATTTTTATTAGTTGGGTTGAAAGTTTTTGAGTTGAGTTGGGTATTAGTGCTGTCAAATCAACCCAAAAAACAAATTCAAGTGAAAAAGCGCATGAACTCAATAACAAAGTTGAATTGCCATCTAGCTTGGTTGGTGTACATTATGTATTCCATGTCTCCGTCTCCCCAGTTGCGAAAATGTGTACATGATCCTTTGCATGTCATTAATTTTGAGCTTCTTGATATTCAAGCTAACTTAACATATAAAGAGCTTTGAGTGAAAAATTTTGGATCGCAAGGAGCAACAGTTGAGATTGAGGACTATTCCATAGGTCATAGTTTAATGGAGGTCGAAACCATGGAGTGGAAGCTTGATTGAGCAGGATCGATATCCACATTTGTTTGAGTAAATCTAGGTATGAACATGCTTTACAATGTCATTCAAGTATATGTTTTTAAAATTAAAAGCATATCTTGGTTGTGATCATGTTAGCAAGTTAGGATGAAATTTTTATTTTTATTTTATTTTTTTTGACATGTCCACACAAGGGTAGGGGGAGGGAGGATGAAATTTTTATTAGGAGAGAGATGTAATGTCCAACAAATAAAAATAAGTTGGATTATTGTGGTAAAATCACACTTGAAAATTCAAATGAAAAAGTCTGAAGTCAATTTTGAGTAAAAAGAATGGGTTAGTGTGGTAAAATAAAACTAGGTGTTTTACTATTACACTATGGGCTTGGATGGTTTGTAAATGGCAGCCCAAGAGAATCATAGCGACATTATTTGGCCCAAACATAAATTACCATTATGGCCTGCATTCTTTCTCTCATCCATCCTCACTTAAGGTAAGGACATTTTAGGCATTTTCTCACTTAAAGCTAGGGAACACTTTTGGTCTCTTAAGGAAACCAACCCTTTCTCACCCAACTCACCATTTTCTCTCAACTGTCTTTCATTTTCTCTCTTCCTCAAATCCAAAAATTTCAGCCCTTTTCAACTCTCTCTTTCGCATAAGCTAGAGTTTTAAGCTTGGGCTTTGTTTCAAATCAAGTCTAATACCATTTTCATGCTTCGGGTAGCGATTATCAACATTATATCTTCCATTTTACTGATTAAATTTAGGTCAATTTTGGGGTGTGAGACTAAATTTCTAAAATTGGCTTGGGACTTTTGTGTACGTAGTGGATTGCTAAACATTATTTAACCATTGGGTTGTTCAATTAGTAGGTTGAAACTTCAATTTTGCCAATTGTTGAAGTATGAGCATAAACCATAATTTTAGTAGTTTTAATTAAGGGTTAAATGCAATTTTAGTACTTATGGTTAGATTCAAAATCAAACAGACCCCTCGGTTTAAAAAGTGTACCAACTGGTATATTTAATTATTGAAAATACTTACTTAGTACTTCTGTCTATGTTCCATCCAAAATGTTTAATGGATCTTCCATCAACATGCATAAAATGGTGATACCTGTCCCTAGTGCACATATTGAGTCCAAATCAACAGACTAGATGATGTGGCCTTTATATCATAGTTGGTACTTATGTTTTTGGTGCCATGTATGTTGCAGAAAATAATTAAAAAGTGAGATGTGTAATATAATGCCTGCATTTGGCTTGTATTTAGTGACGTAGTAGATGAACAATTACATGAAAGGTAGGATTGAAATTTAAAATTTGAATTTCAATTATCCCCTCTCACTAAATATGAGGTCAAATATAAACATTATATCAAATTATTGCATATCTCATTAAAAAATGGTAACACCAATTTTTTAAAAAAAAAAGGAAAAAAAGGTCTGCTATGATATAACTCATTAATTGGAGTCACCGTTTTTATTTTTTATTTATTTTAGTTTCTTCCTTAGGTAATATATATATATATATATATATATATATATATATATATATATCTCACTTCTTGAAGAGGGCCATTTTTTTTTTCTTCGCTCTATTGCACCCAATTGAACCCATTGACTATCCTCCACCAAATTCAACTTGGCTGGTATTGTCTGATTGGTCTCCATTTGGGTTTGGGTATATGCTTGTTGTTGTTGTACCTTCACGGGGGTGGGTTTTTCTATTTGGGTTCCGCGGACGGCAACTGAAGGTGTAAATTTTTGTGGAAAATGGTGGTTGGCCGGGGGCAGTGTTATCATGTGAAGATGACACTATCAGGAGCAATCAGCTGATCAGATTTAGATTTCATGACAACAATTAACTCCCACATATGCTCTTTCTAGAGCCAAATTCATGAGGTATAGGAGCCGGCTTTATCCGGATTCGATCGGCCACCATGGCAACTTTAGTACCCTATCTCCTAATGCAAATCATGAGAGAGCGGATGAGGGGAAGGTGTGCGAGTGATAGATGTATCATCGAACGAAAATGGGGAAAATATTGTCTAAAAATTGATGGGAGAAAATCTAGGGTTGAAAACTAAAGCACATCCATCACCATACAAAATCAGTTGATTAGATAGGACTTTGAAACACAACTAACTAAAACTTTTCATGTATCTTTTTCTAAACTACAAGTTAACACAATAGCTAAGTGTGAGGTATATGTAATGCTATGAATGCATGTGTTGTTTATTGATTATACAAGTTATGTAATGTTTAATTTATTTTATGGAAATTTAGAGGTCTAATGCATTATGTTAATGTAATGGAAAAAATTCAAATTTTTCTCTGCTCAGGCTTTTGCGTTTATCAATTATCACTACAATTTTTGTTGTGTAATTAAAGATTAGTGAACTTAGTAGCGCCCAAGACGATTATATAGGAATTATATAAAATTTTGGGGCATTATAGACATCGTCTTGATTATAGAAAAGCATGCAATTGTTTGGAAATGATTTGCTATGAGAAAGCTGAAAGCTAAATCATAAGGAACATGATTCTCTCCTTCAGAGATGAACTAGAGAATATATAATTTGTTATACTTAAGGAGTATTTTTGTCTTTTCATTTTTTGAGGAAACAAAAATACCATTCCACTATAACTAACTAGATATTCTCTAGGAGGATATGGATCCCTGGTAATATTGCCAAAATTGCCCATCAATTTTTTCTCAAATCCTGACTATCCAATGCATCCAACAGCTACCAATCTGCCATGTGTCCTGATCGGTGCCTAAAAGTGCTTGTTTGGACTCCTTAATTTATATTCGTTAGGCCTTTAGCATTGTTAATATTTAATCTTTTTTAGTGTTTTTAGTATTTTGTGTTGTGCAGGACATTACATTAAATCATGGCTAGCAAGGGCAAGAAAGAGCAAACGCAGCCCTAGCGACTAAAGCTCAACGCAGTGCTCTATGGTCGAAGCCATCCTAGCCGCCACATAGCATTTGTCGTTCGAACTTGCATCCTGCGTCGACCACAAATAACTGGTGCGTTCGAACGCAGGTAGTGCGCTCAACGCACTCTGGTCCTCCAACCTATAAATAGACCTGTGCATTCATTTGTTGAGCACGCTTTGGGAGGTGCCTCTAGGGCCCAAGCCCTCTGCTTTTTCACTATAAATCCTCCTAAATTGTCATTTATTTAATTAATGTTTTAATTTTACTTTTAATTAGTCTCTTTTTCCCTTCACTTTAATTTGTTTATATATATTTGTGTTTAGTTCAGTATTATTCTGTCATTTAATTTATGTCTATTCGTTTCAATGCATTTTAGTGACAAAAGTGTATTGATTGTTGTTTGCCAATCGCCAAACGTTATCATGTAACCGGAGATACATCGGATATTCGTCTGGACCATTATCCGTTGTGACCTCTTGTAACGTTGTTTGCCTCTTAGTCCACAAGATTGTGTAGCAACAATAGGATATACATATGTGCTTATCGATAGACGAAATATGAACAATGCGTTAACGCCAAAGTATGCCTTGTAGCATAAATGTTAATAATATGAGCTAAGCATGTTTATATATTAATTAATTATTGTGAAGTGGATTAGAGACTGTAGTTATTTTATTTCTTTATTTTAATGCATTTTAGTTTAGTTTATTTTATGCACGCTACATGTTCGATGTTGGAACTAGGTTAAGATATTTTAATTTAGGCGTTTAAAGTTGGTTTTTGACAAACACGATTCTCTGTGGGTTCGACACTCGCACTTGCACATCCACATTACGATCAATTCGTGCAATTGGCGAGTACTATTTTGGTACGACCAAATTTTGGCGCCGTTCGAGAATCTGTTTTGTTGAAATTAATTTTTCTTAGATTAATTTTATCTTTCTACTAGTTATTTTAATTGTGCAATTATTTTATTTTATTTCGTGCTTTTGTATAGATAAAATCCAAAAAATTAGATTAGCTTTTTGTTTTGTTTTTTTTTGAGTCCTCGAATCGAACGCTCTAACGACTTCATTTTCCAAAGACTCGGCCACGCCTCGCGCACTGTTTTCAAATAAGAAGAAAAGGTATGCGTCAACGACATCCCTTATGCTCAACGCACTTGCAAGCTGCTATATATTTGAGTGGCTGCGATTGATCGCTCAAGGCCGAAAGCGCACCTCACCGCAGCAGAATCTGTGTATGTGTTCTGATTTTGCTTTTTCTTATTTTATTTAATTATTTATTTGTTTATTTATTTATTCTGCCTTTGTTTATTTATTTACTTGTTTTTTAGTTTTAGTTGGTTAGTTTATTTTTAAATTGTTTAATTAGTTTGTCTTTATTAGTTTTTAGTTCATTTTATTTTTGTATTTTGTTAATTGTTTCATGGAATATTTTGAACTGCTTTGGGTGAAGCATGAGTCTTCCGTTTGATTATTTTAATGTTTCCCCTACCACTTTGCACCCACATGAACCGTGTTCACACTGCTCAGTCCTTACCATAGTTTAGGTGATTGTCCACATTGGGGACAATTTTCTGATTTTTCAAATGAGCAGTTGAACACCAGTTTCTCCAGTCCTGGTTTTGAATCTAATTCAAATTTTTATAACCCGGACTGGAACAACTATTCTGATTTTTCGTGGCATGATCATGCTACGGAAAATTTTGCTCCACAGGTTGACGAACTGCACTTCCCTGAATATACGCAGTTCGACAACCATTTTTCTTCACATTCATCATATGACTATCCTCCTGAGAAATCTTCCTTGGAAGACACTCTTAAGGAATTCATGGACCTAGTTGGCCAACCCACCATTTCTGCGTCTCATGAACCATCATTAGAAGACACACCGAGACGCTTTAGGAAAACCAACCAACCTTGTCAAGAAATCATAGATGCCCATATGGCAAACATCAAGAAATTAAGGTTGGAAGACAGTGGTCAATTAGTTTCTAAATTCAACCTAGTTGAGGAGGAGGAGTTTCAGATTCATGAGATGGCTCATCCTCCCAAGAGTCATTTGAGCAACATTTTCCTACGGTTCATGTCGATGACTTTCGAGGGAAGGGCTAACCAACTCATGGCAGCCGACATGCCCATACCCAAATTTCTCACACTCACACACCTCATCACATGTGAATATTGTTATCATCATTCTCACCAGTTTGATGATTGTCCTTTCATTAATTATTACATGACCGAGGTTAACAAGTCTGCACTTGACAATGCCCAAACCACCACCATACTTGTTGCTTAGAGGACCTTAAGATAGAATGAGACCTTGATAGGTTAGTGATGCAAGATGGTGTGTTGCATGATTTGAGTTTAGAGGATCCTAGATGGAACACCTTGTCTCGGATAGTGATGACCTAGACTTGGATAGGCTACTTGATCATGTTGATACTTTTAGTGAGCCTAGTCTTGAGAATCCATGAGAGTGTTTTGATGAAATTGAAAATGATTTGGATCTAGACAAGTTCCTCGAGCAAGCTGTTAGGTTTAGAGAGCCAGTCTGGAGGATCCTTTGGAAGAGAGCTTTGCTCAATTTGAGTTTAATTTGGACCTTGACATGGTGCATGAGCAAGCTAAGGCTTTATTGGATCCCGCCTCCCGAGATACGATCGAGAATGGAGAAGAAGAAATGAAGGAGCAGATTGAACCCCGCCAATTTCAAATTGGCCCAATGACAAGGAAGTGAGTATCAAGCTCACTCCTTCACAATCCCTCTCGAGACATATCAAGTCCATCTTTTCAATGTCTCGAAGAGCCATCTTAGAGAAATCTTTGAGGAATCACACACAAAGATCACAAATCTAGGAACCGTGTTCCTAAGTGGATCCTCAAACAAAGACAACTACATAAGATGGCTTAACATCCTTCCAGAGGGGTATCAAATTTTAAGGAAGAAAGGATGGAAGGGATTGATTGGACACCTTATGAGCGGGAAGGTGCGTGTATTTTATTATTTTATTTATGCACCGCATTCTTGATTTATTTTCTGTTTTTGTAAAAAGGTGTGTTTTGTGTTTTGTGCTTGGTAATTTTATTTTGTATATAGCTTTTTTAAAAAAAAAATAATAATAAATAAAATAAAATAAAATTCTAGGATCGACGCTCTAACGCATCAGAAGTTCAATGTGCATCGGCACAAGGCCCAACCTGCCTTCCTTGGTGAAGTTTGACCGCAGCGCCTCTTCACACACCCATCGCATTGCATCGCAAGTGCCTTCAACGTGCTTTGCATAAGTTCAACGATGCCCTTCACACACACACGATTTTGCACGAGTACGTCGAACGATTTATGTAACGCTCGAACGCATCGGTTTAGGGCCCATCTGCACTGCTTTAGGTCACCTTCCTTTATTTCCCCATTTCCTTCCCACCAGCCGCACACCTCCCATCTCCTCTCGTCTTTCTCCTCCTCCCTTAATCCAAAAACCACCCACACCCACCACCACCCACCGCCTCCCCCACCACCAAAATACCACCGCTGCACCTCCACCATACACCGCCTTCTCTCCACCATACCCACCCACCGCCACCCAATCCCTATATTTCCATTTTGTCCCAACCAACTCAAAACTGTTCTAAAAACCCATTTTTCTTTTTTTTTGTTGATTTTGGGCACAATATCCTTTCTTGGATTGTGCCCTTGATTGTGTTGGTTGGTTGTTTTTTGTTTTGCAGGGGTTGGGCTCAATTTTCAAAAGGGTTCTCCAACCCTTTGAATTCGGGCCCACCACGTGTTCGAAGAAAGTCCCCAAAGAACCTCCATCATGCCTAGAGGGCAAGGTTCTTCATCCCGCCAGGTCCCATGCTAGCCACAGCCCATCCATGGAGAGTCGAGTTCTTGTTGGAGAACACTTTGCTATCAAAGAGGTGTTCTCCAACAATGAAGCAACAAGTTGGGCCGTCAGAGAATTGAAGCCGGGGTTGAAAAGACTTTCAAACCCGTCACCTCCATCGCATATGAGCGGCTGGTCGAGAGTTTTACACTCATCTGAGGATTGATATGACCAGTGGATTTTTTCTCCTCCATTGACGGGAGAGAAGTGGAGGTGACCATTGGAGATATAGCGGCTGTGTTGAGTGCAGCCATGAGCCGCCTGAGTCAGACATCCCATGGATTGAGTGCCCCTCCATGCTTACACTCGAGGATATCGTTTCCGATATGTGTGAGGGGCAGTACGCCGATGACCGCCGGAATGCAGCCAGCAAGACGAAGATTCCTCGGAATCTTCTTTTATTGATATGGTGTCAGTATCGCAATGTGTGTCCATTGGGACACAAGACTCGGAGACGGGACCTTTCTCATTGCCCTCTACTCATTCCACAGAGGATTCTGTGTTCTATTCCGGAGATTATCTGGCGGCCGATCCAGAAATTGTGAGGAGTACATCATCGAGGGGCGGAGCACACGAAGACGTGGGATTGCCTTTCCCTTTCTCATCACACACATATTCGAGAAAGATGGGGATCAAAGGCACATCATGACGGCCGATCACATCGAGAGCCCACATTTTGGCTCCATTCGGCGTGAGTCTATCCCACATGCCCAGAGTCACCATGCCAAAGACCACACCACACCAGAGCCCGACCGAGCCCGAGCCCATGGACATTCCAGTTGGTAGTAGCTAAGCATGAGATGGCTTTTGAGCCAGAGTACCGATGAGTACGAGGAGGACCAGCTGAGGAGTACGAGGAGGAGCAGGAGGAGGATGAGGAGTGTATCACGCTTAGACGCCGACTTATTGCACTTCCAGACACTCGTGGACATACGATCCTGCATCGTGGACGACGATTTCATTTTGCAGATTTGCAGAGGGATGTTCGCCATGTGCTCGAGGTCCGAGAGATGTTCCGAGCCATCATGGATGATCGCTTCCAGCAGCAGACCTCATGCACCACCACGACCGGACGCCTTTGTGACGCTTGGTTTATTTTTACACCCCTTGCACTTTGTTTTTATTTTCTATATCAGCACATTGTGGAGAGTGTAGATTTTGAGTTTGGGGGTATTTTTATCATTGTGTGCACATTTTGTTTTTAAATTATGCATTTCATGATAGTTATGGTTTATTTTCATTGGTGTGTTTAATTTGACGAACATATGATCACATTGATTAAGGGATTTTCAGTTATGTTACTTTCATGGCATAATGAGATATTGTAGTTCAATTTGAGATTCACGAGCACAATTGGCACGTAATTTGTGGGATAAAATCTGGTTTTGATTTTGTTAGTTTTGTAAGCTTGAATGCAGTTGAAAAACCATTTAGAGAGATAACCGTGGTTCATTAAAAAAAAAAAAGATGATCATTTTGAGCTTTCCACCGAGTAACCGGATCTCTTGCCTCATTAAGCAATGAGTATTCGCGTAAAAAAGTGTGAAGTTAGATGTGGTTAGCAAAGCTTCGTAGCCTTTTTGACTCGAGTTAGTAGGTCCTTAGGGGTGTTTTTACACCTAATGCCCTAAAACCATTTGGTTTGGGAGTCATTGACTTAACGCTTGATACATGGGTCAATTAGAAAGCTTAATGAAGTTATGCAATAAAAAAAAAAAAAAAGAAGTTTTTGATGAACCTTGGTTGTTATTTTTGATGTGTTGACCAATGAACTTTGAGTGTCAAGCATACACGACTAATGATTGGTTTTGAAATCCCATATTTTGTGCTAATCTCACTTTCACTAGAATTGATTATTGGATCTCATAATGCCATGTTTGTATCTTGATTGTTAATTCTAAATTTGTGAAGATAGTGTTTGTGTGATTAAACTTGCTTTTGAATTTAAACCATGATCGATATATTTTGCATGATTGAGAATAAAATGTGCATGATGTTTGTGGGTATCATTCTGAAAACCCTCACGAGACTTCACTCCCCTCTAGGGAACTCCTAGAGGTTTAAAAGGCTTGTTGCATACGCTCAATGCAATCGCTTTCTCCCAAAAGCGGACTTATGTTTTTATTTTGTTTTTCATTTTGTTTTGCTAAGGGACTAGCAAAATGTAAGTTTGGGGTATTTGATCGGTGCCTAAAAGTGCTTGATTTGGACCCCTTAATTTATATTCGTTAGGCCTTTAGCATTGTTAATATTTAATCTTTTTAGTGTTTTTAGTATTTTGTGTTGTGCGGACATTACATTAAATCATGGCTAGCAAGGGCAAGAAAGGACTTAAAGAGTTATATGCGTTCGAACGCAGAGTGCTCGCTGCCTAACGCTGCGCCCATGTTAGCCCTAGCCGCTATTTGCGGTCGAACTTGTATCCTTCGACCACAAATAATGTGTTCAACGCAGTAGTGCGCTCGAACGCACTCGTGTCTGCCAGCCTATAAATAGACCCTGCATTCATTTGTTGAGCACGCTTTGGGAGGTGCCTCTAGGGCCCAAGCCCTCTGCTTTTCACCTGTAAATCCTCCTAAATTGTCGCTTATTTAATTTATGTTTAATTTTACTTTTAATTAGTCTCTTTTCCTTCGCTTTAATTTGTTTATATATATTTGTGTTTAGTTCATTATTATTCATCATTTAATTTATGTCTATTCGTTTCAATGCATTTTAGTGACAAAAGTGTATTGATTGTTGTTTGTTAATCGCCAAACGTCGACTATCGCGTAACCGGAGATACATCGGATATTCGCCTTCGGACCATTATCCGTTGTGACCTCTTGTAATGTTGTTTGCCTCTTAGTCCGACAAGATTGTGTAGCAACAATAGGATATACATATGTGCTTATCGATAGACGGAAATATGAACAATGCGTTAACGCCAAAGTATGCCTTGTAGCATAAATGTTTAATAAATATGAGCTAAGCATGTTTATATATTAATTAATTAATTGTGAAGTGGATTAGGACTGTAGTCGCTTTTATTTCTTTATTTTAATGCATTTTTAGTTTAGTTTTATTTTATGCATGCCACATGCTCGATGTTGGAACTAGGTTAAGATATTATTTAATTTAGGCGTTTTAAAGTTGGTTTTTGACAAACACGATTCTCTGTGGGTTCGACACTCGCACTTGCACAGCCACATTACTACGATCGACTCGTGCAATTGGCGAGTACTATTTTTGGTACTACCATGTCCCACTAAAGATAAATAATAAAATATTATTTATTTTCTAAAAAGAAAATATAAAACAAAATATTAAAATTAAAAAGAGCCATAAGGTGGAAGCCACCCGGGGTAGGGTGGCCAAAGCCACCCCCATGGCCATAGGGGGTGGTTCGGCTACCTCCAATGGCGAAAACCCAAAAATACACAAAAATTAATTATTCGGTTTTGGTCATGGGGGTGGCCGAAATCGGCCCTTTAGCCGCCACCCAGTTTTTTAATATTTTAATTTTAATATTTTGTTTTATATTTTCTTTTTAAAAAATAAATAATATTTGATTATTAATCTTTAGTGGGACATGTGGCGGATTGGTGACTATTGGATGACATTGGATGGTCAAGATTTGAGAAAAAACTGATGGCAATTTTGGCAGTATTGCTAGGGATCCAAATCCTCTCTAGAGGATCCTAATTCAAAACATAATGGGCTTTCTTAATAAGAGCAAATTTGTAATTATGTTTGAAAAATAGAGCTTTTAAGTCAAAAGGGATTTTTTGGCAAGCTCATGCCAAAAGTGCGTTTTTACAATTTTTAGGCTTTTTGAACATTTAAAAGGGCTTTCAATTTTTTTTTACCAAATGGGTATTTTTTTTTCTTACATACTTTTTGAGTGTTACACGTATTTTTAAGTCTCTTAAATGCATACCCAAATAGACCCTAAGAAGGAGAAAAAAGAAATGGGCGACAGTATGCTTGGGTCTCTCGCTCCCTCTCAATCGCAGCTCTTTACTTGCATAAAATATATATATATATATATATATATATATATATATATATATATAATGGCAATACTCTAATTATGTGAAACTGGTTATTTTTGTCCGTACTTGATTTTCGCTCCTACATCTTCCCTTGGAAGAGCTTTTTTTTAAGGTAATTTCACATAGCTCCTTAAAATATTACGCCTTTTAAAAATGTCATTTTAATGTTTAAAGTCTTTCACTTTGGTATATTAAACTTTCATTTCTTTCCTATTACCCCCATCCATTAGGATTTTCTATTAAATCATAACGGAGGGGTGCAAAATTTTAGGGGTATAAAGGTCTTTCTACCATTTCTACCGTCTTATTTAACCTCAATATCTAATAGAATGGGGTATATGGAACGAAATGAAAATTCAATATACCAAAGTCAAAGACTTTAAACATTGAAAGGATGTTTGTAAAATTCGCAATATTTCAGGAGAGCTAATTGAAGTTATCCATTTTTTTAGGAAAAAATCAATTTCAAGCTTTTCTAGAAGCCCAAATTTTGCCTTTTTTAGTCGACCAAAAAGTGTTTTGAGAGTGTTTTTTAACCATACAAACATATTTCGATTTGAAAGAGCTTTTTAGGCTCCTAAATGCAAAACCAAATAAGCACTTAAGTTATGGTTTAGGAATTTTTTAGGGTTTATTAAGAACAAATTTGCGCTTGTAGCTAGACATACAAGAATTATTTTAGAAGAATATACTTTAAAGAGGCCTGAAAATAATATCAAATTTTCAAACTTCTAAAAGTGACCTATCATTCTTATGGCCAATATCCATATCCTGGGAAATATTTATATAATTTTATACATACACCATGAGAAGATGAATGGATATGGTTTTATATTCGTGAAGGTTAAAAAGATAAAGAGCTCTAGCTTCCCTAGCAGAGGACTAGGTTTTCTTGTTGTTGTTGTTGTTGTTGTTGTTGTATCACCAAAACAGAAGTTCTGCTATTAAGATCTGATGAGGCAAGCAAGTCTCCCATAATCCCCAACTCTGGAAATTCACTCCATTCTGCAAGCCCAGATGTCTGCAGAGACTTTACGTTATGCCGTCTACCAACAATAATAAGGTCATATTTGTTCACCATACTCCGAACTATCAATGCTGTCTGAGGCCCATCTTTCACTATCTCCTCGAGGTATATCACATATTCATTACCCAAATTGTTAAGTTTAACATCATTTAGTATCTCATTGTCAAACAATTTGTCCCATTGGGTATCATCTTCATTGCTAGCAGCAACAAAGTGAACCACAGTCACAGTAATATTCGAATGATTGGCCATGCGTTTGGCAAAAATCAATGCCTCTCGGTCATCATTACCTCCTAAGAAAATCATGGCAACAGAATAGGATGAATCTGATGAAATCGTTGAGCGGCCAAAATGACCACGGTCAACTAGGATCCCGACGGAGCAGGGGGATAGTTCAAGCACACTACAATTTAAGGACCTTATGGTACTGTCATCTGATTCAACAACACCTTCGATGGACCATTTTCGGTGGAACGGTAGTACTATGAGGGAAGTAAGTTTGTCCAATCCAAGGATGCATATGTCTTCGTGCATGTACTTAAGTTGAGAGATTGCTGTGAAGATATTTACTGATACAACACCATCATTGTCTTTTTCAAAGTGATTGAAGGCAAGAATGACATTCTCCGAATGAGTCCAATTATTGGACATTGTCTTTTTCTTCATTTGATGGGAAATAAAAATAGGAGAGGCTCGTCCAATTAACTCAATAAGGTGAAGCACATAAACAGAAAGGGGTCTTTCTCTAGATGAGCACGAGACTTCAAGTAGTTTTGTTACAGCAGCAATGTCATCTTGCTTGTGAATGCAAACTAGGACTTTGAGCTCCGCATTGAGTCTACAATGCATAATATCCCTTATCTGGTAACCTGCATATTTTCTTGATGGATCATACAAAACTTCACCAGGAGTGGCACGAAAGCAGCAGTCACTAGGATGCTAACACATGACAAAGCGAACACTTGGTCTGTGATGGTCTGCACTCAAATAAAAAAAATGTTGGCATTCATCTAATTAATGTATATCAGAGGCACCCACAATGGGACCGAAAAGAGAAAGGTACGTAGTTATGGTTTTTAGGGAAAAAGAGCGAGAAAAGAAAGTCACCTCGGTATCTTTGAGAAATGTATAGTAAGCAAGTTGGACTACACCTTTGCAACTCAGTAAGAGAGAGAGTGCCAAAGCATCATTTAAAGGCATTCTAGAGTATAAGGTAGGAATCAAACATGCCACCACTTTGGCCACAAAAGTCAAAATAATGAGGATTACGTTGACTGTCACGAAGCTGTTATCGAATTTGATTGAACTCAGATCTATCCTCATCCCACAAGTAGTTACCAAGAGTGGCATAAACACATCCGAAATGAGAAAATTAAACTTGTTGACGATGGTTGATCCTAAGGGTGGCCCAACTGGTACTGCCAAACCCAGAATGAAAGGTCCAAAGAGCGAAGTAAGACCAAACAAATATGAAAGATACGCCCAGCCAAGAACCATTAGCATAGTGGTATGAATGTATATGTCTTTGATAGGCCTGCCTTCTGGTGTGTGTCTGATTACCCAGAAAAATGCCGGCCGAATTACAAATACAATGATGATAAGAAAGGTGACGACTCCTCCTAAATCTATAGCGGCGACCATACTACCTCGCTCGTTTTTTACTCTAATCAAGGAGCTACTGACCACAGCCATGGTGCTTAAGGAATCACTTACCAATGCTGCAGATAGGGCCAATCGACCCAGTTCAGAATTAAGGATCTTGAGATCCTCAAGAAGGCAAGCAAGGACTGGAAATGAAGTTACACAATTTGCTATTGTTAAATATGGAAGTATATATGCTTCTTCCCCCTTCAGCCACAATCTTGTAAGTTTCATTTGGACGAAAAGGCCAGTTAGCATAGGAGACCACATGCATGCAACACCAGTAAACAAAGCTTTTCTTCCCGTTCTTTTTACCATTCCTATATCCATTTTCACCCCACTCACGAAAAAAAAGAGTACATAACTAAAGGTAGACAGAATACCAATTATTTCTTGACTTTTAATGGGGAACAGAACATTTTTGAACATTCTAAGCCGTCCTAGGAGAGACGGACCAAGGATTATTCCGACCTGGTTCACATAAAACCAAGACACATTGTGATCAAATTAATATGTTACGAAAGGAAAAAACAGAGAAAGGAAGTGTTGGGATCGAGAGAGCATGCACATACAAGAAGTTGTGTGGTGAAATTAGTGACTCCATGACGTTTAAGAATGCATTGGGAGGCCTGGGTGACGCTGAAAATAAGAACCATTTGCAGCTCAAGCAGCGGAACCGAAAACGGCACCGTGCCGGAATAAATGTAGTTCCATAGGCCCTGTGAATGGATCATGCTGGGGAACTCACTACATTCGATTGTGTCGATCATGCCACTTCCATTAACATATAAGTTTTTATCGTGCATTTTTTCACACAAGAAATGCACGTACGCCTCCTAATGAACAAAAAATATAAATTAACTAGTTAATTGAGCTTGAAAGAGTCCTTTAATTCTTCATTTATATGAAATTCACAATTTAAATGATTAAATTATTGAATAATTAATACAAGGGTCCTGATTGCCTGTTTTAGGAGTTTTGCTGGTTAAATAACTAATCAATATCCATCATATCTTATGGTTTGTTAAAAAACAATATTGGGTCAATCCTTTAGAAATGATCAACATTCATTATCTTATATATGCTTAATTTTAGGGGAATCTTTACTTTTAATCACTAACCTCGTACCAACCTTCAACAATTTCAATATGGGTATTCGATGTATCAACCACATTCAATCACCTCCTATTGTTAGAGTTTTTTGTTAACTCAAACGGCTAACAAGTGAAATATCCCTTATATCCCTTTAAAATTTGTAAAATTACAACAAATACACCTGCCTTACTTGGTAATTTCATTTTCCACTAAGTCTTTGGGATTTTAATATTAATTAAATGATTAGAATATTTTCCGCTAAGTTCGGCTATATATATATAAGTGGAATAAGTGATTATTTAACATTTAGATCAAATGTCCATTATATCTAATGTTGTAAGTACACATAGACTATATATATATATATATGTGTGTGTGTGTTAAGTCGATCATCACTTATCCCAAAAGTTTAAGTTAATAGAAAGAAGTAAATTTAATCACTTAATTAATACTTTAATAATATATATTATATTGTAATTTGTTACAAATTCTATTTCTATTTCTTTTTTAAAATTATCACTTAACTTTCTTCTACTTCAAGTTCATTCCAATTGATAGATTCTTTTATGTGTTATGGACGTACTGTTTAGAACATAAAACTTAATCGTTAATTGGAAATTTGGAATTATGGAACCAAGAACCAAAGACTTGATAATAGTAGGCTTCACAATCTGGGCCATGACCGACTAAGCCCCCAATGAAATAAGGCCCTTAAATAGAAGCAGTATATATAATTATGGCCACCAGTTTTTATAATAATAATAAACAAAGAAAGCCTTTTTATAATATAGTTTTGAGAGTGTTGGACGTTCTAACTTTATACTTTCTCTTACTTGAGTAGTTTTGTGAGATTCAAACCGCACCATATTCATCTTGCAACTGCAAAGGAGTCTATTAGTGGGTTAGTATGAAAATGCACACTATGAAGATTGTCGAACGAAGAGGCAAGTGGTAGCTTGTTGGTCTTAGAGTTTAAGACTGGCAAGGTGCTGGGAAGTGTTTCTATTTTCTATAATATGGATCTTCATACAGTGATTTTCGGGTTTAGTTGCCCTGGAATGATTTTTACTTTTAGTTTCTGCTTTACAATTTATTTTTCCTATATATTGCTTGTGTTTGTTGTTTTTAGGGGAGAAAACAATCCTCGTGTTTTATCAAAACTCATAGGCTTAAACTTTTGAGTTGAATGGTGTGTCAACATACTATATTATGGGTTTACTAAAAGACTCCAAAATATCAATCTTGTTTATAGTTTTTTTTTTTCTTTTCTTTTTTTTCCTCACAAATACTCCAATTCAGGACATAAAACTGAGTGGCAAAAGCTAAATAGGTATGGTTTGATTCATCCTCATTCAACAATTCCACCCGTAAACCATTTCCAATGATCATTTGCTTGCCTGCCCCTGCCTTTGATCACCTTTGGCAATATATTTTCGGTCCATTTCAAGTCTTACATGTTATATAAAAAGGAAATTACAGAAAAAACGCTCCTAAGGTGTGTTACAACGTCACTTTCCTTAAGAAAATATTTGCCCCCACCAAAATTGGTATGCAACAGGGATACAGCAAATTTTTCTCCGGGATACAATGGAGTTCGAAACTCAGATATTAATGCGTTTTGCATAAACGAAGTTAAAACCCAAAATACCCTCGATTTACTATTCCAAAACAACGACAAAAAAGAAAAAGATAATTCATAAAAATAAAAATTCAGATAAGGGTATTAAAGAGAATTAAATTATCTGTAGATTTCAATTTCAAAATCAATCGTTGCTTTAAATTTCAAAAATAAAACTCTTTTAAATTTGAAAATAAATGCTATTAAACAAAATAAATCGCTAGATTAAATCGACCATTAGATTAAATAATTATCCTAACTATTTAATCTCAATCGTTAGATCTATAATCTAATAGATCCAAAGATTAAACCACTAGATCGAACGATCTTAATCGTCAAAATTAATGGTCATGATTAAATCCAAAATCTCCACTATTTTCAATGTGGACAACTTTCATTCAATGCTCTTTAAAACCTCATTTAAAATATTCCCAAGACATAAATAATATTTATATATATATTTATTTTGAAAATATTTCAACAATCCCCCACCATTTTCAAAATCAAAACAAATCAATTAGAATAGGAGAACTCATGCATAAATGAAGGTGTCTTGAGGACTTGAACCCTCACTTAGTGATAGTATGTCAAAGCTAATCAGAATAACATGGTAGTTAAACTTTGAACCACTATCCTATTTGAGTAACGGACATACCTCACACATGCTTTCTTCTCTTTGGGTATTTTCTTTTTAAGCCGACATGGATTGGTCTTATGTCTATATCCCGGTTTCATGAGCGTCGTAGAGACAAATCCTAGTCTTATAGAAGGCGGCACCACATCCAACACTCATATAGGGAGACTCATCAGAAGTGTCCTATAACAAAAACACTTCAACAAAACTATGTTATAAGTCTATTAAGTGCATAATACACAACCTTTGCTATAACATTACAGGTTCCAAGCACCCTTACCTTGGGATGTTTTATTAGTATAAAAACTAATATAAAATATGGTGCTCGCAATCACTACATATAGTGTACTTTAACTCATTGAACTCAAGATTTTAAATTTCAAGTGTTGAGTTGAGTTTCCACTATTGGTGATCTATTGGCTTTAATCCCATCCCCTTTGATGTTTTCCGCACCAAATCCCTTGCAAGTCCTTTAGTCAATGGATCTGCCAAGTTTTGAATAGATCTTACAAAATCAATGGTAATTACTCCATCAGTGAGTAATTGTCTTACATAACTGTGCCTTAAACCAATATGCCTTGATTTGCCATTATAGATATGACTATAAGCTCGTGACAAAGTAGCCTGACTATCACAATGTAGTGATATAGGAGACATAGGTTTAGGCCATATAGGAATTTCCATTAATAAATTCCTTAACCATTCTGCTTCTTTGCTACAAGAAGCCAATGCTACAAACTCTGCCGCCATGGTAGAGTCTGTAATAAGGGTTTGTTTCTTAGAACCCCAGGAGATAGCTCCTCCACCAAGGGTGAAAATCCACCCACTGGTTGACTTGTGATCATCATTATCCGTGATCCAGCTAGCATCTGTATATCCTTCCAATGCCGTAGGATATCCACTATACAATATACCATAATCCATGATCCTTCTTAAATATCTAAGAATTCTGTGTATAGCATTCCAATGAATATGACTAGGGTTATTAGTATATCTACTCATTTTATCCTTTGCATATGCAATGTCAGGTCTAGTGCATGTCATTGCATACATCAAACAACCAATAACTCTAGCATATTCCAATTGATTTACCACTCTACCAGTATTAGGATACAATTTCATGCTAGCATCAAAAGGTGTGCACACAGGTTTGCAATCAAATTGATTAAACCTTTTAAGTACTTTTTCAATGTAATGAGATTGATTAAGAACTAATCCATTCTCATTTCTAACAATTCTAATCCCTAGAATTACATCAGCAATACCTAAGTCTTTCATGTCAAAGCTGGAAGACAAGAAATTCTTAGTATTTTCAATGCTTTCAAAATCAGTTCCAAAAATCAACATGTCATCAACATATAAACATATAATGACTCCTTGATTTTTATGAAACTTACTATATACGCACTTGTCAGAATTATGGATTTTAAATCCATTTGCAACCACAGCTTTATCAAATTTTTCATGCCACTGTTTGGGAGCTTGTTTAAGACCATAGAGGGATTTAATTAATTTACAAACTTTTCGTTCATGATTAGGCATAACAAATCCCTCGGGTTGATGCATATAAATCTCTTCTTCAAGCTCACCATTTAAAAATGCAGTTTTAACATCCATTTGATGAATTTCAAAATTATAAATGGATGCTAATGCAATCAATGTTCTAATGGTAGCAATCCTAGCAACAGGAGCATAAGTATCAAAATAATCCAAACCTTCTTTTTGTTTAAAACCTTTAGCAACTAACCTTGCTTTGAATTTTTCTACAGTTCCATCTACCTTCAATTTTCTTTTAAAAATCCATTTACAACCAATAGGTATGGAACCAGGGGGTAGATCTACTAGTATCCACGTATTATTTCCCATTATAGAATCCATCTCATCATTTATTGCTTCTTTCCAAAATGCAGCATCTTGAGACTTCATAGCCTCTTCATACGTCAAAGGATCTGAATCTACATTAGGTGAAATCATCTTTTGTTTACAAGATGAATCTCTAGATCCTTCAACCAAATACACAATGAAATCTGGTCCAAAAGATTTTTCTTTTCTCATTCTTTTACTCCTTAATTCAGAAGATTCACTTGACTCACCAAATTCATTGTTATTTCTAATAGGTTCCACCATCTTATCATTTATAGATGGAATTGATGTAAACCTATTTTCATAAAATTCTGTATCTCTGGATTCTATAACAGTATTTACCTCAACAAACTTATTAGGTTCAACAACTAAGAACCTATAACCCTTGCTATGTTGAGCATAACCCAAGAAAATACATTCAATGGTTTTTTGTCTTAATTTCCTGATTTTTTGTTCAGATAATCTGACAATAGCCCTGCACCCCCATACCTTAAAATAATTAAGATTGGGTTTTCTTTTCTTCCATAATTCATATGGGGTAACCTTGGATTTCTTTTGTGGTATTCTATTTAATATATAACATGCTGTAAATAACGCTTCACCCCAAAAACTTTTATTAAGCCCGGAATTACAAAGTAAGGTGTTTACCATTTCAACTAAAGTTCTATTTTTCCTTTCAGCAACTCTATTTTGTTGTAGAGTATAAGTAATGGATGTTTCATGAATAATACCTACAGATTCACAATAGGAAGGAAAATGAAATTCTCCTCCTCTATCGGATCTAAGGCATTTAATTCTGGCATCACATTGATTTTCCACTGCTTTGTAAATTTTAAAATTTTCAACTTCATCTTTTGAAAATAAAAGGTAAACATAGCAGAATTTTGAAAAATCATCAATAAAGGTTACAAAATATTTTTACCTCCTCTTGTAGGATTACTATGCATGTCACAAACATCACTATGCACAAGTTGCAATTTTGGAAAAGATTTTTGACAATTTTCGTTTTCAGATAGATTTTACATTTATTAACCATATCATTCACAGAATGTGGAATCAAATTTAAAACAGACATATCATGCAATTTTCTAGTATTAACATGTCCTAATCTATTATGCCACAAAGAAATTGAATTAATCATATAAGCAGAAACATTCACTTATTAACCAAATTGAGTTTGAAAACACCCTCAGACAGATAACCCTTCCCAACAAATGTACCCCATTTGGTAAGCACAAACTGATCTGATTCAAAGACACACTTAAAACCAAATTTATTAAGAAGACCTCCAAACACGAGGTTCTTCCTAATTTTAAGAACATAATAAACATCAGTAAGAATAAAAACATTTCCAGAAGTGAATTCTAGATTCACTATTCCTTTGCCTTTCACAGCAACAGTGGTGGAATTTCCCATGAATAAAATACAGCCATCCTCCACCGTTTCAAAGGTCTTGAATAGACTCCTCTCTTTGCAGACATGCCTTAAAGTTCATGAATCAATCCACCATGAACCATCTTCTTCGAGCATAAAAATATTGGATATCATAGCCACAAACTCTTTCGAGTCGAGTTAGAAGCTTGCTTTTTCTTTTTAAGAAAACAGCAATCTTTCTTAAAGTAGCCTGGCTTACTGCAATGATAACAAGTGAATTTTGTTTCTTATCACGATTCTGGTTCTGGTTTTGGTTCTGGAAATTCGTTCTTTTCTTCTGCTTTTTCTTCTGAAGGGCTTCTTTGAAGAAGAACCTTCCTCCACCATATGCACTTTCGAGGACAGAGACACTTGTTCTTCATTTTCTTTTATCTTCAATTCCTCCTCAATCAAAAATCGGCCTAAGCGATCCTTGATTATCTCCTCTTTTTTGTGTTTCAGAATTTTCTTCTAATCTTTCCAGGAAGGAGGAAGTTTGTCAATGATGGATGAGACAGCAATTTCCCCATCCATCTTCATGTTATGCTAACTAAATTGACTCAAAATATGTAGAATTTCGTTAAATTGTTCAACAATTGGCCTATCATCAACTATTCTATAATTCATGAATTTAGAAGCTAAAAATTTCTTACTTGTAGCATCTTTTAAAAGATACTTAGCCTTGAGTGCATCCCAAACATCTTTGGTAGTCAATTTACTTTGGTAGATGTCGAACAGAGAATCCACCAAAGCATTGCAGATATGACCCTTGCAGATGTAGTCATCTTGCTCCCACTTCATCCTTGTTCCAGTCTCAGCAATTGTCTCGTTCTCACGTGCTACAGGCTTTGGAGTTGTTAGCACATAAGCCACCCTAATTCCGGCAAGGAGGAAATGCATCTTCTTCTGCCACCTTTTGAAGGAAGTTCCATCAAATCGGTCGAGTTTGGTGAAATCAGCAGTAAGTTCTTTCAGGGATTGTGGTGCCATTGAAGTAAAAAATATTTTATTAAGATTGTTATATAAAAAGGAAAATTACAGACAAAGAAAAACACTCCTAAGGTGTGTTACAATGTCACTTTCCTTAAGAAAATATTTGCCCCCACTAGAATTGGTATGCAACAAGGATACAACAAATCTTTCTCCAGGATATAATGGAACCCAGAAACTTCTGTATATTAACTGCATTTTGCATAAACGAAGTTAAAACCCGAAAATACCCTCAGATTTACTATTCCAAAAACAACGACAAAAAAGAAAAGATAATTCATAAAATTTTAAAAAATTCATATAAGGGTATTAAAGAGAATTAAATTATTTGCAGGATTTCAAATTTCAAAAATCAACTGCTGTTTTAAATTTCAAAAAATAAAACTGCTATTTTGAATTTCGAAAATAAACTACTGTAAACTGCTAGATTAAATCTGACCATTAGATTAAATAATTATCCTAATTATTTAATCTCAATCGTTAGATCTATAATTTAATAGATCCAACCACTAGATCTACTTAAGAAGCATCCTGTGGTTTAGATTAAACCACTAGATCAAACGATCTTAATCGTCCAAAAATTAATGGTCATGATTAGATCTAAAATCTCCACTATTTTCAATGTGGGACAACTGTCATTCAATGCTCTTTAAAACCTCATTTAAAATATTCCCCAAGACACAAAATAATATTTATATATATATATTAATTTTGAAAATATTTCAACGTTACACATATATATATCCTTATATATGGAAAATCATGTTCTTTTTCATGATACTCTAATGGTGGCTTGTTACAACTCAAGAACAACAACAATCAAGTTTGTGTTATATTCAAAAAGAATATTTAGCCAAAGTTAAAGTTAGAAATTCTTAATATCACTTAATTACTTAATTATTCATAAAAAAAATCACTTAATTATATATAAATAGTCTTATTAGTACATAATCAATGTGGGACTTAACATTATATATCTAGGGCTGACAATTTAACCCACAACCCGCGAAACCAACACGAACACAATATGTAGTTTAAAATTAAGGTTTACGTTAAATGGATTCGAGTCATAAATGGGTCACTCGTTATAACTCGGTTAACAAACATGCCACATGAGTTAACCCGTTTTTATGGTAAAACTAAAAAAATATCAGGTTCAAGTCATTTGGATCGTGTCAATCAATCTAACATGTCTCGTTAATTAAACGGGTCACATTAGTTGTGTCATGTCGCCGGTTAAATTAGCGTGTCATATTCGGGTTGACATATTTAACCCATTTACGAAATGGTTTGGGTCACCCAAACCCGACATGTAGTGGCAAAGCTAGGAGTAAATCTTTGGAGGTGCCGCTGTTTTATTATTATTATTATATATGATAAAGACAATTTAAAATAGAAATGAAATGTTTTATTACACAATGTGTGTAAGAAAAATAATATCAGAAAAACTTAATAAATATGCACTAATATTGATATGCTAGTAAGATAACACGTAAGTACTAATAAAAAGAAAAGAAAGGAAAAAAAAAAAAAAGGTTAAAGTTGTGCAAAGCCTAAAAACAGATGGTGACAATTTTTTTTTTTTTCTTCTTATTATTTTTTTTGCTTAAAAGCTCAACCCATTTTTAAAGAACTACAAATTTTTCTAACTAAAAACACACAACTTTAAATGCAAAGCCTAAAAACACATGGTCTCCCTTTAGTGATTGTCAACTATTTTTCTATTAGCTTGTTTGGATTGCTATCACTTGACATGTGGTCATGGAAATAAGAACTTCTCAAGACTTCTGTTGCCATTCCACTTTCCCAAAATTCAATCTTCCAGCAACTTCTATTCCAAATTAGACATAGTGATTGGCTATGTTGTATATATCTTATGATAAAATATAAAAATTTATATAATAAATATATAAAAAGTGGAACAAGGAGAGAGAGAAGAGAGAGAGAGAGCAAAAGTATGTAATGGACTACATTGTATTAAGACTAAATTAATGAAGAGTATTACATAGGCTTCTATTTATAGAGAGGTTATGAGTGATGAGCAAGTAACATACTATATTAAGGAAAGGTAAACCTAGTAGGCTAAGGAAACCTTAGAATCTATAAGGAAGTAAATAACCATAGAATAATAAATAACCCTAACAAAATATTCTTAACATTAATATACAATCCTATGAGACATGTAGGAGGAAATCATGGGATTGTTGCCTTGTCTGGATATGCTTGATTTGATTATATTTTGTCTTCTAACAGAAATTACAAGGAAAATAGAGATGAAAGAGAGAGTTTGACTGAGAGGAGAAGAAGAAGATTATTTTTTTTTAGGTGCCGTGTGGAACTTGATAGAAAAAATGTAATTTTTTTTATTTTTAATGTTTGCAGCACCCCCCAAACACCAATGTGGCTCCGCCATTGCCGACATGTCAACGTGTCTTGCCACCCATATATATATATATATATATATATATATATATATATATATTTAGCTGGTATCCACTCAACGTAGGACTTAGCTGGTAAAGACATTATTTGTGCTATACCTAAACAAGATCTGGCAAAATTACAATCGATAATCCACCTAGTTTCACCTAATACCCAATTGACATAAGACTAAACACTAAACGTTTTGATAATCCACCCACTCAATATCAAATTTAAGCATAGCATGGTCTCGATCAGTCGCAAAATCACTTTCATGCATATATGGACCCCACGACAATTTAATTTTGGGATAAGGTAGTACCCATTGATGCAACCAAAATTGAATTAACGCACTGTCGCTAGATGTTGTGCCCATGTGGGGTCTTACTTGATAGGACCTGCCCTAACATTGTTTTTTTTTTCTTTTTAAATTTGTTCATTCTTAATTTGGTGAAGGCAGCTGCTATGGTGTGACTGAGGTACGGTGGTGCGATGTGCCTAGCTAGGTGACATGACGCTGTCACCTGCACTGGACCATATGTCCATATCTTCTTTAAGATCCTTTTATGCTTTACTTTTGATTGAATTTATTTTAGGGCGAAGATGTTGGTGGTTATTAATTGTCTACAACTGCTAGTCGTTAACTGGATTTAGATATATTATATACATGAAAAAACTTTTTTTTTTTTTGGTATTTAAATATATATATAAAAATGCAAAAATTTAGAAATAATAGAGTATTATTATATTACCATAAAAACGATGTATTTTATTTATTTATTTATTTTTAATTCTTTTTTAAAAAGCGGTTAACGGGTATTAGGGTTATTAACCGCTAACCGCCAATTAACCGCACAGGTAGTTAGTGAATTTTACTAAACACTTTTTCACACCCTTTATTTCCATATTTCGATTAGGTTTGATTTTCTTCCAACATTATGCCTATTTATATTTTGCAATATTTTTGACAATTTTTGACATAACTCGCTAATTTAACACGAATTCAATACAAAATTAGTGAGTTGAGATTAGATGTTTTGATTCATTTATTTAAATGGGTCAAGTTATGGTTAACTTATATATTTTTATGTTCATTGTTTGACACCACTCAAACCCACATAACATTTAAGGTTGATAATTTTTGACACAAACTTAATACGCAATTAACTAGCTAGGATTGAAGAGTCTTGTCTACTTAATTAAATAAATAGGATTAAGGTTGATATATATAGTTCTATACTCATGTCTCAACGCAATCTAAACCCAATTTGCAAAAAAGAATCGTCACTTCTAATATTATGAAAATAATAGGTATTTTTTTTCATTATGCTTTGCTTCATGGCATTGGGTATTTTCATTATAGGACAATTTTCCAACAATCTACATAGTTTTTTCATCCCTGCCTAGCCAGTAGCCACTATAGTTTCTTTTTATGAGTAGTGTACTAAAATTCATACTCGTGCGTTGGATTTGGATCGTATTAAGATATGAATATAAGATTATATGAATCAACATTAATATGATTCATTTAAGTAAATAAGTTGAACTCCTTAATTGTAATCCATTAATTTTGTATTGTGCTGCATAAAATTAAAGAAAAAAAAAATGTTCATCACATGGATGAAAAGCTAGCTCTAGAGTCTCAATAATACAGACAAGATGTGATCTATTTAGTTCAAAAGCAACCTTATTAGAGCACCCACTGCAGGCTTTTCAAACACAATTTTTTGTTAGTTTGAAGAGCCAATTTAACAAAAATGCTTAAAAACCTCACTTTTCAGCCTCTTCATTTTAACAAAAAGTTAACATTATGAACAATATTCTTTCATATTTAACATTTACTATTCCCTCTCTACTCTTTAAACAATTATATTTCCTCTCTCTTTCTTTTTTCCTTTCCTTTCTCTACCCTTTCCTCTCTCTGAGCCATTTCTCTCTCAGAACCAACGAGCAGAACCGACCGTCAACGGCGTCTGATTCATCGACGGTGGTCGACGTTCAGTTTCGGCCAGTGTTGTCGACGTCATTTGGTTCATCGACGGTGCTCGACGAGTTGTTAGGGTGCTCTCATCGGTCGATTCTATCTGGTCGGTTCATCTGGTTCGACGGCTACGACAAGAGCTTGGGGTCGCTGCTCATGATTCGGGTCTTTTTTTTGTTTCGATCATGTGCCTTTTCCGTGGGCGGATCTTTGCACAAAGTGGGAGAGTCTGTGGGTTGTCTCGCTGTCGGAGGGAGGGGATCTTTGCAAGGGTGTTTGGGGAGGGGTTTACGGCTACAAGAGTCAAGGCTTAAATCGTTGGTTTGTTGGTGTTGAGAGGTAAAATAAAAACAAAAAAGGTGGGATGATCATGTGCCTTTTCCGGTGGGGGCTGCCGATGATGATTCTGGGACAAGGTCGGGTCAAGAAGATGATCATGCGAAACTCATTGGAGAACATGGGGGAAGAGGGGGAAGAAGGGGTTTTTTTTTAGGGTGCAGCAAAACGGACGTTTTGTTTAGGTTTTTAATATTTTATTTTTTATTATAATATGGGCATTTTAGTAATTTTAACACTCAAAAGTTAGAGAAATAATAAACAAATTTTTAAAAAATAATATTTTAATAAAATAGTGAAAGTGAATTGTTAAAGTAGAGAGATAAAAAGTGTACTCTAAAAAGATGAACCGTTAAAATAACTAAAAGTGTGTTTTTAGTTATTTTGAAGAGAAAAATTTGAAGATGCTGCAGTGAATGCTCTTATCGAACAGCAAGTGTGAGACAGCTTGGAAAGTACTGGAAACGGCCTCACCTGGGATGGTTCCTCCTTACACCAACTTGCTAAATATTTCGGTGGATTTATTCTCCAATTATTCATGCCTAAAAGAGTGGCTGTTCCTGCTTGTTTGAAAATTTGTCAGAACTTTGAAAATCACCATCTATGGCTCACCCATCATTTCCTTTGGTCAAATTTTCATTTAATATAGCATGTTCCTATACACTGTACATCTCACCTGCACTCTATCAGGGCAGTTCCTTCTTGTTTTACATAGAAATTTAGATTATATTCTACCTTTGGCCAAACAAGACTTATGCCTTGATTAATCATGGCTTATTGCTTCTCGTGGTTTTTTTTTTTTTAATCAAATACGGGAAAAGGTTACTTATCTAAAGTGAGGGTGAAAAAAAAAGGAAAAAAATTAAAAATTGTACATGTAAATCAGATAACTGTTAATTTAAACCTATTTAACTGACAAAAAAAAAAAATATCATAAGATGATAGTTTGATGAAATCAATTAATATCATAATTAAGGATCTAGCTTATAAATTGAGTGGTGAAATTTTATCATAATAAATAATTAAAATAATTGAAGAGTTTAGATTTATCATAATAAATGTCAATAAATAAATGAAATAATTGATAAGAGAGAAAATTGATATTTATTATAACAGATCTGAACTTTTTAATTATTTTAACTAAATCTTTACCATTCAATTTTTTAACCGTATGTAAGGAAAATCTCATAATTATTAGTTCATGAAAAAGTGTCAAAAACATTATAGTTCATGGTACAAAAATTAATTATCCCAAATAATTAAAATAGAAAAAATGTGAGTTTTTTTATTCCCAAAAAAAAAGGTAATACATTAAAAGCTAAGGCATTAATTATTCTGACCCTCACAGTACGTCTAAGCTTCCTTTCAATGGCCAATTAAAATAGATATTGCATTTAAATTTAATTAATGTAAGTAAGAAAGATATATAGAGAGAGAGAGAGAGCTAGCATTTCATTTCTCAATATATTGTCACTTTTTTAACCTACTAATATACAAAAAATAAAATAAAAAAATGATCACATTAAAAGCTAAGACATGGCCATCTTCTCTACTTCATCAATCTCATTCTGACCGTTAGATGAACATACTGGAGAGCAAGAGAAAGAAGAGACAGCAGAAGAATAAGACGTTGAATCAGCAGAAGAGGAATTGGTGGTAGCAGCAGCAAGACCAACGAGCAGATCCACAAAAGCTCCGACAATAAACCCATGGTTTTTCTTCCGGTTGACCCGCAAATACCACCCGAGAAGCTCCTCCAAGCACTCCCATTCTTTCAGCCCATGAGACTCCACCATCTCCTCCATAGACCGCCGGAAATCGACGTACGGATCCTCCGACTCCATCGCCAACAACACGCTCTCTTTGAACGGAAACCCGCCGGCTTTCGCCTTCTCTAGAATCGAGCTAGTGTCGCCGGGCTCGAAGAACAGCCTCTCCGACCGCACCCCACGTACCACCATCTCCAACGACTCGCCCCCTAAGTCGTCCGACTCAGCTGAGTCGTGGCTCGCCGACTCGGACGAGTTCGTGAACCATGACGTCGACTCGGGCGTTTCTGCTTCGACCACCACCCCATCAAAGAAAACCGAGTTGACTGTCTTGAACATGTCGTCGTCGCCACCTCTGAAAGACAGAGTCTTGGGGTGGTTACACAACGGCCATTGCCATGGCTGCTGCAGCTTTGTTTCCTTGTTCTTAAACAGAGAAGGCAGCTTCATGATGTTCTTGACCATTTGGATCTGCCGGAAAGAGGCAGCAGATAATAATGTGGTTTTTTTTTTTTTCCTTGAATGGTTTTTTGGGATTGTGGAATAATATGTTGGTCTGTTTCCTTTAAGAGATGGTATTAATGGGATTCGGAAGGGGGTTTTCAATGTGATATTTAAAGGAGAGGTCAGAGACTCAGAGGTGATAGGAAGTAAGGGAAGATGGAGGAAATGGGACAGGTAGTGGCTTTTTCTTGTGTGCAGTCAATTGTTGGTTTGGAGAATTTAATGTTATTTAATGCCCCCTCACACCAACTGAAAATAACTGTGTTTTTATTTTTATTTTTTCACCATAAGTTATTCAAAATAATAATAATAATAAATAAATAAATTGTGAAATTTTTTTTTATTACTAATTATGTCACAATTTTTCATTATTTATTCACCAACTAACCTCTAATGCATATAATATGACAACTAAAGCTATCAATTTGTAAAATTGACTTTATAAGCTTTGATAATTTGATACAGACGGTTTCATTTTATAAAAAACATAGAAGAAGACTTAATTAGGCGTTCCAACGAGTCTTTTGAGTAAACTTCATATGTGACTCTAAAGAGTCTCTGTTGGAGTGGCATTTGTTCAAAGTCTGAACGACGTATTTAGAACTAAGACTAAATAAAGCAACTGAGCCATTAATTTGGTTCCTGCCACAATCGAAACTCGTCCGAATGAATAGTAAGTTTGAGACGTTCGGTTGGAGCTCGTCTGACTAAGAATATTTATAGCAGTTTCATCGCGATTCTTGTCCAAACTAGTTAGTACTTAATAGTCTCGTTCGAATGAGACCACACAATTTGGTGTTTTAATTACGTGTTTTAGCAGGGTTACAACTATATTTTCTATATAAACCTAATAAAGATGGCCTTGGCAACAATTTACGCTTTTTTTAATTGCTCTCAATATTCATTAATAAATATTCGAAGGTTGAATTTTTCTTCTATATTAACTCAATTTTTTGATTTAATTTTTAGTTTTGGAAAGAATAGTGGATTGTGTATTGTTTTCTTTTGCGACTCACTACATCAATTTTTTTTTATTTAATTTTAATTTTGTTTGTTTCTTTTTCCATGCAAGTAAAGTAACAAGTAAGACTCCGTTGATGTTGATCGGTTGATGTCGAAAGTTGTAGCTATATATCATGAACCGTCGGTCTTGACATCCCATAGCTTAGTCAAAATCAAAGGATGAGATTTTGAACTCTTTGAAAGATTTTTTGAGTAATGCTAAGGCCTAGTAGCTCGTTAGCACGTTTTTCATGTGATTGGAGGCATGTCAGCCGTTAAAAAAATGTAGTAGATTCTAATCACATGTTAACAAATTATAACAAAGTTGTAGATGTAGCAATTTTTCAGAATTTTTATCACTAATGGAGGAGATAGTGTCCAACTAGTTTATTAATGGGTTTTAAGGGATTCTTCTATTCATTCCAAATAACCTAAGATAAAATAAAGTAAAATAACCAAACCAGCATTACCAAAACATTTGTAGAAACAAGTTATATTAACCTGATCAATATTACAAATTGAGATATCACGCTTTATGAAGTGAAGGTCAATAGATGAAATTTTTTTTCTTTCATTTCTTTGTGTAGACATATGTCAAAAAAAGAACATAATTACAAATTTCCGGACTGAATAACATAAACAATGACAAACCATAGTGAAACATTTCACTATTTGTTTGTGCATATGTTTTGGACATTACACAGGCTCTTGTACCTCTTGATGAGTCTCTTTATTTCCCAATTTTAAATGGCTTTGCCCTTGGACCCTGTTTTGCTTATTGAAGCAATTGGAAAGGACACAAATTGGCGTTTTTCAAGTTAACCTTTTATTATTATTATTGTTATTATTATCTCTTTGATTTTGACAACAAAGTTAACAACATTCCAAGACATAAATCACTTAATTAAAATAGCTTTCATTTTCTTATCTCAAGAAAAAAGAAAAAAATACCCTCTAAAAAAATATTACCAAATGGAACCATAATTTTCTTGGGGAAAAAAAAAAAATAAAATAAAGAAATCATGAAGAGGCATTGCATACTTCATGTGAGTGACTTAAGAGAGGTTACCGTTGAGTCACACACACTTGTCCTTGCCCATGTATTTATGAAGAGTCGATTGAGACCTCAAGTGGGGCTCGCATTGATAAGGTACTTGCTTCTGTCGAACCTTCTTTTAGATTCCCACATTAAAAATCAAAAAGGATAAATGTTATTTAGCATATTATTAATTATATGATTGTTGTACAATATAATATAAATAATGTGGTTGTAAAAATCAATAATTAATTTATATTTTTACAAAGTTTTTGCTGATTTGAAGACTGATTTTTACTATCACGTACATAATCTCAATTACATACTCGTATAATAGTTTACTAAATAATAGCATATTACGATATGTCTTAAAAATAGTGAAATGTCGTTGAAACTCCATGAACATAGTCTTTAGTAATGAACCACGCAAATCTCTATGTTTTGTTTATTTTTGCTTTCTTCTTAATTTTTGCTTCTCGCCAATTCTGAAAAATTGGATAGATTTTCTAACACAGTAATCATACATAAAAATAGTCATTATAGAAGAGCTAATTTTACTTTCGCATTGTATAATCTCATCCATTGTTGGATAATGATGTAACATTCTATTGCTCATAATTTAATCCAACATTTTAGAAGGTGTCATGTGGCGCCACTGTCGAATTCTTGTGGCTCTTAATTTTTAGGCTTTTGTCAAAAAAATATTTTTTAACTTAAAAACTCTATTTTTTAAACGCAATTCCAAACATGTTTTTAAAAGTCTATTGCAAGTGTTTACATCTGCTACTTAAAAAATTTCATTTATAGGGATACAATTTACTTATAAGAAAAGCATGAGGTGAAGTGAGCTAAGAAAAAGTTATCAAATCTCATGGATTTGATTACCAATAGATATAGTAAATACTTAATAAGAAAATGGGCATTTTTTACATTAATCCCTTAGTCAACACATCAAAACATATCACACCTCAAATGTTTGTTTGTTTTTTCAATTTTTCTTCAAAAATGTGAAATTGATCATTCCGTTAGTTTTCAATCCAAAATTGTATTGCCCGTTAGTGTCACATCCGCATTATTGTTACATCACGTTAAAATCATAATATTTCTATAATTTATTAATTTTACTAAAAAGATAAAATCTTTAAAAACAAAAAATGTTTTTTAAAAAATTGAAATGGTGACTAACGATAGAGCTGCCACCGCTATGGCAACCCTATGGGGTGGCAGCTGGCAACTTCAAATCCCCCCATGGAGTGGCCGCAAACACCTTTAGCCTAGGGGTGACAACTCCACCGCTATGGCAACCCTATGGGGTTGCAGCTGTGTAGTGACCCAAATATTTATCTAAACATAAGTGGCTTAGTTAAAGGGTTAATTTGGACTTTGGGTCACTAGGATCAGTCAAAAGGGCATTTTGAGAAATTGGACTTCTGGACCGGACATATGTTAGGGTTGGCGGATGTACACCCCTATCTTTTAATGCGGATGTATGCTGAAACACCGGACATACGCCGTTGTCTCAGAAAAGGGATGTACGGTAGTCCCCACCGACGTCCCACGACGAAAGTACAACCATACTGTGAATAGTAGTACAAGAGACGACGCCGCTGAAATACCCTCCAGGTAATACCTAGACGTACGAGACAGCCTTTGGACCTTGTGAAAAGGTACTGGACATACACCACTTTGGCCAGATCTTCACTGCTTTCTGGACCTATAAATACCCCTTCACCCCCTCACCAATTTCACACCAAATCCGCCCCTCAACTCCTCTCTTCGCCCCTAGGCTGCCAGTAGGCCATTTCGTGAGTGTTTGTGAGGTTTTGGTTCTGCCAAAGGAATGAACTCTTGAGGTTTTACTTCAAGGAGGTAACGCTCGGTTTCCTTAGCTTTTTAATATGTTGTTATACTGCTCGATTATAGTTCTATGTTGCTAGTGGTAGTCGTTAGCTTAGTTATGCTTTTATCTTGCTTAGGCTAGCGTTTTGTTAAGCTTAGCATTGTTGTCTTCGCATGGAGGTTATAATCTGTGTTAGGAGGCCTTAGGAAGCCTTGTTGACCTTAGGAGTCGGAGAATAGGTGGACAGTGGAGAGAAAATGAGGTTCTCCCTGAAAGACGTCAGAGTGGACGTTCGTTCTCGTGACCGGACTTCCACGGCCCGTCGTGGCTCAGCGGATGTACGGCCTCGGGCCGGACGTACGGCTAAAGTGTGGCAGGGAAACCCTATTTTCACTAACCGTCCCATAACTCTTGTTTTCTTGTTATAGAGTTGTGCTTTAATAGAAGTAGAATTGATGATAGGTTTTTTCTCAGTATTCGAGGTTATGGAGCCTCAAGAGAATTACATGGAGGAGCTTTATGGCCCGGGTGAGTACAAACTCACATGGATGCTTTGTTGTTACTTTTTCTGCATTGCACGTATTTTGTATATATCAAACATGCATGTTTTACAACTCTCATGAAATACATTTTGAAACTATGGAGAACTCTCTTTTGTGAAAACGTATGTCTGTTAACAAGATAATAATAAGACTTATAAACTGTACATGTAAAAGACTGATAAAACTAATTGCATCGTAAGACATAGTACACCGGTATGTGCAGTAGTAATGGCCATCATCTTACTATACGAGTTAGCTTTATGGTCAGTGTGCGTGTGTGGGGGCTTTGGATCCAATAACTCGTGACCAATGATATAACCATTCCTAATGGATGGTCACTATAGGACGGATGTCATTAGCGGTGTGGGCCACTCGGGATTAAACTCGATCGTGTCGCTAGCGTTACATACGGTATGTTTCGTGCAATGGTTGGGGCACCGGCGTTGTACTACAGGTCCCTCGGGACAGCATCAACCTTGCTGAGAATGGGTAATATCTCGGGTAGACCATATTGTTTAACGATTATTGTTACTCATGATTATAAGCATATATTACCTATATATATATCACCTGCATGATAACTATCATCTCATAATATTGCATGTGTTTTATAAGTAAAAGAATCTACAAATTAATGGCGGGTACGTCATGCGAATTTCTACTCACTAAGTCATCGGACTTATCTTTGTATTATTTTCCTTTTTTCTTCATATATACGATTATGCCGTGAAGCATCCAGTTCTTGTAGAGGATTCGATCCAAGAGATGCTTGAGGACTTATTGCAAGCTTATGCGGGTATCCATGGTAACTAGTACTTTTGAGTTATGTTGTAGACATTAGGGCTTGATGCATGCTTGCTTGCATATTAAGGATTAGCATAGATCCCTTGTACTGACGTATATAGTATGATTTTCGCTGCTTTGATGATTTGTGGTTAGATGCTCTGGTTATACTGATTTATGTTTACAGTACTTTATTACTTCTGCTACTTAGTATCCTCTGTTTTCGAGGAGTAGAGGTCCCGGAGGTCTTGTTCGGAGTGGAACAAGGCTGGGAGACGAACCGTTGAATTAATTACAAGTTAATTAATTCTCGGGGCATTACAAGCTGGCAACTTCAAATCCCCCCATGGAGTGGCCGCAAACACCTTTAGCCTAGGGGTGTGATGTAGACCGAGATGCTTGGGACTACATGAAGAAGAAAGGGAGAGATGTTGAAGTGGAACCACCCCGGAGGATGACGACACGCTCCGGACTGTGGCTGCAATAGAGGACCGAAATGTAAGTCTCGAGGCGTGAACGATCGCAGAGTGACCTGTGATCGATCGCAGAATTCGTGCCAATAGTCCCACGGCTACTGATGAAGTGAATGCTGTTGGCAAACGGTCACATGATCGTTCGCAGAAGTGGCGTCTAACGCTTGGAAGCTACTGAGGAAGCGACCGTTGGCAGGGTTTGTGCGCCTAGCTGCGAACGATCGCCCCCGTGTTGCGATCGTTCGCTCATGGGTCCTATGTTATATTTTTCACGTCTTTCCATTATTAAACCGCCCTAAGTTTATTTATTTGAGTTGTATTAGGGTTTAGGAGTCTTGATTCCGCACTTCTTTAGTCTTGAGGCTATATATACATGTATATAGCCTCCAAAGAACCTACTTCTTGATTATTGTTTTCCCAGTTTACTTAATAAGATTTCTCACAATTGAGAATTCTTTTATATTTTTTCTTTGATTCATAGATAGACTCTGTTTATTAGAGAAGAGTTCTTAGATTCTTGATAGACTCGAGATCCAAAATCTATTTATCCCTCTTCTTGTGTTATTTTTTTGCTTCCGTTACGTTTCAAGTTGCATTAGGGTGACAACTCCACCGCTGATCACATTTTCATTTTCTTTTCCATTTTTAATTTATTTTAAATATTTTTTTATTTTTTTAATTAAAAATTATTATTTTATTGTGATGTAGCAACAGTATTGACATGGCAAATTTCGGACAAAACCAACTGAAGAATATATTGCACCTTTTACATACACTTTGGCTATTAATAAAAATAAAAATATTAAGGTGTAATTTATTTTGGTGCGTCAACGGAGAGATTCATCTCAAAAATTTCTTAATAAAATCAGCCCAAATATAGAAAATAGACATTGTTTTTCAAACCATTTTCTTTCTTACTCTTATTTACTGTTTTCTAGACAAAAATATTATCAAATAATCCAAGATACAAAATATTTAAAATGTTTTCACATTTATGTTACATCAAAATACTTAAAAAAAAAAAAAAAAAAAATTTAACTGCCCAAAATATCAGTTTCTAAAACACACTAATATATTCTAACATCCCAATTCTTATATATATAGTCTTTGGGTACATGAATGTTGACACCAATATGAATTATGAGAGGCCGCAATCTGACATGTTAGCATCACAATCTAATATTTTTTTATAGAAATGAATTGCCGAATCATAATAAAATAAAATAAAAAGTAAGTGATATAATATCTACACTACATTAGTTAGGTTGGGATGATACTTCTAGATTTTATTTTTATCAACATGAAAATATGTAAAATAATTTTCCTATTAATACAATGAAATCTTTCTAGCTTGCCAATTTTTTTTTTTAAAAATTGATACAATGTCTAGCTTCTTTAATTTATTGAGTTACAGTCTCACTAACCTAGGTTTGCATTTCTTTCACTGCAACATATATAATAGGGACTACCACAGTAAGTGCGTGTTAAAAAAATTGATTTATATAATATTTTTTATTAGTTTAAATTTTTAAAATAAAGAATAATTTAACTTAATATTATAGCTGTTGTCCTGGGATTGAACATGAACTTTACAAGTTATCCTCCACTTTAATTAAAATAGTTCATGTGTTGTTTGGTTCCACTAGTGAGATAGAGTCAGTTTAACCCTCATTTTAATTAAATTAATCTAATATGTTCAAATATTAACTTAAATAATTAAATTAATAATTTTCTATCAATTTAATTTTTGGGAAAACTTCACTAACCCTCCTTGAAGTTTGGCCATTTTTTCAAACACCCCCCTAACATTCAAAAATTCTCACTTACCCCCCTTGAACTTTAAAAAATTCTCACTTACCCTCATCCGTACAAATTAGGGTACACAATTTTTAAAAAAGACCAAAATACCCATGATTTCCATTTTTTTTTTAAATAAAAAAAAACATTTTGGAAGTTGACATTTTAAATAGTGAATTTTAAACGGTGACTTTTGTATAAAATTCAAATTTTCATATATTTTTTTATTTTTTTAAATAAAAAACAGAGGTATTTTGGTCTTTTTTTAAAAATTAGGGCACAGATGTTTCAACTTGAGAGCAATTGAAAGTTCATGGGGGATAAGTGAGAATTTTTGAATGTTAGGGGGTGTTTGAAAAAATGGCCAAACTTCAATGGAGGTTAGTGAAGTTATCCCTTAATTTTTTTATGGATTACACGGGTCAAAGCAAAGGGTGGCACGTGTTGCACGCGCGCGGCAAGGAGGTGCATGGAGTGTACACGTGGAAGCGGATGGCATCAGCTGAAACAAAAGAGATTGGTAAAGGCAAAGAGGTGGCGTGTGTGTTGAGAAGGAGAAAAAAACCCTTAGAATTAAGTGGCGCGTGACGCACACATTGCATGACACAATTATATAATATATTGATTGGTGCACCCTCACAATTATAAATGTTATGCTCCGTTATATTAGATTTGTCTAATAACCTAATATTTTAGGAAAAATATAATTAAACCCTTCAAACTACCAATCATTTTCATTTTAGCCACCTAATATTCAAAAAGTGATAAAATAGTTGCTCTCAAATGACCAAATAGTTGCAAAAGGGTATTTTAGTAATTTAACCTTGTCAAAACGACGTAGTATTGAATTTTTCATTCAATTTGACGGTAATAACTAACGGAGTAACCAAATTGTAATTGTTTGATAGTTTGAGGGGTTACTTTTTTACTTTTTGAACATTATGGGGTTAAAATGAAAATGACTGGTAGTTTGGAGGGTTAAATTATATTTGTTTTCCTTCTCTTTTTTTTTTGGTGAATTTATGTTACTTAACTATCGGACATCCAATATCCATGCATGGCTGGAGATATTGCTGCAACCATTAGATAATATATAAGAAGGTGACGTCTACCAATATTTAATCAAGTTGGCTCCTAGCACGGAATTATCTTCTGCACTTGGGACCTCTATGCCCTACAACACCTATCGTTGCTGAGAAATGTCTCTGTTCCAGTTGGTACCAATGTTTGTGAATTGCTCGTGACTTCATGTGGATGGTCCTAACATATATGGTCCTTTTTTTTTTTTTTTAATTTATGAAGGTGACTTAGTGGGGTACTTTCCCATAGAGTTAGTTGATCGGAATCATGGAGAATGCCAAAAAATGGTGGAGCCTCGTAGCATATGAAAGACAAATCATAACAGATAATTTAGCAGCTATTGTTTTGTCACAGAGCGACGTGGAAGTTGTTGTCAGAGGATGAGCTTTCTGCTCATGGACAAACCTCATTAAACACCATGTGCATGCACACTGTTAATTAATATGTCAAATTTTTATTAAAAAATGAGAATAATTACTTCTTAATTTCATAAATATATGTATATATCTTTTTATTAGAGATTAGATATCTTGTTTAACACACCTTATAAATAGGATATATTATAATACAATATGTTTAATTATGTCGGTCGACCAGTAAAGAAGTTATATTTTTCTCTCCTCTCAATTAAACTACTGTTTTTGTATCTTACTTTATATTTTATCAGAGCTGGTTAACTCTCATCAATTGTATGAATTTAGTTAGTAAAGGATCCTTCGATATATCCCCTGCCATGTTAAATCACCTATTATTTTAAAACTTGATGAATTTTATTATTTAATATATATTTTAACACTACTCTCCAGGGAAACGGAATGGAGATGATCCATTTAAGCAAAAAGATGTAAAAAATGAGACCAAATTAATTGTCCTTTCTCATCTTTTACAATTTTGACAATTTTATCCCACTAATTTGCCTAAATGGTCATCGATTTCAAATGAAATGGAGATGATTCAAAAAATGGTCTTTTCATTTGATCATCTTGAATTGAGAGGGCATACGTGTTCCTTGAACGTGACTCCCTCTTAATAAAGTAAGGCAATGATCATCTTCATTTCATTTGAATTGAAAATTTAAGTTGGTACATTTAAGTATGTACATTATGTCAATATTGACACGTATTTAAAAAAAAATTAAATAATGTGTTATAATGCACAATATTAGATGCACAAACTTTAAATTTCAACAATGAAATTATTATTTTTGTTTATTTCATTTGAAATAGAGAAGATCATATTTCTAATAGGAGAAATGCTACGTTACTCCAATTTCTTTATATAATTTTTTTCACACGCATAGAAGGCTTTCAAAATTCCCATTGAATAAAAATCTAATAAAGATCCATCTCATATCTAATGGTGGTTTTAAAAGCCACCTATAGGTTTGAAAAAAATTATATAAAGAAGAAGTAAGTATAACATTATTCTTCTAATTATAATAAAAGAGGTTCAACATGGTGATAGATCATAGTTGAAAACTCTACAACATTAAATTACTAGCTATCCTTAAACTTTAAACTAAAAAAAAAAATCATTTAATTTATAGTCTACATGCTGGGAATTAGGTTTAGGAATGAAAAGCATGTCATCGTTCGATCTGTAGCTTATGACAGCTGCATGTGGCACAAAAAACGAAGAGGAACTGGGGTACCCTAGCCTCGGCATGGGCAGCTTGAGCTAGAGTACTGTTGAGTCCTTAAGACGTGCGCCAAGAGAAACTAAAATAGTTTTGTATTTTTTTGCATAATTCCCTGTTAGGATTGATTGATGAGCATCTAAGAAAGATGTGATTTCATTTTCATAGGACTGTTGTTCGTTTGGCAGGCTGTTCCATCGTAGACCGTAGCAGTAATTTACAGAGAGTTTCAAACTTTGTTTCATTCTTTGGAAGTTTCCTTTCAATTGAAGCTCTACAAATAAGGCTTTCAAGCTTTGTCCCACTAATTCCCACACAACTTCACCATTTCCTAATCTTCAGGAAGGAATTCTTAGATGGTACATTGATACGTGTCATCCACACAACACAATTGAATCTTCAAACAATGTTGATAGCCGCCGCCCCCAAAAAAAAAAAAGAACGAACGAGTACTTAGTTCAAGTATTAATTCAATTATTAAACTCAACTATTTTTATTGGTAATTAAGTTTTATTTTTTGTTTTTATTAGTTGTGAATTATTATAATATCATGAAAGAAGTACAAAATTCAAACCCTAAAAGTCCTCTCTTTCAATTCTCTCTCTTAAAAAAAAAAAAAAAATCCTTGCAAAAACCTTTATGTTTTCAGGTAAATCTGACCGACCTTTACCTCTGCTCTTCTAGCTCTCTTTTAGTGAAGTCTTCGATCTACTACAAAGAAAACTCTAAATCCAAATCTCAACCGCAAGATACAGTGACTTTTGCAGCTTGAATGAATCTAAGAACCTTTCGGATGCCGTCCATTAACAATCTAAAATTTTCACCATGAGCTGCTACAACTAGCAGTATTGGCGACATTCCTACATCCTCCTTCCATCTTAAGGATCCTCTGTGTCTCCGAGGCAGTAGAATGTATTATTTTGATCGTAAAAAATCCACGTTTTAACTCCTACTTTGATAAATATTTTATATGCAGAGTCTTACTTATTGAGAGAGTCAAAACTCATGCGCGAGAAAGAGCGTTCAAATATTAATTATTTACTATTAAACTAATAAAATAGTATATATACTAAAAAACAATTTTGTTGCATTGCTAATGGAGTATATAGGATCCTCTCCATTTATATTAGATTTCTACAATATAGCACTATATACACTTTTAAATACTATAAAATATAATCTAGACCGTCAAATAATTCCTCTGCATTTCAATTGAAATGAAAAAATCTTATCCCATATATTACCCTAAGATGCATGTTTGTATCTAAATTTAATATCATGAGAAAATGTGAAAGTCTAGCTATATCGATCTCAAGGTGGTTCAATGAATTTAGAGATCCTTAGGTTACAAATAATAATAATAATAAATTAAATAAAATTAAAGAGATCCTTTGGTGGGAATCTGTAGATCTATGTCTTCCAAAGTATGAGTTATTGGATAGAAAATGGTTGCAACTGCACTGCTTTGTCTCCTGTCTACCATATTCATGATTGGCTGATCGAGCAACGTACCTATCAAATTACGTGGATGCACATGCGCTGACTTCTCTCATTGCGGCCTTAAACTAGGCTTTAACAACATGCAATATTTCTTAGAGTAGTTTTAATAATTTTTTTTAAAGCATTAATAAAAAATTTAAAATATAAAATAGTCACCAAATAATTAAAATTATTTTTACATTTCTCTATTCACAATAAAAAAAAAATACAATTTTAAAATTTCAATGATATTTATTTTTAACGTCTCTTAATTTCTTATTCATAAGCTACAACTCATTGTTCTGGGTTTTTATTAATAAAAAGTAAATGAAAGAATGTTCTAATTGAAAACATTTATTTTAATATTATGTTAAATTATTTTTTATATATTTTAAAAGCTTAAATTACTAATATATATATATATTAATATTCTGGCACAACTCTATCCTACATCACATCCTATATATTCTCTGACAGAATATATTTTATCTCGAATTTCTTAGTCTAAAAAATATGTATAAGAAAAACATATTCTTACAAATTATTCAATGAAAATGGAAACCCCAACCACCAAGCAGTAAAAGAGCAACATGGGAACCCTCTATCACTTATTAAAAATTGGGTCCATGATGCCTAATGAACTCCAAGAACATGCCTATATATTTATGACTGAATGGTTCTCGACATGTCTTTATCCATATATGTCAAATTCTCTCAATAGCTATTAATGTGTTTCGAAGGGTTTTTTTCTTTTTCTTTATTTGAAAAATTATTTTGATTTGACGTATTTTTATATTTTTTTGTTATTTGTTAATATATTTGTCTTGAAAATAAAAACAAAAATATAAACAAACACGCACGAGGTTTGGGGACCTTCTCCATTGATTTTCACATGTTTTATTCTTCCAATTTTAATTTTTAATTTTTATTGGCCTTGTTCAAAGTATATATTTAAGTCAATGTTTGTTGAACTAACTTTTCATAATAAGAAAAGGAATAATCATCATACATCATGTTTAATCTTTGTGAAAAAGGGTACATGGAAAGAAGATGGAAGATTCAGTAGCCATGAGATTTGTTTGTTAATGTTTTTTCATTTTTCCTTTTTATTTTATGTTTTTAAATAAAAATAGTAACAAACAATTCAAAATACTCAAAATTTCATTTATTTTTGCATCACATGAGATTATTTTTTGGAAAAACTTTACAAAATCTTCCTAAACTTTCACTCGCGCATTTTGACATTACCCCCAAAATTTAGTAACTATCAAGTAAGGGTATTTCAATTTCTTTCAATTACTAGGTTATGTTAGGATTTTTTTGTTAAATCTTGTCAAAAAAATTTGAAATACTATATATATATATATATATATATATATATATTGCAAATATGTTGCAAAAATATTGCAATTTTTTTAATAAAAAAATAAATGCATGAATCTTTACAATTTTTTATTTTATTTTTCATAATAAAAACAGAAATATTTTGGAAATTTTGACAAGGTTTAATGGAAAATCTTATCAAAATAGAGTAATTATAAGAAATTAAAAATTCGATACCTTTAGTTGAGAGATTTTGAATTTTGGGTTGGGTAATTTTAGGAAAGTTTAGGAGGATTTTATGATGTTTTCCATAATTTTTCAAAAAAAAAAAATCATGTCGAAAGCACTAACAAACAGTACTTGAATTTTTCTTTTAAACAAAATAAGGATCATGATCCAGATTTTTTAGTCATAATGCACAGTAGAGGATCATGTTTGGTCAACATCAGCAAACCCAGCAAAGAATATATAAACAGCAAAGAATATTCAATCATGAAGCATTGTACTCTTTTGCCAGCGATTCTTAAGGCTCCACACATGGTTGCGAAGAACATATATATGGAGGAAGAAAGAGGAATTGTCGCAAGAATGTTCACTGTTTTAATTCTTCTTCTTATTTTATCTCTTTGGAAGAAGGAGACTTGAAAACAGTTTTATATTTATAAAGGCAACTTCAATATGTCTGCGGAAGAAGACAAAGGAGTACGAATATTGCATTAATTTTTCTTAATTAGTTTCTTTGGTTGAATGTTTAAGCTTGATTTTTCGTTAGGAAACATGATGTCTCTAACAAATGCCAAGTCAAAGTCTCACCTCTTATTCATTATTATTATTATTTTATTTTCTTAAACTTTGAGTGATTTTTAACATGATATAAAAAAATGTTCTAACTTAGAATTTTGCCTCTGTAATTTACCTATCATTTTAGTTAAAATATTTTATAAGTATTCGGCCTTACTTATTGAGTGAGGATTATTAAGTTTGATATCACCTTATTCGTTATCTTTTACTATCTTAAACTCTTAGAATAATCCATGCATGCATGGTACCAAAAAAGACATCTTGATTTCAAATTTTGTCCCTCTAATTTACCTCTTATTTTATTTAAAATATTTTATATGTTCGGTCTTACTTATTGAGTGAAAATTTGATCCCATATGTGAAAGAGAGTGTTTAAATATAAATTAAAAATAATTAAAATTCATAAATTTTTTTAACCACTTTTTGGATGAATAATGATTTATCAGTCTCTCTTTTTTTTTACAAAAAATTAAGGGTTAAAAACAAACCCCTGCCTTAGAAAACCATTTGATTAACTAAAAGGAATAATTAATTAATTAGTGCATAATAAAAGTGGAAATAAAGATATATATTGGCTCTCATCCTCTTGTGTTACTCTCTATTATTTCATTTGATAGGGACCCACTATTAGGATTAATAGCTATTCCCATAAGAATAATATGGGAATAACTATTTTCTTACCTCTAAAAAATGAGAGCAATAGCTACTACAGAAAATTTTCAAGGAAACTTTGAATTGCTTGATACATTCCAAGGGTACTCATTTCACTCTCTTTGCACAGAGAGAAAAAAATTAAAAAAAAACATTAAAAAATAAAAATAAAAATAAAAAGGTCCTCAGTTGCTTGTATTGGAATCAATTAGAGACCAATAATCAATTGTTATGTACAAACAAACATGGAAATAGGGGTTCAAGGCATCCTTGATCAGTCAAAATGCTTTCACAGCAGATCTAACTACATCAGACCTCGCAACTTTCATATGGAGGGAACACCAATCAATTGTATCATCTTAGGCGAAGACTAGGCATGAGTTGCATTGTCTACAACTTCAACTACATGGTTTAAATCCATGATCTGTGCCTCAAATCATCATCAACATCATAATGATCCTCATCAACATCAGTTCTACCAGTGAAATACACATTGTTGTCGTCACTATTGTCGGATTCATCATCGGTGTCTATATTGGAATTAACATCTGAAGTATGCCGCGAGTTCCAATCAGGAGGAAAGGTCTTCTGCAAGGCTTCTGTAAGCTCCCCACCTGTCCTCTCAATCTTGCGTAAGCACTTCGACCAGTGAACCGCAGTCCCCATATCAAAAGTCAACCCACATTCTACCATCTCTCTACAAATAGACAAAACTCCAGAATAAATGTAAGCTTCAGCAACAGTAGCCCTTGACAGCAGAGATGTCATCAGGCAATGATATACAGCTTTGTCCGGCTTCAATCCAGCCGACTTCATCTGCTCAAAGCATCTCAAAGCCTTCTCTGGAAGAGAAGCACGTGCCCAACCATGTATTAATGTGGTGTAGGTTTTAAGATTTGGCTTCACCCCTAAAGCTTCCATTTCCTTAATTGTTTGCATAGCTCTCTGGAAAATCAGAAATATTCCAATTATAAGATGGAACTGCGACTGAGGCATGAAAATTGAAATAAAATCATTCAATTTTAGAGTTCCTGCACCATCTAAAACTACGATTTTTCTAGCTGAAACAATGTCAGCAACAGAACGAGAAAAACAACCGATTGGTGTTATCAAAATGAGAGCTTTTGCTGAAATGATTCTCAGACAAGACAACTGAAATTATTTCTTTTATGTTCCAACATTTTCTTACATTTCTTCTTTTCATTGGTAAGATACACATGTACCTACTAGGCCTTTGAATCCACAACTTCACCCTCCATCAAGGAATTGTCATTTAAGTAGAGCTCGATGCTCGTCTAACACAAAACAAGCATCTATGGAATAAAACCATCATTTGTACGACATAGCAAGAGATACAATGTGGCCTGACAAATAAAAATTTGGTTTGCAGCGAAATCCTAAAGACAAGAAGCAACAAAAAGCACTCTCTAAAGCAATGATTAGGAAGGAAATTAAGTTCTTTGTAATGATTTGTGGAAGAAGATTTTTCATCTCCAAAAACCCAACAAAATCCAAAGTGAGATTACTACCATTAAGTGTCTAAACACAATAAATGAACTACAGAATAACAAAGTGAACTCATTCCACATGCTTCACAAATTAAAATAAATTTTTTCTGTCTTATGGGTTTCCAACTGCCCCTAGTAACTGCTCTTTTCCAATAATTTAATGGGAAACAGACAGTAATGAATGATGATACATACCTGCATGTCTCCAGCCTTGCAACAAGCATTTACGAACGATGTGTAAGTATGGATATCAGGTTGAACCCCTTCCCGTTTCATTTGTTGCATCAGATCTGCAGCCTCCCAAACATCACCTCTTCGAGCCCATCTACGTGGGGAAAGAACAAAATTATCACAAGCATCAAATGCGAACACACAAACAACAAATTAAAAGGAATATTAAAATTGTTAAAACACTACTTATCTCAAAAGCTTAAACTTATATGAAATGATGAATTTAATCATTTAATCAATATGTTTCTTACATGGACTCAAACTCCTCATCAAGTGAAACCCCAAATATGAAATACTTAACTGAAATACAAGGTAAACCCTGGAGCTAAGGTTTGAAATTAGGACTTTTACCTTGATACCATATCAAATCACTACTTACCCAAAAAGTCTAAGCGTATAATAAAGAGTGAATTGAACCTTTAACAACTATTATGATAAAATAAAATGATCAAATAAGTTGAACATATATCCTGAAGAACAAATTAGAAAGTTAAGTCCAATGAAAGAGATTAAAGTGAAAATTATGAGTATACTGTTGCACTTCCAAGATTATAGACAATTCATACCCATCAATTAATATGTTGTACACAAAGGTGTTTTCGGAATCTTTTGAGCACTCATTTCTTTTACTGCTAAAGCACTCTGCATTCTGCCTGACTTGCAACATGCCTTCAGCAACGCCTCATATGTATAAACGTCAAGCTCCAACCCTTCATTCCTCAATTTTAAAAATACTCAAATGCTTTTCCAGTATCTCCCAATGATGCATAACCATGCATGATAGTTGTATATGTATGCTCATTTGGACGTACGGCTGCTAGTGTCATCTCATCTAATATTTCAACAGCCTTCTCCAACTGCAAGAAACATAAGGTAAATACCATGTCAAAAAAGAAACGTAAGGTAAATAGAATTGCCTTTGCAGAGAATGGGTGCATAATGAAGCAAACCAAAAATAAGATTTAAGCAAGAAAAAAAAATAAAATTTGAGAAAAATCAATGCAAGCTTCTAAACATTTGAAAAAAGGTAAAAAAAATAAAAATAAAAAAACTACACAAGACAGTCCAAAAAGGACCAGAAAAATTATGTTCCAAGTTCCACGTCAAAATTAAAAGAGATTGACCAAAGATCATACACCATGACTATGTATTGGTTCCAGAAAACTTCATTTAAAAAAAATAATAAAAAAGAGAAAGAGTGCTTGTATTTCACCTTAAGTTCTCACCTACTTAGGAAACCAATAATGCATGTTAGATAGAGAGGGAGAGCTCATTTGAAACTTTCTATAATATAAAGCAGCAGGAGTTAAATGAAATTGCCAAAACAAAAAAGAAAACAGACAAATAAACCTATAATTATCTACAAGGAAACAACGAATCACCCCAACATTTTTTATTTTTGGCAAATAAACACCTCCCTTTTGTGGCTAGATTTTAGAATAAACTTCTAGTTAACAGGTTATCAAATTCCAGCCACAGGCAAAAAGTACATGAGTATGAGTACCTATCTAGGTGCATAGCCACTTAAATTTGGTCATGGAGGCAGGCATCATAAGCTCCTTTAACAATCCTAGATTACAAATAAATTAAGATATCAACCAACTGTTACTTGAACTTTGTTTTGACTTTTTCTTTTTATTATCAAGCACAATTTACCTGACGCTTCTCAACAAGGCCAAGTATCAGAGCATTGAAAGTATGCACAGTCGGAATGCATCCACTCATCCTCATCATATCAAACACTTCCAGGGCTTTTCTCATTTCTCCTGCTCTTGCAAAACCATGAATGATGGGCATAAACGTACGGGTGGTAGGCCTATGCCTCTCCTTTTGCATCTCCCTGACAGTACGGATGGCACGATCCATGTTACCCATCCCACAGAATGCTCTAATGATGTTATTGTAGAGCACTACATCAAGTTTCAGACCATCCTTAACCAGATCTTCAAAAATTGCAAATGCATTAGACCAATCTTTTAGCTTTAAAAATCCATTAATCAACATGGAGTAGGTCTTCATATTATGTTTTATGCCAGCTGATTCCATCATTTTGCTCACCTCCAGGGCTTTAGAAACTTTCCCAATCTGAAATAGTGAAACATAACATTTTTGTTTGAGCATCAATTGTAAAGAAGACCAGATATACCAATTTGATAATGAGAACGTGTAATAATTGTAAGCACAATAATTTTCATAACATCTTAAAAATAGAACCAAGAATCATTAGCAATTTTAGAAACTTTTAACCTATTTCAATGTAGGGGACCTACGGGTTACTACCCAGTGTTGATTCCACCAAAGTGGGGTCCTAGGACAATGTCTTGTATATGGTTTAACCCTTCAGCATTTTTGCAGGAAGTGAGCTCTCCAAAATCAAACCTCTGCACTTGCATTTGACAATCCAAGACTTCACCATTGCACCAGACAATATCCATAAGCTATTAAATATATGCATACATTTATATATAGATCTCCATGTGTTGAGTGTGTGTGAAGCAACCACATGAGGAATATCAAGAGTCTTGCCTCCATGGAATCACAGAAATACAGGTTAACTCAACTCAAATAGGAGTCTGCTAATGACATTGAGGACACAACAATCAGGTAAAATGTATATTTGGCTTGCTTTGCTTCATTATGAAAACTTCCTTGTATTTTCCTCATATAATGCTTGCTTTCTCTCCTTCCTTTCTAGTTAAATTTTTTTTTTTTTTTTTTATAATTAATACATATCATTAATAATCGCAGAGTGTGGAATCCTAACGCAGGATGTATACAATAAGTAACCCCCTTTAAGTATTAAAAGAAGCACAAAAACCCACAAAATCAGAAAAGTTAGAAAAATGGGAAATATTATACGCCCTGGTTCATATATAAAGTGAATTAACCAAGATGTTTTTGAGCTCTTCCATCAGGCTCTCACCATCTTCAAAACAACTTGCATTTCGCTCTGTCCAAATACTCTACATTTTTTTTTTTTCCTGAGGTCCAAATACTCCACGTTAAGCACAAAGGAGACATCCTCCAAATGGCTACCCAACTACCCTTGCTCAAAACTTAAAAACTCAATCACCCTTTTAGGTACATATAATAGCATATTCGGCTTACAATGTTTATAACATGGACAGCACGGTAGTAGAGGAAGGGGTTCCCCTTTAGATTTGATTAATGAGCCCAGGTAGCAGGGCAAAGTACAAGAAAGGACTTCTGCCCAAATCTTCTGCACCCTTACTATATAGGTCAAATCTTCCTACATATACTTCAGGTAGAATAATATCAAAATAGAAAATGTAGCATGCCAAGTGTCCATAGAAGGTAAAGATGTAAAAGTACATTTGAACAAAATAACATCAAGAAATGCATACTGAAGGGTTTTATCCACATTGAAGTCAAGCTATCAGGAATGATTCAATCCCAGCACATCATGATATATATATATATTTTCATTTTTTCCATTTATATCAGCGTAAGGGATTCTTAAATTTTATTTATTTATTTTTACAAAAGACTAGAGAAAAGAAAATCTACAAAACTAGTGGAAAGAAGAGCCAAAGCCCAAACACTAGGATTTCTACAAAGTCCAAGAAAAAAAATACTCATGCCCTAAGATCAATTATAATAAAAAGGTCCTATAAGGACAAAGAAGAAACAAATTAAGGATGAAATGCACCACAAAATACAATGAAAAACTAAACAACAGTCTTGAGCTTAAGCATCCACCAACTCTAACTAATAACTCCTTGACATCATTCTAGATGTTCCAACAAAGCCCAAACCTAAGAAAGCATTCCACAAGTCCTCCTTTCCCAATGAAGATAGAAGATCAATAAGCTCCTTGAGATTTTCAGTAAATAACTAGCATATTTCAAAAAATCCTGGATTTCAATAGAGGTAAGGATCTTGATTATGAAGGATTATTTTGGCACCAAAAGTAATAACTCCTTGTTCAGAAATTTGGTTCTTCTCAACAAAGTCCAAACCGAGCAAGAAAATTCTCACAAGTCCCAATTTGGTTCTTCTAGAACATGAGGAAGAAGATCAACCGACTCAATTTTCCAGTCCTGCTTCACAGTTCTGCATCTATTCACCACCACCAAACACCTCCTCCCAAGATTGTCTACAGTAAGGATCTTATTCATGAACCACCTCCAAGCCTCAAGTCAAGCCATCTAGGAGGAGCTTTGGACTCTCAAACACTCTTCCATGGAAAAAAACCAAACATTAAAATGATCTATAGAAGGACTTAAAAAAAAATTAAACAAAAGGCAAATAATAAAATCATGTAAAAAAGAAATGAGGCCAACTAAATCAGAATCAGCCGGTGAATTGGATATTCCAGAATGGTATCACTAGAACGCTTCATATTATCCACTATGGATGCTTCCTTGAATCTAGCAATTTGAACAGCCGATACTCCACCTTGAGAGCCCTATCACCACACCAAACATCATCCCAAAAGAATCTTGAGCCCTCACCATGATCATACTTTAAAAACCTCCTAAAATTCTGCCATCCCATACAAATAAATTTCCACAAGCCCACTCCATGCAGTAAAATGACTCATTGTTAGCATAAACAGAAGACACTAATAAGCTATACTTACAAAACCGATCTCCACCAAGCTCCTTCCTCATGAGACACTAAACTCACAGTACTTTACTTCCCCAAAAAGCTTGATTTTCCAATATTCATAATTTCAACAGAGAATCCACCCTCATCAATAGGAGTACAAACCTTCGGTTCTACTAGATGATACTAATTTTAGTAACCTGCTGGTTTGATGATACTTTAAAATCATCATTCTAAGATTAAGAAATTCTTTGGATCTTCTCAATCAATATAGGCTGCAATAGTGGCCCTTAGGTAAGCAAGTGATAACATATAAGTAGGCATATTGGATAATCTTTTAATCAAAGTGACCCTATCCTTTTGAGAACTTTCTATATTGCCCTTCATAGTTGAAGATCAATATTTAAGAGAAACCCCAAGGTTGGCCTGGTGTTTATTTATTTTGAAAGATAAGCTAATATCAATTATATAGGTCCCAAGGACAAAGAGAAACAAATTAAGGATGAACCAGACAAGCAATGTAAAATCTAAGAAAGAGTCTTGAGCTTAAGCATGAAACTCTAACATTCGTTAACACATCATTCTAGATGTTCCACATTAACTAAGGCACAGCTTTCAAGCAATCTTTGAACCCTTTCCTCACTCTTAATATCATTATCAATGAGCAATTGATAATGAGATTTTCTAAATAACACTACATATGGCTGAAAAATGTCAGCTGGATTCAATAGAGACAATCTTGATGCAATGAGCTTAGGTTAAGGATTATTTTGGCATCAAAGTTCAACCATGTATTATTAGAAATTTGGTTCTTCTGGCACATGACCAAAATAATTAAAGCTATATTCTCTCAATATTGCTATTTGGTTCTTCTAGAACATGAAAAAGAATCAAGCAGAATTTTCCAGTCCTGCCACTTGTATTATATCACACAACTACATGAAACAACATTGAAACAACATCCCAGATAGGAGACTTATTTCAATATCCACAGGTTTTCCTTTTCCATTGATCCACCTCCAAGCCCTCATGTCAGATATTTGGTTATGCTCTAGATACATTGTTCCTTCATTTTATTTTGCACTAAAATTCTTTCAGACAAATAAAAATAAATAAACAAAAAAAAAAAAGAAGAAAAAGAGAGAGGAATAAAGACACCAGAGAAGAATAATATGCATAAACCACAGCCAGTCAATTAATAGTTTAGAAGACAGAATTTGTGTTTCTCACCAAACAAAGGAGAGCAACATTTTAAAAAGAAACCAGACATTTATTTTCATTGCCTTTTAATGTGAAAGGAAAAATAGTTATACCTTAGTGTAAAGATTGATGAGACATCCATAACTGATAACTGAAGGTGTAAAGCCACATTCCTACATCAATTTGCGTGTTAGTATAAACAGAAGACACTAGATAAGTTATAAACTACATGAAGAAAATTCTTATTGTAGATGGTAAAACTCATAGTACATTACTGGCTTGAAAAAGATGACTTGAAGGTTTCAAGGCAAGACATGGAAAAATTTCAACAGAGAATCCACATAATGAAGGCTACTTCGGTTCTTACTATTAGAGTTTCTTAATTTTAGTAACCTGCTGGTTTTGATATACTTTAGTTTCAATACTTCTAAGATTAAGGAAATTTTAGTAACTTCAATCTTTTCCGAATGTAGGCTGCAATACTGGCCCTTGGTATTGCAAGTACCCAACATACATCAATCTAACCATCTCAAATCAATGAAGATCATTATTTAAGAGAAACTTTCAGTAGCTTTGACGTCCCATTTGAAGATCAATATTTAAGATAAACCCCAAGGGGTTGGCCTAGTGGTTGAACTTGTAGTCTTAGTATCACCCATAGATAACCAAGAAAAATACAATGAACCTAAATTGATTTGTTAGAACACTCACCAGTGTAAAATAATATTCCCATCCGTAGGAAAACTTGTATGTGCAGTCTTTGGGTCCGAGGTTTACTAGCCTTTCAAGAATCTTTGAACCATCACAGTCCTCACTTTTAATTTATAGGTTAAATTAAGCACAGATTCTGTGGAGTAGTTTCTAGACCATGAGCTCTACATACTTGGTGCCTTAAAGTACGTCAATCTTGATGCAATGAGCTAAGGTTCACAAAGGATTTTTATACTCAGTTTCTTTTCCAAAATCCATGTATTAGTTTTAGCTAAAATGATGTTCGCGGGCAGAACAAGATTTAATTAAAGCCATATTTTGTGTTACTAGGGTTTTAGGCTTTGTCCCCTTGAAAAAGAGGTTATCACAGCATCGTAATGGATACTGTTATTATTATTATATCAAGAAAATGTGTTTGACTTGTTAGTTTCTTCAAGATAGGGTTTACTTATTTCAATATCCAAGAAGAGGTTTTTCCCTTTCCCATTGAGGAACCTAGGTTTCCAAAGAAGATCGAAATAATTTCCACTGCATCAGTTTTGCCTTCATTTTATTTTGAAAGCATAATTCTGTCAGACAAATAAAAAAAAACAAAAGAAAAAAGAAAATTTTAAATAAAAAAACAAACACTCATGAAGAGATCCAAGAGAAGTATGCATGCATAAACAGGCACATCACCCCAGTGGCAAGAAAAACTATTATCACCTATACCGTGAGTCCAAAACACAACCAGACATTTATTTTCATTATATTGTATAACCATCATCATGGTATGATATATATCAATAGGTTAAACCAGATTCTTCCAAATCTCATTAAATGCCTCAGCCTCGATCCATATTGCAAGTTTTTGAAAAATTTAAAGCAACAGATAAGAAACATCATGAAATTGGAATCAAAGAATTCTTTTGGCATGCATCTTATTTACTTAATCGTATTGAAGAAAACCTACAAAAGACAATGTTGTGCAAATTGACCAATGGGTTCTACTCAACAATAACGTCTCCTCCTAAAAGAATCACTTTGATAAACATTTCAACCCACTGGGTGTATGTATATATATCAATTAATTAAAAGGGGAAAAAAAATGCATTCCTCAAATACATTGAAACATGTAAGAAACACTCAAAAAAAGAAAAGAATAATAATAATAATTAATTATGACTACTGAAAATAAAAAAATTTGGAAAACAGAGTTAATAAATTTTGCATCTGTTGATTTGTTAAACATAGACTTCAAACCTAGAAAATAACCTAAAGAAAATACAATGAACCTAAAATTGATTTGTTAGAACACTCACCAGTGAGCATATATAATATTCCCATAAATGATTGCATTCAGACTTGTATGTCTCTTCTGCCTCCTCAAACCAGCTTCTGCAGCTCTTCCGAAAACAACATCAAATAATGTTAGATCATGAGATAAAATCACCTCATCACTTTATTGAAAGACCAATTAAACATAACTCGAAACAAAATGGATTAAAATTAGCGTGCTACATTACAACTAGTTGCAGGTAAGAAAAAAGCACAGTAATCACCAGAAGCATTCTGTCAATAACAGTAAGTGCAACCAGAATATGTATAAGTCCTGAATTCACATTTATTTCTTCCTCGTCAATTGTAAAATTTGCAAGTAGTGATCTTGATTATATAATTTGCGCTTCTCAGCTTCACTTCAATCCATTGCATTTAGAAATATTACATCAAGCAACAGGAAATCTTAATGCATGTAGTGCCAAATTCACATAGCCTCAAACAACAATAAAGGGCCAGTACTCAGAGTTGTACAGAAAGCTGACAGAAACTAAGTTGGTAATTCCTCTTGAATTGGAAGTGCTCTCAAAACAAACAAACAAACAAATTAAATAAGTCAGAGAGAGAGAGAGAGAGAGAGAGGCTGATGAATAAGAAGAAAAAGACAAAGAACTAATTTTATGCATGGTACTAATATATTTTTAAAAAGTATATCAATCACACATCACACCAAAAAAAATAAAATCAAGTACCATAGTGAGTAAGGATCCATACAGACCCACTTGGGAAGAATGAAAATGAAAAATAGTGGAGAAAACAAAGCATTTACATCCACCCAAAAAGTATTTTGAACAATTATCAAATTATAGGATATAGTTCCAGACAGTCTATATCCAACGTTCCAAACCCAATTCACTCCAAACCATTAAATGTGTCTGTGTTCTCTCAAGATATACCACATTATGCAAAAGTCATCCTCCAAAGGTGTTGATTACAATGACTATCAGAAACCTGAAAGGCTATGATTCATTTCAATGACTATCTTTTAATGTCATAAATAAATTCTCTATCTTTTGCTTAGAAGCAAATAAAGGTGACACAAACAATACTAAAACAATAACGTATTGCATGCCACCACTCACATCACTTTGATAAACATTTCCTTTTTTCTTTTTGGTTGTGAAAATCTATAACCAAGCAAAAAAGAAGGATTCCTCAAATATAGTTATAAAAGGAAGAACCCAAAAAAAAAAAAAGTGATAACACCAATAATTTGAAAATATGAGGTTATTGGTTGAAGAGGCACTAGAGAAGCATGTGGTTTACTTACTCAGCATTGCCAATTTATGCAAACTCCTAACACCAATATATACTGTATGTCACCAGAGTCATTTCGATGCTCAAGCATCTTCATTTTCCTGACACAAGATAATGCTTCTTCCATGTCTCTACCAACTGCATAAGCATGAATAAGGCTGCATGAAATAAACTGTTGAAAGAAAAGTAAACATTATATACATTCTATTAGATCTACTAAAAAATAATCTTAATCACTGCATTATGTCATAACAGTATGCCAAATATGTATAAGTCCTGCATTCAGGTTCTTTTGTGTTTTGTGGATAAAAGCATTTGATTGTACTAGGTTGAAAGTCTTCTAGTGGGATCTCTGAGTGGACATAATTTGCACTACCCAAATAGTACACATCCATTGCATCCTAGAAAATGGCCATCAGCTCAAAAAATCAAGAAGCTCAAAGTTGGCCAAATTCACATGTTTTGCAAAAATATTCAAAGTTGAACATAGAATATTGAATCACAATTGATACCTCATGTAGACGTGTGAAGTTGGCTCTATTCCTCTTGCTCGCATGCTCTCAAATGTTTCACGAGCAAAATACATATCCCCACGCCTTGCATAATAAGTCACCATCAAGCCATACTCTCTTCTAGAAGGCTGATATGAATAAGAAAAACAAAAGACAAAACATATTTATGCACATGACCTTTTTTTTTTTTTAAAAAAAAGTATATCAATCATACAACCCAAGTACATAGTAAAAGGGGTGCAACCCAAGTACATAGTGAGTATACAATCATACAACCCACTTGGGAAGAAGAACACAAAAACAAAAATTGTAAGAAGTTAGAAAAGCAAGAACTACTGATAGCAACCATCCACCCATAAAGTATTTTGAACAATATATATATATATATATATATATTTTGGATAAGTAATGTTTAATATCTTTTTACTCTATCACTATTCTCTCACAATTTTCAAAATTTCAGGAATTGTGTTCTCTCAAGATATACCACATTATGCAATGGGGAGTCATCCTCCAAGATTCTAAATTACAATGACTATCAAACTGGCCCCTCCAACAAGCCAATGATTCATTTAAGGCTATAATCTTTTTTCTTGAAACGGATTTTTTTTAAGTAACCATTCCATGAATAAGCCTCACATGGTAGGTATGTGTGTCATGCATGGGAAAACAATCTAAAACAATAATTAGTATAATTTTTTTTTTTTTTCAAATTCCTTAATTAGTAATACATTTTAAATAGTTGGTTTGAAATCTATATTTGTATGTTTTTGCTTGATAACACCAAGCAAAAAAGAAAAAAAGGATATATGATTAGAGTTATATAGGAAAAAACACCAAAAAAAAAAAAACACCAACCAAGCAAAAACTTTTTTTTTTTTGCTTGATAGCACCAATCAATTTGAAAATATGATTAGAGTTATATAGGAAAACCAAAGTTTGATGACCAGCAGTGATCAATTTACTTGGGTATAACACCAGAACATTTAGTTTATAGAGCAAAACTAAATAACACAAAAAAAATATAAACCACGGTAGTGTCCTAAAATACTGTGAGGTGCTCAAGCATCAGCATTTTTTCTTTGACATTCCATTTTTATTTTTCCTTTTATATATTTATTATTCTCTAACACATTTTTCCTGCTTTTTAATAATAATATGAATTTAACCATGCAAAATGATGGTGCAGCCATTGCGTGGCCAGAGAAGAAAAATCCTCTTTGGAATTCAAACACTAAGGTTATACGTCCCATGACACCTAGGAAAGTGGTGTAAATGGTAGATTCTTGGGTTTTAGTAACTTATTAGCAAAATCCAAGAGCCTATATATATGTGTGCCATTGTCCTCCAACAATGAGAGATTTGTCAATGAGAATTTTGGTTAATGCAAGGCATGTGTGCCCTAGTGTAATCTTTTTTCTTTCCTAAGCAGAATCTTAATTGAGTGGTGTGTTGCTAAAAGCGAGCATCTTGTCCATACTGTAATTTATTATCAGCAGCAAGAGAAACATATAACAAACATTTTGAAACTGGAGAACCCTAAAACCTGATTCTTCAACTATACAGTACAGTCCTTGAATGAATATGCAAAGAAAAGCTTTCTATACAGATTAACACATACAGAACTATCTTGCGTCAATCTGAGAACTTGAGTGGTGGAATTTTGTAAATAAGCAGTGAAATCTATATTTGATAAATCAATCAACTTCCAAACTTGTTCATAACATGTTACAAATATAGGTTAAAAACAAGCTACTAGAAGGCTTGCACCTAAATAAAACTATCAATTACATTCTCTTTCAGTAAAACAACAGCTTCTTTTTATTTTATACATGAATAACCTAAACATTTGTATGTTTTTGCTTGATATTTACTATAGTCTTCCACTATCCTGCTCTAAAATATAGAATTTTAAAGAAAATTAATGCTATAATGCTACAAAAAAGCTAAAGGTAATCTTTGTCACTATGATGAAGATAAGCTTTAGCCCGAAGAATGCCTCACTCCCTCAATAGACATAAAGTAATTTCACTCAGTATTCTGGATTCAGGGAGGTAACGATAAAAACATCTAAAATATATCCAAGAAATTGCATACAGAGTAGGCCACACAAAATGCTAGTGAAACCTGGCTACCTGATTGCATCCAGACAGTCAACAACATCAGTATTAAGAGAGTGAAACAGGCAATCCCGAACCTGATCACAGCCAAACTAAAAAAGTCTCAGACCAACCCAAAATAATGTTCAACAATTTATCCCAACTCATCCCAGTAGCTGTCAGAGAGCACTACAAGTGCCATGCTATGAATCAATACAATCCTTAATCCCAAGCTGTACATAATTACAGTACCATCAATGTAACTACAAGTGCCTCAACACTTCTTTATTTCCACACATTTCTAAAAGAATTTATCCTCCTTTCCTAATAGATCATCTTACTGTTTATCAAACTCAAAATTTATATAAACCTCAAATATTACATCATTAGCAAAACACATGAAGAAAGGGTGTTTATAAGCTATACATATTTAGAGGAAAACACATATGAAGAAAGGGTGCTTATAAGCTATACCTTCTTAACTGTCTCAAAGGACTGGACGACTGCCTGCCAATTCTCCGGCTCGAATCCAGAACCTCCGGAAGCTTCTCCGTGAGCTCTCCTCTCCTCTCAACTTGGACCGATACTCCACCCGTCGAAACCCTCCAAGTACCGCCCTCTCTTCCGATTTCACCTTCAATCTCCTCCCATCATCCAACCTCACAGTCAACACCTCCCATGAAACTCCACCCCATCAAACTCCACGGCCTTCATGGCCGACTTGGACTCCATAGCATCACTACCCCCATATATCACGAATCCGAAACCCGCATTTCTCTCCATTTCGCCGTGACCCTTTATCAGAATCACGCTCTTTATAGGCCCGAACTGCCGGAAAAACTCGGCCACCTCGTTCTTCTTTATCCAATTGGGTAAATTCCCAATAAAAATTTTACCTTCTTGCCGGTATTCAACTCCCCCAGAATCCGAATTGTGGTCCTCATTTTCGTTAATCTCATTGTGGGTTTCTATCACCGGTGGCGGTGGCGGGGGTGGAGGGGGTGAGGGAGAGAGTTTGCTGGTGAGCCTGAGCTTGTTGGTGAGAGAGAGTGGGTGGGGTTGACGAGGTTTTGAGAGGATTAGAGGGTGTTTTGGAGGTGGAGGGTTGGTCGGGTTTGAGGGTTTTGTTGGGGCGGCGGGGTGGTTGTGGGAAGAATTTGGCGGTGGTGGTAGTGGTGGTTTGAGGATAAAGAGAGGGAAGCGGTTGTGGTGGTGTTTTCCGGGCAGGATGGTGGTGGGGAAGTGTGGGGTGGAGAGTGAAGGAGCATCCATTTCCCGTTGGAGTGGGCAAGAATGATCGTTTGAAATTTTGGGTACCTGGTGTGATAGTGGTGAAGTGAAAGAGTAGGGATTGGATAATATTAAAAATTTCTGTTAAATCTCCACAAAATTTTCAAAATACCTTTTTTTTAATTAAATATATATATGAAAAATGTTAGAAATTTTCTCCGTAGTGTTCTCCTGATGTTATCCCAGTTTTATGTAAAACATAATTTAAGAAAAGATAAAATTATAGTAGCCTCCACCACCGGTTTTTTTATGAATTAGCACCAAATTTGAGAAATTAGCGCCAAATTTGAAGCATTAAAACCAAATTTAAGATGATTAAATTCATTTTGAGTGATATCATCCCTAAAGGGTTAACCTTCCACTCTTAGGTTTTAGTTTTGAAAAAAAGTTTTAAAGCATTAGAACCTAACTATTAACTCATAAAATTAATTCATTGACAAAAAATAGATTACAATTTTTTTTTCTTAAATCACGTTTCTACGTAAAACCTATAACACCAAGAGAAAGAACCCCTGCCAAACCCTATATGTGTGTGTATATATATATATATATATTGCAAAGACCAAGGCATGGATATTTTTTGCAAATTCTGTTAAATTTGAAACAATGCCTCAATTTTTGTAATTTTTTTTCCTAAAACAAATTGGGATATTTTGGAAAATTTGTTAGGATTTAACGAACAATTCTAATGGACGTGAGACAGTGAAAAAAAATTCAAAGTTCGATACACTAATTTGAAAAAAATTAAATTTAAAAATGAACATTGAAAAGTAATGACAATTCAAGAGGTTAAGTGAAATTTTTCCTAATATTTTTATCTTTTTATGTAACATCAATTTTAAAAGAATAAGCAAACGGTTTCTAACATTACTTGATTTGTTGCTACTCATTTGGCTTCAAAGGCTATAGCTCTTGAGGATCAGGTCTCATAGAAGTTTTTTCGTATTTGTTGTGAGATTGATAGCTAAGAATCCAAATATGACTTTAAGATATTCTATTTTAAAACTAGTGACCTTCATTTCATGAGACGTGATTTTTCGCTTATTGAAATAACCCTTGGAATGTGAAGTGATTTTGTTGGTCGAGTTTATCCGCAATTTTCACAATGCGAAGGTACTTTTTATTAAGAAACATATAATTATAACCTCTGTTTTATCTTAAGGAAGATGCGCATAGAGATATTTGGAAATTAGAATTCTTTATAATTCAAATGAATTGGAAATGATCCAGTTTCAGTATTTCATGAGGAGTTGAGGCGTTAAAGCATGTATCGGCAAAATTAATGATAAAGTCCATAGTTCTCTCTAATCCATCAATTTTCTTTTTCTTTTCCTGAGTACTTTATTTTATTTATTTAGCTTCCGGTCTCAAATAGGAAGTTCCAATAGTTATATCAATAAAATAAAATTAACTAGTGTTGAAGTTAGTGACTCATATTAACACCAGCGAACCAGTGGAGGGCCAAGTAGAAGGGAGTGTAGTAAACGTCGCGATAGTGACGTTCACAGAGCAGGAGTCTACTGGTTCATAGGCGTAATTAAGTTTGCGGAGGGAATGATTAGGTTGTGGGGGTGCAGGGGCAACGCCCCCGTGATACGGTACGAGTGTATAGGGGTATTTTAGGGATTCCGTACAATTCCATACGAAATCCGTATGCGTAGGTTTTTGGGGGTTTTCCTATATATATATATATATATATATATATATATATATATATCTCATTGATGTAAAAACCTGGATTTAATTATCAGAATAATAGCCGCATCTCTGTGGACATAAGCAAATTGCCGAACCACGTTAAATCTGTGTCGCAACTCTCTCTCTTTTCGATTCTATATTGTTCATCATTATTGTGTGCGGTTACAACAACTAGCTTAATAAATCTCCTTGGTGCATTAATCCTTCTTAGATTTATCATAATATTACAGAGAAATGTGTGTCATGTGATCTGAAAAAAAAAACTTGTGGTTCACCAAAATTGCTGTTCCATTCAATCAAAAGCTCATCAAAGTCTTGCATACCAAGTAGATAAGTGTCTCTTGAAGTCCTGGGCTTGAATTGCATTCTCCAATTTATTTGCTTTCATCCATTTCATATCTCCAAAAGTATTTGCAAACAAATAACCAGTTTTTTTTTTTTTTTTTAAACAATATAATCCAAAGAGTTCAGGGGAAGTAAAGATGAGTAAGCCATTTGCATAAAAAGAGAAGAAAAAAATAAAAATAAAAGTAAATAAAAAATACAAAATTGGCAACCCATATTGCAAAATAAAGTTGCACACCTCTTATGTACAAGATTACATAGATTTATCCATTTCTTCCACGAGGGGTGCTGCCATACGGTCAAGGCAAAAAACATGAGTTTTTTTGCCTTCCATTCAAATAATGCCACCTCATCTATTGCATATTAAGAAATAAGAACAAAAACACAAGATTAATTCCCATCATCCACAAATCCCCTTTTTCATTTTTCCCCCTCTCCTCTCTTTCTCTGGCGGCAGCAGACCTTGTTGGAGCCCAGCCTAGATTTGCCGGAGAATATGCTGGAGCTCAGCCCAAAGTTTGCTGAAGAAGACGCCGGAGCTCAACCCAGACCTCTCCAGTGCTCCCTCTCTCTCTCTCACACACACGCAGAGAAAAAAAAAGCTGCCCACAGTGCCCAGTGCTCTCTCTCTCTCACACACACACACACACGCAGCAGAGAATAAAATTTCTTTGCTGCCCAGTATACTTGATAAAGAGACTACCTTTTTCTTCTTCTTTTTTTTTTTTTTTCCTTTCCTTTTCCTGGTTCTCTGCTTCTGCCAGTGAGAATGAGAGAGAGAAGGAGCACTGGAAATTAAGGGGGGAACCGGCATGCCAAATGTCGTTGGAGAAAGAGGGAGAGCACCGGAGAACAAGAGGAGACCGGCAGGCTGGTCCGGTCTGACCCACGGCGGGTCTCAGGCCGGAAGTGTCTTTCCTTTCTTTCTCCGTTGAAGCTCAAAATCTGGTGTTTTTATTGTAAGCAATTTTTGTGCAATTTTTATATTTAGCTGAGGTGTCTTTCTTCTATTGGGTGGCAGAAAATTCATGTTTTCTGCCACGACCGAATAGAAGATATTCCCTTCTTCCACATGGGTATTTCATGTAGCACTTAAGAAGCAGTAACAATTTGCACAATCCTTTTCAACCATCTGCAAGCATCAAAGATGGAGAAATACTCAAACATTACCATTGATGAACCTCCCATTAAAAATAGAAAGAATTGATACGGCAATAAACTCACCTTTGGATTTATTTCTTGACACTTATTTTGCATCTAAATTAAACTCGGCTTCACTGATTCTCCTCTTCTGGTTCATAGATGAACCTATGATCAATCATAACACAAGGGATGTGGGCTATCTTGAACCACTCTTGGCCTTGATCCTTCTTCCAGCATTCTTCCAATAGAGGACAATGGGTGATATGAAGTTGCAAGAGTGAGGAAGGGAGGCCATCCTTGGGAAAGGATGTGAGCTTTTTACAGTTTGCGATATGAAGACTCCTGAGTAAGCCAGGCAGGCCATCATCTGTAAAGGACTTGAGATTTTCGCACCATATGATCCACAATTCTTCAAGGGAGGTGAGGAATTGAAAGCCACTGGATGACAAGTATTCCAGATTTGGGAAGTGTTTAATGGTGAGGCCGTACAATGAAATCGAATCGAATCTTGACTATGAAATAGATTATGTGTGGAAACTTATGAATGCATGATATTTTTCAATCAATGCATGGGAGAAAACATAGACTTAATGAAAATTGATGTCAACATGGGTGGCCTATATTATAGGGGATGATATATCCATCCATGTCATGAAAAGTCAAATTAATGCTAGCTAGGAAGAATGAGAAATGCTTCTTTGCAATCAAAAGTCCATATTTTTTCTATAAATGCTGAGGTGGCAAGCCCACTTGTTATAATTTTATTATTTTTTTAAAAATAAATTTAAATCCAAATAAAAATAAAGAAAAGTTAGAAAAAAAACTTAAAATAATATAAGGTGTCACCTAGTATAGACAAGGGGTGGCTTACACCCTAGACCAGCCACCCTTGTGCTATAGTGGGGTGGCCACCCCTTATATATATATATATATATATATATATATTAAGTTTTCTTTATTTTATTTTGATTTAAGTTTATTTAAAAATAATAATAAAATAATGACAAGTGAACTTGCCACTTCATCATTTATGGAGAAAATATGGACTTTTGATTGCATTCTAACAAGACCCAGGAAGAGAATATATATGCATGACATGATTTTCTTGAACTTATACATGCATGGTCCTACTTATATATACATGCCTGGTCCTACTTATCCCGCACCGACATTACCTTTCCTATTTTGTACTTTTCTTCCTATGTACAACCGGAAATTAGCGTCTAGTCACTAAAAAAAAAAAAAGCCCGAAAACCTCGACAACAATCCTCATAATTTATTCGACTTGATGCCCATATCATTTTTTTTTTTTTCATAATTTGTTTGTTAAAGTCAATAATAATTTTTCATAACTTTCTCACCATTACTTTGAAGAAATTCATAATAGTATGAATATAAAATGCGAAATAATAAAATAGATAAAGAAGACAAAAGATTTTAACGTAATTCGGTCTATGACCTATGTGGACAGATAAAGCCCTAAAACTACATTAAAGCTCTTATTGAATGAATTAATATTATAATACAAATGCTCTTATTTATAGGAGAATTGAAATAGATAAGTATGGTAATCAAATCTGATTGATTTGATTACTATCAAACCTGATTACAATCAAACCTGACTACAATCAATAATTAATATATAATATCAATTTGATATATTTCCTTCTATGTAGGAAATATATTCTCTAACATACTTCACAAGCACTAAAGCACGTATTCAAACATCCTTAATGGTCTGTTGGAGGACCTAAAACAAAACCAAAGACAAATTTTCATGTTGTCAATCCCCATCAACAAACTCCATTTTGATGTTTTTGAGTGTTTTTATGACATCTCTCATTTCCATCCTGTCTTCTGGTGCCTCTACTGAGCAATCCATGGCCAATCGCATAATAGAAAATATGCAATCTTGCTTAGCTTCAAAACGTCGGTCGTCTTTCTGTAGCAAGTTACTATCTACAACTTTAATTATTGCATGTGGCAACGACTCTTTTACCCAGCGTTTTAGGCTCATTTCTCCGTTAAACATGTCATCTGTGGGCTTCTTTCTTGTGAAAGTTTCCATCAGCAAAATACCATAACTGTACACATCACCGCTTGTGGAGATGATCCCTTGTGATCCATACTCTGTAGGTTTGATTAAAATTCAATGCTAAAAAGATAAATGTTAAATATTAATTAAATAATTAAATTCATAATTTCCCATTAATTAATTTAAACTTTTGGAATATTTGGTAATTTTATAAATAGTATCAAAGCAACCGTCTTTTGTATGACGTGGTTCTAATAAGGATGTTAGAGATTTAAGTATGACATTGTAACACCCTAATCTCACATAGAGTGGATAGGCATTATGAGTGATTCTATGAAACTCCAAATTAAACATTAAAAAAAACATAATTTAATTTTCCTGAACTTCTGTCAATTTTGCAACATTCTTGAAGTTAAAATACTTTCAATTTAGTATATTGAACTTTAAAATAATTTTAAATCTCACTCATTCGTTTTGAAATTTTTATTAAATCTCAACGGAGGCTATTGAAATTCCTAAAATACCCTTATTTAAATTTAATTGTCATTTAAGGGTGGTTTTGTGATTTTATAAATTTAATAGGAATATAATGGTCATTTAATCATTTGACTACCTGGTTTAACCTCAAACCCTAACGAGAGGGGTAAAATTGCAAAAAAAGAAAAAAAGAAAAGAAAATTTGATAGACTAAATTGAGAGTTTTTTAACTTTAAAGGAAACATTGTAAAATTAATAGAAATTCAAAGAGATTAAGTGAAGTTTTCTATACCGTTAGTTGCGAAGAAACATTACCTGGTGCAATATAACCAACAGTGGCAAGTGTCATGGTTTGGGTCATAGAATCTCCGTCACCCAAGAGTTTGGAAATCCCAAAGTCACCGACATGTGCAATCATATCATCATCTAGAAGAATGTTGCTGGGCTTCAAATCACAATGAACAACAGGTACATGAGAACCATGATGGAGATACTCCAATGATGATGCAACATCTATCATTATGTTCATTCTCTGTAGGATATCCAAATAGTAATTATGAGAATACAACCACTTGTGGAGACTCCCGTTGGGCATATACTCTAACACCAAAGCTTTAAAATCGTTGTTGTAGCAACTGATGATTTTGACAAGATTCCGGTGACGGATTCTGCGTACTTCACATTCTACATCAAAACTCTTGAATGATCCTTGAATCTCTAGATTAAAAACCTTTACTGCAACACTCATCCCATCTGAAAGTGTTCCTCTGTACACAGACCCAAAGGCCCTTGCCCAACCAAGTTACTTTCACTAAATCTATCTGTTGCCCTTTCAAGCTCTAGGTATGAAATTCTTCTCCATGTTGCTAGAGATGGAGCTTCTTGACTTGCTGATTTTGCTTTCCTTTTTAAGGTTATTTTCAGAAAAAGTATGAGAATTAGGACGAGTATTGCCGCTATCACAGCAGGTAGAATATATGCAAGCCTAACAGAAGTGTGTGCCTTTGACTGGCAGGGTGGAACTTTGAATCGGGGTGGACCACATAATCCTTCATTCCCCATGAATGATTGAGCTGAGAAGATAGCAATATCCATTCCAGATGGAATTTCACCATCTAATCTGTTGAAAGACACATCAAAGTTTTTTAGGTACTTTAGTTTTTCTAGGGACTTGGGAATCACCCCTGACAAGTTGTTATGAGATATATCCAACACTTGCATGTTTGTTGACTGCCCAAATGATTGAGGAATAAAACCTTGAAATTTGTTATGTGCTAAGGAGAGTTCTTCCAAATTTTGCAGGCCTCCAATGGCAGCAGGGATTTGTCCTGATAATTGATTCCATGACAAGTCTAGAAGTGTTACAACCTTCAAATTTCCAATATCTGAAGGTAGAGGGCCACTTAGAGAATTCAAAGACAAGTTTATTTGCAAAATATCTCCAAGACTCCACAAGGATGATGGTAAATTGGAAGTCAAATGGTTGGCATCTAAGAACAGTTTTCGAAGTGAAGTAAGACTTTTCCAGCATGTTGGTAATGATCCATAGAGCTTATTGCCACTTAAAAACAATTCACTCAAGTTACTTAGATCACAGATAACATTAGGGATGGATCCTTGCAGTCTATTACCCTGAAGCCTCAAACCTTGGAGGTTTCTCATTCCTCTTACTGTACTTGGAATAGGTCCATCCAATTCATTGTTTTGTAGATCCAGATCTAGCAAGTTGCTTAAATTACCAATCTGTTTTGGGATGGTGCCCTTGATATTGCAGCCAAATGCTGAAAAATACTCGAGGGATCCAGAGAAATTCCCTATGGAAATTGGAAGGGTACCATTTAGTAGCGGATTATCTTCAAGAGACAGCGATGTCAACTTTCTGCATTTTGTCAAAGATGAAAGAAAACTCAATTCTATAGTTGCAGATTCTCTGGTCAACAAATTGCCGCCTAAGTTGAGAATCTCCAATTGCCTTAAATTGCCAAGGGTATAAGGAATAGAGCCATAGAAATGGTTTAACGCCAGCTCCAACAGAGAGAGCTTAGAAGCATTTGAGATAGAGCTAGGGATAGTTCCGTTTATTTCATTGCCCCATAGGTAAAGCGTCTCAAGATTTGGAACCCAATTGCCTATGCCTGATGGAAGCTGGCCTGAGAGAAAGTTCGAACATAGAGAAATGACTCTAATGGTTGAGTGATTAAAGATCGAGTCTGGGATGAAACCCGTTAAGCTGTTATTGCGGATATCCAATTCCTCTAAATTTGGGAGATTCCCAATCTCAGCTGGTACTTCACCTGCCACAATTACAACGAATACATACCTTAGTTAACCAGTTGTTTAACAAACCCCCTCATAGTTTTTCTCACAAAAATGTAAATCAGGTGGCCACTAAGGATCTATTTGGTTCAGTGGACAATCTATTCTGCTAGCTAGATTGACCTTTTTGTTTTAGCCTAAAATGTTTATGTTGGAAATGTTTTTATTTGGAATCATTTTTCTCAAATAAAAACGTTTATTTAGCATTTCACTCATACAAAAATAAACAAAAATTCATTATATTATTATTTTCATTCCATCATATTAAACAATAAATATAAACTTTTATTCGCAACATGTGCTAATATAAAACAACTAAAGCATTCAACCTAAAAATTTTGTTTAATAAACATATACTCACATCAACAAACAATTATTTTAGTAAAAAATGTAAAATCTATTGTTGTGGTTTACCTAATTTATATATACCTTCCCTATGGTAACAAAATAAATTTAAAGGTCCTTAAAGTATGTTAACAAAATATTTTACTCCTTACCATCAAATTTGTCAACTAACTTAACATTTTTTTTTTGTTAGTGCGATAATTACTTAAATAAAACACGTGTTACTATTTTATTGGCTCTGACGTATTATGCTATCGCTATCACAATAGTATTAAACTTATATATATATATATATATATATACACACTTCACATTTATTTATTATACTCATTTTAAACTGGTTGGCGTAACATATTTTAAGTCTTTTCTTTTTTTAGGGGTGTATATGTAGATGCAGTTATTTGCAACATCAGTAGTTGCAATCGCAAAATGCATATATTACTTTTAGATATCTTCATTATATATTTACTAACTACATCCATGTGGTTTATTGTAGTGACTAAATGGTTATTATTCACTATCCACATTTTAGGTAATGGGCATTTTGAATCTATTTTAATCTCTTGGTCATTTTTTTGGGTTTCTATTATAATAAATTGGCCATGTGGGTCTTCCTTGAGTTTGATTTTTTCTTTTTTTTTTTTAAATTTTAATGGGTCTTTGCTCTGGTTTTTCTGATGGGTCTTCCTTCCATATTCTTCTCTCCCATTTGGTGTTTTTGAGGCATTAGATCATTTTGGGTGATAAATCTAAAGGTTAACCTTCCTCTCTAGGATTTAGTTTTGAATAAAATATAAATTTTGAGCATTATAATCGATTTTTGAAGTTGGATTTAAATTTTTGAGGCATTAGAATCGATTTTTTGGGCATTAAAATCGATTTTTGAGGTTAGGTTTCTTGAGATTGGTATTCTTGATTATTTTTTTCATTGGTTTTGGAGGTTGGTTGATTTTGGTTTTGAGCTTATTTTGTCAAAATAAGCTTGGTGATTTGTCACCTTGTGATTGGATGCTGCAAAATATCACTTTTACAGATGAACCGCATAATAGGGGCTCCCTTTGAAAATATATTGATTTCACTATACTTTTGTCTTTTGCGCCAAGTGAATGAGTGGATTGGGAAGAAAAAAACTTAAAACAATAAAAACATACATATATTATCTAAAACAACGTGGTTTTGATGTATGGTAAATTTATTAAATATAATATATATATATAATATATATTATATATAAAGGGTATGCAGACGCATTGTAGTACCTGTCAAGTAGTTTTCAAACAAATAAATTGCCCTAAGTGAAGTGCAATTCCTTAAACTTGTTGGTACCCCTCCTGCAAATATTTCAACAATTTATGGCGAACCAAGGATTAAATCTGTCCATTTAGTGAAGGATTGTCAAGTAAAGAAATGAGGCAGCTTAAACATACACACGTGATTACAAATATTAAAATTAATATGATGAAATTTATAATTTTTTACTAGTCATCTTAATAGAAAATTCTTTAAAATAAAACACAGTTAACAAATCGTTAAAGTAATTTACTCTTATAGGCATGCAGATTTTCACTGTGGAATTGATTTATTTCACTACGGAATTGAAACACTTATCAGGCATGCAGATTATCGGGTAATTTAGCTAATTGCTTTGAATTTCATTGAAGGACCGCGTGGATGGTCCAACTTGATAAATAAACTTTAGGGAAAACTCACAAAATTCCCCCTTAATTTCCGCTCATTTTGACATTCTCCCAAAGTTTAAAAATTCTCAATTAAAAATATCAATTTTTTAGTTTCTTTTAATTACCTTATTTTGTTAAATCTTGTTATAAAAAACAAAAAATATTGCAGATATGTTTTTCTTTTTTACAAAAAAGTAAATGCTTGATTCTATACAATTTAGGAAAACTTCACTTACTCCTGACCTGAATTGTCACTACTTTTATAATGTCCTCCACTCGTTAGAATTTTCTGTTAAATCCTTAAAAAATAATAATTATAATAGTCCCAAAATACACCCATTTGTTTAAAAAAAAAAAAAGAAATAGAAAAAATTGTAAAGCTTAAGGCGTTGGTCCGAATTTAACTAATTTGCAAAAATACCCATACCTCAATCTTTGCAAAATATATATATATATATATATGTATATATATATATATATTAAACCAAAGGAGTACTTCAAGAATTTTGTTGAGATTTAATGAAAAATTCTAATGGATAAAAGACATCGAAAAAACCCATTAATACATTAAATTGAGAGGTTTTAAACTTTATAAAAAAAAAATTGCAAAAATACTGACAATTCAAGAGTTTATTTTTTTATAATAAAGGAAAAAGGATATTTAAAAAAAAAAACAAAAAAACAAAATACAAAAAAATAAAATAAAATTAACATAGGTAATTAAAAAAAAAATTGAAAGATATATACATTAAATTGCATTTTTTTTATTTTTTTTTATTTTTTTATTTTTTTAAGTTTAAAAGATAATTAGAAATGTTATAAAAGTTAAAGGAGTTAAAAACTTTAAGAGAACAAGTATATATATATTTTAATTTTTACATCTCTTTACAAAAGGGGAGAGAAATTCAAACTAGTAATTTTCACCTTATTAAACGTAATTTTAGCTGATTGAGTTACATTTTAGAGACAAAAAAATATATTAATCTAGTTAGGGGTGGAGGGCTTGAAACCTGAAAGCATGTTTTGCTCGAGATAAATCATTCGCAGTTGTGACGAAGTGTTGAACAGAGATGGCGGGATGATTCCCCTGAAACTGTTGCTATAAAGATACAACTCTTCAAGCTTAGGCAACAACCCAAGCCATGATGGTATCTCTCCATTGAAGTTGTTCTCTCCAAAGCTGATGATTTCCAACCCACGTAAATAAGCCAACTCGCCGGGCAGAGAGCCATGAAAATGGTTGGCTCTGAAGAATAAAAGTGTCAGGAAGGACAGGTTTCCCAGGTGAGGAGGAATGGTTCCGTTAAGACCCATGTAAGAGAGATTCAAGGCTGTTACTCTGTGGTGGTTTGCGTCGCAGGTGATCCCAACCCAGTTGCAGGGGGAGCCGGCGGAGGACGACCAGTTGGTTGCCAGGATTTTCTGCGGGTCATCGGTGATACTGTCTTTGAGGACAAGAAGAGCTGATTGGTCTGTGGTGATGTTGGTTCTCACAGCTGCCGCCAGACAACAGTGGAGCACCACCAACAACAACATAAAATAGATGCGGGAGGCAGAAATCTCCATGGGTTCTTCTTGCATGGAGGTTGAGAACAATTAACTGTGGGTTGGGGATGTGTATGTGTATGAGTGGCGGGGAGATACAGGGGGCGACCTAGGGGCAGGCGTCCCCGGTTAAAAAAAAAAAAAAATCAAGTAATTCACCCCTCCAATCTGATGGGCGTAGGTGTCGCCGGAAGCTGAATGTGTTGGGGTGGGGGAGAGAGAGCAGCGGCACTTGTTGGTCGTGATGGTGGTTGGGTGTCGCCGATGATTTCAGTTCCAATGAAGGTGGAGGCAGAAGGTGTGGGTTTTTGGGAAAAAGAGAGGATAGCTTGGGAGAGGAGAGAGAGAAGAGGCCGTGAATCGTGATTGTTGGGAGAAAGAGTGATTTCTGGGAGGAAGACCGAAGAGAAGCATGGGAGAAAGAGAGTGATTTCAGCAGGGAGAAAGACCGAAGAAAGAAGAATGAGAGAAAGAGAGAAGTGGATGGGCGAAAAAAATAATAAAAAAAGAAAAGTAGTGGTGGGTGTATTTATTATTATTAAAAAAAAAAGAAAAATTAAGTGGAGTTGACTTAACCCCAGCCACACAGCACTACTCTATATATATATATATATATATATATATATATAGGCTCTGGTTGCAGAAGGAACGGAGTGGAACGGGGTCTGGGAGTGGCACTGTAGCTATAGTATTTTCTATTGTACCTGCAATTGAATGTCAGGATTTTTACGAGTTTTTCCAAAAAAACACTCATCCTCTCCCTCCCTCCCCCTTTAGGCTTTTCTAAAAGTGCCTATCCCATCACCTGTACAACAAAACCATAAAAAAAAAATTAAATAGCAAAAAGTGACTACCCCACAAGTACTTAATCCACCAAAAAAAATATATATATATAATAATCTATTAAATAGCATTAATTATATTATATTTCATAAAAATTAATTAAAAGGAAAAATTTATATATAAAAGCTAATCAATATAAAATTTTAATTACATTCCTAAAACTTTCTTTACAAATTTGACTAGATAAAAAAATAATAACTTTTAATTTATAAATGTCATAAGTTTACATTTTTAAAAATTAAAATACTAAAATAAAACTTTAATTGTTAAAATGGACAATTCAGTTTCCTTAACACAGTGCATTTAACATATATAACTAAACACTAAAATAAAATTTTAATTGTTAAAATGGATTTTTTTTTGACATATCCGCACAAGAGGAAGGAGGAGGATTAATCAGTGATCTCGCTTTATTAGGCGTAGTCTTAGTGATTGAAATTTCTACTTAGGCAGAAAAATGAATTTTTTTGAGAGGTTTAAATTGTTATAAGTTTTTTTTTTTTTGGTGAAAATATTTAATTGTTATATGTTATAATGAGTGAAAGACTGAACAAACTTAAAAAAATAAGAATAAAATAAAATAAAAGACAAATCAATTTTCTGAAAACGATATATTTAACATATATAATTAAACGCTTAAAAAAAACTTTGATTGTTATAAATTTTTTTTGAAAAAATTTAATTGTAATAAGTTATAAATGAGTGAAAGGTTAAAAAAAAAAAAAAAAATTGGCCTCACCTCAAGTGTCACTTGGTAAGCCCTCTCTTACTCTCAAGTCTCAATCTTTGTCTAGAGCTTCTTCTTCTTCTTCTTCTACTTTTTTTTTTTTTTTTTTTTGGTGTGGTTTTGTCGTAAAGGTGATGGGGTAAGACACTTTTGGAAAAGCCTAAAGGTATAGCCTGTGCAGCGGGTGTAGCAGGTGAGGAAGAGGATAAGGTTTTTTTCGGAAAAACTTGTAAAAATCCTGACATTCAACTGCAGTTACAGTAGAAAACGCTGTAGCTACAGTACCATTCCCAGACCCCGTTCCACCCCGTTCCTTCCGCAAACAGAGTCATATATTTTTTTGGTTCCCGTAGCACTACTCTATTCTTTTTATTGAAAGTTTTATATTATATTATAAATCAACAATACTTTAATTTTATCAAGACAAGTGGGAAAGGGTTTGTCAATTTTTGTTTTTGTTTTTTTATTGTTTCTAAGACTTATAATGGGATTATTAATTGGGCCTTACTAAATTGAGGCCTAAAATTTTGATTTTTTTTTTTTTTTGCCTAAATTTTTTTTGGAGCATTATTATGTTGGGGCCCTAGGGGAGGGCTTAACTCGTCTAGGACTTGAGCCATCCTTGTCTATATGATAATTGATATATCAATTTAACATATATTTATAAAGTTAGATAAATATGTTTTTTTGTGATAAATATATTGTGATATAATTTTTATTTTTATTATATTTACTATATTATAATAAAAATATAATATATAAAGAGAAAACAAATTATTTTATTATTTTATTAACGTCTCCGATAAAATAAATTTCTAGATCCGTCACTTATAATCTATCATATATGAATGGATTATGAGGCAATTAAACCAGTAACTTTGCTGGCGTGTCAACAAGGAAAAAAACAAAAGAAAAAAAGAAAGAGGTGAGGACTATCAACATCTAACATGTTGTGACATAATTGGCCACTACTGTTTCTTTCTTTAGCTTCTTTAACTTTTATAGTCCACTGAAAAATGGCAGATGATGATTAGAACAGCAAAGAGCATCTTGTTTTTGGTGGGATCAATTCATAAAACTATATTGCTTAGAGAAGTCTTATCATATAGTTTTTTTGGAAAATTTCGGAAAGTTCTTTGGACTTCTACGAGTTTTTTGAAATTACCTTTTTCAAGTTAAAAAAACTCTCAGTTAAGGTTTTTGAACTTTTAATTTTTTTTAATTACTTATTTCTGTTGTGATTGTTTGTTAAATTTTGTCAAATTTTACAAAATACCCATGTTTTTAATAAATAAAAAAATTACAAATATTTTTTGTTTATAAAAAAAAAATGCCTAACTCTTTAAAAGTATTTTAGGAATTTTGACAATATTTAAATAAAAATCTTAATGGAATAAAGTAATTGAAGAAATTGAAAGTTAAATACCTTTAATTGAGAATTTTTTAACTTTAGAGAGTACTGTGAATAGAAGTTTAAGAGGATTCTATGGAGTTTCCTTAGTTTTTTTTTTTTTTTTTTATTAATATTTTTTAAGTAAAACAGGCAAGAAAACTTAACAAACATGTGGACAAGAGGGAAATGGGCTCCTTAAAGAAGAAACACAATGAATGAGGACATACAATTCCCATATGAGACTCAAGCAACGATCAATTTCACAACGAGGCAAAGTCAGTCAACACCAAATCCAATGGCTAGGCTTCCAACGAGCTCATGCTTGGCACTCTGGTCTCGTGATTGCTTTGTCGGCTCCTACTCCGACTCTTTCTTGTTCATCTATCAGACTCCTCATCACACTATTTATGTCTTCATTTATGTTGATGACATCCTCATCACCATCTCTCTCCTAAGGGACTACCACCACTCCTCCGCATGGTTTGTTTGTAACTTGACTCGATCCGGTGACCAAATCTCCATTGATGAACTTAACAAAGGAGAAATGAAAAATATTAGATTAATTAGAACAATTGGATAGCCTAAGATATGTGATTAGAAACATTGAAAACCTAGGGTTTGTCAACAGAACTAATTAAGAGGGAGTGAATACATTTATCATTATTTTTCTTTATTTATTCAAATGTTCATATGAGTTTAAGAGTAATTGATGAGTGTCAAATATTGTATATTTGGGTTCCTTGATTTACATTTTGTTAATCTTTTAGTTATGTTTTAATATGATATTTTGTGTTAGTTCTATAATTTTTAATGTTTTGTAGGAATGCAAAGTGAAAGAAATAAAAAGAGGAAGAGATAAAAAGAGGAAGAGGATGACGTGTGTGCTGCGCGCAGGGTGAAAAGAAAAGAAGGGTTTTTTTTTTTTACTCTTCTATATATACAGAAGATGCACGGACTGACTGATGGGGAGTGCGCCGCACTGCAAAAACGAAAAGAAGGGAAAAAAAAATAAAAACAGAGGCGGCTAGGGACCTTTTTTTTGGAAGAAGAGAAGCAAAAGACAAGGATTTTTTTATTTTTTATTTTTTAGTTTGTGATGGCTATCGATTTGAATTTTCTCTTTGTGAGTTCTTGTATTTCTATAGATTTTTATTTTAATGTATTTTCTTTTAATTTTATGAGAGGTTAAGTCTTCAACTAAAGTTAAGGATGAAGTCCCACAAATAATTAGTAACTGATAATTTTCATGTAAATTGATATTTTTCAATTATATGAATTTTAATTCTCATTGTTCTATTTATATTCAATTAATTGTTGATTACTCTTAATTGATTGCTTGGTTTATTTGTTTAAATATTGGATATCTATTATCATTTGTTTAAGGGATATATCGAATTATTTAATTTAAGTTAGATATCCCTTGTGATTCGTGCAAAGCACGTATATATTGGATGATTTAAATTAAATCGAGTATCCTTTGTAATTTGTACAAATAACAGATACTTTGGATGTTTTGATACACTTTTTGAATATTATGGGGCTAAAATAAAAATGACTGGTAGTTTGGAGGGTTAAATTATATTTTTTTCCTTCTTTCTTTCTTTCTTTCTTTCTTTTTCTTCTATTTATGTATTTATTATTTATTATTATTTTTTTTTGGTGAATTTATGTTACTTAACTATCGGACATCCAATATCCATGCATGGCTGGAGATATTGCTGCAACCATTAGATAATAAGAAGGTGACGTCTACCAATTAATCAAGTTGGCTCCTAGCACGGAATTATCTTCTGCACTTGGGACCTCTATGCCCTACAACACCTATCGTTGCGGAGAAATGTCTCTGTTCCAGTTGGTACCAATGTTTGTGAATTGCTCGTGACTTCATGTGGATGGTCCTAACATATATGGTCCTTTTTTTTTTTGTAATTTATGAAGGTGACTTAGTGGGGTACTTTCCCATAGAGTTAGTTGATCGGAATCATGGAGAATGCCAAAAAATGGTGGAGCCTCAATGCATATGAAAGACAAATCATAACAGATAATTTAGCAACTATTGTTTTGTCACAGAGCGACGTGGAAGTTGTTGTCAGAGGATGAGCTTTCTGCTCATGGACAAACCTCATTCAACACCATGTGCATGCACACTGTTAATTAATATGTCAAATTTATATTAAAAAAATGAGAATAATTACTTCTTAATTTCATAAATATATATTTTTATTAGAGATTATATATCTTGTTTAACACACCTTATAATAAATAAGATATATTATAATACAATATGTTTAAGGGAATTTATACCAGATAGGCATGGGTCGGAGGCCCAAAATTATTAAATCCTTAAGTTTTTTTTTTTTTTTTGACAAAAATAGGCATGGGTTGGTCGAGTTGTACCCTAAAATCCATGCCGTCTATTTTGCTAAGTTCCATTACCTACCGTCAATTTAGGTGAAACGCACCATTTTTTGCAGGTTCCACGTCAGACTTTTTGGAATGCCCACATGTCCACACACAGACTTGCTGGACTAAAACGCACCGTTTTGGACCCCAACCAAAACGGTGCATTTCAACTGGGTTTAGGGGGCAATATGATCGGTCCAGACTTAGGGCCCTACTTCAAAATTCCGCCCCACACCCTTGGTCCCACACCCCGCGATAGTGACAGCTCTCCCCCACCGGCAAGCACGTGAAACCACCCACCCACCCACCGGCGCATCTTGAAAATCCATCGACCCCGATTAGTTGGCAAAGCACGAAAGAGGCGAGATTGATGGAGTTCCTCCCACCAGCGCACCCAGAACTAACTGACCGATGGTCGCCGTCAGATTTTTCGGCCTAACCCACCGGCACAGGTAAGAAACCCGAGATTGGGGCTAGGGCTCCATTGTGTGGGTTTTGTTGGTTGAGAGGAATGGATGCATTTTTGTGATGCCTTGCATTTTTATGTAGTTTTATGCGGTAATTTGGCCGAAAGTATTGAAGATGAAAATGTTTTTTCTACTTTTTCTACTTTTTTATGTTGATCAGTGCCTGTTGTGTTGGAATATTCAAGTGAAAGTTAGTTTATTGATAGGGATTGGCAGGGGTTTGTTGACTGTAGTTGTTTAGTGGTCCATGCATGTCTCGGTCATTGCCCTGGAATGAGAAAAATATGTGCTTTATTAAAGTATAGTGGCAGACCGTGTGTTTGTCTTCTTTGGCAAATTTGTCTTGTTTTGCCAATTGGTTGTTGGTAGTAGGGATAGTTGGGGTAATTATGGTGGATAGGGATGGTAGTTTGGTACTTACTAATACATGAAAATTGTCCATATTGGTTTCAATGTACATTCTCAAACACGTGCAAACTTGCATGTTGCATGTAGCTTTGTTATACTTAGAGCTTTACATGCAGTAGTTTATGATTTGTAAATATCATGCTTGAGTTTTGTTTTGTTTTTTCAAATTTGTTTGTGTGTGTGTGTGTGTGTTTTTTTATCTATTATGTAGTATTTATTTATTTGATAATATTTTGTTGTTGTTTTATACTTACAGATAAATGGGGTGTATCAATATAATAATTCATCACGGAGGGATAGTGCGCCATAACTCATTTACATATATTGGTGGTGACATACAACAAGTCAATGGATATGATGTTGACTACCTAAGCTTATGGGAAATTAAAGAGCTGGTTCGTGATTTAGGGTATGTCAACGACATTAAATGCTGGTACAACATCAATGACAACCAGTAGCATGTGATACTTTTAAACAGTGATGCAGATGTGGTAAACTTAATAAATGTCGTGGAGGATTACAATTGTGTGCAAGTTCACCTATATGTTGAGCATATGGTGGATCATGCTGTAGTGGTTGAGGAGCGTTTCCTTCTTGAAGCAAACCCTTAAGATGGACATGTAGACAGAGTTGTTGATGGGGATGGACATGGACATGTAGACAGAGATGTTGATGGGGATGGGCACGGACATGGTGGAGGTGTGGAGGTGGAGATGGAGAAGGAGAAGGAGAAGGAGAGAGGTGGTAGTGTGGATGAATTACCTAGGGCTGATACGCCTATGTCAAGCAATCAAAATCCATGCCAAGGGTCAAAGTTAGGGCTGGCCGATTGTTACACCTCAAAGAAAAGGACATCCACTGAATCTGCATCTGAAAGTGGGCAACCAAACATACAGCCGACCAACACTGAAGGAGGTACATATGATAATATTATTTGATAATAGTTTATTATTTTCAATTGACGGCATGGATTTTATGGTACAATTCGACTAACCCAAGGAGTTTTTGTCAAAAAAAACTTAAGCATTTAATAATTTTCCATTATGTCAAAATATTTTTATTAGAAAAAGGAAGGAAAGCCACCAAGAGGAGAACCCAGAGAAGGACCTCCACAAGAGAAGAACCAAGAGGAGAATCTCCAAGCGGGCAACCAAGCATGCAATCGAGCACAAGTCGGGAGGTACATCCGTTTATTGTGAAGTTTAGTTTATTTTTTTAATTTTATATTTTATTCCCTAAAAATGGTTATATTTATGGTTATGATTATTATTTTCTATTTATTATTATTTTTTGTTTTTTTAGGCAAAGGAAAGAATGTTACTGTCGATGTGGATGACAATACACGTGTGGGTGTAGAGGCCAATGTCAATGCAGATGCGAATGCCATTCCTGCAAGTAGTAAACAAAAAGTGAAACGTGGTCGGCCAAGGAAGACCACAGTAAATATTGATATTGAGAAAGTGATCACGGAATTGTTGAGCGACATGGAACGATCTGACTCTGAGCCTGAGGACCTATTCTATGATGTTGATGAGGTCAGAAAAGAAAAAGGATGGAAAGGCTCACTGGTGGGAAAACATTGACTTGGGGGTAAATGAGACGGGAGCCGATTTTGGGATAAGGAAGTTGACAATTCAAGTGATGGTCTAGGAAGTTTGCAAGGAAGTGATTCAGATAATGTCGGGATGGAAGAAACAATACAAGCAATTTAATGAGAAGTTTGACTTAAATATTCCAATAACTTTTGAACTTGGGGAGGTGTTTCGGATACATATGCCTTCAAGCGGGCATTGAAGACTCGAACAGGGTACGATTACAAATTCACACACAATGACCTGTAGGGTTAGTGCAATTTGTTTGCAAGAAAATTGCACGGAGGATTCATGCTTCTATGGATGCCACTGGACTTGTACTCAAATTAAAACATACTACCCTACTCATTCTTGTGGTTTTCAATTCAAAATTCAAAATGTGATGTAGAGTATCTTGTGCGTAAGTACAAGAGGGACTTCAAAGATGATCCGACGTGGACAGCTTGCACTAAAAGAGAGGGTGAAGAGAGATTTGAACATAAATGTGCCAATTCAACGTTGCTATAGAGCAAAGAGGAGGCGCTATGCAAGTATTTGGTACCCATTCCGGCCAATATCGCCTCACTAGGCGATATGCAAATACAATCCGGCTCACCAACCCTGTCAGTAGTACTTTTATACATAGAGATTGACCATTCTTTCAGATGATGTATATCTCACTTGATGCATGCAAGAAGAGGTTCATCAATGGTTGTCGACCCGTTATTTACTTAGACGCTTGCCATCTCAAGGGGGATCATGGGGGGCAATTGCTGTGTGCCATAGGCACAGATGGCAATGATGACATATTCCCCATCGCATTTGTTGTGGCTGAAACAGAGACAAGAGATTCCTGGGAGTGGTTCATTACAATTTTTTTTTGGAGGACTTATGTGGGCCAGCCGGCAGACTTGGTTGGGTAATCATGTCAGACAGACATAAGGTATTTATGTCCCAAATCAAATTAATTAATTTTGTGTTATTAGTTTATAAAACATGTTGTTAAGTGTTTTAAACCTATGTTAAGTGCCTTGTATGTGTTATGGTATTTATTTGTTAACATATATATATATATATTTTGATAAAGTCAAAAGGAATTTTGTTAACATATTGATTTGTTTATTATATTTGTTTATTTTCGTATGTGTGTAGGGCTTGAATCATGTTAGTATTGTGTTGCCAAATGTGAGAGCACCGGTATTGTGTTCGCACTTACATGCCAATTTGAAATTGAAGGGATACAGGAAAGGCATTTAAAGATGAGGTGTGGGGCAGTCCGAGCAACCAATATTCACACATTTAACCACCACATGCAGAGGATCCTAGCAATGGATAAAGGTGCACACAAATACCTATGTGATGTGCCAAAGTCATCATGGTCCGTGACATGCTTTCACCGCCACGCAAAAATCCGAAGTTGTTGTTGAATAATTTGGTCGAAAGCTTCAATGCATGGATTAAAGATGCTAGGTCTAAGCCCATACTTACCATGTGTGAAGAGATCCGTCATTAATGGCACGCTTCAACAAAAGAGAAAGGGAATCCAATGACCATTATGTAATATGCCCAAGGCCCATAAGAAGTTGGAGAAGGCAAAAATGATGCAAATTGCAGTGGCAAAATGAGCTCCAATTTGAGGTTGACCACATGTATGATGCACGGCGTTTGGTCCAGTTAGATGAGAGGACGTGCACATGTGGGAGGTGGCAGTTGAGTGGGATCCCATGCTCACATGCTTATGCTACGATCTACATGGACAAGGAAAAACCGGAGGAATATGTTGATGAGTATCTAAAGATGGGAAAATACATGCTAACCCCCAGATCGAGTTTATGGAATGGAAGGTCCACAAACATGGCCAGCTAATGATGAGTGCGATCCAATTCTGCCATCGAACAATCGAAGGGCTCCCGGGAGACCAAAAGTGAGCCGGAAAAAAGCTACAGATGAGCCACCAAACCCTTACAAACTAACACGTAGTGGATATGTTGTGAAGTGTGCAAACTGTAGGGGTTTAGGCCACAATTACAAAGGTTGCAACTTATCATTGAATCCGGACAGAAAGAGATGGAAACAAAAGACAATTAAGAAGAAAACTGATGCTGCGAAAACACAGGTAAAAGTAAAACATTTTTCAACATTTCTATGTGTTTTCTTTCGATAGGTACGGATGATGATGTTGCTACTTTTGTTGTTGTTGTTGTTGCTGCTTTTTAAATGGTTGTTGTTGTTGTTGCTGCTTAGGTTGGTGTTGCTGCTTTTGAGATGCATTATTTATATGTCTTGTATGATGATGGCAATGATATGAGTATGATGATGCTTAAGGGAATAATATTTACATTTTATTGGGAAGCCTAGATTAGAGTTACTGTAGGTTTATCACATGCAAGGTGTATGGGGCGTTTAACTGGCTAGTGCTATTAAAACTTATGCTATTATCATGCACACATGTACTTGTTAATGGTCTTCTACGGTTATACTTATCATGAAAATATTTGAACAAGTTTAGTTAATGCATTCTAGGGATCCCAAGATCAACCAAATGCGAATGAAGAGGCGGGCTCGTCACAGCCTTGTGGTCCTACATTTGTGGCGACTGAGTCACATGTATAATCGGTATTTTTTTCCCCATGCTCATATTCTTTATTTTCGTAAAACTATGTATTAGTAACTAATTAATTACATTTTGTGCAACAGGTGGATGCTCAGGCGGAGTCATCACATACTCGAGTTCGTATCCGTAGGACAACTCAATTGCAAGTAAACCCGATACAATTTTGTTCATTTTTCCTTTTTTCATAAGAAGTGTTGTGTATTACTAACTAATTAATATGTCATGCACAACAAAGTGGATGCAGAGGTGAATGTGTCGAGACTGAGAGTTCGCACGTAGTGCAACTACGCAGTAAAACAACTATTTTTTCTTCTATTTCTCATAAAATTGTGCAAAATGTTGTCTATTACTAATTAATTAATATGTCATGCATAATAGGTAGGTGCGGAGAAGGGCCATTACATGATCGGGTTGCTTGAGTCGTTAGGGTTAAAGAATGCTAATATTGTCAACTACTTTTGTTTTCACTAATTAGCAGATGACTGTAATTATGTTAAAATATTTTTATTATATGGAGCATTTTTTGCTACAATTTGAAGATATCATTTGATGATACCATGATATCAATTATGGAATCCCTTAATTTTTGAATACAATATGTTATGTAATATAAGACAGGTCAAATTTGTATGCCACAATGATGCCATATAATTGGCAACATTTTTTTGGGATATGTCATGAACAACAATATTATTTGATACTTTCAATTATTTTTGTATTATACTCAGGTCTTGTGAATTTATTTTCGTGGTATAGTCGGGTTTTGAAAGATTCATGAATGAGTTTACACCAAAAGATTCATTACGCTAAATAGGTTTTTTGATAATCATACAAAACCTAAACGGTCCAGGAATAGAGGAAACATCCCGCTTTGCTAATCAAACTTTGTGTCATAATTGTGCTTCCAACTATACCTCTAGTAGCTCCTTCTGTTGGTGTGAATTGGGTTGTGATTGTGAGGTTTTTTTTGGCCTAGTGCAGCTGTTGATTTTGTTTCTTTTCTAGAGTTGCTTTGTTTTTATTTCGAGTGCTGCTAGTTTTGTTTCTGTAAAGAAACGTTGTTTTTTTTGGATTGTTTGTTTTAGTAGGCCTCTGTGAAATATTTGGCTAACTAACTATTTTGTATAATTAGTTAGCAAAATAATACAAACATGTATAATTAGTTAATGCATACTACACTACAAAAATGAATTAGCATAAACATTAATATACATTTTAATCATACAAGAAGTTTGCTTGCCTAATACGACGATAACAACATTCACTTGAAAGTTTACACATTAATGTCCCAAATACAATATTCTCATGCCTCGGTGACCCCGATGACAAATGAGCAATAAACATATCACCAACAAAATACCAACATATATGTTTGAATCTTCAATTTGAATTTAAGTGACAATACTTCACCCTTTAAAGAATTAACTTGTTTATACAACCCAGATAGGACCTTCAGTCCGCGAGCACATGTTTCATCGTCATATCATTGAAAAAAATGAAATTGTTTGAGTTTCTATTATTACACCAAAAATTCACAATCAATACAATATTACAAACTATAAAGTAACAACCATTTCTCAACACAGAATTAGCCAAATTAAAGTACCTTTTTATGGTCATATATAGCACACCCATAGAATCTCCTCCCAGGATTTTTTGTAGTTGTGGATGCCATAATTTTGGTTGTAAGTCTGCACCTACATTGCACAGGTTCTGTATCCTCTTTCAACGATGATATTACAGATGCCGACGACATTGATTGTTCAATATATAATGAACCCCTAAATCATCAGCACTAATACACCAAAATCAAGCATGTGTTTCACGAAATAAAATCAATCAAATTTACCCACCTTTGTTGGCCTCACACTATGGGATTCGGCTTCATTGTATCATTCTCCAATAATTTTCTTCTTCTTGTTCATTTGTATTTTTTTTCTTCATTTTAAAGAAGATATATGTCCATTAGCCCTAATAAAAAATGCAGCTCGGAATGGAAAACAAACCATAATTCAGTGCAAACCGAGAAGTTGTCCAAAAAATCCAACACATGATCAACATAAGTAAAACAACAACATGCATTAATAAAGTGGGGCACTATTATAGCAACACATAATCAACATCAAAAAGGTAGGAAAAGTAGAAAAAACATTTTCATCTTCAATACTTTCGGCCAAATTACCGCATAAAACTACATAAAAATGCAAGGCATCACAAAAATGCATCCATTCCTTTCAACCAACAAAACCCACACAAAAAAATTCAAAGAAAAAAAAAAACCCTAAAAAATCCCACAACGGAGCCCTAGCCCCAATCTCGGTTTTTACATGCGATGGGTTAGGCCGAAAAAATCGACGACCACGTGGTGGGCCTTAGTGCGTCGGTGGGAGGAGCTCCGTCAATCTCGCCTCTTTCATGCTTCGCCAACGAATCGGGGTCAGTGAATTTTTGAGATGCACCGGTGGGTGGGTGGGTGGTTTCTCGATGCGCCAATGGGTGGGGGGCTTTCCAGCTACGCCGATGGGTGGGTGGTTTTGCGTGCTTGCCGGTGGGGGAAAGTCGTTGCTATCGTGGGGTGAAGGACCGCGGGGTGGGGGACCGAGGGTGTGGGGCGGAATTTTGAAGTAGGGCCCTAAGCCGATCATATTGCCCCCTAAACCTAGTTGAAACGCACCGTTTTGGTTGGGGTCCAAAACGGTGCGTTTTAGTCCAACAAGTCTGTGTATAGACATGTGGGCATTTCAAAAAGTCTGACGTGGAACCTACAAAAAACGGTGCGTTTCACCTAAATTGACGGTAGGTCACAGAACTTAGCAAAGTAGACGGCATGGATTTTAGGGTACAACTCGACTAACCTATGCCTATTTTTGTCAAAAAAAAAAAAAAAAAAAACTTAAGGATTTAATAATTTTGGGCCTTCGACCCATGCCTATCTGATATAAATTCCCTATGTTTAATTATGTCGGTCGACCAATAAAGAAGTTATCTTTTTCTCTCCTCTCAAAGTACTACTGTTTTTGTATCTAACTTTATATTTTATCAGAGCTAGTTAACTCTCATCAATTGTATGAATTTAGTTAGTAAAGAAGCCTTTGATATATACCCTGCCATGTTAAATCACCTATTATTTTAAAACTAGATGAATTTAATTATATAATATATATTTTAACACTACTTTTCACGAAAACGGATCCTCTAAACGGAGATGATCCATTTAAGCAAAAAGATGTAAAAAATGAGACCAAATTAATTGTCCTTTCTTATCTTTTACAATTTTGACAACTTTATCCTACTAATTTGACTAAATGGTCCTCGATTTCAAATGAAATGGAGAGGATTCATTTCCCTTCCTTGGGTATGGGTTTAAACTCTGAATTATGATCATCTCGAGTTCATTTGAACAAGAGAATATCCTGTTAATTATATTTGAGGGACATTTTTGTTTCCTAAAAAAGTAAGAAGACAAAAATACTCATAAAATATAACCGAGTCTTCTCCAGTTAATTTGAATTGGAGAGGGTCATACGTGTTCTTTGAACATGACTCCCTCTTAATAAAGTAAGGCAATGATCATGTTCATTTCATTTGAATTAAAAATTTAAGTTGGTACATCTAAGTATGTACATTATGTCAATATTGACATGTATTTAAAAATAAAAAAATAAATAATGTGTTATAATGCACAATATTAGATGCACAAACTTTAAATTTCAACAATGAAATTATTACTGTTTATTTCATTTGAAATAGAGAAGACCATATTTCTAATAAGAGGAATGCTACACTTACTGTCATTTCCTTATATAATTTTTTCACATACATAGATGGCTTTCAAAATTTTCATCGAATAAAAATCCAATAAAGATGCATTTCATATCTAATGGTGGTTTTAAAAGCCACTTATAGGTATGAAAAAATTATATAAAGAAGTATAGCATTATTCTTCTAAATTATAATAAAAAAGGTTCAGCATGGTGATAGATCATAGTTAAAAACTCTATGATATTAAATTACTAGTTATTCTTAAACTTTCAACTAAAAAAAAAAAAAAAAATCATTTCATTTATAGTCTACATGCTGAGAATTAGGTTTAGGAATGAAAAGCATGTCATCATTCTGACCTGTAGCTTATGACAGCTGCATGTGGCACAAAATACGAAGAGGAATTGGGGTACTAGGCTTTGTTTGGATAGGTTGGTTTTTGTTTTTGTTTTCAGTTTCAGATTTTTTGGTTTTCGAAATAATCTTACTTCAAATTCCAAAGCTTAAGTTTGTTTCTAATATTTCAAAATTTGGGTTTTGAAATTCTCAACCCAAACAAAGAACTTATATTGATTTCTTAAAAAATCTAAACTCAAAACGAAAACAGGCATATCCAAACAAAGCCGCATGGGCAGCTTGAGCTAGAACAGTTGAGTCCTTAAGACGTACGCCAAGAGAAACTAAAGTAGTTTTGTATTTTTTTGCATAATTCCCTGTTAGGATTTATTGATGAGCATCTAAGAAAGATGTGATTTCATTTTCATAGGAATAGTTGTTCGTTTGGCAGGCTGTTCCATCGTAGACCGTAGCAGTAATTTACGGAGAGTTTCAAACTTTGTTTCATTCTTTGGAAGTTTCCTTTCAATTGAAGCTCTACAAATAAGGCTTTCAAGCTTTGTCCCACTAATTCCCACACAACTTCACTATTTCCTAATCTTCAGGAAGGAATTCTTTGAGGGTACATTGATACGTGTCATCCACACAACATAATTGAATCTTCAAACAATGTTGATATCTAGCCGCCCCCCCCCTCCCACCAAAAAACAAAAAAAGAACGAACGAGTACTTGGTTAAAGTATTACTTCAATTATTAAACTCCGCTTCTTTTTTTTTTTTTTTTTTATTGGTAAGTGTTATTTTTTGTTTTTATTAGTTGTGAATTATTATAATATCATGAAAGAATTGAAGTCCAAAATTCAAACCCTATAAAAGTCCTCTCTTTCGATTCTCTCTCTAAAAAAAGAAAAAAAATCTTTGCAAAAACCTTTCTATTTTGCTCTTCTAGCTCTCTTTTGGTGGAGTCTTCTACTGCAAAAAAAACTCTGAATCCAAATCTCGACCACAAGATACACTGACTTTGTTGTCAACTATCTCACATTCCAAAGTTAATCATGAGGACTCATTATCTACCCTGTAGATATATCTCTTAACTTTCATAGCTCCTTTTGCAGCTTGACTGAATCTAAGAACCTTTCGGATGCCGTCCCGTCCATAACAATCTAAAATTTTCACCATGAGCTGCTACAACTAGCATAGTATTGGCGACATTCCTACATCCTCCTTCCATCTTAAGGATCCACTCCGAGGCTGTGGAATGTATTATCTTGATCGTAAAAAATCCACATTTTAACTCATACTTTGTTAAATATTTTATATGCAGAGTCTTACTTATTGAGAGAGAGTCTAAACTCATGTATGAGAAAGAGCGTTCAAATATTAATTATTTACTATTATACTAATAATATAGTATATATACTAATAAACAATTTTGACACTTATGTTACGTTGCTAATGTAGTATATAGGATCCTCTCCATTTACATTATATTTCTACAATATAGCACTATATACACTTTTAAATACTATAAAATATAATCTGGATTCTGGATCGTCAAATAATTCCTCTGCATTTCAAGTGAAATGAAAATATCTTATTACCCTAAGATGCATGTTTGTATTTAAATTTAATATCATGAGAAAATGTGCAAGTCTATATCGATCTCAAGGTGGTTCAATGAATTTAGAGATCCTTTGGTGGGAATCTGTAGATCTATGTCTTCCAAAGCATGAGTTATTGGATAGAAAATGGTTGCAACAGCACTGCTTTGTCTCCTGTCTACCATATTCATGATTGGCTGATCGGGCAACCTATCAAATTACGTGGATGCACATGCTGCGTTGACTTTTCTGATTGCAGGCTTTAACAACATGCAATATTTTTTATAGTAGTTTTAATAATTTTTTTAAAAGCATTAATAAACAATTTAAATATAAAATAGTCACCAAATAATTAAAATTATTTTCTACATTTATATCACATCACAATAAAAAATAAAAATAAAATACAATTTAAAAAATTTCAATGATATTTATTATTAACGTCTCTGAATTTCTTATTCATAAGCTACAACTCATTGTTCTAGGATTTTATTTAAACCTAGAATTACAATTAGTTATGATTAATGGCAATTGAACTCTACCTGTTAAAATGTTAAATCATTACGTACTTAATCGTTAATTATTAGGATTTTTTTAAGTTCATTTGAACTGAATATTATTTTTGTCCCATCAAAAAGTGAAAAGACAAAAATACTCTTTTAATATAACTAACTGGATATTATTCAGTTCAAATGAACTAGAGTAATCGTATTCCCACTTACGTAGCTGCTAATTAATGGGACTTAACACATGATATTTATCTGAAATAAAAAGTAAATGAAGAATGTTTGAATTCAAAACATTTATTTTAATATCATGTTAAATTATTTTTTATACATTTTAAAAGCTTAAATTACTAATATATATTAATATTTTGGCACAACTCTATCCTACATCACATCCTATATATTCTCTGACAGAATATATTTTATCTCGAATTTCTTAGTCTCAAAAATATGTATAAGAAAAACATGTTCTTACAAATTATTCAATGAAAATGGAAACCCCAACCACCAAGCAGTAAAAGAGCAACATGGGAACCCTCTATCACATATTAAAAATTGGGTCCATGATGCCTAATGAACTCTAAGAACATGCCTATATATTTATGACTGAATGGTTCTCGACATGTCTTTATCCATATATGTCAAATTCTCTCATTAATTAGCTATTAATGTGTTTCGAAGGGTTTTTTTTTTCTTTTTTCTTTTTTCTTTTTTCTTTATTTGAAAAATTATTTTGATTTGACGTACTTTTATATTTTTTTTGTTATTTGTTAATATATTTTTCTTGAAAATAAAAAACAAAAATATAAACAAACACGCACGAGCTGTTTGGGGACCTTCTCCATTGATTTTCACATGTTTTATTCTTCCAATTTTAATTTTTAATTTTTATTGGCCTTGTTCAAAGTATATATTTAAGTCAATGTTTGTTGAACTAACTTTTCATAATAAGAAAAGGAATAATCATCATACATCATGTTTAATCTTTGTGAAAAAGGGTACATGGAAAGAAGATGGAAGATTCAGTAGCCATGAGATTTGGTTGTTAATGTTTTTTCATTTTTCCTTTTTATTTTATGTTTTTAAATAAAAATAGTAACAAACAATTCAAAATACTCAAAATTTCATTTATTTTTGCATCACATGAGAATATTTTTTGGAAAAACTTTACAAAATCTTCCTAAACTTTCACTCGCGCGTTTTGACATTACCCCCAAAATTTAGTAACTATCAAGTAAGGGTATTTCAATTTCTTTCAATTACTACGTTATGTTAGGATTTTTTTGTTAAATCTTGTCAAAAAAATTTGAAATACTATATATATATTGCAAATATTTTGCAAAAATATTGCAATTTTTTTAATAAAAAAATAAATGCATGAATCTTTACAATTTTTTTTATTTTTCATAATAAAAACAGAAATATTTTGGAAATTTTGACAAGGTTTAATGGAAAATCTTATCAAAATAGAGTAATTATAAGAAATTAAAATTTTGATACCCTTAGTTGAGAGATTTTGAATTTTGGGTTGGGTAATTTTAGGAAAGTTTAGGAGGATTTTATGATGTTTTCCATAATTTTTCAAAAAAAAAATCATGTTGAAAGCACTAACAAACAGTACTTGAATTTTTCTTTTAAACAAAATAAGGATCATGATCCAGATTTTTTAGTCATAATGCACAGTAGAGGATCATGTTTGGTCAACATCAGCAAACCCAGCAAAGAATATTCAATCATGAAGCATTGTACTCTTTTGCCAGCGATTCTTAAGGCTCCACACATGGTTGCGAAGAACATATACGGAGGAAGAAAGAGGAATTGTCGCAAGAATGTTCACTGTTTTAATTCTTCTTCTTATTTTATCTCTTTGGAAGAAGGAGACTTGAAAACAGTTTTATATTTATAAAGGCAACTTCAATATGTCTGCGGAAGAAGACAAAGGAGTACGAATATTGCATTAATTTTTCTTAATTAGTTTCTTTGGTTGTATGTTTAAGCTTGATTTTTCGTTAGGAAACATGATGTCTCTAACAAATGCCAAGTCAAAGTCTCACCTCTTATTCATTATTATTATTTATTTTCTTAAACTTTGAGTGATTTTTAACATGATATAAAAAAATGTTCTGACTTGGAATTTTGCCTATGTAATTTACCTATCATTTCAATTAAAATATTTTATAAAGTATTCGGCCTTACTTATTGAGTGAGGATTATTAAGTCTCATATCACCTTATTCATTATCTTTTACTATCTTAAACTCTTAGAATAATCCATGCATGCATGGTACCAAAAAAGACATCTTGATTTCAAATTTTGTCCCTCTAATTTACCTCTTATTTTATTTTAAATATTTTATATGTTCGGTCTTACTTATTGAGTGAAAATTTGATCCCATATGTGAAAGAGAGTGTTTAAATATAAATTAAAAATAATTAAAATTCATAAATTTTTTTAACCACTTTTTGGATGAATAATGATTTATCAGTCTTTCTTTTTTAACAAAAAATTAAGGGTTAAAAACAAACCCCTGCCTTAGAAAACCACTTGATTAACTAAAAGGAATAGTTAATTAATTAGTGCATAATAAAAGTGGAAATAAAGATATATATTGGCTCTCCTCCTCTTGTGTTACTCTCTATTATTTCATTTGATAGGGACCTACTATTAGGATTAATAGTTATTCCCATAAGAATAATATGGGAATAACTATTTTCTTACCTCTAAAAAATGAGAGCAATAGCTACTACAGAAAATTTTCAAGGAAACTTTGAATTGCTTGATACATTCCAAGGGTACTCATTTCACTCTCTTTGCACACAGAGAAAAAAAATAAAAAAAAACATTAAAAAATAAAAATAAAAATAAAAAGGTCCTCAGTTGCTTGTATTGGAATCAATTAGAGACCAATAATCAATTGTTATGTACAAACAAACATGGAAATAGGGGTTCAAGGCATCCTTGATCAGTCAAAATGCTTTCACAGCAGATCTAACTACATCAGACCTCGCAACTTTCATATGGAGGGAACACCAATCAATTGTATCATCTTAGGCGAAGACTAGGCATGAATTGCATTGTCTACAACTTCAACTACATGGTTTAAATCCATGATCTGTGCCTCAAATCATCATCAACATCATAATGATCCTCATCAACATCAGTTCTACCAGTGAAATACACATTGTCGTCACTATTGTCGGATTCATCATCGGTGTCTATATTGGAATTAACATCTGAAGTATGTCATGAGAGTTCCAATCAGGAGGAAAGGTCTTCTGCAAGGCTTCTGTAAGCTCCCCACCTGTCCTCTCAATCTTGCGTAAGCACCGACCAGTGAACCGCGGTCCCCATATCAAAAGTCAACCCACATTCTACCATCTCTCTACAAATAGACAAAAACTCCAGAATAAATGTAAGCTTCAGCAACAGTAGCCCTTGACAGCAGAGATGTCATCAGGCAATGATATACAGCTTGTCCGGCTTCAATCCAGCTGACTTCATCTGCTCAAAGCATCTCAAAGCCTTCTCTGGAAGAGAAGCACGTGCCCAACCATGTATTAATGTGGTGTAGGTTTTAAGATTTGGCTTCACCCCTAAAGCTTCCATTTCCTTAATTGTTTGCATAGCTCTCTGGAAAATCAGAAATATTCCAATTATAAGATGGAACTGCGACTGAGGCATGAAAATTGAAATAAAATCATTCAATTTTAGAGTTCCTGCACCATCTAAAACTTTATTTTTCTAGCTGAAACAATGTCAGCAACAGAACGAGAAAAACAACCGATTGGTGTTATCAAAATGAGAGCTTTTGCTGAAATGATTCTCAGACAAGACAACTGAAATTATTTCTTTTATGTTCCAACATTTTCTTACATTTCTTTTTCATTGGTAAGATACACATGTACCTACTAGGCCTTTGAATCCACAACTTCACCCTCCATCAAGGAATTGTCATTTAAGTAGAGCTCGATGCCTCTAACACAAAACAAGCATCTATGGAATAAAACCATCATTTACGACATAGCAAGAGATACAATGTGGCCTGACAAATAAAAATTTGGTTTGCAGCGAAATCCTAAAGACAAGAAGCAACAAAAAGCACTCTCTAAAGCAATGATTAGGAAGGAAATTAAGTTCTTTGTAATGATTTGTGGAAGAAGATTTTTCATCTCCAAAAACCCAACAAAATCCAAAGTGAGATTACTACCATTAAGTGTCTAAACACAATAAATGAACTACAGAATAACAAAGTGAACTCATTCCACATGCAAATAAATTTTTTCTGTCTTATGGGTTTCCAACTGCCCCTAGTAACTGCTCTTTTCCAATAATTTAATGGGAAACAGACAGTAATGAATGATGATACATACCTGCATGTCTCCAGCCTTGCAACAAGCATTTACGAACGATGTGTAAGTATGGATATCAGGTTGAACCCCTTCCCGTTTCATTTGTTGCATCAGATCTGCAGCCTCCCAAACATCACCTCTTCGAGCCCATCTACGTGGGGAAAGAACAAAATTATCACAAGCATCAAATGCGAACACACAAACAACAAATTAAAAGGAATATTAAAATTGTTAAAACACTACTTATCTCAAAAGCTTAAACTTATATGAAATGATGAATTTAATCATTTAATCAATATGTAACACTTTCTTACATGTGGACTCAAACTCCTCATCAAGTGAAACCCCAAATATGAAATACTTAACTGAAATACAAGGTAAACCCTGGAGCTAAGGTTTGAAATTAGGACTTTTACCTTGATACCATATCAAATCACTACTTACCCAAAAAGTCTAAGCGTATAATAAAAAGTGAATTGAACCTTTAACAACTATTATGATAAAATAAAATGATCAAATAAGTTGAACATATATCCTGAACAACAAATTAGAAAGTTAAGTCCAATGAAAGAGATTAAAGTGAAAATTATGAGTATACTGTTGCACTTCCAAGATTATAGACAATTCATACCCATCAATTAATATGTTGTACACAAAGGTGTTTTTCGGAATCTTTTGAGCACTCATTTCTTTTGTTACTGCTAAAGCACTCTGCATTCTGCCTGACTTGCAACATGCCTTCAGCAACGCCTCATAAGTATAAACATCAAGCTCCAACCCTTCATTCCTCAATTTAGAAAAATACTCAAATGCTTTTCCAGTATCTCCCAATGATGCATAACCATGCATGATAGTTGTATATGTATGCTCATTTGGACGTACGGCTGCTAGTGTCATCTCATCTAATATTTCAACAGCCTTCTCCAACTGCAAGAAACATAAGGTAAATACCATGTCAAAAAAGAAACGTAAGGTAAATAGAATTGCCTTTGCAGAGAATGGGTGCATAATAAACAAACCAAAAATAAGATTTAAGCGAGAAAGAAAAATAAAATTTGAGAAAAATCAATGCAAGCTTCTAAACATTTGAAAAAAGGTAAAAAAATTAAAAATAAAAAAACTACACAAGACAGTCCAAAAAGGACCAGAAAAATTATGTTCCAAGTTCCACGTCAAAATTAAAAGAGATTGACCAAGATCATACACCATGACTATGTATTGGTTCCAGAAAACTTCATTTAAAAAAATAATAAAAAGAGAAAGAGTGCCATTTCACCTTAAGTTCTCACCTACTTAGGAAACCAATAATGCATGTTAGATAGAGAGGAGAGCTCATTTGAAACTTTCTATAATATAAAGCAGCAGGAGTTAAATGAAATTGCCAAAACAAAAAGAAAACAGACAAATAAACCTATAATTATCTACAAAGGAAACAACGAATCACCCCAACATTTTTTATTTTTGGCAAATAAACACCTCCTTTTGTGGCTAGATTTTAGAATAAACTTCTAGTTAACAGGTTATCAAATTCCAGCCACAGGCAAAAGTACATGAGTATGATGAGTACCTATCTAGGTGCATAGCCATAAATTTGGTCATGGAGGCAGGCATCATAAGCTCCTTTAACAATCCTAGATTACAAATAAATTAAGATATCAACCAACTGTTACTTGAACTTTGTTTTGACTTTTTCTTTTATTATCAAGCACAATTTACCTGGCGCTTCTCAACAAGGCCAAGTATCAGAGCATTGAAAGTATGCACAGTCGGAATGCATCCACTCATCCTCATCATATCAAACACTTCCAGGGCTTTTCTCATTTCTCCTGCTCTTGCAAAACCATGAATGATGGGCATAAACGTACGGGTGGTAGGCCTATGCCTCTCCTTTTGCATCTCCCTGACAGTACGGATGGCACGATCCATGTTACCCATCCCACAGAATGCTCTAATGATGTTATTGTAGAGCACTACATCAAGTTTCAGACCATCCTTAACCAGATCTTCAAAAATTGCAAATGCATTAGACCAATCTTTTAGCTTTAAAAATCCATTAATCAACATGGAGTAGGTCTTCATATTATGTTTTATGCCAGCTGATTCCATCATTTTGCTCACCTCCAGGGCTTTAGAAACTTTCCCAATCTGAAATAGTGAAACATAACATTTTGTTTGAGCATCAATTGTAAAGAAGACCAGATATACAATTTGATAATGAGAACGTGTAATAATTGTAAGCACAATAATTTTCATAACATCTTAAAAATAGAACCAAGAATCATTAGCAATTTTAGAAACTTTTAACCTATTTCAATGTAGGGGACCTCACAGGTTTACTACCAGTGTTGATTCCACCAAAGTGGGGTCCTAGGACAATGTCTTGTATGGTTTAACCCTTCAGCATTTTTTGCAGGAAGTGAGCTCTCCGAAATCAAACCTCTGCACTTGCATTTGACAATCCAAGACTTCACCATTGCACCAGACAATATCCATAAGCTATTAAATATATGCATACATTTATATATAGATCTCCATGTGTTGAGTGTGTGTGAAGCAACCACATGAGGAATATCAACAGTCTTGCCTCCATGGAATCACAGAAATACAGGTTAACTCAACTCAAATAGGAGTCTGCTAATGACATTGAGGACACAACAATCAGGTAAAATGTATATTTGGCTTGCTTTGCTTCATTATGAAAACTTCCATGTATTTTCCTCGTATAATGCTTGCTTTCTCTCCTTCCTACATTTTTTTTTTTTTTTTTTTTTGATAATTAATACATATCATTAATAATACATGAGAGTCTGGAATCCTAATCATGAGATGTATACAATAAGTAACCCCCTTTAAGTATTAAAAGAAGCACGAAAATCCACAAAATCAGAAAAGTTAGAAAAATGGGAAATATTATACGCCCTGGTCCATATATAAAGTGAATTAACCAAGATTTTTTGAGCTCTTCCATCAGGCTCTCACCATCTTCAAAACAACTTGCATTTCGCTCTATCCAAATACTCTACTTTTTTTTTTTTTTCCTGAGGTCCAAATACTCCACGTTAAGCACAAATGAGACATCCTCCAAATGGCTACCCAACTACCCTTGCTCAAAACTTAGAAACTCAATCACCCTTTTAGGTACATATAATAGCATATTCGGCTTACAATGTTTATAACATGGACAGCACGGTAGTAGAGGAAGGGGTTCCCCTTTAGATTTGATTAATGAGCCCAGGTAGCAGGGCAAAAGTACAAGAAAGGACTTCTGCCCAAATCTTCTGCACCCTTACTATATAGGTCAAATCTTCCTACATATACTTCAGGTAGAATAATATCAAAAATAGAAAATGTAGCATTTTTTTTTTGTGAAGTGTCCATAGAAGGTAAAGATGTAAAAAGTACATTTGAACAAAATAACATCAAGAAATGCATACTGAAGGGTTTTATCCACATTGAAGTCAAGCTATCAGGAATGATTCAATCCCAGCACATCATGATATATTGAACTATCTATATTGCCCTTCATTTTTTTCCATTTTTCTGTGGAGTGGGGTGGGGGAGGGGGATTCTTAAATTTTATTTATTTATTTTTAAAGACAAGAAAAGATCTATTAAACAGTGGAAAGAAGAGCCAAAGCCCAAACACTAGGATTTCTACAAAAAGCCCCATACCTAAAGAGAGATACTCATGCCCTAAGATCAATTATATAAAAGGTCCTATAAGGACAAAGAAGAAACAAATTAAGGATGAACCAGTAAACAAGCAATGAAAAACTAAGAAAGAGTCTTGAGCTTAAGCATGAAACTCTAACATTCGTTAACACATCATTCTAGATGTTCCACATTAAGCACTAAGGCACAGCTCGCTAAGCAACACTCAGATCCCTTTCCCAAGGATATCATTATCAATAAGCGGCAATATGAGATTTTCAGTAAATAACACTACATATGGCTGAAAAATAGTCAGCTGGATTCAATAGAGGTAAGGTACGTTGATTAAGGTAAGGATTATTTTGGCATCAAAGTTCAACCCTATTGTTCAGAAATTTGGTTCTTCTGGCACATGACCAAAATAAGTCAAGCAAAATTCTCTCAATATTGCCACCAATTTGGTTCTTCTAGAACATGACCAAAAGAAGTCAAGCAAAATTTTCCAGTCCTGCCACAAGTTCTGCTGCCCCCGTGCCCACACAACTACATGAAACGACATCCCAAAGGTGACATCATTTACAGCTCTATCCTACGTTACCTTTCCATTCATCCACCTCCAAGCCCTCATGTCAACCATATGGTTATGCTCTAGATACATTCTTCCTCAACCAGGAAAAAAAAAACATTAAAATGTTTACAAAAAAAAAAAAAAAGTAAAATAAAATAAAAATAAAAAAAAGAAAAAGAAAAAGAAAGAGAGAGAGAGAGAGAGAGAGAGGAATAAAGACACCAGAGAAGAAAATAGATGAAAACCACAGCGAGTCAATTAATACTTTCGAAGACAGAATTTGTGTTTCTCACCAAACAAAAAGGAGAGCAACATTTAAAAAAGAAAGCAACATATGCCTCATTACAGTTTAATGTGAAAGGAAAAAATAGTTATACCTTAGTGTAAAGATTGATGAGACATCCGTAACTGATAACTGAAGGTGTAAAGCCACATTCCTACATCAGTTTGCGTGTTAGCATAAACAGAAGACACTAGATAAGCTATAAACTACATGAAGAAAATTCTTATTATTGTAGACCGTAAAACTCATAGTACTTTACCGGCTTGAAAAAGATGTCTTGAAGGTTTCAAGGCAAGACATGGAAAAATTTCAACAGAGAATCCACATAATGAAGGCTACTTCGGTTCTTACTATTTGAGTTTCTTAATTTTAGTAACCTGCTGGTTTTGATATACTTTAGTTTCAATACTTCTAAGATTAAGGAAATTTTAGTAACTTCAATCTTTTCCGAATATAGGCTGCAATAGTGGCCCTTGGTATTGCAAGTACCGACATACATCAATCTAACCATCTCAAATCAATGAAGATCATTATTTAAGAGAAACTTTCAGTAGCTCTGATGTCCCATTTGAAGATCAATATTTAAGAGAAACCCCAAGGGGTTGGCCTGGTGGTTGAGGCTTGTAGTCTTAGGGAGTATCACCCCATAGATCCCAAGTTTGAGACTTGGTAGGTGCAAACTCTCCCTTGGGGCCACACCCCCTAGTGTAAAAGCCAACGATTTACCCTGATCTGTATAGGAAAACTTCCAAGGGTGCAGTGCATGGGTCCGAGGTTTACTAGCCTTTCAAGAATCTTTGAACCATTGCAATCCTCACTCTTAATTTATAGGTTAAATTAAGTGCAGATTCTGTGGAGTAGTTTCTAGACCTTGAGCTCTACATACTTGGTGCCTTTAAGTACGTCAATCTTGATGCAATGAGCTTAGGTTCGCAAAGGATTTTTTTACTCAGTTTTTTTCCAAAATCCATGTATTAGTTTTAGCTAAAATGATGTTCGTGGGCAGAACAAGATTTAATTAAAGCTATATTTTTTGCGTTGCTAGGGTTTTAGGCTTTGTCCCCTTGAAAAAGAGGTTATCACAGCATCGTAATGGATACTGTTATTATTATTATATCAAGAAAATGTGTTTTGACTTGTTAGTTTCTTCAAGATAGGGTTTACTTATTTCAATATCCAAGAAGAGGTTTTTCCTTTTCCCATTGAGGAACCTAGGTTTCCAAAGAAGATCGAAATAATTTCCACTGCATCAGTTTTGCCTTCATTTTATTTTGAAAAGCATAATTCTTTCAGACAAATAAAAAATAAACAAAAAGAAAAAAAGAAAATCCAGTTATGAAATAAGACATCGGAACATTCATGCAGAGAAACACAAATATGTATGCATGCATAAACAGGCACATCACCCCAGGCAAGAAAAACTATTATCACCTATACCTTGAGTCGGTCAAACACAACCAGACATTTATTTTCATTGCCACTTATTGTATAACCATCCATCATGGTATGATATATATCAATAGGTGCGTCAATACCGGATTCTTCCATCTCCCTTACCAATGCCTCAGCTCGATCCATATTGCAAGTTTGGCTGAAAAATTTAAAGCAACAGATAAGAAACATCATGAAATTGGAATCAAAGAATTCTTTTAGGCATGCATCTTATTTACGTACATCGTATTGAAGAAAACCTACAAAAGAGAATGTTGTGCAAATTGCCAATGTGTTCTAGCTCAAATAGCACCTCTCCTCCTAAAAGAATAGGGTGGAGGGTGAGGTCATGGATTCAACCCACTGGGTGTATATATATCGAATCAATTAAAAGGGGGAAAAAAAATAGAATGCAGTGCAAACATTGAAACATGTAATGAAACACTCGTCAAAAAAGAAAAGAATAAATAATGCCAAGTAGAAATGACAAACTGAAAAGTAGAAAAAGAATTTCAACACAGAGTTAATAAATTTTGCATCTGTCGATTTGTTAAACATAGACTTCAAACCTAGAAAATAACCAAGAAAAATACAATGAACCTAAAATTGATTTGTTAGAACACTCACCAGTGAGCATATATAATATTCCCATAAATGATTGCATTCAGACTTGTATGTCTCTCTTTGGCCTCCTCAAACCAGCGATCTGCAGCTCTTCCGAAAACAACATCAAATAATGTTAGATCATAGAGACACAAAATCACCTCATCACTTTATTGATACAACCAATTCCAATCCACGCACTCGAAACAAAATGGATTAAAACCCTAGCGTGCTACAGTTACAACTAGTTGCAGGTAAGAAACAAAGCACAGTACAGCACCAAAAGCATTCTGCTTCAATCAAGGTGAGTGCAACCAGTAATCTGTAAGCAACACAATGACACATTTATTTCTTCCTCATCAATTGTAAAATTTGCAAAGTGTTTCAATTATATAAGCGCTTCGCTTCGCTTCACTTCAATCCTTGCTTTATGTAACATATTACATATTACATTTAAGCAACAGGAAATCTTAATGCTTGTAGTGCCCTATAGCCTCAAATAACAATAAAGGGCCAGTACTCAGTTGTACAGAAAGCTGACAGAAACTAAAAAGAATTGTAACTTGAATTGGAAGTGCAACACAAAACAAACAAACAAACAAATAAATTTAAAAAAAAAAATCACCACTGCAGAAGGATCCAAGAGACCTAGAGAAATCCTGAATGAAAATGACAAAATAGTGGAGAAAACAAAGCATTTACAGTCACCAAAAGACTAGAGACCATTATCAAATTATAGGATATAGTTCCAGACAGTCTATAAAAACCAATGTTCCAAACCCAATTCACTCCAAACCATTAAATGTGTCTGGCCAGTAAAAATTCAGACATTCCCAAAGTTTTCAAAGGTGTTGATTAGAAAGAAGAATACCTGGAAAGGCTATTTGGCCCCTTCAATGACTACTTTTAATGTTATAAATAAATTCTCTATCTTTTGCTTAGGAGCAAATAAAGGTGACACAATTCTGATACTCAACAATAACGTCATTGCATGCCACCACTCACATCACTTTGATAAACATTTCCTTTTTCTTTTTGGTTGTGAAAATAGCTTAATTTCTAAAAAGCCGCAACTGCATTCCTCAAATATATTGTATCAAAAGGAAGAACCAAAGAGAGAGAGAAAATAATAATAATAATAATAATTAATTAATTAGTGACTACTGCAAATAATAAAATTTGGAAAGCTTAGGAGTACCAACCTAAAGTCACTTTCTAAGAAAGTAGTACTGGATTTTTTTTTTTTTTTGGTGGGGGGTCAGGGGTTGGTTGAAGAAGGCACTAAAGACAAGCATGTGGTTTACTTACTCAGCATTGCCAACTTTTGCAAATCCCCCGACAATAATACTGTAAGTCACCAGAGTCATTTCAATGCCCTCATCCTTCATTTTCCTGACACAAGATAATGCTTCTTCCATGTCTCTACCAACTGCATAAGCATGAATAAGGCTGCATGAAATAAACAAGCTTTAATGTTGAAAGAAAAGGATTAAAAACATAACCCAAAAACTAAGGAAAACAAATTAAAAATTATATACATTCTATTAGATCTACTAAAAATAATCTTAATCACTGCATTATGTCATAACAGTAAGCCAAATATGTATAAGTCCTGAATTCAAGTTCTGTTGTGTTTTGTTATGAAAGCATTTGGTTGTACTAGGGTGAAAGTCTTCTAGTGGGATCTCTGATTGGACATAATTTGCACTACCCAAATAGTACACATCCATTGCATCCTAGAAAAATGGCCATCAGCTCAAAAAATCAAGAAACTCAAAGTTGGCCAAATTCACATGTTTTGCAAAAACATTCAAAGTTGAACATAGAATATTGAATCCCAATTGATACCTCGTGTAGACGTGTGAAGTTGGCTCTATTCCTCTTGCTCGCATGCTCTCAAATGTTTCACGTGCACGATACATATCCCCACGCCTTGCATAATAAGTCACCATCAAGCCATACTCTCTTCTAGAAGGCTGATATGAATAAGAAAAACAAAAGACAAAACATATTTATGCACATGGCTTCTTTTTTTTTTAAAAAGTATATCAATCATACAACCCAAGTACATAGTAAAAGGGGTGCAACCCAAGTAACATAGTGAGTATACAATCATACAACCCACTTGGGAAGAAGAACACAAATACAAAAATTGTAAGAACTTAGAAAAGCAAGAACTACTGATAGCAACCATCCACCCATAAAGTATTTTGAACAATATATATATATATATATATATTTTGGATAAGTAATGTTTTATATCCTTTTACTCTATCACTATTCTCTCACAATTTTCAAAATTTCAGGAATTGTGTTCTCTCAAGATATACCACATTATGCAATGGGGAGTCATCCTCCAGGATTCTAAATTACAATGACTATCAAACTGGCCCCTCCGACTAGCCAATGATTCATTTAAGGCTATTATCTTTCTTCTTGAAACGGATTTTTTTTAAGTAACCATTCCATGAATAAGCCTCACATGGTAGGTGTGTGTGTCATGCATGGGAAAACAATCTAAAACAATAATTAGTATAATTTTTTTTTTTCAAATTCCTTAATTAGTAATACATTTTAAATAGTTGGTTTGAAATCTATATACCAAGCAAAAAAAAAAAAGGATATATGATTAGAGTTATATAGGAAAAAACACCCAAAAAAAAAAAAGTGATAACACCAATCAATTTGAAAATATGAATAGAGTTATATAGGAAAACCAAAGTTTGATGACCAGCAGTGATCAGTTTACTTAGGTATAACACCAGACCATTTAATTTATAGAGCAAAACTAAATAACACCAAAAAAATATAAACCACGGTAGTGTCCTAAAATACTGTGAGGTGCTCAAGCATCAGCATTTTTTCTTTGACATTCCATTTTTATTTTTCCTTTTATATATTTATTATTCTCTAACACATTTTTCCTGCTTTTTAATAATAATATGAATTTAACCATGCAAAATGATGGTGCAGCCATTGCATGGCCAGAGAAGAAAAATCCTCTTTGGAATTCAAACACTAAGGTTATACATCCCATGACACCTAGGAAAGTGGTGTAAATGGTAGATTCTTGAGTTTTAGTAACTTATTAGCAAAATCCAAGAGCCTATATATATGTGTGCCATTGTCCTCAAACAATGAGAGATTTGTCAATGAGAATTTTGGTTAATGCAAGGCATGTGTGCCCTAGTGCAATCTTTTTTCTTTCCTAAGCAGAATTTTAATTAAGTGGTGTGTTGCTAAAAGCGAGCATCTTGTCCATACTGCAATTTATTATCAGCAGCAAGAGAAACATATAACAAACATTTTGAAACTGGAGAAACCTAAAACCTGATTCTTCAACTATACAGTACAGTCCTTGAATGAATATGCAAAAGAAAAGCTTATTTCTATACAGATTAACACATACAGAACTATCTTGCATTAATCTGAGAACTTGAGTGGTGGAATTTTGTAAATAAGCAGTGAAATCTATATTTGATCAATCAATCAACTTCCAAACTTGTTCATAACATGTTACAAATATAGGTTAAAAACAAGCTACTAGAAGGCTTGCACTAAATAAAACTATCAATTACATTCTCTTTCAGTAAAACAACAGCCTTCTTTTTATTTTATACATGTGAATAACCTAAACATTTGTATGTTTTTGCTTGATATTTACTATAGTCTTCCACCATCCTGCTCCAAAATATAGAATTTTAAAGAAAATTAATGCTATAATGCTACAAAAAAGCTAAAGGTAATCTTTGTCACTATGATGAAGATAAGCTTTAGCCCGAAGAATGCCTCACTCCCTCAATAGAAATAAAGTAATTTCACTCAGTATTCTGGATTCAGGGAGGTAACGATAAAAACATCTAAAATATATCCAAGAAATTGCATACAGAGTAGGCCACACAAAATGCTAGTAAAACCTGGCTACCTGATTGCATCCAGACAGTCAACAACATCAGTATTAAGAGAGTGAAGCAGGCAATCCCGAACCTGATCGCTTCCAAAAAAAGTCTCAGACCAACCCAAAATAATGTTCAACAATTTATCCCAACTCATCCCAGTAGCTGTCAGAGAGCACTACAAGTGCCATGCTATGAATCAATACAATCCTTAATCCCAAGCTGTACATAATTACAGTACCATCAATGTAACTACAAGTGCCTCAACACTTCTTTATTTCCACACATTTCTAAAAGAATTTATCCTCCTTTCCTAATAGATCATCTTACTCTTTATCAACTCAAAATTTATCTAAACCTCAAATATAACATCATTAGCAAAACACATGAAGAAAGGGTGTTTATAAGCTATACATATTTAGAGGAAAACACATATGAAGAAAGGGTGCTTATAAGCTATACCTTCTTAACTCTCTCAAAGGACTGGACGACCGCCTGCCAATTTTCCGGCTCGGAATCCAGAACCTCCCGGAAGCTCCTCCGTGAGCTCTCCCTCTCCTCGTGCCACTTGGACCGATACTCCACCCCGTCGAAACCCTCCAAGTACCGCCCCCTCTCTTCAGATTTCACCTTCAATCTCCTCCCATCATCCAACCTCACAGTCAACACCCTCCCATGAAACTCCACCCCATCAAACTCCACGGCCTTCATGGCCGACTTGGACGCCACAGCATCACTACCCCCATATATCACGAATCCGAAACCCGCATTTCTCTCCATTTCGCCGTGACCCTTTATCAGAATCACGCTCTTTATAGGCCCGAACTGCCGGAAAAACTCGGCCACCTCGTTCTTCTTTATCCAATTGGGTAAATTCCCAATAAAAATTTTACCTTCTTGCCGGGATTCAACTCCCCCAGAATCCGAATTCTGGCCCTCATTTTCGTTAATCTCATTGTGGGTTTCTATCACCGGTGGCGGTGGCGGGGGTGGAGGGGGAGAGAGTTTGCTGGTGAGCCTGAGCTTGTTGGTGAGAGAGTGGGTGGGGTTGACGAGGTTTTTGAGAGGATTAGAGGGTGTTTTGGAGGTGGAGGGTTGGTCGGGTTTGAGGGTTTTGTTGGGGCGGCGGGGGTGGTTGTGGGAAGAATTTGGCGGTGGTGGTAGTGGTGGTTTGAGGGATAAAGAGAGGGAAGCGGTTGTGGGATGGTGTTTTCCGGGCAGGATGGTGGTGGGGAAGTGTGGGGTGGAGAGTGAAGGAGCATCCATTTCCCGTTGGAGTGGGCAAGTACGAGTGTTTGAAATTTTGGGTACTTGGTGTGATAGTGGTGAAGTGAAAGAGTAAGGATTGGATAATATTAAAAATTTCTGTTAAATCTCAACAAAATTTTCAAAATACCTTTTTCTTAATTAAATTATTATTATTATTATTATTTTGCAAAGACCAAGGCATGGATTTTTTTGCAAATTCTATTAAATTTGAACCAATGCCTTAATTTTTGTAATTTTTTTTCCTAAAACAAATTGGGGTATTTTGGAAAATTTGTTAGGATTTAACAACAATTCTAATGGACGTGAGACAGTGAAAAAAAATTCAAAGTTTAATACAATAAATTGAAAGAAATTAAATTTTAAAACGAACATTGAAAAGTAGTGACAATACTAGAGGTTAAGTGAAATTTTTCTTAATATTTTTATCTTTTTATGTAACATCACTTTTAAAAGAATAAACAAACGGTTTCTAACATTACTTGATTTGTTGCTACTCATTTGGCTTCAAAGGCTATAGCTCTTGAGGATTGGGTCTCATAGAAGTTTCTTCATATTTGTTGTAAGATTGATAGCTAAGAATCCAAATATGACTTTAAGATATTCAAACTAATGACCTTCATTTCATGATGTGTGATTTTTCGCCGATTAAAATAACCCTTGAAATGTGAAGTGATTTTGTTGGTCGAGTTTATACACAATTTTCACAATGCGAAGGTGCTTTTTATTAGGAAACATGCAATTATAACCTCTGTTTTATCTTAAGGAAGATGTGCATTTTCTAATAAAAAATGAACCTTTTCAAAATCCTAGAATCCTAGATATGCATTAGTTATGCCAAGGCATGATCTTGTATTTCTATGTGTTTGTCGGATATGCCCAATTCACAATACAGAGATATTTGGAAATTAGAATTCTTTATAATTCAAATAAATTAGAGATGATCCAGTTTTAATGTTTTGCGAGGAGTCAAGGCATTAAAGCATGTATCAGCAAATTTAATGATAAAATCCATAGTTCTCTCTAATCCATCAATGTTCTTTCTTTTCCCTAGTACTTTATTTTATTTATTTAGCTTCCTGTCTCAGACAGGAAGTTCCAATGGTTATATCAGTAAAATAAAATTAACTAGCTTAATAAATCTCCTTGGTGCATTAATCCTTCTTAGATTTACCATAATATTACAGAGAAATGTGTGTCCTGTGATCTGAAAAAAAACTTGTGGTTCACCAAAATTGCTGTTCCATTCAATCAAAAGCTCATCAAAGTCTTGCATACCAAGTAGATTAGTGTCTCTTGAAGTCCTGGGCTTGAATTGCATTCTCCAATTTATTTGCTGTCATCCATTTCATATCTCCAAAAGTATTTGCAAACAAATAACCAGTTTTTTTTTTTTTTTTTAAAACAATATAATCCAAAGAGTTCAGGGGAAGTAAAGATGAGTAAGCCATTTGTATACAAAGAGAAGAAAATAAAAATAAATAAAAAATAAATAAAAAAATTAAAATTAAAAAAAAATTGGCAACCCATATTGCAAAATAAAGTTGCACACCTCTTATATACAAGATTACACAGATTTATCCATTTCTTCCACGTGGGTATTTCATGTAGCACTTAAGAAGCAGTAACAATTTGCACCAGCCTTTTCAACCATCTGCAAGCATCAAAGATGGAGAAATACTCAACATTACCATTGATGAACCTCCCATTAAAAATAGAAAGAACTGATATGGCAATACACTCACCTTTGGATTTATTTCTTGACACTTATTTTGCATCTAAATCGAACTCAGCTTCACTGATTATCCTCTGGTTCATAGATGAACCTATGATCAATCATAACACAAGGGATGTGGGCTATCTTGAACCACTCTTGGCCTTGATCTTTCTTGCAGCATTCTTCCAATAGAGGACAATGGGTGATATGAAGTTGCAAGAGTGAGGGAGGGAGGCCATCCTTGGGAAAGAATGTGAGCTTTTTACAGTTTGCGATATGAAGACTCCTGAGTGAGCCAGGCAGGCCATCATCTGGAAAGGACTTGAGATTTTCACACCATATGATCCACAATTCTTCAAGGGAGGTGAGGAATTGAAAGCCATTCGACGACAAGTATTCCAGATTTGGGAAGTGTTTAATGGTGAGGCTGGTTAGAGATGAAGGCAACATCATTGGAAATGACACCAGATGTGAAGAGCTACCATCAATTACAAGTTGCTTAAGAGAGGTAAGCTTGTGCAATTCCCACTCAAAAAATGGCTCATTAAACAATGCCATAGAAAGAGATGTTAGGTTGGTGGGAAAAGCTACAATGCCTGGGCAGCCATGTATTTCCAATATTTGAAGAGAGGTGAGGTTGTGTATGCAATTCAACAGAGCTTGCATTTTCTCACAATTGAAAATTCTAAGATATCTCAGGTCTGTTGGGAGCAACCCTCCATCCGGGAAGGAAAGAGTTGGACAATCATCAATATAAATCTGATGTAGATGGGTGAGGCTGTGTATGCCCATGGGTAAGGACTTTAGGTTTTCACAAGATGATATAAAAATGACGGCAAGATACGAGTTGTGATTGAAGCTCTTCACTATCGATTCCAGCTTCTTACAATTCCAAATTTGGAGGCATTTAAGTGTTGCGGGTAATTCTCCACTTGACATTAAGGATTGAAGGGATGGGCATTCCTTAATTTCCAAGTTCTCAAGATTAGATTTGCTACTGCCGCAAATGTTGATATCATTCTCATCCACCAAAATCAACATATTCTTGCAATTTTCTATCTTTAGCCGCTTTAGAGTGGGAGGTAGTTGGCCCATTGCAAAGTAAGTCAATGAAGAACACTCACCAATATAAATGTTCTCAAGATACATGTTGTTGTACATCATTGCTTTCGGTAAAGATTCCAAGACCTCACAGTTTTTGATATTGATTTCTCTCAATTTGGATGGCAAACCAAGTTGTAGCCCTTCCACTTCTTTTGCGACCAAAGAAACTAGTTTGGTACAATCATGAATCTTTAGAACACCAAGACATGGGAGATGTTGTAGTAATCCCACGTCATTTGACCACAAAGGTGTAAGCTCCTCACAACTTTTAATAGTCAAATCTTCCATGTTTGTCAGCCATTCCATAATAAACCCTTCTATTTGACATGTGAATTCTAAAATTGTTGAAAGAGAAGACAACATTAATGAGCTAAAGTCAACCTTACTTCTGCATATCACCATTTTTGATCCCTCAATTTCTAGTTTACAAAGGTCTGGAAAGCTAGAAATTGAAACCACTAACTGTCTACATCCATGTATCACAATATTTTCTAATGAAGAAAAGTGGTTTGGTAACTTACCCACAAGCTTGGGGCACCTTGTAATGGAAAGCTCTCGCAGTTTTGGGAATTCTTCACAAGGAATCCAATTCTCCCATTCCAACATATCATCAAAACACAAAGCCTCCAAGGATCTAAAAGGTTGTGAGCAACCATCCCCATAAAATTCACTTCCAATATTTTTCACACTAGCCATGCCTTGGATAAAAAGGCCTTTGAGTGATGGTAGTTTTCCAACTGGTGGCAATAATGTGCAGTTTTTACAATATTCAATCCTCAAGAGCACCATATTAGAAAAAGAAACACCTTTTAACCAGGTTGGAAATTCTGCACCGCCATAGTTGGTGACAGTGAGCTCTTTCAAACCCTTGTGAGGTTGTAGCATTTCAAGTACTTGTAATTCATTTGTTCTGTCTTGTGACTCATCAAAGCGGACACACCATTTCAATGACAACCTATAGAGATTGTGCTTTTCAATTAACCTAGCGTCCCTCGCATCTTCAAGATTAATCACATTTTCTAATCTTGAAATGCAAAGTGTCTCTCGAAGATACAACAAAGGCCCAAGCTCTTTTACCCCAGAACAACTACCTTCTCCAACAACTAGATTAGACAATGATTGAAGAGAAGTTAATTTACCTATATGCGGAGGCATTCCTTCCAATGCAGTCCCTCCAATGTTGAGATGCCGTAGGTTGATTAGGTTTCCAAACATTAAAGGTAAGTTCTTTAGAAAACGACAATGCTCCAATATCAATGTCTTTAAATTGTAGAGAGTGGCCACTGATTCTGGCAAGCTTCTAATTGTAGTGTGAGAAAGGTCAAGGAACCGCAGATGCTTTAAATCACCAATTGATTCTGATAACTCGGATATATTGTATCCACTCAAAGAGAGCACCCTTAGGCGTCGTAATTTTGGCAACAATTTAAGAACATTACTAGTCAAGTAACATTCGCCTGGAATTGGAAGCATAAGAGGTAGGAAAGTTCGTAAACATTTGAGTTCAAAAAAAGCCTCAAACTTTTTAATGCCATCATAAAAGTCACCCAGGTAAGAAGAATGTCGAGCCTTTCTAGAAACTTTCCTTCCATTATTGCCCCCATCTATATCCTCGATTTTAAAGGATATATCTCCTGCAACCTGTTGAGCCAAATCATTGATGAGGTCATGCATCACAAATCGTGATTTCTTCATGCTCGATTGTTGGAAAAATGACCTTGACAACAGATTGTGAAAATACTCCCTACCCAAGTCTTCCATTTGCTCATTCTCTTCTCGTGGTTGAATAAAACCTTCTGCTATCCATAATAGAACCAGTTCCTCTTCCTCAAATTCATAGGTCTTGGAGAGTATTGAGCAATACGCAAAGCACTTCTTCAAATTTGAAGGGAGATGATGATAGCTCAACATAAGAGCTGGAGTAATTTCACTTTGCACCTCTGGTAAATTCCATATCTTGCTCTTCAATACTTTTTTCCACTGATCACCATCCACTTTATTGCGTAAGATGCCTCCGAGTACTTTAGCTGCCAACGGAGAGCCTTTGCACCTTCTAACGATTCCCTCACCAACATCTTTGAGGTTTAGATGTGCACTAAAGTCTCTTGTACCCAATGCATGATGAGCCAATATAGACAAACAGAAATCATTTGACAACTCTTTCAAAGAATAAGATGGAACAGTACCTGTCTTTAATGAAACTCCCTCATTGCGAGTTGTGATGACAATTGTGCTTCCTGGAGCTCCTGCTTCGAAAGGAGCACGTAAGATAACCCAATTCTCATTCCAAAGATCATCTAGAACAACTAAAAACTTCTTCCCTTTCAGTTTCTCCTTTAGTTTGACTTGCAACCAATTTAGATCCTTGCAATCACAGCTTTCGGAGGTGAGAAATTCTAAAATTGTTTTTGTCACCGTAACAGCATCAAAGTCTTGGGAAACACAAGCCCATGCCTTAAGATCAAAAAAGCTTTGCACTTCTTCATCATTGTACAAAAGCTGAGCAAGAGTTGTCTTACCCACACCCCCCATACCAATTATAGGAATCACAGATAATTGAGCATCACTCCGTTTTCCACCCACCAAAAGTTGAAGTAGAGCCTCTTTATCTTTTTCTCTGCCATAAACATGAGCTTGGGTCACTACAGAAGTCGGGGCCAGAGTCTCCCTTGTTCTGCATGACTTCCTATCAACATTTTCACTCAATTTCAGGTCATCTTTTTGCTTCACCATGTGGTTGAATCGAGCAGTGATCTCCTCAATCTCCGACCCCAGCCTCATGTTAAAACCAGTACAACAAGCAGGGATGAGACTTCGTACCTTATTTGCCAGTTTCTGCTGCAAAGCTTCTGTGGCAAACTCATCGAGTATGTCATCCACATCGTAAGCCAAGTCTCTGAGATCATCCAGCCACTTTTTCACTGCCTTGCGGCCCATGCCATTATCTTGCTTCTTTTCCTCCGCATCATCAAGCACCGCCTCAATTCTTGACAGCATGTTGCTCCATTTCTCCAGCTTTTCTTCAAGCCCCTCTTGGCGAGCGAAGTTGAGCAGCTCAGGAGACGCCAGACGGTCAAACAGTACTCCGAGTGACGCAGAAAGGACAGCCTCTGCCATTGTTTTCTTAAATGAATTATCAGGAACAACTATCGATGCACTCAAAGCACAAGTTTTTGGTTTCTTCTGTCAAAGCTTGAGCCACCATTCTCAACACGCCTTTCTGCAAGAATTTCAGCCTGCCGTGTGGGCCTTCATGGCATCTTTACCATGTCCCTGTCCATACTTTTTTTTTTTAACGTTATTAGTTGGTCGGTGAGGATTGGTCAAAATAGGGAGCATAGATACTTTACAAGATCAAATATCAAATAAAAAGTATGGGGTAGACAATAATATCTATAATTTATTTTGTTTTTATTTTTTTATTTTTTAATGATACTTTTTTTTAGTTTAAGTTTAGTTAATTTAATTTAATTTTATTATTATTATTATTATTATTATTTTGGCATCCGAGGTTGTATAAATATCACAAGCATTGCCTGTGATATAGATTATAGTGACATGTTATTGAATATTAGTTGTCCTTTTATATATGACACAAGTCACACAAGGGGGAAGTGTTCTGTTTTTAAGCATGGTAATATAAAATTCCGTTAAAAATATTGACACTATTAAGTTGGTATTTCAATTTTTTAGATGTACCACATATAACGCTTTTTATAATCTAGATATCAGTTAATTTAAGTGTCATTCAGATAGTAGTTTTACTTTGAAATATGAGAGAGTCTTCTTAAAATACGTAATAGTTTTGAGGTCTTAAATGAAATTATTAAAATATATATATAGGAATAATTGAAAAGTCTTTGCCACTGCCCCTCAAGGGCGGATAAGGGGGGTTGAGGGTGGGCATTCATCCACTCTTAACTTCCAAAAATCCTCCTTGAGTATGGTAAAAAAATTTTATGTCTTGATTATGTCCCCTTCCTCAAACTTTAGTCATATTATGCTTCATTGAAATTTGAAAATTTTTAAGAAGTTGAATATTGCAAACTTGCATAAGAATGAAATATTAAAAGTTTGAAGATGATGAACAGTCCAACTTTTAAACACACTTTTTTTATTTAGACAATTTTGTGCTGAATCGTACAGGTGCAGCCTCGAGTTTGGACTTTGGAGTGGAAAAAATAATATTATACTTAATAAAATTATAATATATTATAATTGACAAACAAGATAAAAAAAAAAAAAAAAAATTTATAATATGCCTCCGCTCTCCAGGGGACCAATGCGCGCAAAACAGGTCCAAGGCCATTGGCCAAGGGCAAGCCAGTCTGCCAAACAAGAAAGGGCACACAACTGTACATGCTAGTGCACTATAGTTAATTTTTAATTAATTAATTTTTTATTTATAAAAAAAATGCCCCATCCGCCCCCTAAGACTTTTCAAGCATTCCTATATAGGGGCGGTGGCAAAGACTTTCAACTATTCCTGGTCAGTTTTCTACTTTCCTTTTTTCAGTGGATGAAGGCAGTCAGCAAGTGCATACCTACCTTCCACTGTCAGTGGATCGGTAATTGTGCAAGTGGATGAAGAGTAACTTAGCCTAGTTAGGTCGGTGGCCACTCATTGATGGGTAAAGAATTTTGAGAAGAGAATAGGTAGCGGCAGATACCAAGCGCCTCGTGAAGCTGTGATGCTGTGATTATTAGTTTGAATTCCTTTTTGTAAAAATCACTTCATTTTATTCATTCTATTTCATCTATTCAGCCAATTATTAGTGTATTAATGTTACTTTTTATGTTTTAAAAAATGAGCTACTAGTTCCAATACCAACATTAAAGTATTGATTAAAATTAAATTAAATTTATGTCTTAGTATCTACTTAACCTTCTAGAATTAGCAATGATTTAGCACCAAACTTGTTTGAAGTGTTTCACTTGTGTCTTCACGTAATCATGTTCGGCATTTGAAGGACTCTTATCTATCTCAATAAGAAATTTTTTAAAAAGTATCTAGAAAAATTTTCCAATTCATTTGTGGGGATGCCTCCTTCTGTTCTTCTTTTTGGTTTTTTGCTGTTGATTTATGGATTGTAACCACATTCTAAACAGAGGTTATATTAGTAGTTCATCCATTCACAAAAGGCTTTCACGTGCATTTGCACAATTATTGATTGAGATACGTTGGTAATTGGATGGCAGAAGGTTTCCAACATCAACCCAGAAATAAGACAATGGAAAAAGTTGGTAATGAGTATTTCCTTGCTCTTGAATCAAGATCATTATCCCAAAAATCAATTTACAAGAAGACATGTTTTGTAATGCATGATGTTGTTTGTGATTTAAAAAAATCTATATTTAGACAATTTATTTTAAGGTTGGAGGGTGATTATTCTCGTGAGATTGTAAACAATACTCGACATTTGTCTTGTTTTTCCAAACAAGAGTTTCATACCTTGAAGAAGTATAAGACCCTTCACAAGAAAGAGATTACACACTTTCCTACATTTAAATATGTTAGGTTCCAATTGGCCCTTCTACCATTTGAGTCATAAAGTAGTACATTATTTATTGATGACACTAAAATGCTTATGGGTGCTTTCTCTATAGAACTATTAGAATATTACTGAATTGCCATATTCAGTTGGCAAATTTAAACATCTATGATATTTGGATCTCTCTTCCACTAGAATTAAAAAATTACCTGATTCCATGTGTAAGTCGTTCAAGTTGCAAACATTGAAATTATCACATTGTAAAGATCTTGTTCAATTGCCAAACAATATGTGAAAACTTGTTAATTTGCATCATCTTGATATTACTGAAACTGAGATTAATGAGATGCCGATACATTTGAGTTGATTAAAATGCCTCTAGACAATGACAAAATTTACCATCGGCAAACGTAATGAGTCTTGCATTGGAGAGTTAGAAAAACTTACAAATCTTGGGGGATCACTTTCTATTTTGGGGCTCCAAAATGTTGAATCTTCTACTGATGCTTTGAATGCAAGCTTGAAGGATATAAAGTACCTCAAAGATTTGGTATTGAAATAGAATGTTGATGATCATTTTTAGAAAGTCAAAAGAACTGTACTCGATGGTCGCTGCCCCCATACAAACTTGAAGTATCAAATATGTAATAATAATGTCCCTTCGGGGACATCCGATAAAATATGTAATAATAATAATAATAATAATAAAGGAAAATTTTATTTTTAGTTAATAGGTCTTTCCCCAAAAAATTTCTGGCCCATTTCAAATAAAAGTTTGGCCCTATTTCTAAATTTTTTAGCCCTATCCAATAAAAACTTCGGCCTATTCCTAAATTTTTTAGCCCTACCTATTAAGCTTTGTTAGGCCCTCACCCATTCAAGCCTTTTGACAGCTGCTAGCTTTTACCAAGACTTTGATATCACATGGGGAGATGGCTGAAGGAAGATGCTTAACAACGGCGACCTTCTTTGTTTCCTGCATAGTCAGGTTCCAGCTCTGACAAATGCTTAGCTGCTACTTTAGCAAGATCAACATTCCCATAATTCCTACATGCCCCTAATAGTGCACCCCATACAAATAAATCAGGTTCAACCGGAATTTTCATAATCATATCATAAGCTTCAGCAAGTTTTCCTGCTCTACCAAGAAGATTCACCATGCATGCATAATGCTCTAATCTGGGAACCATCCCATACTTTTCTTGCATCAAGTGAAACAGACTTTGTCCGAGTTCAACCATTCCAGCATGGATACATGCTGTGAAAGTCAGATGATCAAGCTTCTTTCCCTCTTCCTTTTCCATCTGATTGAAAAGCTCAATTGCTTCATTGCAATACCCATGATTAGCATACCCAAATATCATTGAATTCCAAGTAACTATGTTCCTCTTAGACATCCGATGGAACAAATTCCTTGCTTCGGCTATAAAACCGCATTTTGAATGCATGTGAACAAGGGCAATCCTTACAAATATATCATCCCCAACTCCAATCACCAGTGCATACCCATGAATCTCCTTCCCACGCCTCACATTGGCCGCAGTTGCACAAGCAGGCAAGAGACTACTTATTGTAGCCTAGTTCGGATAGAACCCATGATCCAACAGCTTTCCAAAAGTGGCAAACGCCTCCTCATTTCGAAAGTTCTGCACAAACCCTGATATAACCGAAGTCCAAGAGACCACATCAGGCTCAACCCCATTGCTGCGCATCAAATTAAAAAGTTCAGAGACCATTACTTCATCACCCTTTTGCGAAAACCCAGCAATTAAGGTGTTCCAAGTCACCACATTAGGCTTGACTTCTAGAGCCTGCATCTTTTCAACCAAGTCCAATGCTTCTTTAGCAAACCCATGTTGAGCACAGCCTGAAACCATAGCGTTCAAAGCCACCAAATCCTTCTCAACAATTGCATCATATACTCGCCTCGCCTTTTCAATTAAATCGCATCTTGAGTACATATCAATCAATGCACTTCTAACAAAACCATCGAATTCAAACGAACATTTCAAAACCACACTATGTATTTTCTCCCCGGTGGAACTATCTGAGACGCGCCCACAGGCTTTGAGAGTGCTGGGAATGACAAACTCGTTGGGTCTCAGGCCTTGCTCCTGCATCTGACGGAACAGACCCAGAGCCTCTTCATAAAAGCCGTATTGAGAGTAGGCCCCGACAAGGACGATCCAGCGGCGTGCATTTGTTACGGGAATTTGGTCGAACAGTTTGCGAGCATAGGAAGGTTCCCCATCCCGCGTAGAAGGCAATGAGCTTGGCGGCAAAACGGGTTAAACGAGCCAAGCCAGTGATGATGAAGTGGGCGTGGAGTTTTTTTCCCGAGTGCAACGCTCGACCACCAGCGTACATGTCCATGAGTTCATCGTAGACGCCGTGTGATGTTTGAAATGTGCTATAAGGAAAGATGGGTGTTTTGCACACTTTTCCTCAACTTCTTTGTCTTTGTGGTGTCCGGCCATTGTACTGGCAATCAACAGTCCTTGTTGCTTGAATTAAGAACATGTTCTTGGGAAGGTGTAACCTGCAATGAGGGACTTGTTATTGGTCTCAACCTAAGCAGTGAATCTATCTTGGGTGACCTTAAAAATTCCAGCAGCCGATTTAGTCTTCAACATCTTTAGAACCTGAGTTTGGCTGATTAACGACTTCAACTCTTCTCAGATTCCATTAGAGTTTGGAAAGCTGGCGAATTTGAGTTATTTGAATCTTAAAGGATGCAATTTCATTCGATCGATTCTAGACTCCACCGAGAGCCTCACACAATTAGTCTCTTCAGTCATTTCATACAACCATCTTAATAGATTAATTCCAAGCTTAATAGCGGGCCTCACACAATTGGTCTATTTAGACATTTCGTTCAATGGATTTGGTTGATCAATTCCAAGTTCAATGGCTGGCCTTACACAATTGATCTATTTGGACATGTCATTAAACAATTTCAATGGACCGATTCCAGTTTTCAACAAGTGCAAAAATCTGACTCAAGTACATCTTTTTGCTAATAATTTGTCAAGTGAATTACTTCCACTCAGTAAAAAGAATACCATCATAGACGTAGATATAGAAATCAGAGGCCGAGGCACTAGTCATAGCTATGAGGAGCAATGCCTCCCAGTTTATTGATGCAATACAGAGGAGTTATCAACCAAGACAGACTTTCCTTAATTGGTAACTTCTTGAGTTCAGTAAACCAGAAACTAAAACCATTTCAGCAATACAGTAAAGATGGGCGCAATATTTCTAGCGCCGTCCTCAAAGAGAGCATTGGGACTCAAAAACCATACGAGAAGAAGATAGAAACTAAACAGCAAGTTGACACCTCAAATAGTGAGTGACAAGGAGATAGAAAAAAGGGGTATATAATTTCTTTAGCATAAGGTTTCATATAAGATAATATTGGATAAATGAATAACGAATCTAATGTTATTCGATTCATACCATCTAACTCAATTTTGAGTTAAAATTCTATCTATCATATTGTATGTTATATGGTACGTACGTACCATTTCATAGAAAGTTTAAGTTGTAATACTTTATTGATGTTGAGAAAAAGAGTAAGGACTTTCTGAGTACCCACTTTTAACTGACCGAGAATAAATTCAAGAAAGTCAATGAGAAATAAATAAAATTGAAAATATAGTATCTAGCTTTACTATTTTATTGATATGGCAGTAATGAAAAATAAAAAAAATAAATAAGATGGAAAAATATTTTGGGAATTAAGAACAAATATTTCCTACAAAATGCCTATGAATAAACCAAATATAAGAATGTTATATTTCCGAAAATCCTATCAAATTCCTTCCAAACGGGTGAAAAATCACATTCCTAAAATTCCAAATTACTCAACATCGATCAAATCTCTCCCCAAAACGTTGCCGCGCCGGAACCGCTGAACCGGTGAATTCCCCACCTCCGCTTGGGTTCCACATTCCTCTTAATTTTCTGCTTTCTATGACCCAAAGTTGTAATTTTTGACCACTTGGGTCAACTCCACTAATGATTCAGAAAGGAAAGAAGAGTAGTGAAACCCAACAATACATGGGTGGCTGAGGCAATGACCTCCAATTATTAATAATCCTTGTTAACAGATGTATTAGAATTAGGAAAAAATCTACTTTACCCTCCTAAGTTTTAGGGGTTTTTCAATTTAAATTCCAAAATTTAAAAATTGACAATGTAACCCCCCTAATGCTTCAAAAAATTTCAATTTAAACCTTCCATTACTAATTTCCATCAAATTGACGGAAATCTATAAAATTACGTAATTACCCTTAGGCTTTTTTTTAAAAAGAATTTCCGTCCAATTAGACGGAAATTAGTAATGAAATGTTTGAATTGAAATTTTTTGAAACATTAGTGAGGTATAGTGCAAATTTTTAAACTTTGGAGTTCAAATTGAAAAACTCCTGAAATTTCAGAGGGATAAGTAGATTTTCCCTCTTTTTTTTTTTTCATTGCCTATCGTCTTTACATTTTAGATAAGCTTTAAAAACCAAAGTTGATGAACTAGCATAACAAATGTGACTTCTTATTTATTTCTCATTGTCTTTCTTTATATTTATTCTCAGTCAGTCAGAAGTGAGTGCTCAAAAGTCCTTACTCATTTTTCTCAACTACTAACACCTAATTTGTTGTTGATGTTGTTTTTTTTTTTTTTTATTTGTTTTTTTATTTTTATTTTTAAATTTATGTAAGGATTGACTTCATATCATGCTTTATTGATTATTAGTTGCAAATAATTAAGATGATGGAGCTCATATCGAACCTCATAGGCAATTACATGTATGAGACTTGAAGCATGGAGTCTTTGCATAAAAGTCTATTAAATATCATTTCTTGTCCGGTTTGATTATATAATTGTGATTATGTAATTTGTGTTATTTCTCTTTGCTAAAAGCTAAAGAGCTTGAGGAAAGAAATTTTACTAAAAGCGGTGATTTAGGCAATCCCTACTTATTGCATTAGCCTTTTTCTCCTCCCAAAAGCTTTGTGTGCGGATATTAATTTGCAAATGAGAAAATTCTGGTGGGGACAATATGGGAAAGAGTCTGGTATTAATTGGGTGAGTTGGGAGAGTTTGGGTAAATCCAAAGCTGTTGGGGGGATGGGGTTCCGAGACTTCACAAGTTTTAATTTGGCTCTATTGGCTAATCAAAGCTGGAGGTTGTGGAGCAATTCAGAAAGTTTAGTTGCAACAATAATGAAGGCAAAATACTACCCAGACTGCTCAATACTAGAGGCTAATGTTGGGCGTCAGCCTTCCTTTGCATGGCGGAGTATCCACAGCTCTTATGATCTTCTTAAAGAAGGATTGGTGTGGAGGGTAGGGAACGGAGAGACTATTCGGATTTGGAAGGACCCCAGGATTCTGGACCCAGATGCAACTGAGTGCGTTACTGGAGGAGGGAACAGGGTGGTGGAATGTCCAGCTTCTGTCTTCTATATTTTCGCCAGAGGAGGTCCAAGTAATCTCGTCCATACCGCCTAGTAGCAAAAATCAGCAAGATATCCTCACGTGGAGGGGCACAACAAATGAACGTCATCTCGAAAGGTATCAGGGGATTTCTGGAAGGAATTATGGGCACTGTCAATTCCAAATTCAGAGAAAAACTTCCTATGGAGAGCTACTCATGATATACTCCCTACACGAGAAAACCTAGCACGCAGAAAAATTATCAATGATGACTCTTGCCCGTTGTGTGGTCTAGAAAGGGAATCGGTTTTCCATATCCCTTGGCAATGGATGTGTGGAGCTTAAGCTGTATGAAATTCCAAAAATCCTCTTTTCTTGGGCCGGATTTCAAACAGGTGGTGGAATATTTTTTGAAGAAGTGCTCTCAGGAGGAAATTGCTCAGTTTCTGGACTAGCTTGACGTCTGTGGTTGAGGCGCAATGAGGTGGTTCACGGTGGATTGTGGTCTTCTCCTGAGTCCTTGGTTCAGGGACCACACAAGCTTTGAGGATTTTCAAATGGCCAAGGAGGTGAGGAAACCATCTTCGGCGGTATGAATGGGATGCAACTTCGGTCGTTGGACAGCTCCTCCGTTTGGCTGGATGAAGGCGAATTGGGATGCGGCGTTGGACCACAGCCAAGGTATGATGGGGGGGAGCGGTGGTGATTCTTGATCATTGGGGAAGCCTGATTGTTGCGCAAAGCTGGTGCAAGAAAGGAAGGCTTGATCCTTTGGCCGTGGAAGCTGTTGCAGTTGGAGCAATTTGCTCTTACAGCGTAACTTTAATGAGATAATCATGATTTCTTCAAAAAAAAAAAAGGTGGAAGAGAATCCAATTGATACTGTTGAAATTAGATATTAATGCATAAGAAAGATTTTTATATATGGTGCTAAGTTATTAATGTATCACATTATTGAATAGGCAATTTGAGCTTTTAATTTCAAGTTGCATATTTGTTGACATATTTGAAGTAGCCATTTTCTTAAGAACATCTTTTAATCTAATGTGCATTAAATGTTTAATGAATGCTGAGCTTGTCAAATAGCCAAATTAGGTTCGATGTGGGAGATCCTGTAGAAGGATCTTCTAATTAGTCAACATCGATCTTTTATTCTTAATTTTCACTTTACAGCAATTAGTCCTTATACTTACTAATTTGTTCATAATCAATTACATCTCACACTAACAAAATAAACTATCAAAATGTGCTACAAGCATTTAGGAGGCAATCAAACTATATTTTGGTTTGATGTTTGGAGTGGATGATCAAGAATGGTTATATCAACAATATTGATTGCTTCTTAAGCCAATTAGTTTCAAGATTTTCTTCTTAGAACATTCCCAATGAAGAAGTCAAATTGTACTTTTATTTAAAATAGCTAATAAAATTTGTAAAAAACCCCCCACATTGGATTAGCCAAAAAAAAAAAATGCAAAATGGATATTTGATTGGATTAGGAAAAAAAAAGCTACATGTAACAATACTTTTCAAGGAAGTTATTTTACTTTTTATTGTTTCTCTCACTTGTTTTATCTTTTTCTCAAAACCTTTCCTACTTTTCAAGGCATCATTATGAAAATATTCTTTCACAATTTTTAATAAAAATATATTAAAAAGATATTTAAATAATATTGATAAAAATATAGCTAATCGAATGTAGAAAACCTTTAAAAATTCATTACCAAACATGAAAAAATGATTTTTAATGAGCAATTTTGCATAAAAGTTTGGCTCCTCCATTCGGAATGTTCTTAGCCTTAGGCCAAACTTAGTCTCTTCACAATTTTAGCTACTCACTTTCATTATTCTATTTAAATATTACTTTTTTGAAGATTTTTTTAAATTTTTCTATAACATTTATATTTTTAAATATTTGTCATTTCTTAACGGTCATATTATTTAAATTTTTTATTTTCTTAATGGTCATATTTTTCGAAAAAAAGGGTCATATGCTCAATATAAATAAAAATAAAAACTTAAAATTTAAATATTTTTTTTTATTCTTTTGGTGAGTGAACAATATTCACTGCAGTTGGTGATTACTATTCACTATCATAAGATTTCTCACCTAATTGGTCAGACTGCTAGGGAATCATTATAAACCATTTCAGCAAATTGGCCCTGATATATATAAAAAATAAAAAAAAAAAAAAAAACTCACATACAGGTCCGTTTAACGATTATCTACTCTATTTCAAATTTAACCCTTCATTACACAATCTTTGCAAGTATCAAAAGCCAAAAAGTGAAAGCTATTTAATTTAAGAGCATCTTCGTCAGCATACTCATGATATGGCTCATATAATCCACTTTATCCCTCCAGCAGTTGAGTTAGTTTCACATATATATATATATGAAATTTTATTGTAGCACTTTTAAAGATTTTTTAATTCTTTTTTTTTTTTCCCCTCATCTCTCCTCTTTCTCTTTCTTCTCTCCCTTTGAAAAATAATATTTAAATAAAATAGAAAATCTAATAAAGAGTTTATGGAGTATGTGATGCATAGAAAAAGTAGGAGCTAAAATAAAAATTGTAGACTTTTTCACTAATTATCTTAACTAGTATTGTTGGAGATGCGTGTATTCCCTTTTCTCTCATCTACTAAGAAGAATAAAAAGAATATTTAACTAAATTAAAAAAGGATGTAAAGAGTTTGATGTTTGACTCCTTTTAAAAGTGACTCTCCATTATTTTTTTTTATTTTTTTTTTTTAAATTTTTTTCTTTTAAATCTAACTTTTGTTTGAAAATCTCATTAGAACTTTAGAAGTGTTCTTATATATTTATTTTCTTTCTTTCTCATCTATCAAAACAAAAGAAAAAAAATTAAAAAAGAATATTTAATTAAAGTAAAAAAATATGTAAAGAGTACTATGATATTTAATTCATTTTTAAAGTATCAGCTTCTAGAGAAAGTAATGTTAATCGCACTCTTAATTTTCTACACCCATATTTCCAGACTCATTGGTGAATTTTAAAACCCAATAAAAATCAATCTCATAGTTAACTGTGGTCTTAAAGCCAGGTAAGAAAATAAATGTGAAGAATTACATTTAATGGGTCATTTACCAATGTGGGTCATTTAATAAAGGAAAAAGTATAAAATGGCTCTTAAACTACCAGTCTTTTATAATTTAGACCCTCAAAGTTTTACTTGGTATAAAGTAGTCTCTTAAACTCCCAATCCCTTATAAAATGGTCCCATATGTTAGATGAAACCGTTAAAATTGATGGAAAACCCAAAACAATATCATTTGGGATGCAAAATTACTAAAATAGCCTTGTTAAAATTAATTAATTATTTTTTAAAAAATAAACCCACAAAACTGCATCATTTTGCTCCTCAACAACAACCCGTCTTCCTTCTTCCCTGAAGCCCAGAGCAGCGCTAGACCCTGTCAAGAAATCGCCGCACAAACCAACATCACAAAAGACTCTTCCTTGGTTTTCATATCCCTGCAAGTCATAGCCAACTTAATCCCAGCAAAAAGCAAAAGCACCCCAAAAATCCCAATCAGATATTGACCCAAAATCCTCGCAAACGAATTTCCAAACACCAATCCAAGAACCAATTTCCCTATTCCCAAAAAAATCACTGACATACCGCTCCTACCCCCAAATTTGTACTGCCCTGCAAGCTCGCCGTGCCATGGCACACTAGCATTGCCCCAAACCAGCATCCAACGAAGTTCATAATCCCGACGCTGACAGAAACCTTCATCGCTGAGGCCTCACGGTTGGGGAACAAGTCACCGGACAACTTGCACACCGCGATCACGAAATTCAATATAGACGTCGAAACCTAGGGGAAGAAGGAAGAAAGGTTTTTGTTGACGAGCAAAATGATGCCGTTTTGTGGGGTTTTTTTTTTTTAAAAAAAAATAATTTTAACATGGTTATTTTAGTAATTTTGCACCCCAAAACGATGTCGTTTTGGAATTTTCATCCATTTTAATGGTTTCATCTAACAAATGGGACTATTTTATAAGGGATTGGTAGTTTTGAGAGCTATTTTATACCAAGTGAAACTTTAGGGGATTAAATTACAAAAGATTGATAGTATAAGGGGCCATTTTATATTTTTCCCTTTAATAAATAAATAAAAGGAAAAATATAAAATGACCCCCCAAACTATCACTCATTTGTAAAATGACCCCTCAAAGTTTTAATTGGTATAAAGTAGCCCCCAAATTATCAACTTCTTATAAAATGGCCCCTCATTAGTTGTAACTGATAAAATGGATGGAAAATCCAAAACGGCGTCGTTTTGGATATGTAAAGTTACGAAAATGCTCATGTTTGATTAAAAAAAAAAAAGATAGGAAACGGCGTTGTTTTTGGTGGGATTGAACAAAACCCCTTTCTTTGCCCCCCTCCCCCATGTTCTTTCTGTAAGCCATAGCAGCACGAGCATTGCGACAAGTATGGTTCTTTTAGGGTTTGAATCCAGGTTGTAGGTCTCCCACGAATCCCAAAATCGCTTCCTTCCATCTCCGTCGCTCACTTCGCTGCCGACCTCGGACCTCCAATCATTCACTTTTACAGACCAGTAGCATCAGTACCCCCCATCTCTCGTTCTCTCTTTGCATATTTCAAATCCACGGTTTATTGAAATTTTGATTTGGGTCTTAATTTTTTTTCAATTAGTATTATTTTGTTTCTATATTTTTATTGCTTTCTTCTCTTTTTTTTTTTTTTGTTCATTTGAGTTGGAAATAATCTGAGTTTATTTAATTCTGGGGGTTCTTTTGGTTAATTTTTCTATTATTTGTCTTGGAAATTTGGTTAAGAATCTACTGATTACGATCTACTGATTTTTTCTACTAATTTCCAAGGGCTCTCTCTTTTATCGTCAAATTCATCGCCTATGTACCAAAGCTGTCTAAGGCTCTATGATTCCCCATACACGTGTACAGAAGAGCAACTGTAGATATGTATATATAAATTGTCTAATTGCACATAAAAATGTAGCATATTGTAGTTATATTATAGTAATTTGGTTACTGGTAGCTAATGAAATTCATGTATTATACATGATGCACTGGATTCCACCCCTTGAGAGCACTCACATCCGACTCAGTAAAATAGTCTTTTGGCTATTTTGTTAAGCCAAGTGCTAAAAACGCTCTCCAACTGGTTGTCTAAAACAACCAATGAGTTTTTGAGTTGCTATAGTAGTTAGTAAATTTAAAATTTGCTGATTACTGTAACTTGATTATGTATACTAAATACAGTATAAAATTTGCCCTACTGTCTATGTTAATAATTCTCGGTCACTAGTTCGAATCTTCATTCCATTTCTTTTGTGTATACATGTCAAAAATAATAAGGGAAAAGTATAAAATGGCCCCCAAAGTGTAGACTTGTATAGACATGTCAAAAGTATAAAATGTACCTCTCTAGCAACAAGGAACATTACTTCATGTCGTTAGGAACAAGGTGTTTTCTTATCAAACATATAACAATTCATCGGGTATATTTCTTGGCAGCTTAATCTACACTCATAAGTCATTCCAAGAATTACAACCAACAAAAAAGTAACAAGAAATGATAAATTTTGATCAACCAATGGCACTAAGATTGAAAAATGCAAACAAGGAACAAGGTACCTCTCTAACGACATGAAAGAACAAGGAACAAGGAAAGTTTCACTTATCTTTCTTCATAACAACATGCTCATGTAATTGCAAGTACCCTTTTAACAATTAAAGGGAACAGTTTGGCTCAAGCATTCTACAAACAGAACTAGAAAATTCAAGATGTTGGATCATTCAGATGCAAGATTAGATATTTTACAACTCAAATTCTGAAAGTTGTATACAAATTTTTCAAATTTAGAAAAGCTGTAGCTCACACAAAGAAGCACAAGGAACATAACAGCAACAAAGAAAGCCAATAAATGCATGCTTACACTATATACTATACATACAAGTTACAAAATGACAATACCATACCACCAATTACATGAAGCTTTTTAGAGACTACAAATTCTGTCACAGAAAACACAAGAAGGAACTCTACCATCCCTAAAGCTGCTACTTTTCTGTAGCATGTGCATGTTATATTATGGCTGTGGGTAACCCTGCTTGACAATAACATTATAAATTTCAGTGCTTCAAAACGTTCATGTGAGGAAATGATATTTATCATTAAAGCTTTTAAGGTACAGGTAACACAGGCTAATTTAGATAAGAGTCGAGCAGTCAATCTCTGTATAAATACACATTTCGAGTACATAAAAAGAAGAGAAGATTGCAAGGCTAATGACAACTAGTGTTTGCTATTTTCAGCTGCACTCTCTTCCTTCCAAGTGCAACTACTACTTTCTTCAGGATGGCTTTAGTTGGTTGGTGTGAATCCTCCACAGCCTTCGAAATTGCTTGTCATTTCTCACCATGTTTAGGTTCTGCAGCATTGCATCCCTTTAGCACATCTTTCTGGTTCTCCTCACTCCCATGCTGAAGTTTGAATTTGTAGTATAATGCCCAGAAATCATCAATATCTGGCGCAAGTGTCACTGCACTGTTGAGACAAGTCCTAGCTTTATCCACCTTCCTGTCATGCCAGAACAGCTTGGCTACAGCAGCAATGACATGGGGGTCACAATCACATTTCTCCAAAGCATCCATACTCTTGGATTTACGTTGGGGTCAGGGGACCATTTCAATCGAAGCTGCCCATAGAATACCACTATTGGGAGATTCCTGCAATGCCTTCGCCATCAATAAATCAGCTTCCTTCTTATTGCCATGCCTCAGTTTAGCTCGAAACCGCAATGAGCCAGAGTTCAGGGTTTTGGGGAATCGCAGCATAAGCTTCCTGCGCAGGCACATCCCTAGCAAGCCACTTCTCCTTGGCACCCAAAACCTCGGCTGCCTCACCAAGCAAAGCATCAAGGGACTCCAAAATCCATTGCGCATCTTGGACTCCATAGAACACACTTAATACATGAGCATATATATTTCTAGCCGTCTCAATGGACCCCCGTTTCTTACACTCCCCCATCCACCACCAACGTCCTCTTCCTATACTCCTCCACTCCAATCTCAATTGTATTCCCTATAATAGCCCGGCAAGTCACCACAGACCCGGCAAGCTCCGTAGCCTCGGCCACATTCATCCAAGCCTCCCTATCAATCTCCAACCCCTTACTCTGCAACACCGTTATACCTCTTTTCATGATCTGCCCCACCATTCCCGTATTCCCTTTGGCCTCCTCCAATCTCTCCCCAATGCCAACCACAACTCCACGTGCAAGGGGCAACACTCCACAGCCCTGTGCAGCAACAACCTTGTGTCCTCATTCGCAAGCTTCACCACTGCCTTCCAGAGCCGAACGGAGTCCAGTATCTGCTCCAAACCTATCATCAACACCTTGCCCTTCTTGTTCACATCGTCATGTTCCAATTTTGCCGCTCGCAGCCAGAGATTGACTGAATTCGGTATCATTTCCAGTCCTCTGCCGATGACAGCCTTAGCCTCGTCGGGGTTCACCAGCCTACAGGCCTCCAGCCACACGTCCTCGATATTCAGACACTCCTCACAGCCCTTCTGCATCAGCTGCCTCGCCGTCGCAATCTTCCCATCGAGCTCCTCCAGCCCAAATCGGTGAGATAGCCCTTGGAAATTAGTAGAAAAAATCAGTAGATTCTTAACCAAATTTCCAAGACAAATAATAGAAAAATTAACCAAAAGAACCCCCAAAATTAAATATACTCAGATTATTTCCAACTCAAATGAACAAAAAAAGAAGAAGAAAGCAATAAAAATATAGAAACAAAATAATACTAGTTGAAAAAAAATTAAGACCCAAATCAAAATTTCAATAAACCGTGGATTTGAAATATGCAGAGAGAGAACGAAAGATGGGGGGGGTACCAATGCTACTAGTCTGTGAAAGCGAACGACTGGAGGTCCGAGGTTGGCAGCGAAGTGAGCGACGGAGATGGAAGGAAGCGGTTCGGTGGGAGTTGTGGGAGACCTACAACCTGGATTCAAACCCTAAAAGAACCATACTTGTCGCAGTGCTCGTGCTGCTACGGCTTGCAGAACGAACGCGGGGGAGGAGAGGTAAAGAAAGGGGTTTTGTTCAATCCCACAAAAAACGACGCCGTTTCCTGTCTTTTTTTTTTCAATCAAACATGGGCATTTTCGTAATTTTACATATCCAAAACGATGCCATGGGTTTTTCATCCATTTTAACAGTTACAACTAAAAATGGAGGTCATTTTATAAAAAATTGATAGTTTAAAGCTACTTTATACTAATTAAAACTTTTAGAAACTATTTTATAAATAAGTGATAATTTAGGGGCCAAATGTTCTTCAAGAACTAGAATCCACCGTACATGTGGCTGTAGATGCTCAGTTTCCATCAATAAAGCCGTTTCCCTCTCAAGGACATTCACACAAATCTCGCTGAATTTTTAACATCTGAAAGTTGATTTAATTTTACTTTTTGCACACTCGTCCCTCTACCCTTTTTAATTGTATTCACAACTCGAATAATTTTAATAAGTGAAGACGTAACGTGTCTATTTTATTATTCCGCTCTTTTTTAATTAATTTTCACGCCTTTTTTATTTTCATTCAGGACTTCCATGCAAAACCCTAACAAAGTTGCTGTTAGAATGGGTCAAAGTCATGTGATCGGTGTGCCCTTCTCTGACACAGCTTCTTTTAAGTGCAACGACTTACACTTCCTCCCCACTGAGAGTATGTGTATAAATAACACAGCCTCTTCTCAATGTTTTTACAAGCATCTTCTAATTATTATGGTTTTTCTTTAATTTGTAACTGACGGAGAAGAAGAAGAAGGGGAGGTTTTCGGTTACATCAAAGGTGAGACATTTTTCTTTTTGTTGAGATTTCGATTTTGATTTTTGTGGGTTCTCTGCTGTTAGAAGGAAAATTTCTGAAGTTTGAATTGAGATGCTTCTCTTATTAATCTTGCACTTGGTCGAAATCTGGGCTTAACTATATATTTTGAGTTTTGATTACTCAAATTTTTGGAGTCTTAAACAAGACAGTATTTGTTCTTAGAAATTTTGGGTTAATTAAGTTTTTTTTTTTTGTTTTTCTGTTGTGGGTGTTTTGAGATCATGTCCAAATGGTGAAAATGTTGTTAAATATAAGGGTTTATTTAAGAGATTTTCCGGTTGAGAGTGATGTGTCAAACACTAATTAAGACCCTTATTATCTCCATCATTTTAATCAAGAGTGAGAAAGATCGTCTCATATAATCATATTTTTCTTATTCTATTAAAAAAAAAAAATGTTGTCAGCGTCATACAAGCAACCTTCATTTGCTGCATATGAATAAAATTTTCGAGACCAATCATGCTAACACAAAAAGAGGTTAAGACCCGTAGGTACAATGATTGATTTTCACTGTCATATTATCATACAACTTTGATTGAAATAGGAGGTAAATAACAAAGTCAAAGTTCGAACCCTAAACACTTGACTCCGATACTATGTTAAATTACCACTCTTCTTAAAAGCTTAATTAAGCTAATATGAATAGGTAAATTCCTTTATTTTGTCATATAATTACGCAAACTATGTTGCCAAAAACATGTGTTGAATGAAAATAAGCCAAGAAAGAAAAAATGAATTTGAACGGAAAAAGATGGTTTATGTAAAAAATGAGGTTTGCAAGGAAAACCACATATGCAAAGACGATTGTGTTATATTGAAAAGTGTGGAAAAATGGAACGTTTGTAAAAAAATTGTTACCCGAATCTCGATACTTACGTGGGGTTATATGCTAAGCACTTCGAGGCTATAAGAAATAAATTAGTAGGACTCAACGGTTATACAGTTGGTAAATTCAGCAGCCAGTATACACTTGATCAGTTTTGGAAAAAGATAAAATGAAAAAGAAACATATAAATGTGATGACTGAACATGTTAATTTATCTGTTTCAAGTGCTATTTGCATTATAATAGTTGTTCAATAAATACAAGTTTAAATTTTTTAAAAAGAAATGGAGGCTCACATCATATATGTATGGTCAGGATACTTTATACTTACTGCTGCCAAGTTTAATGCCTTGCATTTCTCTTGCATTGTCATGGGTTTAGGTTTATGCTTCAGTGCAAGCAGCCTCACAATCACTTCTCCCTCACCTCCGCAAGGTATTTTTTTCAAAGAGTAAAACATTTTTTCACAAAGATATATTAAGATTGAAAAACACTCTTATACGAGGAAAATTGTTTTTCTTATTATCAATTTCCATTGTCGTTAATTATGATTGTATTTTCTTCCAAACATCCATAATGTTATTATTTTCTCATTTGTCAAAAGTAATTTTTTTGATTACTTGCAGTTGTGAAATCAACGGATGCAGTTTTATATGGGAATAAGCGGCTCTGGGAATTGTTCAATTTGTTTTCAGGTAAAAAATAATCTTCTAAAATATATTTGTTCAGTGACTTTTATTTTTTTTTCGTTGAATAGAGAAGTTGATTTCAAAAAGTATAAATCTATAAAACTTAAAAAAAAAAAAAAATCAAAGAAAAAAAAAACCCACCATATGAGGAGCAATTGAAAGATCTAGCACGTACAAGATAAATAATTAAATTTTTTTTTTTTAAAAAAAAATGAAAGAAACATTCATAGAAAAACATGTCCAATTTAAACGAATCAATAATTATTAGAATATTTGTAAAAAAATAAATAAATAAAAAATTTACATAAAGGAATGATTAATTAGGACAACTAAATAAGTTTCATTGGAGTTGTTTTGCTTTGCATGTTCAAATTAAAGAATTAACACTTTTTAGATATGTATATTGTCAGTGACTAATTCTATTTAAATAATACCAAGCAGCACCTTTACGTGGAATTGTTGTTATTTGATCACAATTAGCATTACATAGAATTGTTATTCATAAATTTAAATTATTTAATTTCGAAATAGAGAAGTGTAACAATCAATTTGTTTTATTTCCTTTTTTTTTTAATTTTTTTTTTCCAAAATCGTTATTGGTTTTTTTGGACCTCACGGTTTATTTTTCCATCTGATCTAGATTCTGTTAGTAAAAATAATGATTAAATTTACCTCTTCCTATGACTTTTTTGGGATAATAAATTTCAAAAGTATAAATCTATAAAACTTAAAAAAAAAAATCGAAAAAAAACCCATCCCCAATTTAAATTAAATATTGAAAGATCTAGCCTCACCTATTAAATAATTAAGTTTGAAAAAAATTAAAAAACATTAAGATTAAACATGTCAATTTAAACGATAATAATTTAATGATTCTCCCAAGAGAGAATAATGCTTCTTTTTCTTTTTTTAGGAAAATCAAATATATATATATATATATATATATATATATATATATATGTATGTATATACAAATATCATATTAATTAATATGTATTAGTTCATTTTTCTATTTGATTTTGTTTCTTAAAGAACAAGAAAAAAAATGGAAGAATGTGTAATTAAAATGCCTAAAATAATAATAATAATAACGGAAAGAAAAAAATGTGATAATTGCCAGGAGTGAGATGTTTCACCAATGAGTCATCCTCAAGATTCTTTTTTTTTTTTTTTTTTTTTTCTGAAATAAGTAATCAATTTATTCACTCTTCAAAAAAAAGCCAAAATTTTAAATTTTTAGGAAAATCGCTATGGTTACAATATCATATATATATATATATCTCCTTAATCCATATCCTATCATCCTTGATTAATATGTATTAGTCCATGAGCTGCTCCATTTGATTCTTCTAACAAGAACCTCCCATCGTTTAAATGATTGTAATTAAAATGCCTAAAATAATAATAATAATCGGAAAGAAAAATGTGATAATCCTCTCCTTGGATAAATGATTTCACCAATGAGCTGCACTTTTATCCTCAAGATTCTTGAAGCACCGATTATGTTAATAAATTTCTTGGTAAATTTTAATAGTTTGATTACAGGTACCAAATCTACCCATCATTGTTTGTTTACATATAATATGCACTTACACTAAGGATGCCGTATTTGTATGGGTCCAATAATGGCTCTAATGTAATGTCTCACTGGGCTAATTTTTTAAATTTATATATTCTTATTTATATTTTAGGAATCTCACTATTGGAGGAGTCAAGGTGTGCTTCATCGCCGTGTTCATACCCAATCTGCTAGCTGGTGAGTCATGCAATATTTGATATTTTAGTTATGTTTATATATATATATATATATATATTTTCATTTTGAAAATTAACCATTAAATCCCACGCTTAATTTTTAGAGGGTAAATATATAATAACACCTTGGGTTTACCCTCCAAAATTTTAAAATGTTTAGTTTTTTTTTTTTTTTTTTTCAAAATTTACTCCCTAAGTGTAAGGAAATTACAATAAAATCCCTACCGTCACTCTATTCCTAACGGCCGTTAACGGACCCAAAACACACCGTTTTGGTTGATTAAAATATTAATTTTTGAAAATTTAATATAAAATTTTTAAATCTAAAAATTTAAAAAATTAAAAAGAAGAAGAAGAAGAGGGTGGCCGATCCACCCACAAGGGGTGGTTCGCCACCCCCATGGCCTAACGGGTGGCCAACCACCCCCTGTGGGTGGATCGGCCACCCTTCTTCCTTCACTTTTTTTTTTATTTTTAGATTTAAAAATTTTAAATTAAATTTTCAAAAATTAATATTTTAATTAACCAAAATGGTGCATTTTGGGTCCGTTAACGGCCGTTAGGAAAAGAGTGACGGTAGGGATTTTATTGTAGTTTCCTTACACCCAATGAGTAAATTTTTGAAAAAAAAAAAAAAAACCTAAACATTTTAGAATTCTGGAGGGTAAACCCAAGGTGTTATTATATATTTACTTTAATTTTTAAAATGAAAAGATAATAAAAAAAGAAGGAGAATATAAGAAAGCATTTCTCATTTTTGTTTTTTTATAGGTTACAGTGGATGCCATGCACAAATTGAACAATCGAGACCATGCACTTCTCCCTCCATCGTCAATATAAGAGCTTACTTTTGCAAATCAGAGGAAACAAAGATTTATGGGTTTAGTACACACCTTGCTTTTAAATGAGTTAAAAAATATGGACTAACGAATGAGTCATCCTAAAGCCTCGAGTCATGTTAAAATATTTTATATTAATGTCTTTCTTATTAGGGTTTATTCTTTACTTTGGGTTGCTTATTACTTACAACTTCTTTATTTATAGAGGCTTCTGTAATCATATCAATTAATATAGAAGAAAATACATTAATGTAGTCTTTATATGATTCCGCTCTCTCTCTTCTCTCTTTCTTCCGCTGACCACATTAATATATTTAACAAGTAAGAGGCTTGATCTGCACAAGATATCAATCAACAAAGATTCTCCACAAGTAGCAGCATATACATGTGCACACACAAATAAATTTTTTAATATCTTAGGGAAGAAGTGTTATGACTGTGATCGTCTTCCTTTAATCCAACTTTAGTTATGGTAGACATATAAAAGAAAAAAATAACAAAAAAAAAAAAAAATCTATTGTAGATATATATATATTTTTGAAAATCAACATAGTCTCATTCATTAAAGATCAAGAGTAAAGCTCTTACAATACATGGCAAGCCTTGAAGTATCCGTAGGTAAACTATAAAGATACTAACATCATACAAGACATATTACAATCTAAACTCTCAAAACATATCCGCTAACTTATGAATAATTAACAAATGAAATACAAATCTGTACCAAACAGAATCAACTAATGCATAGGTAGCAATTATTCCTTGACATCGAGGGGAGACCTCATGTCAACACTTATTCATTGACACCGAAATGAGAATCCTGTGCCAACACTTATTTCTTGACATTGAGGGCTAGGAACCTCAGCCAACACTTGTCCTCCTCGACCAAAGCCGTGATAACGCCATATCTACAACCCAAAGATTTGGACCAAGCATCACACCCCAAAGCGGTGATCGAGACAAGACTTATTACAAGCAAAAACAAAAAAAATACAGGAAATAAAACCGATCACGCAAATAGACCCGACACCTGAAGGCGTTAGAAGCTCGACGCGTGGAGGCGTGAAAAAGGCCCGACGGATTGAGTATGGCAAAACAGACGTAGGGAAGATCGGTAAAACTGTAAAAATAAAAAAACACACAAAACAAACAGAAAAAAGCAATACAGGAAAATACTAAAGCAAATACAAGCAAAAATTATCTATTGTAGATATGTACAAATAAGATTCCCCATATAATATAATTTAAATTCTTCTCGGCTTGATTTATCAAGAAAATACCATAGTTAATATCTATGGTACTTTAAAAATAAATTAAACTAGATCTGAAATAAACTAGATCGAATTTCTAGTGAAAAAGAACAATAAACTGATAATGATCTGAAATAAACAAGATCGAATTTCTACAACTTCACACAACAGTTATTCATAGACATAGAATAGAAAAATGTTGTTTCTGTATTCTGCCATCAAATTTACTCCGGTGATCCCATTTACTCATTGTAGTCTCTATTATTACATCGCAGTAACTAATTGAAAAATTAATTTAAAGTGCCGTTACTGTAGTTTGATGGGTTTATATTCTTGTTCAATTTCATTTTAAAGTGTTTTTGGTCCGTCGTCCATCGTCCATCGTCCAAACTCTGAGTTTGGGTGGAGTACCGAAATGTAGAATGTGGACCAATAATGACCGTCCACATTCGTTATTTGCACTTATACGTTATCCGCATATGTGGATGTTGATGTGGACAACAAAAATCAATATGTGTGAATGCAAATGTGGATAGCGAGTTTAGAGTATGTGAATGCGGATAATAACCTCATCCACATCCGCATCCGCATTCCCTTTGTATATATATATTTATTTGTTGGAGTTGTAATGTTGTTGGATTTCACTGTTAGAAAACTCTTCTCATTTAATTGCCTTATTTTTTCTTCATTTATTATTATCATTATTATTTCAAATGTTTTTTCTTGTCGCCAACTATAAATTAGGGAAAATATTAGTTGTTATTCTAATGTTCTCATGGTCTTCTCCCAATTGTGATGTGGCTTTTAAAATCACCGTTAAATTTGAAATTATCATTATTGATTTTTAATCTATTGATGATTTTAATAGTTACATTATAGTTGAGAAAATACCAGGAAAATACTAGAAGAACACCTAACATTTCCAATAAAGTCGATAGATGATACATGAAGTTAAATAATAGGGTGAAGTTCATTTAGGGGTTTGCTAGGGGTTCTCCCCATAGTGTTCTCCTAGCGTTCTCCTAGTCTTACGTAGAACATGATTTAAGAAAAAATAAAATTATAATACCGTTTTTTTGCTAACAAATTAATTTTTATTAGTTAATATTTAAGTTCTAATGCTTTAAAACTTGTTTTTGGATTCAAAACTAAAACCTAAAGGTGAAAGGTTAACCCTTTAGGGATAGTATCACCCAAAATGAATTTGATCATCCTAAATTTAATGCTAATGCCTCAATTTTGGTACTAATGCCTCACAAATTTGGTGCTAATGCCTCACAAATTTGGTGCTAATGCATCAAATTTGATGCTAATGCCTAAAAAAACGATGGTAGATGCCACTACAATTTTATTTTTTTTCTTAAATCATGTTTTACGTGTAACACCAGAACAGGAGATCAAACTACCATCCCAATGACAATCTACCCCCCAATGATAGCAAAATGACAAAATTACCCCTATAGAATTTTCAATAAGACAAAAATACCCTTAAAATTTTGAAAAAAAAATAAATAATAAATAAATTTTAGCATTTTTGTTTTTATTTTAGTAAGGGTAATTTCATTATTTTTGTAAAATGGGGTACATTGTCATTATTTTAGTAATTTAAGGGGAAATTGTCACAATTGATAATTTGGGGGGTAGATTATCTTTTAGGTGGTAGTTTGAAGATGTTAAATAGGATAGATTTCAAATCTAACTGTGATTTTAAAAGTCATATCACAGTTGGGAAAACATTATAAGAACCCTTAACATTTCCCATATATATATATATGATAAAGTTTACTTAATTCCCTTAAACTACCACCCTAATGACAATTTACCCTCTAAATTATTAATTGTAGAATTTAGCCCCCAAACTACCAAACAATGACAATATACCCCCTCATTTTAGCAAAATGACGAAATTACCCCTATAAAATTTTCAATAAGACAAAAATACCCTTAAAAGTTTGAAAAAAAAAATTAGTATTTTTGTTTTTATTTTAGTAAGGATAATTTCATCATTTTGTTAAAATTGAGGGTACATTGTTATTGTTTTGGTAGTTTGGGAGGTAAATTGTTGTAATTGATAGTTTGAGAGGTAGATTGTTATTGGGGTGATAGTTTGAGGGGGTTAAGAAAAATTAAATTTTAGTATTTTTGTTTTTATTTTAGTAAGGGTAATTTCATCATTTTGTTAAAATTTGGGGTACATAGTCATTGTTTTGGTAGTTTGGGGGCTAAATTGTTGCAATTGATAGTTTGGGGGGTAGATTATCATTGAGGTGTTAGTTTGAGAGGGTTAAGTGGACTTTACCCTTTTTTCTTTTAAGTCTTATTAATTATTTCATGTTCTTGAATCCACTGATAAGTCATTCTATATCTAATAAATAATAAAAATAAAAAATAAAACTGTTAAACGAAATTTTACAAAAAAAAAAAAAAAGTGTTCTGATTAACATACTAAATTATATAAAAATATTTGATTCTTTTTTAAATGTATCGCTTATAAAATTTGATTAACAATACATGTTACAATTGCTTATGAAGAAATAATTTTTCTCAAAATTAAATTTGATAAGATCCTACCTAGCTAAGATCATCAATGTCACAAGAAAAATTAAATGGAATATCCATATTATCAATTGAAAATGAGATGTTGGAAAACTTGATTATAAAAACTTAATTAGTAATTATGCATCATAAAAAGTAAGAATAATAATTTTTAAATATAAAATATAAATGTTAAAATAAATATAAAATAATTAATTTTTAAATATATATATATAAAAAAAAAAAGCCCCACTTCAACTTATTACCTTAGGCCCCAAAATCTATCGGGCCAGCCCAGGTGGGGTGATTGATTAGCAACAATGATTGATCGCCCATGTTTTTTTTTTCTCGAAAAAAGACCAACAACGTTACGGAAAAATACAATAGACACATTAATTTAAAAGCCATGTATATTTTAAAAAGATTTATATTTTTTGGATATTGCATTTTTCTTGGTCTACTAAAAATATTTTCAGACTAAAAAATATTTTAAGCTTGGTCAAACACTCAATACACCAAAAAATAAAAACCTTTTTTAAAAGATATTTTAAACCGAAACAAATGGGGTTTGGTTTTAATTGGTATAGGATGGTCAAACAAAAATTACTAGAATAAAATAATAATTATATAATTGTTTTTAAATCTTGTTCTATTGGTATCAATTAATGAAGCTCAAAGACTGCTAGAGAAAAAGGAAAAAAGAATTAGTAAGGTTATGAGTAGAAAAGCTCAAAAGCACTTGCATTAATGTTTGTTTTTACTAGTGTAGAAGGTTGGCTTTAACTCATGCATGGGACGAAAGGCATTTGCAATAGAGAAATATGTGATTGGATCACCCAATGGCTCATCTCTTTGAGAGGTTTTTTTAGGGTGATCAGACTATTCTTAACTTGAAGAGTGGCCAGATCATTCTATTCAAGAGTTTTTGGAGATGGCTTAACTCACCTTTTAAGTAAAGAGTGGTTTGGCCAAATTTTTTGCAGTTTTCATAGTAGTATGAGCTAGCCTGAAAACTCTTTAGAAAAGCGATTTAGCTATACCCAAAACTTATTTTAAGGGTGGTTAGACTCATTCTTCCGTGCATAAGAGGTTAAGCCACGCTTAGGCGGTAGAGAGGGGGAAATCCACCCCGCCACCTTTCTTTTATTTATTATTATTTTTTAGGTGTCAAGCCAATGAGGCATTTTGTACATGTACATGTTTATGTTGTTATATGTCTTTTATATGAGGTAAATAATTATGCATTTAACACTAGAAAAAAAAAATATATATTTATATATATGACAAAATCCATGGGAACTCGTACCGAAGAGTTAAGGGTCCACAAACAAGGCAGTGAGAAGAGAAGTGAAGGGATTGGATTATGGGCCTGAGGAATTGTTGTGGTCACGGGTACTTGCATGTAAGAAGGGCTTAATTATAAGGGATTGAAAGTCATAATCTTGATTGAATGGTGCATTATCAAGGAATCACTAATGAAGGCCAGGATTGAAAGTTTCCTTTGGTTTCTCCTTTAATTTGATCCAAACAGAACAAAGAACACAAAATCAGAGCATTTTATTTCAGACTTTACATTAATAGCCAATTTTCCTCTCTTTTTTCTTTCCCTGACCAACAACCAAAGGCTGAAGAACTAGTTATGTTTTACAACTTCAATTGATTTGATAAAAGCTTCCATGCTCAAAGCTGCTTGAGAACGCTGAAATTGAATCTTGAATTGATTTGATCCCAATAAAGTCCGACCTCATCACCCCTCTTCAGCTTCCTTCTAATCACAAATTCATTTTTCCATTGTTTGATGAGGACATAGCTCCCACTTTTCCATTGTTTGAATTCCATTTGGTGTTCAGATTTTGTATCAGAATCCCAAACAACAACTCCTACACCATCCTGAATCTTTTCAATGGTTTCTGCATCCCACATCGGCAAAATATGCTGCTTTACCAATCCCGCCGCCAGCAAGAGCCTCGCCAAGTCCCCAAGATCGCTTGTTTGAATTGTCTTCTTGATAACCCAGGGATCAAACCCAAGCTTCAATTCCAATGAAACTTCTCGGCAATTATGTTTCATCCTTTTGATCCCACGAGCGCTGGATGAAGGAGGGGTGAGCTTCGCAGAGTTTTCGCATGATTTCCTCTTTGTGGTGATGCAAGAAGCGCAACCCAACTTCAAATCCAACGAAATCTCCCCCAATTCAGATGGGTTCATGCTCACAAGTGCTACTCCTTCGGCTTTACTGACTTCAACATGATCTCTCTCCGCGACAGCTAAAAAATTATGGAAGATTGGTTCCTTAATCTTTCTGTTAGTTTCAGAGCAAGAGGAACATGAACTGATCATCTCATCGGATGTTATGGCCTCGAAAGGAACCCATGAAGATTGATCATCTCATCAGCGTCTGGGATGCTCTCCATCAAAATATCATACATCGCCATGGCCGCCATGAAATTTCTGGCTTCGGCTTTGCAGAGTAAACCCGATTGATCGAGAGGAAAAGCCCGTGAACTGAATTTGCTGGAGATTAGAGAAAGATCCGCCATCGAACCGAGACAAAACTACAAGAAACAAAAAGGTTTTGTGTTTCTTGGAGGATCTTGGAGTATTGAAGAGGTGAGTGGGATTTTTATAAGTAAAAGATGTGAGGTGCTTTTCAAATTTTCAGGCCCTTGTAGAGTTCGAATAGGAGTTGCCAATGTCGGTTCTAACTTAGGCGGTCGGACGAGATTCTGTCGTTTGCGGGGATTATAAAAGCCAACGACTTGGACATAAAAATTAGACGTTGAGGTTGAAATTTTCCTGCCGTTAAGAGTCCGAAGTCGGTGGAAAACTGAAGTTGTGTTTGGAATCATAAAAGCCTACGACTAGTCGTTTTAAGAATGAAATTCTCAAGTGAAATATTAATTCTAATTCTTTATTAATAGGCATATTTCTCTGGTTATCGTTTTTAGTCTAAAATGTGGCTCTTCTTTAATGTGCGTTTGCATTCGGCTATCTGCCTTGTAAACATTTTTTTTTTGAACTAGATTCGTTGTAATTAGATTTTGAAATTTTTTACACAGATTTGTAAATTTGAGATGAACTTAATACAAAATTAGTGGGTTATATATGATTGAGAAATTTCACCGTTTAATCAAATAAATCAGATTATAGTTGATCTGCTTATACCTATATTTCAACATGACCTGAACCGATAAGCGATATTTTGAACTTGCAATTTTTGGATCCGGCTTCTATGCGGTAGTGAAAACTACCGCATAGGAGCTGTTAAGCAAAACGGCACAGTTTTGCATAATATACCAAGTAAAACTGTGCCATTTTGCTCTTTGCCTTATTCAATAAATAATAAAAATATAACATGTATTCTCTCACTTATGCCGTTAGCCCAAGAGAAACCAAACGGGTTTTCAAAAAAAAAAAAAAAAAAAAGAGAAACCAAACGGCAATAACTTCCTCAGCAAACAACCCGTGAAAAGTGAAAACACAAGAGCTCAGGCCACTCAAGAGGCTTTGCCGGAGCCGGAGTGCCTACCATTCACAGGTATTCCATTGTTTGTCTCCCTCTCTCTTTCGGTAAGCCGGATCTGATTTTTTGATTCTGATGTTTTGGTGGAAGGATATGTTGATTTGTTTTTTTTTTTTAAATTATTATTTTTTGATTCTATATAAATCACAACAGTTTTACAAAACGTTTTTTCATAGAAAATAAAACATTCGTGTTTATTTAAAAAATTTAGTTTTCTTCGTCTCCATGAATTATTCACAAATTGAAGAAAAACTCTAAAATAGAGCAGCCCAAATGGACAGGCTCTCAACCACATCGGCCATACTTCCTAACACTTTCCAAGGCGTTCACGATGACATTAGCAGGCAGGTGGGATTCATTTGGTAGCAAGCCAAACGCCGGTGGTCATGCCGCTGCTGAAATTGGCGGTAGGTGTGTGTTTGGAGATGTCGATAATGTAGAATAAAAAAAACCCAAATCAACACACCCCTCCACCAAAACATCAAAAAATGCTTACCGGGAAAGAGAGAGAGGGACATAGAGAATGGAATACCTGTTAATGGTAGGCACTCCGGCTCCGACAAAGCCTCTTGCAAGCCTGGCCTGAGCTCTTGTGTTTTCCCTTTTCACGAGCTGTTTGCTGATATTGCCATTTGGTTTCTCTTGGGCTAACGGCGTAAGTGAGAAAATGCATATTATATTTTTATTATTTATTAAATAAGGCAAAGAGCAAAACGGCACAGTTTTACTTGGTATATTATGCAAAACTGTGCCGTTTTACTTAACAGCTCTTGTGCGGTAGTTTACCCTACCACATAGAAGCCGGATCCGCAATTTTTGACATGACCTATGAACCAGACATGACCTTAACACGAAATTAGTAAGAGTTGATGGGTCTAACCCTAACCCACTAATTATGCTTACCCATGGAATGGTTTTTAATGCAAAGAAATAAGAACTTCAAGTTCTTTTTTTTTTTTTTTTAAAAAAAAAAATGCTCATAAATATTAAATAATATTGTGAAGTTCTCAACAAGTGCAATTTGATGTTATAATAGAAATAGTAAAACAAAAAATAAATGCTCCTAAGGTGCATGAATGCAGGAATCATTCCATTATATCTCAAGTTCCGTTTACTTTGATGTAAAATGATTTTTGTCGGAAAATATTTTCAGAGAAGTCATTTTTCTTGAAAATGTTTTTTGCTGAAAACATTTTACGGTGTTTACCGCGCATGAAAAATCAATTTTTTTTAATATTTTCATTTAATTATATTAACCTATAAAAAATATAAAAAGATTACGTCATTCACGCCAATGTGGTGCATAAAACAATTTGGATGTTTTGGAACTTGGGTTTGTATATTTGTTAATTTTCCTGTTTGGGAATTTTATATTTGCCATATGTGATGCATACATGTAAGAGGCTCTTGTCATTGTGTTTGGACTTTGAACGTTGGCATCGGAGAGATCTTGTTGCTCCTATTTCTTCATGTTCTTCTTGTTGGTTCACTTAACAGCATACAAGTGTTTGTTAAATTGTTCCAGTAACCAAGCAGAGTTTTCATTACTATATAGTGCTGATTGTTAGATATTCAGTGATTTATTGGGAGCCCCAAAAAAAAAGGTAAGTAACTGAATTTTAATCCTCTGGTAATGTTGGAGTCTGTATTGTGAATTTGTGATAGTAGCCAATTATGAACAGTTTTTAATGGCCTATCATATTTAGTAACTCAGTTAATAGTGTTCATTTTGTAGGGTATGGAATTGTAAAGAAAGCGCATATGTTGGCTTGAGAAAAACGAGGAAGAACCTTGTAAATCCCAAACTCTAAGCCTAATCGCCAAACCAGGAGCATATGCACTTTTTGTCCAATAATTTGGAATCACACCGTTGAAGGTTGAAGCTGAAGTTTTCAATGTTGAAAATGTTGATCATGGAAAGAAAATTAATGGTAATTAGTCCTCCTTTATTTTTCTGGTTTATTCATTGGTTAAAAAATGTAATTGATTTTATTGCAATTTTTTGATTTGGGGGCTCTTCTTTTATTTCCAATGCATTCAAGGTCACAATCCCCAGAATGGGAGGCTCAATTGATTGACTTCTGAATGTTTGCATTGGAATGACCCTCTTGCCGATGCTCTTGTTGGTTTGGTGAACGTGCGACTAAGCTGATCATTACAGTTTACAGATTTGCAAATCATTTCAAAAAGGTATGTAACATGATATTTTCTTGTTTGTGTTGTTTCCTCCTCTGTCCAAGAATACATTAATGGATACAAGAATAGTAAATAATTTTCAAGTGAAGCGACATTGGTGAAGTGTTTTTTGTAAGTGGCTTTGGGCCAATAGGAAGAGAAAATCATATTATCAAGCTTTTTTCCAATATGTTTGAGATTTGAACCAGAAAAATGGAAAAATATCTCATTCTAATCTTTCATCTGTGTGCGAAATAATCAAACGCATTCCATTGCATTGGTGTTATCTATTAAAATTTGAATAAATAACATCTTAATGACATGGCTCGCTGTCCTTGTAATCTCATTGGAGGGAAAATAATATTGATTAACTAGCTTGTAGTTTATATGACATATTCTAATATGCATTTGATTTTTCATTATATCATATTTTGAAAGATTAATATGCAAACAAACGTGTATATGTGTGTTTGACCTAGCTTGTGTTTAATAGGCGAATACAGAAAGATATATAGGGAGTATATACTTTTTACCTTTTTTTTTTTTTGAAATGGTATTCCGGAATTCATTTATAAACCGGCTTGTTCAGCGGATACAATATTATGCATATAGATAGGAAAATTATCCCTCCACAATTTATCCTCTCTTAATGTAAGTGCAAGTTTGGCTAACTTGTGGGCCGCTCCGTTTGCTGCACGATGGGTATGGATAACCTTGAACTCCTGAAATCATCTTAGAATCCATTTTGCGTCGTGTATAATTGAGCCATAACTTCCTCTTCCTTCCCCACTTTGGTTGAGGGCATGGAAAATTTGAAGTCATCACCCTTCATCATTGTCCTCCTGATGCCCAAGGATTCACATAGCTCCACTCCTCGTCTCGCTGCTAGGGCTTCTGCCATGGCTGGATCTTAGACAAAAACCCTTAGTCTCACAAGCCATAGCTACCACTTCACCTTCGTGATCCCGCAGGATGAGACCTATGCCAACTTTCTTTCCTTTTCTATCAACAGCCACATCAAAATTGGCTTTGAAGTCCCCCTGGGAGGTCTCTACGCTGGCTCTGCGCTGGCTCTGCTTGTCCTTGGTCTGCTCTGGGCACGTTTCTCGTCTGCTTACAGGAAAGCATCCACTTGTGTGCATGCTGCTTGCACTACAGCATTTGGGCTAGAAAAATTCCCCCCAAAGACAACTGTGTTCCTTCTGTGCCAAATTTGCCTTGCCACGACCACCACCATTTGTATGTCTGCCTCATCCAATCGTTCTAGGAGCCTCTCCATGATGGTCATAAATTCTAATTCTTTGATGGAGCATTTATGGATCCTTCTTGGGCACTCAGTCCACACATCTCGGGCCGAAGAGCAATTCCACAGGATATGCCCCGTTGTTTCAACCTCCAGTTTGCATATTGGACACAACGGATCGTTAGTTACATGCTTCTTGAACATCATTTCTTTTGTAGGCAGAATTCTACCGCAAGCCTTCCACAGAAATATTTTGATAGCATTCGGACCTTTAATTTTCTAGATGGCCTTCCACAAGTTTTCGTTACTATCCCTGTTAGAGCAGCTGCCATCATCTTTCTCAAATCGGTCCTTAGCAAGGTAATAGCCACTGCGTACCGTATATTCGCCATCCTTTGTGCAAGACCACACCAACTTATCTTCACCTTCACGTGGGCAAACCGCTAAGCTACATATAGCTTATGCCTCCTTCGCCAAAAAAGTCTCTTGAACTAAATCTGTGTTCCACCAGTTAGTGTCTACATCCAACAGCTCACACACCTTCGCCGCATGGTCAAGATTTTGGACAGGAGACTAGAGAAAGCTTCCCGTTAGGGTTGGCACCCATTTATCGGTCCAGATACCCACTCTTCTGCCATTACCAATCCTCCAAGTCAGCCCCTCCTTTAACAATCTCCTTGCATTCCAGATACTTCTCCACACGTAGGATGGTTGTCTCCCAAGTTGGGTGTCCAAAAATTCACCCTGCGGAAAATATTTCTCTTTGAGTATCTTGGCTGCAAGCCCTTCCGGATTTTGAATCAGTCTTCAAACCTGTTTTGCTAGAAGAGCCATGTTGAACCATTCTAGGTCTCTGTACCCCAATCCACCTTTGTCCTTCGTTCTACCTAATTTGGCCCAACTCATCCATGCTTTGCAACTTTCATCATGCTTATGGCCCCACCAAAATTTGGACATAAGAGAATTAATATCTTTGCATAGAGACTTTGGCAATTGAAAAACACTCATGGTGTATGTTGGTATGACCTGAACTACCGCCTTAAGGAGAACCTCCTTCCCACCTTGAGATAGGAAATTTTCTTTCCAGCCGTTAATGCGTTCCCAAATCCTCCCTTTGATGGTACCAAAAGCACTAGTTCGGGATCTACCAACGACTGCCGGCAAGCCTAAGTACTTCTCATAGTTGGTAGTAATGTTCACCTCAGCCAAGGACACAATAAATTGCTCTGCCTCCTCTTAGTGTTTTTGCTGAAAAATATTGACGCCTTGTCTCGGTTTAATTTTTGCCCCGAGGCCTTCTCATATTGGTCCAGAATTACTTGCATGTGTGCCCATTCCATTGCACTTGCCCTGCAAAACAATAAACTATCATCTGCAAAAAACATATGGTTAATTTTTGTTCCTCTTTTGGCGATAGGGAGTCCAGTAATTCTACCCTCTCTTTTTGCCTGGTTAAGTAAAGACCTCAACCCTTTCGCACATAAGATAAATAGGTACGGTGAGAGGGGGTCACCTTTCCTAATCGCACAAGAGGGTTGGATATGTCCAAACAATTGTCCATTAATAAGGACGGAGTACAAGATAGTACGAACACGTGTCATAATAAGAGATACCCACCTCTCATCAAAACCCAACCTCAGCATGATGGGCTCCAAAAAATCACACTTCACCCTATCATACGCCTTACTCATGTCCAGTTTCAATGCCATATACCCTTTCCTCCCTTGTGTTTCAATGCAAGTCAAATAAAACACAAGGTATATACTTTTTACCTTGTGTTTTATTTGACCTGCATTTTTTTATATGATGTTGTGCTTGCTATTTTCTAATCTACGTTCTCAAATTTTTCGTACTGTGGACTTGTAGTGCTTTACAACAGAAATTCTAGAGGGATATGATCTGCAGAGAAAATTGTTGTTCTTCAATCAGTATCAGGTGAATAATTTCCTAAAGTTATGATCTATCTATTTTTGGGTGTGTTCTTGTCCTTAACTTATTAAGTTTGTTGAGTTTTAGTAATGAAAGAACCATTTGAAAATTTGAATATGGTCTATACTAGTTGTAGAACTGGTTCCTTTCAGCTATAGGACTACAGCCCCTGAGTATATATTTCAATACAAGACTTAATTTTAAATGAAGAATTGAATTTTTAAATCACAATTAGGTGAATAATTTTGTATATATCTTTAATTTTTGAATGCAGCTCCCACAGGTTACAGAGGAGGTTGCCATTGCTGTTTTGGATTTGTACCTGGCATTAATTTGTATCGCTTGCCTAGGCCTACTTCTTGTGAGATCTTTTTTAAAAAATAAAAAAAAAAAACTTTATACAAGCGAGTCCATGAGCGTTGTTTGAAAGAGTGTGATGAAGGTCTGTCTTCACTAAACAGAAACTTTATTTGGTAATTTTTCCTTTATCCTACTCACTTTAGCTTCCATTATCTGTTTTGGACTCAAGAAGAGATGCTTACAAGGAGATGTTTGGGGCAGCTGAGCTTTGTGAATTCTCTCCAACTAAACAAGGATTTATAGGTCCTAAAGCTTGTTGATGAAAGCAAAAACACTCTGCTTCATTGGTTACAATAGAGCATCACATTAGCAGTGTAAATGAGAAAAGCTTTTGAGAAGAACCAAGGACATGAAGGAAGGTGATTGAAAACAATTGAGCAAAATTGCAGGCTCTCTATTACTTTTGCAGCAAACAATTGCCTCATATAGATTAGACAGGACACAACCTACTAGAGTTATGGTGCCTATGCTTATGGAAAAATTGGGGTAAGGCTTGATTAGAGTTTGGCTAGGACAATTAATTACTGGGATCCCAGCTTTGTGCTTCATGGAATAGGATCCTCTCCAATCCATTTTGGACTAGAGAATATCCAATTAATGGTCAACATCTTTCATGAGAGATCCTAGGGACATAAATGGGACATCTGTTCTTTTAATATAAACGAGCTTGAAACCCGTGCAATGCACAGGTTTGTTTCTAAAAATGATGGGAAGAAGAAAAAAAATAATAATTAGTGGATGCATAAATGAAGAAAGAAAGAAAAAAGTTTCAAGTAGGAAGCAAAATAAATAAATAAATAAGCGTTCTGTAAAGCTTTAAAGAAAAAGAAAAGTATTGAGAGATCATTTGCAACAACACAAATGCTCTTTTTCTATAATTAATAAAAGGAAAAAAAATGCTCAAATTGTATTATATATGAAAAATATAACAAACCCATATTAAAAAGAGATTGACAAAACCAATTACGCTAATTGACTTAACACTCTTAATGCTTGAGTACCAATTGTTACATGTATATGCAATTTCTACCAAATATAGGGGAAATTATACTTTACCCTCTTGAAGTATCCACAAATTTTCACTTTTGTCTCCAAAGTTTAAAATGTGACACTTTACCCCCCCAAACTTTCAAATTGTGGCAATTTAATCCATTTGACCTATTTATTCTCAAAATGCCCCCAGTACTTTTTTTTTTTCTAAACAAAAAAAAAATTCCAAAAAAAAATCAAAAAAATATATAAATATATCTTTGGGTGGCAACCACCATGAAGTGGTTCGCCACCCTTTTTTGGATTTTAAGAAAAAAAAGTGTTGGGGGCATTTTGGAAATAAATAGGCCAAATGGGTTAAATTGCTACAATTTGAAAGTTTGAGGGGGTAAAGTATCACATTTCAAACTTTGGAGGCAAAAGTGAAAATGGGTGGATACTTCAGGGGTAAAATGTAATTTCCCCCCAAATATAAAAGAATTTATATATTTTTTAAAAAATAAAAAAGAATCATATATTGAAACTAATAATCAAAATTAAACGGTGTGCAAAAAACTGTTATAATACAACACTAACAAAAAGATCATTATTTGATTTTGTCCATGCCCTCTTCTTTGCCTTTCTAAAATAACTTTATTTAAGGTATTTTCTTTCAAAGAGATAAAACTATATTCCTGAATTATGCATAAACAAAAGACAGATATCATTCTATACTTCTTAGAAAAATACTAATAATTTCAATTAAATTTCCTTTTCTTCTACAACACTTTTTCTTATGCCAAAAATAGGTACCGTAAAAAAGCAACTGGTTTGTGAATTGTGGTTATGAGAAATGAATAGGAAGAGACAATTTTATTTATTTTTTCTAATTAACAGGAAAAGACAATTGTTATCAAACAAAATGGAAAGTAGACCTTGAATTTAGGAATTTAGAAATTTAGACAATTATATCTGTGAAAATTTTACAATTTATTTTGGATCCACATTATAAAAGGCCATAATTTTGAACCCCATTGGTTTGAACAACAAAAAAGTGGTGATGAAATCCATTTAATTTGTTGTTTTTCAATATATGGACCATAATTTTATGGACACCATCATGGGAAAACAAAAGCAATTCAGAATAATGTTGAGATAATGAAGAGAGAAACACAATATAGAAACTGCAAAAAATGAGTATTCTAAAAAATTAACATAAATATCCGATATTATTATTGGTGTGATACGTATTATATTTCAATAGAAATAAAATTCATATAAAACTAAACATTCTAAAAAATATAGAGACCAAAGTGAACAAAATCTCTTTAGTAATCTCTTGAGTGTTTCATAAGAGTTATGTTCATTTGAAGAACAACTCAACCATAAAACATTCAAGGGGAAATTACATTTTACCCCCCTAAAGTATCCACCGATTTGCATTTTGCCTCCAAAGTTTTAAATGTGACATTTTACCCCCCTAAACTTTCAAATTGTGACAATTCGACCACTTTGACATTTTCTTTCCCAAAATGCCCCTATCACATATTTTATTTTATTTAAAAAAAAATCCAAAAAAAAAAAAAAAACCAAAAAAAAAAAAAAAAAAGAAAGAAAAGAAATATGCTGGGGTGGTTCGGCCACCCCAGCATATTTCTTTTTCTTCTTTTTTTTTTTTCAAAAAAAATAAAAAAATAAAAAATGTGATGGGGTATTTTAGGAAAAAAAAATGTCAAAGTGGTCAAATTATCACAATTTGAAAGTTTAGGGAGATAAAGTGTCACATTTGAAACTTTGAAGGTAAAAGTACAAATCGGTAGATACTTCAAGGGGGTAAAGTGTAATTTCCCGAACATTCAAATGAAATACTTAACCAATAGTTTTCACAAGCAAAGCATAAACATATTCAAATCTCCACACAAACATAAAGCAAAGTATGACACAAATAAACTTTCTCAAAAAACAAACATAAAGATAATCAAATAAATTTATACTTTCCGTTCACGAACAAAAGAGAAACAAATTTATGTTTCTTTTGCTTTTAAAAGAAGAAAAAAGCAATTCTAAAACATGTCTAAAAATCAGAGTAGATCACACAAACAAAACAAAAAAATCTCCATAAAACATTTCAAATAAATTAAAAAAAAAAAATCGATTAAATAGAAACCCTAGATGAATCAACCTCAAATTCAAATACAACAAAACCACTAAAAAACAAAAAAAAGAAAAAAAGAAAAAAGAGAAAATCAAAGAGGTTAAAAAACCAAACAAAACAAAATTATTTACTTGAATGTTGCTGCTAGTGACTATTAAAGGAGGAAGCACCATAAATTTTGCCCAATGTTTTGCCTTCAAGAGCAGACTCATGGACTTAAAAGGCTTTGACATGCACCCTTTTTAAACATAAAGAGAGAGAGGTAGAAATCAAAGAGAATTTAATGATAGATTTAATTTGACGTGTTTTTTTTTTTCCTTTCTTTCTATTCAACGTATTTGGAACATTAAACTCATTGTATTCCTAACATGAATTAATTAAGTTAATTTAATGGCCTTAGAGCACCCACTGCAGGCTCTTTAAACCCAATTTTTTGTTAGTTTGAAGAGCCAATTTAACAAAAAGGCTCAAAAACCCCACTTTTCAGGCTCTCCATTTTAACAAAAAACTTAACAAGATGAACAGTATTTATTCAAAGTTAACATTTACTATTCCCTCTTCATTTATTAAACAACAATATTTTCTCTCTCTTTCTTTTTTTCTTTTCCTTTCTCTATCCTTTCTCTTTCCGCAGGGCATTATTTCTGGTGGCTTGAGCTTTTTGCTTAGTAATCTTGGAGGGAGCGCGGTATTAATGAAGGTGGAGGTGGCGGAGACTCTGCGAGAACCGTGGTACCACCACAATCGTCGCCGCGGTGGCTCATAATGCGGCGGAGACGAAGATGACGACCACGCCCATTGACGACTGACGAAGAGACTGACGAAGATGACGACTAGGCTCGACCGGACAGAATCGACCGTCGATGACGTCTGATTCATTGACGATGGTCGACGTTCAGTTTCGGCCGGAGGAGGTGTTGTCGACGTCATTTGGTTCATCGACGGTCGGTTCATCTGGTTCATCGACGATCGGTTCAGTTTCGGTTCATCTGGTTCATCGACGGCCGATTGTAGAAAGCGATGTCTGATTAAACAAAGAACATGGGGGAAGGAGGGGGAAGAAGGGTATTTTTTTTTTTTTAGGTTGCAGCAAAACGACTACGTTTTGTTTAGGTTTTTTATATTTTATATTTTATTATAACATGGGCATTTCAGTAATTTTAACACTCAAAAGTTAGAGAAATAATAAACAAATTTTTAAAAAATAAAATTTTAATAAAATAGTGAAAGTGAATTGTTAAAGTAGAGGCGAAAAGTGTCTTTCTAAAAAGGTGCATTAAAATAACCAAAAATGTGTTTTTAGTTATTTTGAAGAGAAAAATTTGAAGAGGCTACAGTGAATGCTCTTAGAAGACCGATTTTTAACTTAAGGACAGATCCGGATCCTCTCCAATCCAATAGGACTGGAGAGTATCTAGTTGACGGTTGATACTTGCTTAAAGCAGTCCAACCATCCAAAATCAACACGCTATTTACAAAAGAAGAGAAGCGTTGAGTAACGACATCTCGACCCTAACAGTATTCCTGAAAAGAAAAAAAGATAACATTAAAACCATTTCAAAACTAGCGCCCTCTTTTGTTCCATTTTACTTCAAATGGAATTTCTCCCTCAAATTTTTTCCCCATCTTCACATCTCTCCCCTCTCCTCAATCCCCCAAAATCAACTAGATGAGTCGAATATCAGCCACCCAATGGACGCCGAGTCATGAACCACCGCACATCGCCGAGCTTCGGCAAACGCCAAATCGCAAACCGAAAGTGCCGTATGCCACGAGCCCACAAGAAACCCACAGCCACCGTACACTGATTAAGAATCACAGCACTCCTGTAGAGGTAACTTTTCTCTCTTTGTTCCTTTTGACTCTGGTAGTGTGACCCTAGATCTGACTTTTCCATGTTGTTTTTGATTCATTTTTTGTTTAAGAACAGTTTGGTTTTTCTAGCTTTTTCCTTTGGTGTTTGTGGTCTGTTCAGTTTTTTTTTTTGATGATGTCTCACTCATTTGTATGATTTCAATGTGCTAGAGAGCTAATCGCTCTCTTTCATGCCTAGAACTTGACAGGTACTTCTCTGCTCGATCCACGTTTCAAATTTTGCAATTCTAATGTTGTTTTCGTGTTTGGATTTCACAGTTTTGAGCTAATTTGGGGGCTAAAAATGGTGGTTTCTGAGCCGATCACACCAGGGCAGGTACTGTTATCCATGTTTCGTATTGTAATCTGATTTGTTTTCTTATTTTGAGTGAATGCTCAAAGATTTTGGTTTGCTTGATTGGATTGGATAGTGAATTTATCATAGGGATTGTTGGATGATGATGTAATTGCGGATGAAGATCTGTGTAGTGACTTGTAAATTTTGTTGAACATGGAATTTTTCTGTTTTGAGAAATTTGTTGGGAGTGAGCACTTGATGTGAAGAGGATTCCATTTAGTAATGTTGATGCGTATTTTTGCTACCAAAGTCTATCCATAAAGGAATTATGGTTAGATTATAAAAAAGATTGAATCTTAAAAGACTTTGATGGCTGCCATGTATAAAAGACTTTTTTTTCCAAATCTTTTTCGTTCTGGATCTTACATGGAAATGAAATAATCATGGGTTTATTTTACTTGAAAAATAAAAGATTTGTGGATATTTCCCCAAATGTCTGCAACTTAAAAGATACTAGTTCTAGCTTTCTTAAACATTTAACTTAATTATCAGCTTTTACTCTCTGCAATCATGAATAAATGGCTGTGTTCCATTGCAGGGAGTTGCACCATTGACTTCTTCAAAGAAAATGCCAATTACAGCTTTTTCAAACTCTTTTGGCTTTGGAGGAACAAATGGGAGCAGAGAGCAGGAGAGGAGTTGATGTTTTAGTGAAACTTTCAAATCAGATTATGCAAAGACGTAGGAGCATCTACTACAGTTCAATCACAGAAGATGGATGTTAACATACTCTGCCCTATGCCTTGGAGGAGATAGAAGGATGTAATATTTGAATGCAATCATCCATATGTTATTCAAAATGTCATTGGTCTTTTGAATACACGTTATTGTATACAACTAATATGGGATTTCTTACTGTATAGTGTTTATAGCGTTTTGTAACAAATGTTGTGATTATAAATACAAATATACAGCTCTGTTTTGGATATCAACCAAAAGAGATTTCTGAATAATTTTCATACTAATAGGCTCCATATAACTCTCCAACACACGCCTTATGGTACTCTTCCAATGCAATGCCTAATTCCTTAGTTTGGTGTTAAAATTCTAATACTTGATGTTTTAGTGAAAATTTCAATCTTGACTCCTGATGGTACAACCTTGACAATGTTGGTTTACGTTTCAGCATGCCATACTTTTCCAATGATTATCAAGCACATTTACTAATGTTAACTACAAATTGAGATCATTTATATTGTATTAGAAAAAAGAAAGAAAGAAAGAAAAAAAGTAACCGAGATCTCAATAATACACAAAAGATTACTATTTCATTTGTGCTCACCAATGGTGCAAGCATTGCGTTCAAGTAAATTTTTGTTTATACATCTTCGGTAGCAATTTTTAACTAAAAACTATAAAAGAATACACAAAAATTTATGTTCATATATCTCAAGAATACGCCAAAAAAAAAAAAATCCTCCCCCAATCTAAATTAATCTTGACGCTCTTGTGACATAATAATTACTACAACTACTACTTTGCACCGAGGAATGAGACAATTTATGAAAGATGGGTGTTGTTGATCTCTCCATGTGGGTGGTGCTCATCATACAAACCACCTACAGCAGTCAAACACTACATCCAAAATTGCTACAAATTCAATTAAACATATGCCTCAATATCTAACATCTGTGCAACACAAATTCATCGTTATTCTTTCAAACTTCAAAATAAAAACCCAGCAGTTGTCAAATGAAGGGAACACATAACAGGTTATCAAAAGCCTGAAATATCGGTCAAAATGCAGCTCAGTTGCCAAAATAAAGAAACCCCTAACTTGTAAGTAAAATCTTATATCTAACCATGTGTTCTTTAAAAACCAAAAAAAAAAAAAATAAAAAAAAATAATAATAATGAACAGGCCACAAACGTGCCAGAGGAAATAGCCAAAAAAACCAAACAGCTCTTAAACCAAAAATGAATCGAAAACAACATGGAAAAGCCATATCTGGGACCACACTACCAGAGGAAATCAAAAGGAAAAAAAGAAAAAAGGGAGAAAAGTTACCTCATGCATATATGCTTCACTACAAAAAAATGCCATTAACTAATGTGTATACTATTCACTAATTTTGCCACGTCACCATTTCCTAACCTGTCTAAAATTCAAACGTTACTAAATAAAATTGGTAACGTGTCATTAATGACATGTTAGTAATGGGAAAGCGCTTTCATCCACGATTTGGCATCTGCCAAAGCTCAGCTATGTACGGTGGTTCATGACTTGGCATCCTTTGGGTGGCGGATTGTCAACTCATCTGGTTGGTTTTGGGGGATCGAGGAGAACCTAAGAGGGAAGAGATGTGAAGATGGGGAAAAAAAATTGGGGGCGAAATTTGGTTTGAAGTAAAATGGAAACAAAAGAGGGCATTAGTTTAGAAATGGTATTGATTTTTTTTTTTTCATTTTTTCTTTTTAGGAATACTAAAAAGGCTGAGACGCCGTTACTTGATGCTTCTCTTCTTTTGTAAATAGTATCTTGATTTTGGAACGTTAGATTGCTTTAAACAAATCTCAACTATCAACTGGATACTCTCCAATTCCATTAGACTGGAGAGGATCCGCATCCACTAAAGGGACGATGACCCACACAATTTTAAATGAATAAATGGTATGACAATTAGCACTACTTATGCTCAAATATTCCATGCTTATTACTCATTTTTCGCCAGTAAATTCTCCAAGTTATAATATCAAATTTTGACTTGAATGAAAAGTCAATTAAATAGAATATTATCAAATTTTGAGAAGCCGCAATTTTTAATCATCTAGCTCTTTTAATAAGACTCTTTCTCAGAATAAATCATTTAACAAATTAAAATAGCTTTATTTTAATGGAGTTTCTTAATTAAGCCATTTAGTTCCTATATATAATCAGAAAATAGGTAAAGAGTTTAGTTCCTGTAAATTGTTTGTGTACTAATTAAACTCAAAAGTGAGAATAAATTTGAGTGGGACAAAATAAAATGGCTAAGAAATATATGGAAAAACCTATGTTGGTGAGACCTTATCCTATCTTTTCTATGCACCTTTGCACTTCCTAGCTGCCTTCTCCATCACTCTCAACTTGATGTTAATGGTTGTATTGGCAAATTAAATTAATGCCTTCGAAAGGAACTTGGAAGGTGTAATAGAGAACATGGAACTGAAAGCCTTGAATTTAAGGAGTGTGTCATTTATAATTTTTTTCAGTGCACTTATAAGCTCCAATCACTTGTTGAAGGTAGTTATGCTCGTGTTAAAAAGTGCATGAATTTGTACTTTCTGAAATTGGAAGAGTTAAACATCGGTAATTATGGAACTTGTTTATTCAACTGTTGTGAAAAGCACATCAATGATTGTACCAAAAATAGTACTCGCCAATTGCACAAGTCGATTGTAATAGAGTAGATGTGCAAGTGCGAGTGTCGAACCCACAGAGAATCGGCTTTGCCAAAAATCAACTTTTAAATGCCTAAACTAAAAATACCTTAACCTAGTCCCAATATCGAACAGGTAACGTGCAGAAAATAAACTAAGTTAAAAATGCAATAAAATAAAGAAATAAAAATGCTAAGGTCCCTAATCCACCTCACAATAAATTAATCTACATATAAACATGCTTAACTCATATTTATTAAACATTTATGCTACAAGGCATACTCTGAGCGTTAACACATTGTTCATATTTTCGTTTATCGATAAAGTTCATATGTATATCCTATTGTTGCTACACAATCTTGTCAAACTACTCGAGGCAAACACTGTTACAAGAGGTCACAACGAATAATGGTCCGAAGACGAATATCCGATGTATCTTCGGTTGCAAAGAGTGTTCACGTTTGGCGATTTGTAAACAACAATCAATACACTTTTGTCACTAAAATGCATTGAAACGAATAAACATAAATCTTAAAAGACAGAATAATGCGAACTAAACATAAATATATATAAACAAATTAAAGTGAAGGGAATAAGAGACTAAATAAAAGTTAAATAAAACATAAATTAAATAAACGACAATTTAGGAGGGCTTTACATGGAAAATAGAGGTTTTGGGCCTTAGAGGCGCCTCCCAAACGTGAAAAACAAAAGAATACGAGGTCCTATTTATAGGTGGCAGACACTAGAGTGCATTCGAGACTACTGCGTTCGAGCAGCCTATATTGTGGTCGAGCGTAGGGTACAAGTTAAATGATAAATAACTTGTGGCCGGTGCTAGGGTGACATGAGTGTGCGTTAGGCATGAGCACTTGCGTTGACGCATATATACATGTGTGGGTGCGTTCAAGTGAGGTTGAGCAGGGATCTTCACTTTAAGTCCCTTTCTTACCCTTTGCTAGCCATGTTTGTTGCAATGACACACACAACACAAAATACTAAAACTATACAAAATTTTAGTTATTAACGCAGCTAAGAGCCTAACAAACATAAGTAAAGGGGGTCTAATAAACAATATTTGACACCGATCAAATACCCCAAACTTACATTTTGCTAGTCCTTAGCAAAACAAAATGAAAAAAATAAAAACATAAGTCCGCTTTGTGGAAAGCGATTGCATTGGCGTATTATACAAGCCTTTTAAACCTCTAGGAGTTCCCTAGAGGCGAGTGAAGTCTCGTGAGGGTTTTTAGAATGATACCCACAAACATTTGTGCAAACATTTTATTCTCAATCATGCAAAATATATCAATCATGGTTTAAATTCAAAAGCAAGCTTAATCAAACAAACACTATCTTCACAAATTTGAATTAACAATCAAGATACAAACATGGCATTATGAGATACAAAAATCAATTCTAGTGAAAGTGAGATTAGCACAAAATATGGGATTTCAAAACTAATCTTTAGTCTTGTATGCTTCGACACTCAAAATTCATTGGACAACACATCAAAACAATAACCAAGGTTCATCAAAAACTTTTTTTATTTTTTATTGCATAACTTCATTAAGCTTTCTAATTGACCCATGTATCAAGCGTTAAGTCAATGACTCCCAAACCAAATGGTTTTAGGGCATTAGGCGTAAAAACACCCTAAGGACCTACTAACTCGAGTAAAAAGGCTACAGTTTTGCTAACCACATCTAACTTCAACTTTTTACGCGAATACTCATTGCTTAATGAGGCAAGAGATCCAGATTACTCGTGGAAAGCTCAAAATGATCATTTTTTTAAATGAACCACGGTTATCTTTCCAAACGGTTTCCAAGCGCATTCAAGCTTACAAAACTAACAAGACCAAAACCAGATTTTTACCCACAAATTACGTACCAATCATGCTGCTTGAAACTCAAATTGAACTACAATATCTCATTATGCCAAGAAAGTAACATAACTGAAAATCCCTTAATCAATGTGATCATATGTTCGTCAAATTAAATACACTAATGAAAATAAACCATAACTAACATAAAATGCATAATTTAAAAACAAAATGTGCACACAATGATAAAAATACCCCAAACTCAAAATCTACCGTCACAGTCGATATAGAAAATGGAAAACATAATGCAAGGGGTATAAAAATAAACCAGGACGTCATAAAGACGTCACGGGGCTGGTGGTGGTGCATGAGGTCCTGCTGCTAGAGGTAGTCTGTCCATGATGGCTCGGAACATCTCCTGGACCTCGAGTCTGTCCTAACGAACATCCCTCTGCAAATTTGCAAAAATGAAATCGACGTCCTAATGGGATCGTATGTCCACGAGGGTGTCCTGGAAGTGTAATAGATCTGAGCGTGTGAGCGTGATACACTCCTCATCCTCGTGCTCCTCCTCGTACTCCTTAAGCTGCTCATATGCCTCTCTCGTGGCTCAAATGCCATCTCATGCTCTCTACCATCTGGAATGTCCATAGGCTGCCTCATGCGGGCTCTGGCTGTAGCTGTGGCTGCTCTGGTTTGGTGCACTCTGGGCCAAAGTATGGGCTCTCAGCGATCGGCCCATCCGCTGGTGTGCCTCTGATCCCCATCTTTCTTAGAATATGTGTGATGAGAAAGGGGAAAGGCAATCCCCACGTCTTTGTGTGCTCCGCTCGATGGTGTACTCCTCAGAATTTCTAGATCGGCCGATAATCTCAGAATGGAACACCAGAATCCTCTGTGGAATAAGTAGAGGGCACTGAGGAATAGGTCCCGCCTCTGAGTCTTGTGTCCTAATGGACACACATTACGATACAGCACCATATCAATGAAGAGAAGATTTCGAGGAATCTTTGTCTTCTGGCTACATTCCGGCGGTCATCGGCATCTTGCCCTCACACATATAAAGCGATGTCCTCGAGTGTGAGCATGGAGGGCACTCAATCCGGGGATGTCCGACTCAGGTGGCTCATGGCTGCACTTCAACACAGCCACTACATCAATGGTCACCTCCACCTCTTCCATCAATGGAAGAGAAAGTATATCCCTGGTCACCTCAATCCTCGATGAGTGTAAAAACTCTCGACCAACCGATGTATGGAGGCGACGGGTTTGAAAAGCCTCTTCAAACCCCGGTTTCAATTCTCAACGGCCCAACTTGTGGCTTCATTGTTGGAGAACACCTCTTTGATAGCAAAGTGTTCTCCAACAAGAGCTCGGCTCTCCATCGATGGCTAGCTACACTAGCATGGGACCCGATGACCGGATGACGAACCTCGCCCTCTAGGCATGATGGAGGTTGTTGGGGCAATTTGTCGAGCACACGTGTGCAGCCGAAATCAAAGGGTTTGAAACCCTTTCAAAAAGCCCAACCCCTGCAAAACACACAAACAACAACACAAAATCAAGGGCACAATCCAAGAGTGGATTAATGTGCCCTTTGATTGAACAAAAATCTAAAAAAGGGTTTTTTGGGTGAAATGGGTTTCGGGTTGGTTGGGACAAAAATGGGAAATCTGGGATTTTGGGTGGCGGCGTGGGTGTGGGTGGTGGAGAATGGCCGGTGGTGTCTTGGTGGTGGGGAGGTGGTGGGTGGGGTGGATTTTGGATTTAGGAGGATTTGAGGTGGGGGCGGAGAAGGGTTTGGAGGTCTTATGCGAAGGAAAATGGGGAGGGGAGAAATGTGACCTAAAAAACTTCACGCCAAAAAGTATGTTGAGCGATATATGCGTTCGTGCAACTCATGCATGTGGTGTGTGGGTGAGCCATGCGTTGAAGTTCGAAAGCAAGTTCGAGCAAAGTGAGAAAAGGCAATGCGGTCAACTCACCAAGGCAAGGCGACGTAGTGCTCACGCAATCATCGAGCGTGAGAGCAACATAATTAATTTTAAAATTATAAAATTTTATTTTTTTTTTACTATTTACAAAAAAAAATAAAACACAAAATAAAAAAAAAAAATACAAAACACACTTATTTACAAAACCAAGCAAAATATTTACAAAAACGCCTACTCCACCCCAAACTCAAAATGTCACATTGTCCACTATGTGGCTGAAAAACAAAACCTAGGGGCGGTTCAATTTAGGTATAGCATAAAAGAATGCTTCCCCAAATTTGACGGTAGACAAATAAATATATAAACAAAAATAAAAATAAAATCAAAAATGCGTGGAAAATAAAAAGGAAAAATAAACCTTCCCGCTCATAAGGGTGTCCAATCAATCCTTCCATCCTTTCTTCCTTAAAACTTGATACCCCTCTGGAAGGATGTTCCGCCATCTTATGTAGTTGTACCTTATTTGAGATCACTTAGGAACACGGTTCCTAGATTTGTGATCTTTGTGTGCGATTCCTCAAAGATTTCTCGTAAGATGGCTCTTGAGACATTGAAAGATGGAACTTGATGTGAATGATATGTCGAGAGGATTGTGATGAAGGAGTGAGCTTGATACTCACTTCCTTGTCATTGGGCCAATTTGAAATTGGCGGGGTTCAATCTGCTCCTTCATTTCTTCTTCTCCATTCTCGGTTCGCATCTCGAGCGGGATCCAATAAAGCCTTAGCTTGCTCATGTACCATGTCAAGGTCCAAATCAAACTCAAATTGAGCAAAGCTCTCTTCAAAGGATCCTCCAAACTTGGCTCTCTAAACCTAACATGACTTGCTCGAGGAACTTGTCTAGATCCAAATCATTCAATTTGATCAAAACACTCTCGATGGATCCTCAAGACTAGGCTCACTAAAAGTATCAACATGATCAAGCAGCCTATCCAAGTCTAGTCATCTCTATGGAGCAAAGTGTTCCATCTCGGGATCCTCTAAACTCAAATCATGCAACACACCATCTTGCATCACTAGCTATCAAGGTCTAGGTCACAATCATCTGGGTGAAGCATTCTATCTTAGGGTCCTCTAAGCTACACTCACTTGCAATTTCATCTCAATTTCCTCATCAACAAGTATGGTGGTGGTTTGGGCATTGTCAAGTGCAGACTTGTTAACTTCATGTAATGATTAATGAAAGGCAATCATCAAACTGGTGAGAAGGATGATAACAATATTCACATGGTGATGAGGTGTGTGAGTGTGAAAAATTTGGGTATGGGCATGTCTGGCTATCATAAGTTGGTTTGCTCTCCTCAAGTCATCAATATGAGTAGGAAAATGTTGCTCAAATGACTCTTGGGAGGATGAGCCATCTCATGACTTTGAAACTCCTCTTCCTCCATTAGGTTGAATTTGAAACTAAATGACAAGCTGTCCTTCCAACCTTGCAACTCCTTCAGTGTTTGCCACAATGGCACCTATGATTTCTTGACACGGTTGGTTGACTGTTTTCATAAACGTTTCGAGTGTATCTTCTAATGATGGTTCATGCGACGTAGGAATGGTAGGTTGGTCTACTAGATCCATGAATTCCTTAAGAGTGTCTTCCAAGGAAGATTTCTCAGGAGGATAGTCATATGATGAATGGTAAGAAAAATGGTTGTCGAACTGCGGATATTCAAGGAAGTGCAGTTCGTCAACCTGGGGAGCAAAATTTTCCGTAGCATGATCATGCCACGAAAAATCAGAATGGTTGCTCCAGTCCGAGTTATAAAAATTTGAATTTGATTCAAACCCAGGACTGGAGAAACTGGTGTTCAACTGCTCATTTGAAAAATTAGAAAATTGTCCCCAATGTGGACAATCACCTAAACTATGGTAAGAGCTAGAGCAGTGTGAACACGGTTCATATGGGTGCAAAGTGGTAGGGGAAACATTAAAATAATCGAACGGAAGACTCATGCTTCACCCAAACAATTCAATATAACTCACATGAAACAATTAACAATATACAAAAATAAAATAAACAAAAACTAATAAACTTAAACAAATAACCAATAAAACAACAAACTAATTAAACAATCAAAAATAAACTAACTAACAAAAACTAAAAACAGCAAGTAAATAAATAAACATAGGCAGAATAAAAAATAAATAAATAAAATAAGAAAAAGCAGAAAACAGAACACATACACGCTTTGGGTCAGCTGCAGGTGCATTCGAGCAGGAGCACGATGATCAATCGCAGCCATAAATATGTAGCAGAATCTGCGTCGTTGACGCAAGGGATGTGCGTTGAACGCAACCTGCGCTTGTTTGAGCAGTACTCGCACGCAGAGGCGTGTCGTGGCGCGTAGTGAATCATCTTTGGAAAAAGGCTGAAGTCGTTCGATCGCAGAAGCTGCGTTACCGCCGTGCCAAAATTCGAGGACTCAAGAATCAAAAAGCGAGTAAGCAAAACGCTAATCTAATTTTTTTGAATTTTATCTATACAAAAGCACGAAATAAATAAAATAAATGCATCAATTAAAATAACTAGTAGAAAGATAAAATTAATCTAAGCACAAAAATTAATTTTTAACAAAACACCGAAATCTCGCACAGCGGTGCCAAAATTTGATCGTACCAAAAATAGTACTCGCCAATTGCACGAGTTGATCGTAATAGAGTGGATGTACAACTGCGAGTGTCGAACCCACAGAGAATCGGCTTTACCAAAAATCAACTTTAAAGTGCCTAAACTAAAAATACCTTAACCTAGTCCCAATATCAAATAGGTAATGAGTAGAAAATAAACTAAGTTAAAAATGCAATAAAATAAAGAAATAAAAATGCTAAGGTCCCTAATCCATCTCACAATAAATTAATCTACATATAAACATGCTTAACTCATATTTATTAAACATTTATGCTACAAGGCATACTCTGAGCGTTAACACATTGTTCATATTTCCGTCTATCGATAAAGTTCATATGTATATCCTATTGTTGCTACACAATCTTGTCAAACTACTCGAGGCAAACACTGTTACAAGAGGTCACAACATGATGGATAATGGTCCGAAGACGAATATCCGATGTATCTTCGGTTGCAAAGAGTGTTGACGTTTGGCGATTTGTAAACAACAATCAATACACTTTTGTCACTAAAATGCATTGAAACGAATAAACATAAATTTTAAAAGACAGAATAATACGAACTAAACATAAATATATATAAACAAATTAAAGTGAAGGGAATAAGAGACTAAATAAAAGTTAAATAAAACATAAATTAAATAAACGACAATTTAGGAGGGCTTTACAGTGGAAAATAGAGGGTTTTGGGCCCTAGAGGCGCCTCCCAAACGTGAAAAACAAAAGAATACACGAGGTCCTATTTATAGGTGGCGGGACATCGAGTGCGTTCAACGCACTACTCTTGAGCGCACATTATTTGTGGTCGAACGTAGGGTACAAGTTCGACCGTAAATAACTGCTGCGGCGGCTAGGGCTGACATGGGTGTGCGTTCGACCGTAGAGCACTTGCGTTCGAACACATATAACTACTAGGGCCGGCTGTGCCACGTGCGACCGTGGTGTTGCATTGCGTGTGACCGTGGTGCTGTGTTGCGTGTGACCGTGGTGCTGTGTTGCGTGCAACCGTGGTGCTGTGTGCGTCCATGGTGCTGCATGCTGCGAGATCTTCACTTTAACTTTGCTAGCCATGTTTGTTGCAATGACTTGCACAACATAAAATACTAAAAACTATACAAAATTTTAGTTATTAACGCAGCTAAAAGCCTAACAAACATAAGTAAATGGGGGTCTAATAAACAATATTTGACACCGATCAATCAACTAGAAGAAGGATTGAGATCTTGTCTCATGCAGAACCAATAAGTTGTGAGGTCTAGTAAAAGAGGACTTTCTTGCTTTTATGTTATCTAATTTATAAATTAAGCTTGTCTAACTCCTTCAATTTGTGTTGATGATTTATTTCAGGGTAAAAAATAAGATGGGCAGGTTTGAGGGTCTTGGACTTGGTGTAGATATATAACAACTCTTTGTTTAATAGATCTTTTTGTTTGTCTCTGTTGAGTTACAATGATATGAAGATGTAAAGACACTATTATTTGATATTTTGTTTGGATTGTAATTTTGTTTTTTGGGCATGATGGACTTTAAAATGGGTAATTAAGGAGTTGTTTATGTTATTAAAGTATTCTTAGGGTGATTGAGAGTATGCTAATCTTAGTTGGTTATGTTACACTCATCTGCTAATAACTTCTTGTTTATGTAGTTTTTGTATTACATTTTTCTTTTGAGTGGTTGAACAAAACCATGCAGGCCACTACCATCCAATTGCTTTGAAAGCAATTGTCTCATAGAAGTTTCAGACGGAGGATTAGACTTGTGTCTTTTTATTTTTTATTTTTAGCAAAGTTTTGTTTTGTTGAAACAGATGTTAATGGTTTTAACATTTTCTTTGAAACAGTGTGAAAAAAAATACTCTTAAAACTAATGATCTTACCCAATCCTCTCTCAACACATTTTCACTTGCCGATTGCCTTTTCGATTCCTCTCAACTTGATCTTAAAGGTCATGCTGGCATATTATTTTATTTCCTTCGAAATGAACTTGGCAAATGTGCATGGGAACATGGAGTTGGAAGCATTGAATTTAACGATTGTGTCACTTATCATTTTTTCCAATGCCCTTATAAGTTCCAATCACTTGTTGAAGGTAGTGACATCATAGTTTATGCTCGTGTTAAAAAGTGCATGAAATGGTGCTTTTCAAAAGGGGAAGTTCCCAGAGTCGAGTATGGAGCGTGTTTATTCAACTATTATGAAAAGTGCATCAAGGACAAGAGTCGTTGTTGAGATGTAGTCTCTGTGTAAAACCGATGAGCTTCCATGTCTGGTAAAAGATTTGTAACGACTTTCTTTTCTCCTCATGGATATAATTGCAAGTAGAAATAGAAGGATCATGATCAGTTGTATATTTATTCTTCCCAATTTATGCATTAAGCTTGTCTAACTCCTTCACTTTGGCCTTCTTTGGCAAACAACACCCCATTACAACACATTCCTCCACATTCTACCACACTATTAACTTTATTTTTCCAAAAAATATATCAAATCATTCACTTTTTATATCACATCATTTACTATTCAAATAAAAAATTACTACAAAACAAATTTTTTCACTTTCCAATACACTTTTTCATTTTCCCATACCAATCAATTTTTTTTTTTTTTAAAATTCATGAACAGTGCATTGTTATTCTTTGTGGGGGAGTGTGATGGGGTTTACCAAACACCCTCTTTGTGTTGATGTTTAATTTCAGGGTCAGGTAATAAGATGGCATTAATTGCAGATTTGTGGGACCTTCAACTTTGTTGAGTTTTATTGATATGAAGATGTAAATTAGATACTATGATTTTGATAATATGTTTGGAATGATCGATGGACCTGTGTTGTGAAGTGGTTTATGTTATTAAACTTTAGTTAGGGTGATTGAGGGTATGCTAATCCTATTTGAGCTTATTTTCATATATGTAGTGTCTTTTTGCTATTTGCTATATGTAATTTCAAAACTTTCGATTAATGTGGGTTTTAGTTGTTCTCTATCAAGTGACTATCCATACCAAAATCAATGGCAATTGACAATTTCATAAATAAAATTCAATAATGTCCCATGCTACACTCTTTCCAACTTTTGCAGCAACTTTTGTAGGAATAGCAAGTACTACATATAATCCATTACAACTATTGAATGATTTATCAGGGCTTCTCATTTCGGGCAATTAGCTAAACAATTATAAACATTGCAGGAAATGTTTATTCTGTTGAACTTTAATGGTTTAAACAATTATAATAAGCTTTATTTTCTTTTAGGGGCTACCTTAATGGTTCAATAGTAATAATTAGTGTTGTTGATGAGATAGAACACAGCCCTACAACTACAAGTAGGGCTTTATTGGATTGTAGAAATCTTTCTTTGTTTCTTTGTCTTTTTTCTTTTTTTCCTGGTAGAGAGAGAGCTTCCTTTTTATGGTGGACCCCATTGATTTAGTAAGGAATCAAAGAAAAAGCAAAATAGAAAGCAATCGGTTGGTCTTCAAGGGGTGGATCAATCGGCTATAAACAACACCTCATAAAGAGGAGGTCATTAGGTCGAATCGCCCCTCCCCCTTCCCTTGTGTGTGGACAAGTAAAAAAAAAAAAAAAAAAAAAAAAAAAGAAGAAAAAGCTATCGGTTGCATTATTGACAAGGAGAGAAGACTTGTACCCAAATCTTTGTATCACCACCAATGGACCAATCCAACGGCTGTGATGACAATTATCTATCTCTCAAATGGCTAAAAATATAGTGCAAGATAATGTAGTAATTAATTAATTATTTTCTTTAGGAGCTTTGTAAACTGTCTCTAAGCTTGTGTGTAAACTTGGGGTGGGAGAAGATATTCTCCAGTGAGCTTTTACAGCAATTTCGCCATTATCAAATTAGGAGTCTCACTAGTGTATTATTTGGAAAATATGAAGCTAAACTTGCAAGACTTTCTTTGTTTTATACAAAATTCAAATTTCAAGCTTTTTCTTGCCCCTGTTTTGTGCTCCTAGGATCCTTTTCATATATCATGCTAGATTCCAATTTCCTAATTATATGTATGAAGATTTTAAAGATGCACATGCTAGTCTATGTGGAGCCTGATTTTGTATCCAACCTGGTTTAAATGAGATTTTTTTTAAGGCTTAATCCATAGAGCGGAGGCGCCTCTTAGTTATGAAGCACGTAAATCTCCATATTTTATAATTGTTGGTTTGTGCGTTCTTTTTATTTTATTTTTGAATCTCACTGATTTTGAGAAATATGATAAATTTTTCTAACCACTTGTACTAAAAATCTGAATTATTTTCTTTTTTTCTATACTAACAGATGTTGTTACTTCTTTTGCCATTTTCTATGTAGTTTCAGAACTTTGATTAATGTAAGTCTTGTGTTTTTGAGTATTTGTTGACTGAATACTTGTATCATTTAAGAGTTTTAGTTGTTCTCTACATAACAATGGCAATTATATGAATAAAATTCAAAAGTTAAAAAAAAAGAAACCTCAAAGTTATCAACGACTCTATCTCTATCAATGAGTGACATTTGAAAGAGTGCTCAACGACTCTGCCTCACATTAATGGCTTCAATTGAACTCTCTGTTTTTACTAAGAGTTGGACACAAGTGCACAAGATGAGATGCTTAGGTGGAAGAATAAAGATGTGATGTAACATGCCACATTTTTAATAAGTAGCATTTTTTTTAGCGTTTCAATGTAAAGAAACATCCTAATATCCGAAATTTGAGAATTTAAAATTTTAAAAATAAATTAGAAGGAATTCTGATTCGTTTGTAATTTGTATGATCACCACCAATGGACCTCTCCAACCATCAAATCATTTCATACAATATAATGGGATAACTTTTAACAATACTGTATGCTTGAATGGTTATTTGGGATTGAATTGAGAGCAAGAGAGAATTTCTGACCAGTATGGGAGGCTCTTTTGCTTGTTTTCTGAAGGTTGGCATTGGAGAGATCTCTTGTTCAAAAGAATATACTAAAAGTCCTTATTTGTTTATCCAATATCTTGATTAATAAAATAGCTCACAAAATCAATGATTCTTTTATGCAGTTTTCCTTTCATCTGTGACAAAAGTTGTGAGTATTTGAGTTTGTTAGTTTTAATTATTGGCTAAATGTTCGGAGAGCAAAATGGAAAGGAAAGTGCCAAATCACTATCAGCATCCGGATGGGATTCATAGTTGTCCGAACAGGATTTAAAAGTTGCACAATAATTTCTATCTCGAGAGCCTCGTTTGCAAGCCCATCTGCAATGACGTCCGGACGAGAAAGAAATCCATGTTAGGAAATTAATCCTATTTCCCAAGACCTGTGAGATGCGAAAAATAAGAAGAATGAGGAATAACAAAGATTAGGTAATCACACACGACACAAAGATTTAAGTGGTTTGGCTTAACAAGCCTACATCCACTGGCGGAGACGATCCGGAGAAGATGAGTACAAGAAAGTAACAGGGTGAGAAAACCACTCAAACCCAAAGCCCCAATTACACCCAATTCTCACTTTACCCAAAGGAGAATAAAAACAAAAGGGAAAAAATACTCTTTTTCTTGCTCTCACTTTTCTCTCAATTGTTGGCACACAATATATTAAAATACAAAGGGCTCATGCCTTTATATAATTGTCAAAGTCGGTTGCACTAGAGGAATCCAAGTCCCATGTAGACAAGGATTCCTACTCCAATCCAGTCAACAATTCTACTCCAATTCCTAGAAGGACTTCAAGTCCAATTCATGCTCTAAGGAAAAACCAATTCCAAGAGCAATTAGGAATAGAAACGTGAGCCAAAATAAAAGACCTCCTTAAATGATGTTGGGTCCCACCAACTTTATGGTGAAAGTCACAAAACTCCAACAATCTCCCACTTGACTTGAATCCCATCAAGTTGCAACAAAGTGAATCTCCTCCGGATGTCTCCTCCACCTGTCTTCAAGCTAGAAGACCAAATCAAGCTGACAGTCACTCCTTTTGTAGCATGTCGCCGGATTCTCGTTCACGAATCTTCTCAAGTAACAATTGTTCACTTTCAAGAAGAGATCGAATGAAGTGATACCTCAACTGTATATGCTTTGTTCTTGAATGATATGCGGGTTCTTTGCAAGAAAAATGGCACTCGACTATCACATGTAGAATGCCCTTCTCATTCTTCTTTCCCAACTCATCCAAAAACCTTGTAGCCAAACCATCTCCTTTCCGACTTACATCACGGCCACATACTCCACCTCCGTAGTGGAAAGGGCTACAATTTTCTGTAACCTTGAGGTCCAACACACAATACCTCCCAACCCAGTACTTTTCCTGCTATCAACATCACCCGCTAGATCAGCATCCACGTAGCCCTGCAACTTTAAATCTGCACCTGTGAAGCAAAGGGACATATCTGAAGTTCCTCTCAGATATTGCAAAATCCACTTGACTGCCTCCCAATGTTGCTTCCCTGGATTACTCATGTACTTGCTCACAACTCCCACTACATGTGCAATATCCGGTCTAGTACAGACCATTGCATACATCAGACTCCCGATAGCTGAGGCGTAAGGTACCTTGCTCATGTATGATTTCTCTTGATCCGTCTTCGGTGATTGATCCTTGGTTAGTCTGAAGTGACTCCCCAAGGGTGTGCTTACTGACTTAGCTCCATCCATGCTAAATCTGTTGAGAATCTTCTTCACATACTCTGCCTGTGAAATCTTCAGTGTACTATTGGCCCTATCCTTGATGATTCTCATCCCAAGGATTTGTTTAGCATCACCCAAATCCTTCATTACAAATTGCTTTGACAGCTGGTTCTTCAACTTATTGATTTCTTTCCATCTTGGCCCTGCAATGAGCATATCATCTACGTACAAGAGTAGAATAATGTAAGAGTTCTTAAAACTCTTGACATAGTAGCAGTGATCTGCATTGCACCTTGTAAACCCAGTACTACACATGAAGCTATCAAACTTCTTGTACCATTGTCTTGGAGCTTGTTTGAAGCCATACAAGCTTCTTCTTAGTTTGCACACTAAATTCTCCTTTCCCTGCACTATGAATCCTTGTGGCTGTTGTATATAAATTTCTTCCTCCAACTCACCATGAAGGAACGCCGTCTTTACATCTAACTGCCCTAGATGTAAGTCCTCTACCGCCACAATACTTAGCACAATTCTTATGGTTGTCATCTTCACCACTGGAGAGAATATATACTGTAGTCAATTCCTTCTTTCTGTTGGAATCCCTTGACTACCAATCTTGCCTTGTAGCGTTTGCTACCATCATATTCACCCTTTATTCTAAACACCCATTTGTTGTGCAAAGCCTTTTTTACCCTCACAGCAACTTTGTCGCTCCCAAGTCTCGTTAGTCAATAATGAGTCCATCTCATCCTTCATGGCTAACTCCCACTTGACTGAATCTTCAACCTCCAAGGCTTCAACAAACGTCTCTAGCTCGCTGCCATCCGTCAACAAAATATGAAATAGGAAGGGTGAAAACGCTCTATAGATCTAATGGTTCTGGTAGATCTGCGGACAACCACTGTCGGTATACCCTGTTCAATATGTTGATCTACTATTTCTTCAACTTCTAGACCCTCTTTAGTCTCTGAATCCTTATCAACTTCTAAATTCCTTCTCTGAGCTGCACTTTTAGAAATTCCATCTAGGTTGATAAATTCAGGCTTCTCAGCCTCTAACTCTGTACTTAATGGTTCTACACTTGAATTATTCTTATACACAACCATTTCATTAAAAGTAACATTCCTACTTCTAATGATCTTCCGGTTTTGATCATCCCAAAACCTATACTCGAATGCCTCATCCCCATAGCCAATAAAATAACATTTTCTAGACTTAGCATCTAGCTTGCTAGGAGCATCAGATTCAATATAGACATATGAAATACAACCAAAAACTTTCAAGTGAGAAAGATTTACCTTCTTTCCATTCCAGACTTCTTCAGGTAGTCTATGGCCCAAAGGAACTGATGGTCCTCTGTTTATCAAGTAAGCGATGTACTTACATCCACTGAAAGTTTTGATAGTCCACATGCAACCTCATACTTCTTGCACGCTCATTGAGGGTCCTGCTCATGCGGTCATTCACACCATTCTGCTGTGGCGTTCCTGGAATAGTTTTCTCCATTCTAATCCCATTTGCCGCACAAAACTGTTTGAAATCCCCATCTTCGTATTCTCCCCATTGTATACGATCTTAGGCACTTCAATTTCAGACAGTTTACATGACCTCCACTTCTTAAAAACTTCAAATACATCATATTTAAGTTTTAGAAGTAAACCATACCTTCCTGCTTGAATCATCAATGAATGTGATATAATACCGCGAGCCTCCAAGAGATGCCACTGGTGCGGGACCCCACAAGTCCGTGTGTACCAATTCCAGCTTTTTCAGCTTTTGTGCTCTGTCAACTTTTGCAAAACTCACCTTCTTCTGCTTTCCTAGGATGCAGCCTTCACATAAATCAGACTCAACTGACTTTAACTCTGGTAGTTTCCCCTTTGATAGAAGTACCTTCATCCCTTTCTCACTCATGTGCCCAAGCCTTAGGTGCCATAATTTTGAGTCAGCACCCTTATCTACAACAACAATTGTATCTCTACTATTTGTTGTCATATAGAGAGTACTTGTCTTATAACCATGAGCCAAAATCCTGGCTCCTTTGCTCACCTTCCACTTTCCACCGTGGAAATGAATTGAATGCCCTTCATCATCAAGTTGTCCCACTGAAATCAGGTTCTTTTCATCGGGATATGCCTGACCTTTTGTAGCTTCCATATTGAGTCACTATGAACTCTGATGCAAACATCGCCTGTGCCCATAACATCTAGCGCCATTCCGTCAGCCAAATATACCTTCCCAAAATTTCCAGCCACATAATTTTTGAGAATTTTACGAATTGGTGTGGTATGGAAAGAAGCTCCTGAGTCTAAGACCCAAGAATCAAGAGGACTGTCAACAGATAGAAGTAGGGCATCATGTACTTCTTCCGTTGCCACGACATTTGCAGCATCATTGTCAATCTTCTTCTTTAGTTCTCTACAATTCTTCTTGTAGTGGCCTGTCTTGCCATAATTCCAACACTCAGGTTGTCGTCCAAACTTGGATTTGCTCCTACCCTTCCTGGATTTAGATCTGCCCCTCACAGAGTTCCTCTCTTGACCTCGGCCCCTTGCTTCAAGGTTTAAGGCTGCACCAGAACCGGAGGTTTCACTAGAATCCTTCTGCGGACCTCCTCACTAAGAACCAAATCCCTGATATCTTCATAGCTTAATTTACTCTTCCCTGCAGAGTTACTCATAGCCATCCTCACGACTTCCCAGCTATTTGGCAAAGACACCAAGATGATCAACGCGCGAATTTCATCATCAAAATCAATTTCAACTGAAGACAATTGATTTGTGATAGTGTTGAACTCATTGAGATGTTGTGCCACTGACGCCCCTTCCGCCATCTTTAGGTTGAATAATTTCTTCATCAGGTGCACCTTGTTGTTAGCCGACGGCTTCTCATACATGCTTGACAAAGCCGCCATTAGACCCGTTGTTGTCTTCTCCTTTACAACGTTGTGTGCAACTGATTTTGACAATGATAACTGATCCGCGAGGCTTTTACGATCAAGCGAGCCCACTCGCTATCATACATGTCGTCAGTTGTTCTCCCAAAGAGGTTGATGAAGATCCTTCCCATAAAGGATATCTTCAATCTGCATCTTCCAATATCGAAATCATGCCATTCGAACTTCTCAATTCCTATCTTTCCTTCTTCTCTTGCCATCGCTCCCTGAACCAAAGCTTTGATACCGGTTGTTAGGAAATTAATCCTATTTCCCAAGACACATGAGATGAAAAATTAAGAAGAATGCGGAATAACAAAGATTAGGCAATCACACACGACACAAAGATTTAAGTGGTTCCAACAAGCCTACATCCTTTGGCGGAGACGATCGGAGAAAATTCACTATCAAAAGGTGAGTACAAGAAAGTAAGGTGAAAACCACTCAAACCCAAAGCCCCAATTACACCCAATTCTCACTTTACCCAAAGGAGAATAAAAACAAAAGGGAAAAAAATACTCTCTTTCTTGCTCTCACTTTTCTCTCAATTGTTGGCACACAATATATTAAAATACAACGGGCTCATGCCTTTATATAATTGTCAAAGTCGGTTGCACTAGAGGAATCCAAGTCCCATGTTGACAAGGATTCCTACTCCAATCCGGTCAACAATTCTACTCCAATTCCTAGAAGGACTTCAAGTCCAATTCATGCTCTAAGGAAAAACCAATTCCAAGAGCAATTAGGAATAGAAACGTGAGCCAAAATAAAAGACCTCCTTAAATGATGTTGGGTCCCACCAACTTTATGGTGAAAGTCACAAAACTCCAACAATCCAAGAATTCTAGAGTGCCTCATCTTGTTTTTTAATTGCCCGTTCGGATGAGCCTACTTACCGTTTGGACGGCCTGTAGCTTCTAGGTCTATTTTACAATGTAATCGAGTTCTAACTAGACTAGGAGTCTTTAGATGTAATATATAGATCTCTACAGGTCTGTATTAGGTACTTTGAATCTAAAATTTGCCGTCATGTGCAAAGAGAGTATGTGATATAGAGCTTTGTTCTCTCTCTTAGAGTGATTGTTCATAATTATTCGTCGATTGTTGAAGTAAAGTCAACCAGAGTTTCGGTGAAGGGAAATCATGTAGAAGGATTGTGCTAGCTGTCTCTAGAAATGGCTACTATGGTAGAAGGCAAGTGGGTCACTTGTCTTACACACGAGTGTGTCAATAGCAACGGTTTTGTGAGTATGAATATCTTGTAATCCTTTATTCTTTTACAGAGTTAGTTGATTTCCTATGCTTGGTTGCCCCGGAAAGTTACAATTAGAGAATTTTCTAATTGGTTTCCTCTTCGTAACCAAAATCTTTATGTTATTTATTGTTTATTACATATCTGTTTTTGGTTAATTATTGACACGCTCCCAAAGAAATAAAAAGGGGAAAACATGAACTAAAGAGCTATAAGTAATTAAGGAAAATATTAGACATATCAAAACAAAATTAGAAGACACAGCTAGGATAATAAGACTTTAATATAGATATTTAAGCTTTTGTTTAAGTACATAGGACCTGAGATTCCCACCAAAAAAAAAATCAAAGGGACTTTACAAAAGACTACATCTTTCAAGTTAGAGCCCTACTATTACAATATCAAATTGTACAATCCACAAAAAAACAAAAACACTACGCTGTTAGGGCTTAAACTAGCTATTTACAAGGAAACCCCAGGTTTTGCAACTCCTAAGGATCTGCAAAGTAGTATGTGAAGGTGTGCCAGTCATATGGCCATATGTCGGGGTCCGTTATCACATTAACTACTAGAGGAAGCCCCTCCCTCAAAAGTATTATGAACAGAGCCATTTGAAAAAGATTAAAGGGAAGAGGGGTGAGTTCGACAACTTAGTAAGTAACCAACAACACCAAAATGCAATAAAATATGCTATGCAAATTTCTAATGTCATAACTTAATAAAGCAAGAATAATAAGAAATAAATAATTTAATACAAGAATGACCATTAATTATAAAGTAAGTTAGCACTTCCTTCATATTTTCTTTTCTTCACGTTTTTGCCCTTTAACCCATCTCCAAGTTTATTGTGAGCGGCACACATTTGGCTTTTCCCGTAGGACTTCTTGGCTCATCTTGTCATCACAGGGAAGAGCTACCAGGTTGGGAACTCCCCCTAGGTGGAGGTTACCTGGCCGGTAGCACACACTTTCTCGTAACCTGCCATGCTACCCTTGCAATCCGGTATCGACCGTTGCTTCAGTGCCTCGGTTAAATAGTTATTTTCATGAAAATTTAAGAAAAAATAAAATTGCAGTGGCCTCCACCACCGGTTTTTTTGGGCATTAGCACCAAATTTGAGGCATTAGTACCAAATTTGAGGCATTAGCAGAGGCATTAGCATCAATTTTAGGATGATCAAATGCATTTTTAGTAATAGAATCCCTAAAGGATTAACTTTCCATCCTTACGTTTTAGTTTTGAATCCAAATAAGTTTTAAAGTATTAGAACTTAACTATTAACTCATAAAAATTAATCTGTTAGCAAAAAAATGGTACTACAATTTTATTTTTTCTTAAATCATGTTCTATGTTAGACTGGGAGAACGTCAGGAGAACACTACGGGGAGAACCCCTGGCAAACCTCATTATATATTTACCCTTTTAACAAATAAAGTAATAAAATAATTGTAAAAAAAAACTAAACAATTTTTAAAAAGATACAAAAAAAAAAAAAATAAAAAAACAGTGGGCTGATAAATAAAAAAATATATATTTTGGAATAAATAAATATTCGCCCATTATTACTTTTTTTGTTGGGTTTTTTTTTACAATTAGTTTAATATTTTATTTGTTAAAAGAATAGGGGTATTATAGGAATATAAAAAATTAGCCTTTTTGATTGCATTTTGGTAGTTTGAGGGCTACTTTATTACTTTTTAAATATTAAGAAACTAAATTATAAATGATTGATAGTTTGGGGAGTTTTTTTTTTTTTTTTATTTTTTATTTGTCCCTATTTAATTTGTTTTCTGAGCAATGGAGAAATGTTGGCTGGAGGCAATAGTTACTAATTTTGTGATGCATCACTCTAAAACATTGATTGTTTGAGTAAACTCATCATGTTTTTGTTGGTGCGAAGTTTGATGCACATTTGCACAATGTTACTCACATTCATTTATTAATCATCACATCTATTTTAAATTGGTTGACATGACATATTTTAAGTGATTTTTCATGTTAGACACTAGAAAAATATATAAAAAGTTACTTAGAACATGTGTAAAATAAATGTAAAAATATAAACGCATTTGTATTTGTGATGTACGTATTGCAATATGAACTAATTAACTTAACCCCTTTTTTTAAGTGTTATATAATGCAGTAATCTTTTGACGAATTTGCATAGGCAATTAATCGTGTAGAAATTTGTTTTTTAGCAAAGAACCACCAAGCATATTTGGAAAGCAAAATATTTTTAGTATAATAGGTTTATTATTGCTCATCCAATTAAGTAGCAATATATATATATATACTCTATTTTTGTTTCTTTTCCATCAATTCCTTCGACAATAGGGCTCTTCCTTAACATCAATTACTTTTTATTAGAACACGGTTTTCCAAGGATGACATGGCAATCTGCTATTGGTTGGTGTTTTGATGGTTGGATGTTTGTGTATAGATTGGCTTCACTGCAAGAGAGAAATATGATAAGAGCGGCCGGTGGTGTCCCGATGGAGAAATCTCTGATGCCTAATTCAATGATGTGAACTCCAAAGATAGTAAATAACTTGGAAAAACAATGAACTGGAAGAAATATTATAAACCTTGGAAGTGGGGGTGATGCTCTCCTTTTATAGGCATTTGGTGACGTCTGCCTGGTTGGCAAAGGAAATCCTTAGTGTAGTCGAGGATTTGGTAATAGGCATGTAGATGGTAGAACTAATCCTCGGATGTCCCCAAGGATCCAACAGTAAACATAATTCTCGGATATTCCTGAAGATTCAACAGTAGGTCTGATGTCTAAGTCAATGATGTAAACTCCAAAGATAGTAATTAACTTGGAGAGACAATGAACTGAGAGAAATATTAGAAACCTTGGAAGTGGGGGTGATGCTCTCATTTTATAGGCATTTGGTGACGTTTGCCTGGTTGGCAGAGGAAATCCTTGGTGTAGTCGAGGATTTGGTAATAGGCATGTAGATGGTAGAACTGATCCCCGGATGTCCCCAAGGATCCAACAGTAAACATAATCCTCGGATATTCCTAAAGATTCAATAGTAGGTCTGATCCTCGGAAGTAGGGTTGGCAATTTTTACACAACCTGTGAAAACGACACGAACACGACACAAAAAAAAGGTAATTGGTTTAAGGTTATCGGGTCGAATCTTAATCGAGTCTACTAGTTTAAGACCCAAAAATTTTTGTGTCTAACAGGTCAACCCGCCATACCAGTTAATATTTGGTTATGAGGGATCAACCCACAAAGCCCGATTTAAAAATAAAAAATAAAAAAAGGGAGAGAAAATAATAAAACCTAAAACTAAAGTCTAGAAGTCTAAAACAGTCGTGCAACCACAACAAATCGCCACTCCCACTACCACTCAGCCGAGGTCTCTCTCATAGTCTCGCCGTCGCCAAGGTGTCGCAATCTCGCAGTCCCACGACAAATCGCAGATAAAATCTTGAAAATTTGTGTGACTCTTGCCAAATCTGCCTCAGTACTCGTCCGTGTTCCTGCTGCGTAGTTTCTCTGGGATTCCAAGCCAAACTGAAATGCGATTGATGGGCATTTCTCGACTAGCGCTGCCTATTCAGTGCCACACACACAGATATTTTCCAATTTTCACCTCTAATTAAAATGGGTTCAAGTTGGAGTTCACTGTTTTAGCTCAGTCTTCCACGAGATGGTACATTTTCACGTAATTTTCTGTCTTAGCTTTTCATCAAATCGAATTTCACCTTGTTCTTGTGCCTCTCAGAGAGAATTACTCAGAAATCTATAGCGTTTACGGTGATTATCACTTGGATTTATGGGTGATCTGCTTCTTTCTTTCTCTGTTTTGATTCCATTTTTCTGTTGTCTTTGGGTTCTGGGTGCTCTGTTTAATTTTGTTTTCCCCTGTTTTGCTGTGTAAGGGGTTGTAAACTTGTAATGGTGCTGTGCCTGCTGAGGTTTAGGTTAAACGTGTCGGTTTGTGTCTATCCAATAGGATCCGATTATTTTAAATGGGTAAAACGAGTCATGTCGGGTCACTTTATTTTCATGTTATAATCATGTCAAATCCGATGACCTGTTTAGCTAAACGGAGCGTGTTTGTGTCATATATACTGTGTAACGGATATCCACAGTTGTAAATGGATCGTGTACAAGTATCTATTTTGCCAGCCTTGCTCGGGAGGACCGAGGATCTAATATTAAATATAACATTCGGATGGACCGGGTTTGTTTAGTACTTAATGGGCCTTTATTCGGGCTTGATTCCTAGGAAGGTCATAGAGCCCATATGGATAAATCTGGGTCCTATATTTACCCTCTAATTTCCTGGTCAAAAAGACTTTAGGAAATTTATGTCTAGGTTTTTAGGTCTTCAAAAGAGGAATCGTTGAAATCAATGTGTGAGCAGCTCGAATGATATTTTGATTACTTAGGTGGAGGCATAATCTTTAAAAGACCCATCCGACAATCTCGATGAAAGCATAGTTTCCAACCTTTAGACATGGCTCATGCTTTCAAGGGGCTTTAAATTTTGATTTTTAGAATTCTCGTCTCCTCATCTTCTTCTTTTCTTCTATAGTTCAGAAAGAACCTTTGATTTCATTTATCTATGATATTTGAGAAAGGATTCTCCGTCTGTTTCTTTCTCCATTCCGCTTGGTTCAACTTAAGTCACACCGCTCAATATTTCTTCTTGTGATCAATGTATTTCAAAGCTTATGGAGATAATTTTGTTAAATCTGAAAACCCTATTATGAAATACTTAGATTTTCTTCTCCCTATACTTGAGCCTTCCTTGAATCAAATTTGTCTGTGGGCTTCCTATCTTTCGTCCCAATCACAAAATATCTCTATCCCTCAGAGTCTTATTCTCGAGTCTTTCCCAAGAATGGGCCGAATAGAAACTGATACTGCCGACGCTGTGGACGCCTCTTACCCAGGGTTTTGGAAAACCAAGATAACTTGCACTGACGAACCTTGACTTCACAGAGATTTTGTAAACCAGTCCTTGTATCGATTGGAATCCATTACCCTTTCAAAGAAATCGTAAATTCTTTAATTACAGAATTTAAATTGTTTCTTTACATCAAAATGCTTGAAAAATGCCACCTACTAAAATTGTAGCCGAAAACGTTTTCTTCATAAACCCAAAAGACATTTTTTTTGTTCAAAGCTGTTTTAATAAAAATGAAGAAGAAGAAGAATTGTTTTAATAAAAATGAAAAAGACATTTTTTTTTGTTCAAAGCTGTTTTAATAAAAATGAAGAAGAAGAAGAAGAAGAATTAATAAAAATGAAGAAGAAGAAGAATTGTTTTAATAAAATGAAAAGACATTTTTTTGTTCAAAGCCGTTTTAATAAACGAAGAAGAAGAAGAAGAAGAAGAAGAAGACATTTTTTTTTTGAAGAAGAAGAAGACATGAAGAAGAAGACATTTTTTTTGTTCAAAGCTGTTTTAATAGAAGAAGAAGAAGAAGAAGAAGAAGAAGAAGAAGAAGAAGAAGAAGTCTCAATTAACTCAATTCTCAATTATAACATGCCACATTTTTTGGTTCAAAGCTGTTTTAATAGTAGAAGAAGAAGAAGAAGAAGAAGAAGAAGAAGAAGAAGAAGAAGAAGAAGAGGAGGAGGAGGAGGAGGAAAACTCAATTCTCAATTAACTCAATTCTCAATTATAACATGCCACATTTTTTTTGTTCAAAGCTGTTTTAATAGAAGAAGAAGCAATTCTCAATTAAGAATTAGAAGAAGAAGAAGAAAATGAGGGAAAAACTCAATTCTCAATTAACTCAATTCTCAATTATAACATGCCACATTTTTTTGGTTCAAAGCTGTTTTAATAGAAGAAGAAGCCACATTTTTTTGGTTCAAAGCTGTTTTAATAGAAGAAGAAGAAGAAGAAGAGGAGGGAAAAACTCAATTCTCAATTATAACATGCCACAATTTTTTAACAGGTATTATTTTCAAGCGTTTCAATATAAAGAAATTGCCCAACATCTATAACTTAAAAATCTACAATTAAAAAAAGAAGAAGAAGAAGAAGAGGGAAAAATTCAATTCTCAATTATAACATGCCACATTTTTTTAATAGGTATTATTTTCAAGCGTTTCAATATAAAGAAATTGCCCAACATCTATAACTTAAAAATCTACAATTAAAAAAAAAAAAAAAAAAGATTTGTAAGAAATCTTGATTCATTTGTGTCGCTACCGATGGACCTCTCCAACCATCAAATCATTTCATAGAATAGTTTAGCAGATTCTTAAGAACTCATGAGCAACTCAATTCTCAATTATAACATGCCACATTTTTTTAATAGATATTATTTTTAAGTGTTTCAATATAAAGAAATTCTCCAACATCTATAACTTAAAAATCTACAATTAAAAAAATAAAAATAAAAAAGATTTGTAAGAAATCTTGATTCATTTGTGTCGCTACCAATGGACCTCTCCAACCATCAACTCATTTCATAGAATAGTTTAGCAGGTTCTTAAGAGCTCATGAGCAACTCTATTCTCAATTATAACATGCCGCATATTTTTAATAGGTATTAATTTTAAGCGTTACAATATAAAAAAATTGCCCAACATCTATAACTTAAAAATCTACAATTAAAAAAATTTAAAAGAAAAAGATTTGTAAGAAATCTTGATTCATTTGTGTCGCTACCAATGGATCTCTCCGACCATCAAATCATTTCATAGAATAGTTTAGCAGATTCTGAAGAACTCATGAGCATCCATCCACTGTAAACTAATTAGCCCAAAAGTAAAAAAGCAAAACAAAGCTCTCATAACTTGGCTTTTCGTCTTCGTCAACGTGAACATTTTGGCAGTTGACAAGTCGTTATAAAAAAGAAAAAGCGTTAATAATATAATAATGAAGGAAGGTGTGACAGTAAATGTAAACAGGTGAAGAAGATGAGATTGCAGGCTTTCTTTCGCTTTATTGATCTGACAGGACACAGCCTTGTGCGTGATGCCGTGATGGACCTTAAGTTTTTTTTTTTTTTTATGGACGTTTGCTTATATTTCAGAAATTCAATTTTTTAAACACTGTTATTATTATTAGTTTTGAATTTTATAAATCTTTTATTTTCTTCTTTGAATTTCGTGGTTCTGTGGCCAATTATGTAGACTCCACTCAAAACAATGCTCTCATAAATTGGCTTTAAGTCTTCGTTAACGTGAATATTTTGGTCGTTGACAAGTCGTCATAAAAAGACAACGCGTTAATATTATAATAATGAAGGTGGGTGGGACAGTAAATGGAATCAGGTGAAGATGAGATCGCAGGCTTTCTTTCGCTTTATTGATCTGACAGGACCAGCCTAGTGCGTGATGCCGTGATAGACCTTAAGTTTTTTTTTTTTTTCCTTAAATTTTATGGACGTTTGCTTATATTTCAGAAATTCAATTTTTTAAAAACTGTTATTATTATTAGTTTTGAATTTTAGAAATCTTTTGTTTTCTTTCTCAAAAGTAATCACATGCGAAGCCCTCACAAACGTCCAATCTGATCTCTCAGCCGTTTGAAGATGTTCCCATTTGCAACTTGTGAGACTCCTCAAGATTTCACACAAAAAACCGTTACTTCCTGCGTTTGACAGCTTCGATATCTTTGCATCCTTTCCTGACTCAATTCTCCTTTTCACGAAGAAAGCCATGGCAGAGCTCTTACTTGATGCCGTCAAGTGCTGTTTGACAAATTGCTGTCTCCAGAGTTTCTGAATTTTGCACGTGAATACAAGGGACTTGGAGAAAAGCTGGACAAGTGGAGGAAAACGTTGTTGAGAATTCAGGCCGTGCTTGATGATGCGGAGGAGAAGCAACATACTAGCAAGGCGGTGAAGCAGTGGGTGGATGATCTCAGAGACTTGGCTTACGATGTGGAAGACATACTTGATGAGTTTGGCACAGAAGCTTTGCTAAACAAATTGAAGGGAGAAAATCAGGCCAGCACAAGTAAGGTACGGAAACTCATCCCTGCTTGTTGTACTGGTTTGGCTCCACATGCTCTTAAGATCAACATTAGGCTTGAGTCAAAGATCACTGAAATTACCGATCGATTCAACGATCTGGTGAAGCAAGAAGTTGATTTGGGATTATTGAAAGGAACTATTGGTGGGAGGTCAAATTGGAAAAGAGGGACTATGGCACCATCTTCTGTAGTGATTGAGCCGTATGTTTATGGCAGGGACAAAGATATAGAGGCTATGCTTAAATTGTTGCTGAGTAAAAACTGTAGGATGCTCAACTCTCTGTGATTCCTATACTCGGTATGGGAGGTATAGGAAAGACAACTCTTGCCCAACTTTTATTTCATCATGAAAAAGTACAAAGTCTTTTTGATCTAAAAGCATGGGTGTGTGTTTCTGAAGATTTTGATGCTGATAGGGTCACAAAAACAATTTTACAGTCTCTCAACGAGAACTGTGATGGTAAGGATCGAAATTGGTTGCAAGTCAAACTCGAAGAGAATTTGAAAGGCAAGAAGTTTCTAGTAGTTCTGGATGATCTTTGGAATGAGAAATATCATGACTGGACTATCTTACGTGCTCCTTTCCTAGTAGGGGCTCCAGGAAGTACAATTATCATCACAACTCGCAATCGGAGTTTCATCAATAGGTACCGTTCCAGCTTACAATTTGCAGGTGTTATCAAAGGAGGCTTGCTTGTCTTTATTTACCCAACATGCATTGGGGGTAGACAATTTTAGTAAACATCCAAACCTTCAAGATATTGGTGTGGAAATCGTTAAAATGTGTAAGGGCTTGCCTTTGGCAGCCAAAACCCTTGGAGGCCTTCTACGCACTAAACGTGATCCTAAAGAGTGGAAGTATGTGTTGGAGACCAAGATATGGAATATACCGGAAGGAAAAAGTGAAATTTTTCCAGCTCTTATGTTGAGCTACCACCATCTACCTTCACATTTAAAGAGATGCTTTGGGTATTGTTCAATATTTCCCAAAGGATTATGAATTTGAGAAGAAGGCATTCTATTATGGATGGCGGAATGTCTAATTCAGACACAAGAAGGATAAACAAATGGAAGATTTGGGTAGCAAGTATTTTGACAACTTGTTGTCAAGGTCCTTTTTCCAACAATCAAATACGAAGAAATCACGATTTGTGATGCATGACCTCATCAATGATTTGGCTCAATGGGTTGCAGAGATACATATGCTTTCGAATGGAAGATAGAATTGGGGGTATCAATGGAGGAATTTCTAAAAAGTTCGCATTTGTCTTACCTGGGTGACTATTTTGATGGCCCTAAAAAGTTTGAGGATTTTTCTGAACTCACATGTCTACGTACCTTCATGCCTCTTATGCTACCTGCAAAGGGGAATTGTTATTTGACTCATGACGTTCCTCTTAAATTGTTGCCAAAATTACTATGGTTAAGAGTACTCTCTTTGAGTGGGTATTGCATAGTTAAGCTACCGAATTCAATTGGTGATTTGAAGCATCTACAGTACCTTGACCTTTCTTACACTGATATTAGAGTTTTGCCTGAATCAACAACCACTCTTTGCAACTTACAGACTTTGATATTGGAGAATTGTCGTTATCTAAAGAAATTGCCTTCAAAGATGGGGAACCTAGTCAACTTGCGACACCTCAACATTCTCAATGCATATAAACTAGAAGGAATGCCTCCTCAAATAGGTAATTTAACATCTCTTCAGACATTGTCTAATTTAATTGTGGGAAAAGGCAATTGCTATGCGTTAAAAGAACTAGGTTCTTTGTTGCATCTTCAAGGGACACTCATCATCTCACAATTGGAGAATGCCACTGAATCTAAGGATGCAAGGGATGCCATGTTAATTGAAAAGCTCAATCTTTCTACTTTGTGTTTGGAATGGAGCGTCAATATGGACGAGTCAAAAGACAGAAAAAGTGAATTAAACGTACTTAACATGTTACAGCCTCACAAGAATTTGAAAGAGCTCACTATCAAGCACTATGGTGGTATAGAATTTTCAACCTGGTTAAAAGGTCCTTTATTTCCTAATATGGTGCTCCTAAGGATTGAAAACTGTAGAAAGTGCACATCATTGCCAGCAGTTGGCCAACTACCATTACTCAAAGATCTTTTCATTAAAGGCATGGCTAGTGTGAAAAATGTTGGTCATGAGTTTTATGGGGAAGATTGCTCACAAACCTTTAGATCTTTGGAGAATTTGTGTTTCGATGATATGGAAGAATGGGAGAATTGGAGCACTAATAGAGAGTTCTTGCACTTGCATAAGCTTACTATTAAAAATTGTCCCAAGTTGTTGGGGACATTACCGAACCACCTTCCTTCACTACAAAAAGTTGTTATAGAAAGATGTGAGCAGTTGATAGTTTTAATTTCAAGCTTTCCAAATCTTTGCAAACTAGAAATTGAAGAATCAAAAGGGGTGGTGCGCAAAAGTACGGTGGACTTCACTTCACTAAATTCTAAGTCTTTTCCAACAATTTCAGAATTGAGATGTCCAGTAGAAGGGTTCATGAGTGTAGAAGTTCTAACTATTGAAGATTGTAAGGAGCTAACACCTTTGTGGTCAAATGATGTGGGATTATTACAACCACTCCCCCGTCTTCGCGATATGGAAGTTCGCAATTGTCAAAAACTAGTATCTTTGGTGGTAGAAGAAGTGAAAGAGCAGCCACAACAGGGAATGTCATCCACACACAATAGCATGGAATCTTTACCCAAGGCAGTGGTGTACAACAACACATGTCTTGAGAGTATTGATATTAATGGATGTGATTCGTTGACTCATTTTGCAGTAGGACAGCTACCTCCAACTCTAAAGGTGCTAAGGATATACAATTGCAAGAATATGCAAATTTTGCTGGACAGGGATGATACCATCAATTGTAGTAGCAGCAATTCTCTTCTTGAGCACTTGTTTATTTATAACTGTCCGTCCCTCAAATCCTTAACATCCAGCAGAGAATTACCAGCAACACTTAAAATCCTTCGTACGTGGGATTGTAAAATGCTAGAGTCAGTGGCGAAAAGCTTCCCTCACAACTCGTCTTTAGAAACAATTCGTATTTGGGGGTGTGAAAACCTTAAATCCTTACCCATGGGCATACACAACCTTAGCCATCTACATCTTATTTCTATTAAGAGTTGCTCAACTCTTGTTTCCTTCCCGGACGGTGGGTTGCTCCCTCACAACCTTAGACAGCTAGAGATTCTCGATTGTGAGAAAATGCAGGCCCTACCCAACTGCATACACAACATCACATCTCTTCAAGAATTGAGTATATACAATTGTCCAGGCATTGTATCCTTTCCAAAAGAAGGTTTTCCCACCCAACTAACATCACTTTCAATCGCAGATTGCAACATCATTGAGTCCTTGCTTGAGTGGGGATTGCACAAGCTTACCTCTCTTCAACATCTTGATATTGGAGGTGGATGGCCGGATTTGGTATCCTTTCCAGAGATGATGCTGCCTGCCTCTCTAACCAACCTCTACTTCAGAAGCATCCATAATTTGAAATACTTATCTTCCAAAGGCTTTCGATGCCTCTCCTCTCTTAAAGCTCTGAGAATTGGTTGGTGTGAAAAGCTGGTGTCCTTTCCAGATGACGGTCTGCCTCCCTCACTCTTGGATCTTCGCATCGCTTGTTGTGAAAAGCTCACATCGTTTCCAAAGGATGGTTTACCTCTCTCACTCCAGCAACTTCATATTGCAAATTGTCCTCTGCTGAAAGAACGCTGCAAAAAAGATCAAGGACGATAATGGATCAAGATAGCCCACATCCCTTGCGTTAAAATTGATGGTAGTTTCATCTATAACCTAGAAGAGGAGAAACAGTCCCGTGAATGAAGACGTCCTAAATTCTCTGTTATATTAGCCGTAAGACAACTCTTTGATTTCCAATGCATTCTGGCACTCCATCCCAGACTGGGAGGCTCCTTTGATTGTCTTTTGAATGTTGCAGTTGGAAAGACACTCTGGCTGCTCTTCTTGTTGGTTTGGTGAAGGTGCGACTATTCTTGTCAGAGTTGATATTTTTTTATTGTATTTATTATTAATCCTTTGATTTTTGCTGTATGCTACTTTGGAATTGGTTGAATTGCTATTAGACATTGCTTTGATTTGTAGAACAAAATAAGAATAGGTCGGTTATGATTCTACACCCTGTCTTGCTGTCAACTAGAACATATGGAATAAAAATCAACGATACAAGACATCACTACAAACAAATTAACAATTTTTGACGTGCTAGAACTTTAGTCAAAAAAGTCATGTTAAAATTTTTTGATACGACAAAAATTAAAACATCAAAAAAGTTAATAATCAAAATTTTTTGATGTGACAAAAATTAAAATGTTAAAAAATTTTGACATGCTAAATTCATGCGTCAAATTTTTTTTTTTAATTTTTAAACTGCCTCAGAAAAACATGTACTAGCTGGTGAACAAAATATTTTTTTAATAATATTTCAACTTTTTCGACATTTCACTGGTCAAAATTTTTTTGACGTGCCAATAGCAGATCGAACTTCAAAAAAGTTGAAATATTTGACGTGAATTCAAAATCTACACCGCGCGGTTGCTTTTTCAAAATCTACTGCCCGGTTGCTTTTTATTGTTCTGTACCACGTACAGCCCCTATATGTATAGCCTGCGCACCCCACCCACCCACCATCCCAAGCCTGCTTCTTCTTCCCTTTTTTTTTTTTTTCTTCCTCCCGCCCAGCAGAATACTCTAGATTTCCTCTTCCTCTCTTTTTTTCTTTCTTTTCTCCCCACCTGCGCCCGTCGATCAGTATATATACTCCCCTGTATATTCTCTCTCAAGCTCACTCTCCAACCCGCTCTCTCTCTCTCTCCTCCGGCCGTACGTCGACAACGAGCTACGATCGCTCTCCGCAATCTCCGGCCGTCGTTCTCTCTCCCTCCAGCAGTACTTCGGCCTCAGCCAGTGTGCTATATCTCCCTCTGCTGAGTTTGCGACTTTGATTTTTTTTTTTTCTTCTGGGTTTGGGATTTTGATGTTTTATTTGCTGATGGGTTTGGGTTTTTGAATATTTTTTGGGTCTGATTTTTCTGGTTGGTTTGGTATGATTTTTGAGGTTGGTTTGGTTTTGTTGGGGAATTTTTCTGGGCGGATAAAAGAAGAGAGAGAGTGAGAAACGGAGAAACGATCGAGAAACAGACTGGTGAGAAAATTTTTTAAAAAAATTATTTTAATTAGAAAATAATTTAAATTAATAAATTTTTTAATTGAAAAAAGATTACAGAAATTTTTAAAAAATTATTAAAAAAATATTTTTTCTAAAAAAAAAATTAAAAAATTATTTTGACATATAAACAGTGCAATGTCAAAATTTCTTTGACGTTGCACTATTTAAAACGTCAAAATTGTAACTTTTTTGACATGCGAAATGCGTCAAAAAAGTTGCATCAAAAACATTTTTGACATATCAAAAGTTCAAAAATATCAAAAAAGTCTTGTCAAAAAAGCTTATGTTTGTCTGTAAGAGGTAGTTTAATCGATTGAGACTATGCTTAATAAAGCAGAAATTATTAGTTCAAATTCCTATTTTTTCCTCTTATGCAGACATGTCAAAAAAAAAAAAACTTATGTTTTTTGTAGTGGATGTCCAGATTGAATTGGCAAAGTAATCCTTGCCTAAAGAATGACCGGGGCATTTTTTGAACGGATTGATTATTTGAAGTTATGTGACATAGATTCTTTCAACCAGAGTGGATAGTATGATGGTTTTTCCTCTTTACATTTCGTCTTGTGCCTTCTTGTTGTTTACAACAGAAATTTTGGAGGAATTTGATGTGCAGAGAACAATAATGGCTCTTTTTTGTTTAATTTAAGAGGTGCCTAGACCCAGATAAAATGACAGCCAGCGGTGCATTTGTAATTCAGCTCATGCAGGTATGAATGTTTTTGTGGGAAGTAAAGTGATGGTCATTTGAGCCAATCTATGTTGACGAGAAATGTCTATTTACTTATACAACATTATTTCAATATCTTCTGTTCGTAATGAATTCAATGACACAAATTGAATGATTTTCTCACTGCACATTCTACTGCATTTGTGCTTTTATAGAAACATATTGGCTGCATAAAAACAGAAAGCTTTTATTCCACTCACTATGGCTTCAACTATTTGTTTTTGACTAGAAGAAAGACACAAAAGTGCAAGAGAGGAGATGCCTAGGAGGCAGACTAAAGATGTGATTGTTCAATTGCTAGTGGGAATATCGTGGCGTGACTTGTTTTCAAATCAAGTCAGCAGCGGATTCAAACTATTTTCCTTATTCATCTTATTGTGGACGAATTTGTATTCCTATTTTTCAATGTTATGCAATGTAAATTTGAGTAGCAAGCAGTGTTTTTTTTTTTTTTTTTTTCTTTTGGACATGTCCACATAGAGAGGGAGGGATTGAATTGGTGACTCTGTTTTATGAGGTGTAATAAAATTAATTGAACTATCTCTTGGGAGCAGAGTAAGAATTTATGTAATGTAGAAAGGGGTTTTGATGTAAAACAATGTTTTGTATAATAGTCATGACTTTGGATTTATTTCACATTCTCTAATGAAATATTTGGAAAAGATGATATTCCTAAGCCAATCGATCTTGTTCAATTCAATTTGGACATTGATGGCATGATTATCTGAATTAGGGATGACATTTTCAAACCAATTCAGCCTTCATATATGTTTGTAGATAAAATTAGACACACAGAAATACAGAATGAGTAAAAGGCAAAAGGGTCTGAGATGCAAACATAAAAACATCCTTTTGTTGATTTCATAAAAGGTGGGAAATAAGAAGATTAAAGGTCTTGGAAGTTTTGAAGCCGTAATAGAATTTAAGGGCAAGCCAGATAAAGCATATGGATTCAGCTGTTAGAGAATTTTCATTTCCAATGATATAAGCTTTAGAAGCTTATTGCTTCTCATACAAATGTTGTGATAAGAACAAAAGAGAAGTAGCTCCCCAAGACACTTTCAAAAAAATGAATGAAATGACGAGTATGGATTTATATCCCATTGTCCACTGAAGCTCATTATGTAATCAAAGAGTTTGGGAAATATTTGAACAAAACACATTAAGATTTATTATTTGTAAACAAGTAGCAAGATATTTTGTGGTGGGGAAGGTACTCCATCTCTTCTCTCTGTGACCACAATCTTTCATGAGGAACCTTGGATTTTGATGATGTGGAAACTATCTTCAATGTATCTGAATTTACAAACTGCAAAAGAGAAGAAAATGAGCGAGACAATTTATGTGTATGAGAGTAGATTCTAGCTAGAAGTGCATGCAAACTGACCTCTAAGTTTAATTCTTTCTTTGTTGCAAACCCTCTCAGATATCCAAACTGGGAAATCCTAGATAGACTCCAGCTATCCACTTGCGCCAAGAGACAAGACCAAGTTCACTTATCAAACATATGCATACATGTGTATATGCATGCACGCATAATATGTGGGGAGAGAGAGCTAATATGAGATTTACTCACATAATTTGAAAACTTGTCCAGGGTAAATCCAGCCATACCAGTAACTACGTGCACTAGGGCACTATAATTACTGTGATCAAATGTGTCTATCCCATTTTTATCTTTTCTAGGCAAAGCTTAGCATTCGTTTTAAATAAAGAAAGCCATAGGCACAATATAAATTATATTCCAACATCATGAGTTCACTTCCCTCTCTTTGAAAGGGGGATGTCTTGGATTTCACTCATAGAAATAGGGATTTTACGAGGATTTAATACACCAAGTCAAGTAAATTTACTTTGAAGGTGAAATTAAGTTCACCTTAATAAAGGGGTTCATTTCATGAGTTTGTTATAAAAATTGCAGGATTTGAATAATTTGAAATGTGGTGGAAAGTATTTGCCTATGATGCATCAATAAGGCAAAGAGGAACTCTTGTTGATGTGTATTTCTGTGTGTCTAATCAAATGCATTCCATTGCATTGGTGTTATCAATTAAAATTTGAATAAATGACATCTTAATTACTTGGGCCACTGTCCCATGTAATCTTTTGGAAGGAAAGAATATTGATTAAGTAGCTTGTAGTTTATATGCCATACTCTAATATGAATTTGATATATATATATATATAGAGAGAGAGAGAGAGAGAGAGATTAAACAAAAAATCAGTTCTATCTGAGAGACTCTTGTGTATATTCTGTTTATATACAGAGAGATTAAACACCCTGTCTTGCTATCAGCTAGAAGCAGCAGCCAATATGCAAAATGCTTTATTTGGTAATGTTCCCTTATACAACTAAATGTAATGTGGCTTCAACCCTCTATTTTTGACCAGAAGGGGTGCAAAAGTGCACGAGAGGAGATGCTTAGGAGGCAGAATAAAGATGTGATCAGTTCAATTGCTAGTAGGAATATTTCTGGACGAATTTGAAGTCCTATTTTTCAACAGCCTTCTTACTCCTACAAAGCAATCTACTTGGCCATAAGCTCAACGGAGAACAAGGTCACAATGCGTCTCATTCAGTTTTTCTCACAATTTTACTTCCGCATGGCTTAGAGAATTTAGGGAAGATTTCTCTTTTCTTATAATTCTCTTTTGTGTGAGAGTGAAATTTGGGTGCATTACGATTTTGGGTTATTAGTGGTTTTCTTCCTGCTACTGTTTGTACTCCATGACTTGTTAAGCTGAACCATATTAAATCTTGTTGTCCTATGTAATTGGGTTGTTTTTCTTTTGTTCTTTTCTCCTTATTCGGGATCTTGAAATTTATTTTGTCATAACAAGTATATCACTTAGTCTGGGGTAGCTGATTGATAGGTTCTGAAACTTGTTTTTGACGAGAGTAAATGCAACCTGCAATTCATTGGTTAATGTGGCCATTTATGTATTGTAGAAAAAGGTTTTGATGTTAAACAATGTTTTGTATATGTAACAAGTCTTTTGAAGGAAAAGGAGGGAATAAAAGATGGTAGCTGAAATGGTGGAGCAACGTGGCAGGAAAGCATCAATGAAGTTACACTGCATGACAGCTGGATGCAGTTGCATGGAGTGCATACAAATATGCTTCAGTTGCAGCCAAAGGACGCGGGAGAATCAGTTTCAAACTAAATAAGGATTTACTCCTCTACTTGCTAGGCTGCATTGTAACCTTAATAGTAGTATAAAAGGAGACGTTCACTCTTTGTTAGGGACTGAATTTTGTTTTGTTCTCAACTAAAGCTTAGAGGTATTATAATTCCTTAGCTTAATTCTTTAGTGTTAAGGAGTTGGATCACACTCGAAGTGATCACTGTACTCAGTGTTGATCCTAGTTGAATGCTTACAAAATTGAATACAAGTCCAGTTTTCACTCCAAAATTCCAGATTATTGCTTACTTCTCTTTTTAAGTTTTCTGGAAATCTGTTTGGTGTGTTACAAGTGGTATCAGAGCACTTTCTTGGTGCTGTGTTGCTGATTTTCGGATATTTTTTTTTTAATTGGAAGCTATGGCTGATGGTACAAGGATGAACCAGATGGCTGAGTCGATTGTGGTTTTGAAGAAAAATGTTGAAAAAAATGAGAAGCTGTTGGAGAAGGTAGAGAAGAGGTTGGAGAGTAATGACAATCAAGTGCAGAATCAGCTTTCTGATTTTATGCAGAACTCTGATAGAAAGTTTGAGGCTAGGTGGGAGGAGTTGTTGAAGAGCATGGCTTGTCTTACTACGGCTGTGGAGAAAGGGAAGAGCACCTGTGATCTTGGAAACCAGCAGCAGGTCCCTGTGACAATGGAGGCCAGAACTGATGACAGTATTCAGATTATGGAGTTTCCAAATGATGTTGGCATGAAGAAGGGAATTCGCATGGAAGAGAGGGATATTCCTGGCAGCAGTGCAGCTGAGGAAGGGCAGAGGAGATCAACCTTTCCTCAGAATTTTTCTGAATTTCCTTTTCTGGAGGCCAGAGAGCAGAGGAGGCCTTGGACTGAAGGGAACTATGATCCTTTTCTGCAAGAGGAGAGACAGCAGCACAGAGGTCCACCTGAATTCCATATGCAGAGGGTTCAACATCCTGCACATCATCAAGGAAGGAGGCATTATCAGGAAGATCGTGGTGCTAGAGGAGAGCAGTATGGTGATGATCAATTTGCTATCATCACAAGGTCAGTAAAAATCGATTTTCCCAAATTTGATGGTGTGGATCCTTCGGGATGGATTTATAAGGCTAATAGGTTTTTCTATTATCATAGAACTCCATATAATCAGAGGTTAGTACTTGCTTCTATTCATATGGAGGGAAAGGCCTTAGTCTGGTACCAAGATATGGATATGTCTGGTTTTCTTCCAAATTGGAATGTGTTAACTCAAGCCTTGTTAGATAGGTTTGGTCCATCTGCTTATGATGATCCAATGGAGTCTTTGTCTAGATTAAACAAGTCTCTAGTGTGGATGAGTATAAGGAGAAATTTGAAGCTCTTTCAAATAGAGTGAGAGGCTGTGATGATCATAATAAACTTAGCTGTTTTTTGAGTGGATTAAAAGATGAAATCCGATTGCCTGTTAGGATGTTTAATCCACCAACCTTGCTAGTGGCTTATGGTTTAGCTAAGATGCAAGAGGAGCATGTTCTAAATGCTAGAAGGACCAAGGGCACAGGTTGGAGTTTCCCTAATTCTAGTGCTGTAAAATTTGGGGGGGGGATCTAACACTCAACAACAAACTATAGGTGCTCCTAAACCTACCATCCCTGTTCAAAAGATTTCACAAATTCAAATGGAGGAAAGGAGAAAGAAGGGCCTATGTTATAACTGTGATTCCAAATGGCAGTATGGTCATAAGTGCCAAACTCCTAAATTGTTTTTGATTGATGCTGTAGAAGTGGGGGAGGGTAGTCAGGAAGTGAGTGAGGAAGGAGAAGATCTTATGGAATTCAGCTATGATGAGGTCTTACCTGAAATTACATTGCATGCAATCACTGGTAGCTTTCACCCTAAAACCATGCGTTTGGTGGGCAGCATAGGTCACCATTAGATTGTTATCTTAATTGATAGTGGGAGTACACACAACTTTGTAGCTTCTGCAATCTGCAGTAAGTCTCGGTTGTTGGTGCAAAATGGGAACAAGATTAAGGTGAGGGTAGCTAATGGTGAAATTGTTGAATCTGAAGGTAGTTGTGTGAATATTCATATTCAGTTAGTTGGATTTGCATTTGTTTCTAACTTTAATGTCATTCCATTAGCTGGTTGTGATATGGTTTTAGGTATCCAATGGCTTGTCACCTTAGGTTCTATCACTTGGAATTTTAAGGATTTGACAATGGAATTTATGATGGCTGAAAAGATTATTAAGTTGCAGGGATTAGTTGCTCCTAGGTTATGGAAGGAAACTGAGTGGGGTGACATTAAGGAGGGGTTTACAAAAGGTTTATTGTTACAACTGTTGGATAATGTAGAGGAGACTGAGTTGGGAGAGGTAGGGGCTGAAGTGAAGGCAGTTTTACAGGAATTCAGTGATTTGTTTGAAGAACCAAAAGGCCTACCACCTCCTAGGTCACATGATCATTCAATTATCCTCCACACTGGTTCTAGACCTGTTTGTGTGAGACCTTATAGATATCCTTACTTTCAAAAAGAAGAAATTGAAAGGATTGTTAAGGAGTTTTTAGAATCTGGAGTTATTAAACCCTCTCAAAGCCCTTTTTCATCTCCTGTCTTGTTAGTAAGAAAACCTGATGGCTCATGGAGAATGTGCATTGATTATAGGGCCCTCAATAATGAAACAGTGAAGGATAAATTCCCTATTCCTGTTATTGATGAATTATTGGATGAGTTACATGGTTCTAAGGTCTATTCTAAATTGGATTTGAGGTCCGGATATCATCAAATTAGAGTTAGACCTGAAGATGTACCTAAGACAGCTTTTAGGACTCATGAGGGACACTATGAATTCTTGGTGATGCCCTTTGGGTTAACAAATGCTCCATCAACCTTTCAAAGCCTAATGAATGATATTTTCAGGCCTTACTTAAGGAAATTCATTCTGGTTTTTTTTGATGACATCTTAGTGTATAGTCCTACTCTGCAGACTCACTTACAGCATCTGAAATTAACCTTAGAAATTTTGAGAGGCAACCAGCTCTTTGCTAAGAGGAGTAAGTGCAGATTTGCTTGTTCAGAAATTGATTATCTAGGACATATAATTTCTGCTGAGGGTGTGAAAGCTGATGGCAAGAAGCTTAGTGCTATGGTGGAGTGGCCAAGGCCTAAATCCTTAAAGGCTTTAAGGGGTTTTCTTGGTCTAATTGGGTATTATCGCAAGTTTATTAAAGGATATGGCTCCATTGCAGCCCCTTTAACTGATTTGCTCAAGAAGAATGCTTTTCTGTGGAGTGAGGTTGCTGAGCAGGCTTTTCAGAATCTCAAGGTGGCTGTCACTAATCCACCAGTTCTGGTTTTACCTGATTTCAAGCAACCCTTTGTCATTGAGTGTGATGCATCTGGAAGGGGAATTGGGGCAGTATTGATGCAAAATCAGAGACCAATTGCCTTCTTCAGTCAGGTTCTCAAAGGAAGATTCTTACTAATGTCCACTTATGAGAAGGAGCTAGTGGCATTGGTGGCTGCAGTCAAGAAGTGGAGACCGTATGTGCTAGGTCACCCTTTAACAATCAAAACTGATCATCAGAGTTTAAAATACTTGCTGGAACAGAAGATTGGTACCCCTATGCAGCAAAGGTGGGTGTCCAAGTTGCTTGGTTATGATTTTTTGGTGGAGTATAAAAAAGGGCAGGAAAATAAGGTTGCTGATGCTCTTTCTCGAAGGAATGAGGAAGATGAACCTGTGATAACACTCTCAGTCATCTCTTACCCTACTCTAGAGTGGCTGACTGAGTTGAAGGAGAGCTACTTATCAGACCCTATTCTGAAAGATTTAGTAAGAAGAGTTCAAGAAGGGCTGTTAACCAACACAAAGTTTGTGTTTCAGCAAGGTCTTTTGCTATACAAGAAACGTTTATACATTGGAGAGTCTTTAAGGCACCAGGTTCTATACTTTGTTCATGCCACTCCTCTTGCTGGTCATGCAGGGTATGACAAAACTATTCACAAGGCTCGAAAAGATTTTTATTGGCCTGGCATGAAGACTGATGTTAAAAAGTTTATTAGGGAATGTGATGTTTGCCAAAGGGTGAAAGCTGAAAATATTTCTCCTGCAGGCTTGTTGCAGCCTCTGCCAATCCCGAAAGACCTTGGTCAAGTATTTCTATGGACTTTATAGATGGCTTACCATTATCTCAAGGGCATGGGGTGATTTGGGTTGTAGTTGATCGCCTAACTAAGTATGCACATTTTCTGCCTTTGAAACACCCTTATTCTGCAGATAAACTAGCTCAACTCTTCATGAGTCAGCTGTTTAAACTACATGGTATGCCTCAAACTATTATTTCAGATAGGGATTCCACCTTCACCAGTAAATTTTGGTTCTGAAATTTTTAGGCTTCAAGGGGTTTTCTTAGCCTTTAGTACTGCATACCACCCACAATCTGATGGCCAATCTGAGGCAGTCAACAAATATTTGGAGAATTATTTGAGGTGTATGGTAGGGGATAAACCAAAGGAGTGGGTGGAGTGGTTGCCCTTAGCCCAATATTGCTACAACACTTCATTTCATCACTCTACTAGGGTGACTCCTTTTGAAGCCATGTTTGGTTATTCTCCACCTAAATTGCTTGCCTATCTGCCTGGAACTACTTTGGTTGAGGCTGTGGATATTCAGCTGAAACAAAGGGAGCAAGTGTTGCAGCTTTTGAAAGAAAATTTGCAAAGGAGTCAAAACTGAATGAAGAGATATGCTGATCTGAGGCGCACTGAGAGGGAATTCAAAGCAGGGGACTGGGTTTACTTGAGGCTGCAGCCTTATAGACAAGTTTCTGCTGCTTGGCAGAGGAATTTGAAGCTATCTCCACGTTTTTATGGCCCTTTTCTGGTGTTGTCTTGAGTGGGAGCAGTGGCCTATAAACTGGAATTGCCTCTTGGTTCATTAATACATCCTGTTTTTCATGTATCTCAATTGAAGCTGAAAGTGGGAGGTCTGTCACTCCTCTCATTCATCTACCTCCAGTTAACCCTGCTGGGGTAGTTCAAGCAGAACCTGAGGAAGTGTTGGATAGGCGCTCAAGGAAGATTCACAACAAAGCTGTAGTAGATCTTTTAGTTTGTTGGCAAGGGCAGACAGCTGCAGAGGCTACTTGGGAAGTGTTTCATCAGCTCAAAACCTCTTATCCACACCTTGTGGGCAAGGTGTTTTGAAGGAGTGGAGTATTTGTAACAAGTCTTTTGAAGGAAAAGGAGGGAATAAAAGATGGTAGCTGAAATGGTGGAGCAACGTGGCAGGAAAGCATCAATGAAGTTACACTGCATGACAGCTGGATGCAGTTGCATGGAGTGCATACAAATATGCTTCAGTTGCAGCCAAAGGACGCGGGAGAATCAGTTTCAAACTAAATAAGGATTTACTCCTCTACTTGCTAGGCTGCATTGTAACCTTAATAGTAGTATAAAAGGAGACGTTCACTCTTTGTTAGGGATTGAATTTTGTTTTGTTCTCAACTAAAGCTTAGAGGTATTATAATTCCTTAGCTTAATTCTTTAGTGTTAAGGAGTTGGATCACACTCGAAGTGATCACTGTACTCAGTGTTGATCCTAGTTGAATGCTTACAAAATTGAATACAAGTCCAGTTTTCACTCCAAAATTCCAGATTATTGCTTACTTCTCTTTTTAAGTTTTCTGGAAATCTGTTTGGTGTGTTACAGTATATTAGTTAGAACTTCAATTTTATTGCACACTCATTTTGGGAAGACATATTCCTAAGCCAATCGATCATGTTCAGTTCAATTTGGACATTGATGGCATGATTGTCTTTGTTTAACCATCTGAGTTGAGGATGGCATTTTTCAAATCAAATCAGCTTTCATATCTGTCTGCAGATAAATATTGGACACACAGAAATACAGAATGAGTAAAAGGCAAAAACGTTTGCTGTGAAAAGTTCACATCCTTTCCAGAGGACGGTCTTCCTCCCTCTCTGCAGCAACTTTGTATTGCAAAATGTCCTCTGCTGAAAAACGCTGCAAGAAAGATCAAGGACAAGCATGGATCAAGATAGCCCACATCCTTTGTGTTACAATTTATGGTAGGTTCATCTATGACCCAGAACCAGAAGTGCAGGATCAGCCTATGAGTTATATGGACCTATGTCGTGCGTTTTGGTCTAAGACGACTCTTTTGGTTGCCTTGTGGTTGGGGGCTCTTCTTTGATTTCGAATGCATTAAGGGTCTCCATCCCTAGAATGGGAGGCTCCTTTGAATGTTGGCGTTGGAAAGACCGTCTTGCTGCTGTTCTTGTTGGTTTGATGAACGGCGACTGTTCTTGTTGGAGTTAACGACATCACAAGTGTTTGTTAAAATGCCCAAGTGACCAAGCAGAGAGAGAAGGTTTCGACCATTGAGTTTTTCATCACTAACAGCCATGTTGCTGATCATTACAGATTTGCGAATCATTACAAAACTGTATGTAACTGGATTTTTTCTTCTTTGTATTGTTTCCTCAATCAAAGAATACATCAATGGACACAAGAATAGTAAACATTTTTCCAGTAAACTTAGATTGGTGAATTGTTTTTTTGTGAGTGGTTTTGCGCCAATAGCAAGAGAAAATCATATTATCAAGCCTTTTTTCCAATATGTTTGAGCTTTGGACCAGAAAATGGAAAAATATCTCATTCTGACCTTTCATGTGTGTGCACAATAATCAAATGCATTCCATTGCATTGATGTTATTAATCAAAATTTGAATAAATAACGTCTTAGTTACATGGGTCAGTGGGGTCACTGTACCTGTAATCTTATTGGAGGGGAAAAGAATATTGATTAACTAGCTTGTAGTTTATATGCCAAACTCTAATATGTATTTGATTTTTCATTCTATCATATTTCGAAAAATTTGTGTACAAACAAGCATGTGTGTGTGTGTATTTGAGAAAGAGAGAGAGATCGAACACATATCAGTTCTATTAAAGAGACTATTGTGTATATTCTGTTTATATTTGTTTGTGTGAAAAGTTATGATTGTCATTTACTATTTAGATCATCCTAAAGTTTTTAGGTGTTAAATTGCAGATTGTAAGAGGAGTGGACTTGAGAAGCTAACATTTTTAGATCATCGAGGGTGGCCCAAAGTTCTTCCGAAGCTTCCAAGAGCATCAAAACAGCTTAAGCTTTTTATAAAAGTATATCAAAGAGCCAAGTTTCTTTCTGCCATATCTATAAATGTTGTGCAGGATATTAAACCTTGTCCAGTGCCCTGTATATCATTGTAATCATGATCACTTTGTGATGATTTGCTTTCTCCTCCATTCCAAAATGAATGTCCTGGTTTCAAATCAAGCAATTTTGAATGAAGAACAGGTAAAATTCTCCAAACGATTTTCTAGTATTATAGTTGGGCACAATTGTTAATAAATTCAATCACAATTTTTAATTTTGTTTTTGTTTGTTTATTTGTTTGTTTTCACCGTCTTGCTATCAGCTAGAAGCAGCAGCCAATGAAGATACAGGACATAGATTCTTTAGTGATTAGGAATCTTTTTCTTTTTCTAGTTGGGAGTTAATAGCTTTTCATTTTTAGGATTATGCCTCTATTTAAGCAAGTCTTGTGGTATTGTAGAATTAATAACAATTTCAGCTTATTATGGGTTGATGGTGAGACTCCTAGAAGGCCTTGTAAGATTCCGAGGCTTACTATTTATTTGTTACTCATCTTCTTGTTTTGATTTTCTCCTTAATTTGTGGACTTTAGTTCCTAATTTCAGTCACCGTTAGACCTCTATCAATCCCCTATTAATCTGTAAATCTACTTATAAGCCCTTAGACAAACCACTACCATTCAGCATTACAAATCCCAAAAAACATGTTGTTGTTGATGGGTACTGTTCACATTACCTTGATTGCCTCTGATTCTTAGTTTTCTTGCATTATTTCAATCCAAACCCTCCATTCCTTGAACTAACCTTCCAAAAGGCTGTCTTGCATCATTCGAAATGGTGATTTTTACGTTGGAGCAACTTTTGTAGTATTTATGCATTCACATTGTTTCTTAGTTAGCCATGGATTATGGTTGAATTTGAGCTAGTCATGTTCTTAATCCACACATTGTTTTCGGAAGTTCAAAATCATAGAGGTGGTTTAGTTACATAGCCTGAATTGCAAGTTTGCAACCACTGCATAATTGATTATGATCGTTGAATGATTTATCAGAATACTTTGGCTTCTCATTTCGGGTAATTATCATTATTTTTCCAATGCATTTCTGGTATTTTGTTGCATGTTCATTGGCAAGGATATTTTGGGGCATGGGTACATGTATACCACAACCCCCCACCCTCCCCCCCCCCCCCAAATGGCCTTTTATTGTTTTAGGGGAGTCATGAAGTCAAAGTCTCCTTCCCTCCATCTGTTGTTCTCTGGTGTTCATGGGAATCAGCCAGAGGAATTACTTCCTAATATGTACTATTCTTGTGAGTTTGAATTGCTGTTTGAAAGAGTGTGTTTAAGGACTGTCATCACAAAACAGAGAGCTTTATTTGGTAATGTTCCCTTATACTACTAACTCCGGCTTCAACTATCTATTTTTGAGCAAGAGGGGAACACAAGTACACGAGAGAAGATGCTTAGGAGGCAGAATAAAGATGTGATCAGTTCAATTGCTAGTAGGAATATTTGTGGACGAATTTGGAGTCCTATTTTTCAACAACCTTTTTACTCCTACAAAGCAATCTACTCAGCCAAAAGCTCAACGGAGAACGAGAAGGTGAAGCACAATGCGTCTCATTCAGTTTTCTCACTATTTTACTGCCGCTTGACCTAAAGAATTTAGGAAAGATTTCTCCTTTTGCTGTAGTTATATTTTGTGTGAGAGGAGATTTGGGTTTATTAGTGTCTTGGGTTTGGAGTATTTTTTCATTGCTATTGTTTGTAGTCCATTTTTTTTATATTGAATTTTCTCCTGGTTTGCCCCGCCTATGGATATATGCTTGTTAAGCTGAACTACGTTAAATCTTGGTATCTTGTGTGATTGGATTATTTTTCTTCTGTTCTTTTCTTCTTTGGATTTTGAAATTTATTTTGTAACAACAATTATATCACTTAGTTTGTGGTAGCTGATTGATAGGTCCTGAAACTTGTTTTTGATGAAAGTAAAAGCAATATTCAATTCATTGGTTGCTGTGGATGTTCATATATATGCAGCGTATAATGAGAGTGGCCGTTTATGTATTGTAGAAAAAGGGGTGTGGACTTCGATTTCATTTCACATTCTTTATGGAAAGACATGTTCCTAAGCCAATCGGTCTTTTTCAGTTCAATTTGGACATTGATGGCATGATTATCTGAATTAAGGATGACATTCTCACACCAATTCGGCCTTCATATCTGCCTGTAGATAAAATTGGACACATAGAAATACAGAATGAGTAAAAGGCAAAAACAGTTTGAAATTCAAGCATAAAAGCATCCCTCTGTTGATTTCATAAAAGGTGGGAAATGAGAAAATTAAAAGATCTTGAAAGTTGGGAAGCCTTAATAAAAATGTCTAGGATTATTGAAGAACAAGCCGTATAGAGCATATGGATTCACCCATTGAAGAATTTTGATTTCCAATGATGCGAACTTAGAAGCTTACAGTTTCTAATTGGAATACAAATGTTGTGATAACAACAAAAGAGAAGTAGCTCCCCAAGACACTTTCAAAAATTATATTCCAACATCATGAGAGTTCAAAGAGAGGGATTTTACAAGGATTTGATATGAATCTGAAAATAATTCTGAAAACACCGAGGCATTGCTGTAGTTATATCTGAATTAAGGTGGTGTTCTAACATCTATATTAAAACCCATATGAAGACTCTCTCACCTATTATCTGCCCAACTATTATGTGAGGCAGGGATTGGCTTTCATCAAAACTGTTTGGATCCACACCATCCACCTAGTTAGTAATGCAGGCACAATTAATTATATAAGTAAGAAGATAACAATACATCAGGTCAAGTATATTTACTTTGCAGGTGAAATTAACTTCACCTGAATAAGGGTTCATTTCATGAGTTTGTTATAAAAATTGCAGGATTTGAATAATTTGAAATGTTGTGGAAAGTGTTTGCCTATTAAACAATTTGGATGTTTTGGAACTTGGATTTGTATATTTGTTAATTTTCCTGTTTGGGAATTTTATATTTGCCATTTGTGATGCATAGATGTTAGAGGCTCTTGTCGTTGTGTCTAGACTCCAAATGTTGGCATTGGAGAGATCTTGTTGCTCCTATTTCTTAATGTTCTTCTTGCTGGCTTCACTTAACAGCATAGAAGTGTTTATTAAATTGTTCAAGTAACCAAGCAAAGTTTTCATAATTGGAGTCTGTAATGTGATAGTAGCCAATTATGAACAATTTTTAATGGTTCATCATATTCAATAACTCAGTTGATAGTGTTCATTTTGCAGAGTATTCGATTGTAAAGAAAGCGCATCTGTTGGCTTGAGAAAAAGAGAGAGGAAGAACCCTATAAATCCCAGACTCTGAGCCTAAGCGCCAAACCAGGAGCATATCATGGAAAGAGTATTGATGGTAATTATATTCGTCTAATCACATTTCTATCGTCATCTATTGAACAACATAGGTAGGGATGAAGAAGGTGAAGGGATGATGCAAAGAGGATGATTATGAATATGGAGAGGTATGTTGCACTGCTCATTGAACTTTTACAAATAGACATAGAGAAAGAACTTGAAATATTATTGAATTCATTTTGAACTAATCAAGAGTATAATTATTCTTTGTTGTTGATTCACATTACAACAACTTTGACTTCATCCTGTCTTGTTATCAGCAAGAAGCAACTGATGTTTTGGTTAGAACTTGTGTTGTGTTTAACAATTATCTTAGAGACGTGACATTTCCCTTAAAGTTTGTTTTTATTTTTGACTTAATTTAAGATGAAGAAATTGATTTTCCATCATTGTCCTTAACTTTTCAATGCAGGTCCCACAGGTTACAGAGGAGATTGCCATTGCTGTTTTGGATTTGTACCCAACACTTGTGCCCATGCCTACTCTTTTCTTGTGAGTTTGATTTAAACTTTATACGAAGAAGTCAATAAGTGCTATTTGAAAGAGTGTTATCAAGGGCTGTGGTCATCAAATAAAACTTCATTTGATAGTTTTTCCCATATCCTACTCACTTTGGCTTCCATCATCTGCATGTTTTCGACTAGGAGGGGGCACTGGTGCACAAGAGGAGATGCTTAGAAGGCAGAGTAAAGATATGATCAATTCAATTGCTAGTGGGATTATATTTCACTTTGTTTGGGGCAGCTGAGTGTTGTGGATTCCCTCGAACTAAACAAGAATTCCCAGTTCCTGAAGGTTGTTGATGAAAGCAAAAGCACTCAGCCTCATTGGTTGCAGTAGACCTTCACATTAGCAGTGTAAATGAGATGGGCAGTTTGTGTATGTACTGTGGAAAAGCTTTTGAGAAGAACAAAGGGTCTCTTGCAGTAATTGAGGGACATGAAGGAAGGTGATTGGAAACAGCAGAGCAAAATTGCAGGCTCTCTTTTTTACTTTTTCGGCAAACAATTGGGATTGGGCATTATAGATTTGACTAGAGTTGTTCATTTGAAATTTGATATTTCTTGTGATGATATTCATTTTGGTTGGTTTTTCAATTGTATTGGAATGAAATTACAGTTTTCTGGTATGTATGAATTGGAGATTTTATTGGTCCAGTTGTAAGTTGTTCAAATTAATTCTTCTGTTATAAAATTGAGTGTATTTGGGATTGAATTGAGAATTTAGTAGTGTATTAACTATTAGAGGAAAGCGATGTTAAAAGATGGCTTAAATCAGAGTGTTTGGTATCATCACAACAAAGAAAATGGTATGATAATATGCACTGCGTATTACTCAAATATTATATGCTTTATACTCCTTTTGTGCCAGTAAATTCTCTCAAGTTACCTTTTAAATGGGGGCTTTGATCTAATATATTCTATATATTTGATCAAAACTCTTCATTTGTTTGTTTTTTTTGGTTTTTTTTTTAAAAATTATTTTTATGGGTACCTTTACTCTTTCCCAAGATTATACGTTAATTGAGTAAATTTTTTTGTAAGACTTTATCTCTTGGTTAGAAGACATGACTTGAATGAAAAGTTAATTAACTCTAATGTTTTCATATTTTGAAAGGCCACAATTCTTCAATAGCTCTTTTAATAAGACTCTTTCTCAGAATAAATCATTTAACAAATTAAAATATCTTTATTTTAATGGAGTTTCTTAAGCCATTTAGTTCCTATAGATAATTAGAAAATCGGTGAAGAGTTTAATTCCTACAAATTGTTTGTGTACTAAACTCAAATGTGAGAATAATTTTGAGTGGGAGAAAATCAAATGGCTAAGAAATATATGGGAAGACGTATGGTGGTAGTAATGGAGTCAATTATCCTGATAGTGTTTCAAGTGCAAGCTAATGATCTTTCCCAATCCTCTCTCAACACTTCTTCACTTCCACCTTCTCGATTCCTCTCAACTTGATCTTGATAGTCGTGCTGGCATATTATTTTATTGCCTTCAAAATGAACTTGGAAAATGTGCATGGGAACATGGAGTTAGAAGCATTGAATTTGACGATTGTGTCACTTATCATTTTTTCCAATGTCCTTATAAGTTCCAATCACTTGTTAAAGGTAATGACATCAAAGTTTATGCTTGTGTTAAAAAGTGCATGAATTTGTCCTTTTCAAAAGGGAAAGTTCCTAGGGTCAAGTATGGAGCATGTTTATTCAATTGTTTTGAAGAGCGCATCAAGAATGACAAGCGTTATTGAGATGTCATCTATATGTAAAACCCACAAGCTTCCAATTCTGGTAAAAGATTCGTAACAACTTCCTTTTCTCTTCATGGACATAATTGCAATTAGAAACAGACGAATCGTAATCAGTTATATATTTATTCTTCCCAATTTATGCGTTAAGTTGATGGTTGATTTCGGGGTGAGTAATAAGATGGCATTAATTGCAGATTTGTGGGACCTTCAACTCTGTTGAGTTTTATTGATATGAAGATGTAAATTAGACACTATGATTTTTATATTATGTTTGGAATGATCGATGGACCTGGAATTGGGGGTTGTTGTGAAGCTGTTTATGTTATTAAACTTTAATTAGGGTGATTGAGAGTATGCTAATCCTATTTGAGCTTATTTTCATAGAAATATATATTTGAACAAAACACATCAAGATTTATTATTTGTAAAACAAGTCCCAAGATATTTTGTTGTGGGGGAAGGTACTCCATCTCTTCTCTATGTGACCACACTCTTTCATGACCAAGTTCACTTATCAGACATACGCATACATATTTATCTCAAAAGAATTGTGCAAAGATCGAGGCATTGCCATAGTTCTAACATATATATTAAGACTTTATGACGTGTTATGTGCCCAACTGTTATGTGAGGGATTGCCTTTCATTAAAACGGTTTGTATCCACCTAGTTAGTAATGTAGGCACAGTTAATTATATAAGTAAGAATAGTACAAAACACATTATACACCAGGTCAAGTAAATTTACTTTGTAGGTGAAATTAAGTTCACCTTAATAAGGGGGTTCATTTCATGAGTTTGTTGTAAAAATTGCAGGATTTGAATAATTTGAAATGTGGTGGAAAGTGCTTGTCTATGATACAGCAATAAGGCAAAAGAGGAACTCTTGTTGGATCAAGATCCCCAATTTGAAATTAAGTCATTTTGAAAATCTCGATTGAAAAATCTAGTGGCTTAAAATTAAACACACATTTAATATAAGAGAGATAAACTTAAAATTTTGAATTTTGAAATTTAACCTCGAAATCTATGCTATCCACTAAAAAAATAGAGTGTTTTATTTTGAGTCATTAGATTACTTCAATGATTGAGATTTTCAAAAAAACTGACTGACAATTTTAGAAAAATTGCTGGAGATCTTGATCCACTCTTGTTGATCGGGGGAATTGAGTAAAATTTCACATTAATAGGCTTTCCTTCTCTCTCTCTCTCTCTCTCTCTCTCTCTCTCTCTCTTTATTTTTTTTTATTTTTTTTATTTAAAGGAAAATACAAATGCTATGATTCTATGAAGAAACAGGGTAATTTTTTTCACTTTTTTTTTTTTTTTAAAAAAAAATTTTTAAAGTAATGAAAATTATATATGAATTGGATAGACAATTCATATATAAATGTCTGATTTCCATGGCAAACAACACAGCTAGTTAGTAATTATGGATTGGAGATATAAAAGCGAAACCCACGTCCATGTCAACCATAGTTAACCCAAGAAATAGACTTGGGAATGAATATAGTCCAGATTCCAAAGCTGATTACTTGGGAATGCACTTTTATCTGGAATGACAGTAACAAGGATCAAGATCCCCAGCAATTTTGGGAAATTGCTAACCAGTTTTTTTTGAAAATCTCAGCCATTAAAGAGATCTAATGGCTCAAAATTAAACACTTATTTAATATAGGAAAGATAAATTTAAAATTTTGAATTTTGAAATTCAACCTCGAAATATATACCATCCATTAAAAAAATTCAGTGTTTTATTTTGAGCCATTAAATTACTTCAATGGCTGAGATTTTAAAAAAAACTAACTAACAATTTTGAAAAAATTGCTGGGGACAATACTTATTAAAGTATGCAAATGAGAAAGGTACCTCTCATAGTTTCTATTGCAGTCATGTAAGAAACTCGTGACGCTACAGAGTTTATTTGGTGAAGGAAAAAATTCCCCTTGGACTAAAAAGCCAGTGGCATAGCTTATATCTCCAATGTATAAGATTGATTTACCCCCATAAAAATTAGGCAAGGAATTTTTTGATCAATTAACAAAAGCCATGTCCTTTTAATCCCCTCATACTGAAACATTTGCACATGTTTGAAAGATGGTGATATCATATTAGATTTGGAGACAAATATAAGAGAAATAGGAGAAGAATCGAATTCTCCTATTTTCCAAACGTATGTTTCAAGGAGACCAGGCTCTTTCTAAATTAAGCACTTAACATTGATAAGTTCAAATGTTTGAGGCAGTTGAGTTTTGTGAATTTCCTCGAACCAATCAGTGTTGTGTTGTGTATATTAAGTCAAGGGTTGGATTTTATTTCACATTCTTTGTTGAAATGATAAGAGAAGACATGTTCACTTCGATTAGTGTAGAATTGGTATAAGTTTGACATGTTACAGCCGTAGATTGATGGCATGATTAAATTTGTTTAACCATCTGAATTATGGACTACATTTTGAAAATGTATGAAAAGAAGTAATTTCTTTATTCAATGAATTCCACTGTCATGTACAGAGATATATATAAAACAGAGTAAATACAAAATAGCCGTTAGGCCTTGAGTGTTAATTACACGATTACAGTGAAGTTTCCTTTTACGGTTGATATATCTTTCCTTATTTCCATGTATGCTTTGATTATATTTCCTTTAGTTTTGGTGCGTGATATCTCCCTGAATGATTAGGCGCATCTGGTGGGATAATGTCTTCTTGATGTAGGATCGTACCTTCATGAGCTGTAGAGGATTGATTTATGGCTGATTGGTTAACACATGCGCCTAAGGCTAAGGGTGTCTTATTATATCATCAAAATGGCGACTTTTATGGTAGGAACAGCAACTTTTGTAGTTTTAATATATTCACATTGTTTCAATTGTTTCAATTCTGTCCCATTCTACACTCTTTCCAACTTATTTGACAAAGAGAGAAGACTTTTTTTTTTTTGACATGTCCACACAAAAGGAGGGAGGAGGATTCAAACTAGTGACAAAGAGAGAAGACTTGTACACAAGTCTTTGTATCACTACTAATGGTTCCTGAATGTGGCCAATGGTCCTTATTATTGAGGACTCCACTCAAAGTAGAAGGATGAGACGCGCATTATTTGACAAGGGAGAATGATGAGAATTACAGTGTATTGGGTCCAAGTAATCATGACAGAAGAAAAGCATGCACATGCGAAGCCCCCATCTTCTTCTTAGCAGTTTCAACTTTTTGCAATTTGCAACTTTTGAGACTCTTCAACCTTTCACAGAAGAAACCTTTGCAACTTTCTTGCAACTACGTTTGCGTTTGAGAGCTTTGCTATCTTTGCATCCTTTCGTGATTCAATTTATTTATTTTTTTCTCACAAAGAAAGCCATGCCAGTAGGAGAGATTTTCCTTGCTGCGTTCCTCCAAGTGTTGTTTGAAAAACTGCTGTCTCCGGAGTTGCTAAAGTTTGCATGTCGATATGAGGGACTTGAAGAAAAGCTGGGCAAGTGGAAGAAAACGTTGCCAAGAATTCAGGTCGTGCTTGATGATGCGGATGAGAAGCAACATACTAACAGGGCGGTGAAATAGTGGTTGGATTATCTTAGAGACCTAGCTTATGATGTAGAGGATATACTTGATGAGTTCGCCACAGAAGCCTTGCTATGCGAATTGAAGGGAGAAAATCAAGCCAGCACAAGTAAGGTACGCAACCTCATCCTTACTTCTTGTACTGGTTGGACTCCACATGCTCTTAAGATCAACATTAGGCTTAAGTCAAAGATCATTGAAATTACTAATCAATTCAACGATCTCGTGAAGCAAGAAGTTGATTTGAGATTGAAAGAAACTGCTAATGCGAGGTCACATAGGAAAACAGGGACTCTAGCGCCAACTTTTGTGGTGACTGAGCCGTGTGTTTATGGCTGGGACAAAGATAAAGAGGCTCTATTTGAACTGTTGCTGAGTGAAAAATGTAGGAATGCTCAACTCTCTTGATTCCTATACTCGGTATGGGGGGTATAGGAAAGACAACTCTTGCCCAACTTTTATTCAATGATAAAAAAGTGCAAGGCCTTTTTGATCTAAAATCGTGGGCTTGTGTTTATGAAGATTTCAATGCTGAGAGAGTCACAAAAACAATTTTACAACATCTCACCTCCAAAAACTGTGATGGAAAGGATCAAAATTGGTTGCAAGTCAAACTCAAGGAGAAATTGGAAGGCAAGAAGTTTCTAGTCGTTTTGGATGATCTTTGGAATGAGAAATACCATTACTAGACTAGCCTTTGTGCTCCTTTCCTAGCAGGGGCTCTGGGAAGTACAATTATCATCTCAACTCGCAATGGGGGAGTTTCATCAACGGTGGGTACTGTTCTAGGTTACCATTTGCAAGTGTTACCAAATGATGCTTGCTTGTCTTTATTTACCCAACATGCATTGGGGGCAAACGATTTTAGTGCACATCTAAACCTTAAAGATATTGGTGTGGAAATCGTTAAAAGGTGTAATAGCTTGCCTTTGGCGGCAAAAACCCGTGGAGGCCTTCTACGCATTAAACATGATCCTGATGAGTTGAAGGATGTGTTGGAGAGCAAGATATGTGATATACCAGAAGAGAAAAGTGAAATTATTCCAACTCTTATGTTAAGCTACGACCATCTACCTTTACATTTAAAGAGATGCTTTGGGTATTGTTCAATACTTCCAAAGGACTATGAATTTGAAGAGCAGCAATTGGTTATGTTATGAAGGCAGAAGGTCTAATTCAACCACAAAAGGAGGACAAGCAAATAGAAGATTTGGGTAGCCAGTATTTTCGCGATCTATTATCAAGGTCTTTTTTTCAACAATCAAGTACGGAGAAATCACGATTTGTATTGCATGACCTCATCAACGATTTGGCTCAATGGGTTGCAGGAGACATATGCTTTAGAATGGAAGATAGAATTGAGAGCATCAACAAAGGAACAATTTCTAAAAAAGTTCAGCATTTGTCTTACCTTGGTGATGATTTTGATGGCCCTAAAAAGTTTGAGGTTTTTTCTAAACTCACGTGTCTACGTACCTTCACGCCTCTTATGCTACCTAAGAAGGGGCGTTGTTATTTGACTCATAATGTTCCTCTTAAATTGTTGCCAAAATTACTATGTTTAAGAGTGCTCTCTTTGAGTAGGTATTGCATAATTGAGCTACAAATTCAATTGGTGATTTGAAACATCTACGGTACCTTGACATTTCTTACATTGATATTAGAGTTTTGCCTAAATTAATAACCACTCTTTGCAACTTACATACATTGATATTGGAGAGATGTCATTATCTAAAGGAAATGCCTTCAAAGTTGGGGAACCTAGTCAACTTGCGCCACCTCAACATACTCAATGTAGATAAATTGGAAGGAATGCCTCCTCAAATAGGTAAATTAACATCTCTTTAAATGTTAACTAATGTAATTGTGGGAAAAGATAATTGCTTCACATTAAAAGAGCTAGGTTCTTTGTTGCATCTTCAAGGGAGACTTGTCATCTCACGATTGGAGAATGCCATTGAATCCAAGGATGTAAGGGATGCTATGTAATTGAAAAGATTGATCATTCTATTTTGTGTTTGGAATGAAGTGTCAATGTGGATGAGTCAAAAGACAGAACTAGTGAATTAGACGTACTTAACACGTTATTGCCTCACAAGACGTTGAAAGAACTCACTATCAAGCACTATAGTGGCATAGAATTTCCAACTTGGTTAAAATGTCCTTCATTTCCTAATATGGTGCTCTTAAGAATTGAAAATTGTAGAAAGTGCACATCATTGCCAGTAGTTGGCCAACTACCATTACTCAAAGATCTTTTCATTGAAGGCATGGCTACTGTGAAAAATGTTGGTCATGAGTTTTATGGGGATGGTTGCTCACAAACATTTAGATCTTTGGAGACTTTATGTTTCAAAGATATGGAAGAATGGGAGAATTAGAGCCCTAATGGAGAGTTCCTGCACCTATGTGAGGTTTTTATTAAAAATTGTCCCAAGCTATTGGGGAAACCACTTTCCTTCACTACAAAATGATGTTATAAAAAGATGTGAGTTGTTGATGGTTTCAATTTCAAGCTTTCCAGAGCTCTACAAACTAGAAATTGAAGAATTAGAAAGGGTGGTATGCAAAAGTAAGGTGGACTTCACATCACTAAACTCTAAGTCTCTTTCAACAATTTCAGAATTCAAATGTCCAATAGAAGGCTTTATGAATGTAGAAGTTCTAACAATTGAAGATTGTGAAGAGCTAATGCCTTCGTGGTTAAATGATGTGGGATTACTACAACCCCTCCCCCATCTTCGTGATATGAATGTTCACAATTGTCGAAAACTAGTATCTTTGGTAGTAGCATAAGTGAAAGAGTTGACATAATAGGGTATGCCATCCACACGCAATGGCGTGGAATCTTTGCCCAAGGCAATGGTGTATAACAACACGTGTCTTGAGTGTATTGATATTGATGGATGTGATTCGTTGACGCACACAGTAGTAGGATAGCTACCTCCAACTCTAAGGAATTTAACGATACAAAGTTGCAAGAATATGCAGATTTTGCTGGACAGGGATGATACCATTGCAGCAATTCTCTTCTTGAGCACTTGTATATTTATAACTGTTCGTCCCTCAAATCCTTAACATCCAGCAGAGAATTACCTGCAACACTTAAAAGCCTTTGTATGTGGGATTGTAAAATGCTGAAGTCAGTGGCAAAAAGCTTCCCTCACAACTCGTCTTTAGAAACAATTTGTATTTATGAGTGTGAAAACGTTGAATACTTATCCATGGGCATATACAACCTTAGCCATCTAGACCATATTTCTATTGGTAGTTGTTCATCTCTTGTTTCCTTCCCGGACAATGGGTTGCTCCCTCGCAACCTTAAAGAGCTGCGGATTGACAATTGTGAGAAAATGCAGGCCCTACCCAACTGCATACACAACATCACATCTCTTCATTTATTGAGAATAAACAAATGTCCAGGCATTTTATCCATTCCAAAAGAAGGTTTTCCCACCAACCTAACATCACTTAGAATCATAGATTTCAACATCATTAAGTCCTTGCTTGAGTGGGGATTGCACAAGTTTACCTCTCTTCAACATCTTGATATTCAAGGGGGATGTCCTGTGATGCCTCGCCCGATGAGAATATCAATTAACTAGTAATTGACCCCACGGGGCGCCATCCCAATTATGTCTCTCTGAAACATGACCTCTAGGAAATCACTTTCCTCGTCGTAATGAGAGAACTGCAGTGGAAGACTTTACCAAGACTATGGGAATAAAGAGATAGCAAATAAAACATTACACAACAATACCAGAAATAAAGTACTACATCCATAACATAACAAATAGTCATCAATATATTAGTCATCAATATATCAGTCATCAGACCGTCAAATAGAGAATAGATACAATCCAAAATACGTTACATTAACATTGTTCACAAAAGATCAACAGATCAAAGCCTAGACTTAAGCTTCAACAGAGCTAATGATATCAAGATCTCGATCATGTCGCATGGACAGATCCTCCATCCTCCCACATCGTCCTAAGCCAAACCGGGTCCATAACCTCAAAAATTACCCGTATCAGGTTCTGAGCAATCACCTAAGTAGCCTCCGACAACATCTTCGTCTAGTGCAGCTAAACTGCGCAATTATTCGTAATGATGGGGAAAGACATAAATAAAAAGGGTAAGTCTAAAGACCTAGTGATTTTTAACGCAGATAATACCCATGCCAGTTTTTAGTAATGAACTCAGATGTTTATTAAGCAAAAGTAGTTCCATGATGATAGTTTAATTATGCATGATATATATAGTAATGATATATGCATATGGTGTCAATAATAGTCATAGTTCAACAGTATGGTTTACCCGAGATATTACTCATTCTCAGTAGGGTTGATATTGTCTCAAGGGACCTATAATACAATGTCAGTGCCCTAGTCATTGCATAACATACCTTACGTAATATTAATGGCACGATTGGATCCGACCCCGAGTGGCCCACACCAACTAATGAGGTACGTCTTGTAGTGACCGAACCATTGGGAATGGTTGCATCAAGGTTACGAAACCAATGGATCCACAGCCCTCAGATAATGCACACATTTGACCATAAAACTAACATGTATAGTAAACCCATGGCCATTACTATCTCACGTACCGGTGTACCGTGTCATATGATGCAAATTATCTTGTCTGTATTTTACATGCATGTCTTTTTACAAGTCTCATTTGATTAACAAGTTCAGCATAACGTTTTTCTCAAAATGACCGAGTTCATGTGCAATAGTACAAAACGTGAGAGTTGTAAAATATGCATGTTTACTCGGTACACAAAATAAACGTGCAGTGGATAGAAAATAACGATGCGCATTATGTGAGTTAAAACTCACTTGGGTCGATAAGTGTCTACAAAACTCCAAAAGATTCGGGGTTCTCCAAATATGTGGAAAACCTTTTATTAGTCATAATTCCACTAAACAAACCCTAAATCAAGGAAAACAAGAGCTATGGGATATTCGGTGAAAATAAGGTTTCCCTGCCACAAAGTGATTGTATGTCCGGGCTCGAGTGCGTACATCTGCCGTGTAACGACAAGCCGTACATCCGGTCTCGACATCGTACGTCTGCTGTATGGGTTCTCAAGGAGAACCTCATTTTCTCTCCACTGTCCACCTATCCTCTGACTCCTAAGACTACTAGGAACTACCTAAAGCCTTCTAGTCTAGTTTACAATCTCCATGCAATGTAACAACGCTAAACTAACCAAAATGTTAACCCAAACGAGTTTAAGGTGCAACTAAGCTAACCACTACAACTAAACAATAACCAAGCAGCATAATAACGTAAATTAAAGCTATGGATCGAATGTTACCTCCTTGAAACAAAATCGCAAGAGTTTTGCTTCACAAACGTTTTGAACTCGCAAATGCCTCACATACACGCTCACCAAACACTCACAAAGCTTGGAATCACTCTAGAAACACTTTGGCAACCTAGGGGCGTTCTAAAATTATGAGAAATACGAAGGGGTAGGGCTCTATTTATAGGCTCAGAAAAACAACGAACGTCCAGCCAAGGGGTGTACGTTTGGTGGTTCTTGCCCAGTGGTTCAATGGCTGCCTCGTACATTTAGGTATTATCCAGAAGGTATTAAAAAAGTAGCATACGTCCGGTGGTCCCACGTACGTCCGCATGTACGGTTTGCAAAGCGTACATCCGGTGGTCCCCCCATATGTCCGCACTACAGATAGCAGCGTACGTCTGACTAACCTAGCGTACGTCCGTCCAAAAGTCCAAATTACCCCTCTGGCAGCCTTAGTGACCCAAAGTCCAAATTAATCCCTCCAACCAAGCCACTTATGCCTAGTTAATAATTTGGGTCACCACATGTTCGCATCTGGTATCCTTTCCGGAGATGATACTGCCTACCTCTCTAACCAGCCTCAACATCAGATTCATCCAGAATTTGAAATACTTATCTTCCAAAGGCTTCTGAAACCTCTCCTCTCTTCAAACTCTGAGAATTGGTTGGTGCGAAAAGCTGATGTCCTTTCCAGATGACGGTCTACCTCCCTCACTCTTGGATCTCCGCATCGGTTGCTGTGAAAAGTTCACATCCTTTCCGAATGACGGTCTGCCTCCCTCACTCCAACAACTTCATATTGCAAACTGTTCTTTGCTGAAAGAACATTGCAAAAAAGATCAAGGACAATAATGGATCAAGATTGCCCATATCCCTTGCGTTGAGATTGATCACAGGCTCATCTATGACCCAGAACTAGCAGAGGAGAATCAACCTATGAGTTATTCCAACCAAGATTTTGTGTTTTATTCGTAAGATGACAACTCTTTTGGTTGCCTTACATATAAACCCAAACGTTTGTCAGCTCCTTTGGTAGGGACTCTTCTTTGATTTCCAATGCATTCAGGGTCTCCATCTCCATAATGGGAGGCTCCTTTGAATGTTGCGGTTAGAAGACCGTCTCGCTACTATTCTTGTTGGTTTGATGAACTGGCGACTGTTCTTGTTGGAGTCAACGACATCACAATTGTTTGTTAAAATGCCCAAGTGACCAAGCAGAGAGAGAAGGCTTTCGACCATTGAGTTTTCATCACTAATTGTGATGTTGTTGATCATTACGGATTTGCAAATCATCACAAAAAAAGGTATGGAACTGAAATTTTTCTTCTTTGTATTGTTTCATCTTCAATCAAAGAATATATTAATGGACACAAGAATAGTAAAGATTTTTTCTAGTGAACTAAAATTGGTGAAATGTTTTTTCTGAGTGGTTTTGCGCCAATAGCCAAAGAAAATCATGTTATCAAGCCTTTCCATTATGTTTGAGGTTTAGACTAGAAAATGAAAAAATAAAAAATAAAAAATCTCATTCTGATCTTTCATCTGTGAGCAATATAATCAAATTCATTCCATTGCATTGGTGTTATCAATTAATTATTATTATTTTTGATAAGTAAAGTAAAATCGTGTGTTTTTGTAGGCACTTATTGACACCAACTGCTGGGACATACTCTAATGTGCGTTTGTAGAGATGTTCATGCGGGTTGGTTATAACCGACCCGCAACCGATAACCGACAATAACCGACAACCAACAAACCGATAACCGACTAGGTTGATTGCGGTTAGCGGTTTTAGGGGTTTGAGAAATGCGGTTATAACCGATAACTGACTATATATATATGAATAAAGTATTAAACAAGAAAAAAAAAAACCAAAACTAGTAAACTACGTCGTTTTGGTGTGAGAATAAGATGCAACCCGTAGGGTTTCGTGTTATTCTCATTTCTCCCTAGTCCCTGCCTCTCATATTTAGTCGCTCATCTCCCTGCTTCTCAAGACTAAGGACTCGTTATTCTCCAATTTCTCCCTACCTCTCAAGTGGCAATCGCTCAATCTATGTTTGTTTTGTCTCTATGATTTTTTCTTTTCCAGACTTTTGTTGGCCGTTTACTGCCCTGCTTTTGCAGATTTGAGCATTTATTTTTTCCAAATTTTGTAATATCCAGATTTTTAGGTTGTATGTTTTTTATAATATCTGTTTACTATCCTATTATATGTTTTTTTGTCTTTTAAATTGTCCTTAGATTTTTACTGCATGCTACTTTGGAATGGGTTGAATTGTTATTATCGACGATATCTGTTGTCAAATTTTCTATTAACTGTTCTCAAATTTTCTCCTTGTGCCTTGTAGGTTTAATCACAACAGAAATTATGGAGGGATTTGATGTGCAAAGAACATTAATGGCTCTTTTCTGTTGAATTTTTCAAGAGGTGCCTGGACCTGGATAAAATGAGAGTCAGCGAGGCATTAGTAATTCATCTCATTCAGGTATGAATGTTTTTGTGGGAAGTAAAATCCACGTTGATGAGAAATGTTTGTTTACTTATACAATATGATTCAATACTGTTCGTAATGAATTCAATAACACAAATCGAATGGTTTTCTAACTGCACATTCTATTGCGTTTATGCTTTTATAGAAACATTGATTGCGCAAAAATTGTGCACTTGCACTTAGAGACGTGAAAATTGCCCTTAAATACTATTTCTAGATGTGTTCTTGTCCTTCATGTATTGAAACCTTGAGTTTTTGGCTATGAAAGAACCATTGGAAAATGTAAATGTGGTTTTATACCATTTGTATATATTTCAATATATGACTTAATTTTAAATGAAGAACTATATCTTTCAATCACAATTAGGTAAATAATTATGTATATATCCCTAATTTTTGAATGCAGGTCCCGCATATTACAGAGGAGATAGCAAAGATGTGATGGTTCAATTGCTAGTGGTAACATTATGGCGTGACTTGTTTTCAAATCAAGTCAGTGGCGGATTCGAACTATTTTAAGTCCTTATTTCATCTTTCTTTTTTCTTTACTCTTTTTTTTTTTTTTTAAAGCAAGTCCTTATTCATCTTGTTGTGGACAAATTTGTATTCCTATTTTTGCCTTTTTTGCTCCTATTTTTAGTCCTTATTCTGGAACTTCATATTATGCAATGTAATTCAGAGCAGCAGTTTATGTAATTGTAGGAAAAGGCTTTGATGTTAAATAATGTTTTGTATATTAGTCAAGACTTGGATTTATTTCACATTCTTTAATGAAATGGTCGGAAAAGACATGTTCCTAAGCCAATCGATCTTGTTCAGTTCAATTTGATAATTGATGGCATGATTATCTAAATTTAGGATGACATATTCAAACTAATCCAGCCTTCATATAAAATTGGACATAGAGAAATATATAATGTGTAAAAGGAAAAAACGGTTTGAGATGCAAACATGAAAACATCCCTATGTTGATTTCATAAAAGGTGGGAAATGAGAAGATTAAAGGTTTTGGAAGTTGGGAAGCCAGCCATACAGAGCATATGGATTCAGCCGTTGCAGAATTTTCATTTCCAATGATATAATCTTAGAAGCTTACTGTATCTAATACAAATGTTGTGATAAGAACAAAAGAGATGTAGCTCCCCAAGACACTTTTAAAAATTGAATGAAATGATGAGTATGAGATATATATCCCATTGTCCACTGACGCTCATCATGTAATCAAAGAGTTCGGGAAATATTTGAACAAAACACATCAAGATCTATTATTTGTAAACAAGGCGTAAGATATTTTGTTGTGGGGGAAGGTACTCCATCCCTTCTCTCTGTGACCACAATCTTTCATGAGAAACCTTGAGTTTTGATGATGCGGAAGCTATCTTCAACTTTCTTTGTATCTGAATTTACAAACTGCAAAAGCAAAGAAAATGAGCAAGACAATTTATGTGTAGGAGGGTATATTCTAGCTACAAGTGCATGCATACTGACCTCTAAGTTTAATTCTTTCTTTGTTGCTTGCCCTCTCATATATCCAAACTGGGAAATCCTAGATACACTCCAGCTATCCACCTGCGCCAAGGGACAAGACCAAGTTCACTTATCAAACATATGCGTACATGTGCATATGCATGCATGCATAATATGAAGGGAGAAAGAGAGCTAACATGAGATTTACTCACATAATTTGAGAACTTGTCCAGGGTAAATCCAGCCATACCAATAACTACGTGCACTGGGGCACTGTAATTGCTGTGATCATATGTGTCTATCCCATTTTTATCTTTTCTAGGCAAAGCCTTGCATTCGTTTTGGTACAACGAGCAGGATCTCTCATAATTATGGACATGGCCAAAGAGAACCAGATCGACCTGGTTAATAGCAACCAAACAGAGCCAATTTCACACCAAAAGTCAAGCAGGGGAAGAGTACATTTCATAATCAAAGAAAAGATCACTAGTTAGGCCAAAGGGACTTACTTTGTTTTCCAAGAGTAACGGTTCTACTTCCTCCACAAAATTTTCATCAACGTTAAAGACACCATCTGAGGAAGAATACATTGGTCTATGCCTGCAATTTACAAATGAAACAGTTTATTCTAATGTATGAAATTTTGAGTGTATAGCTACAAAATCAGAAGATAATTTGATACTATATACACATTTTAAATAAAGAAAGCAACATGCACAATATAAACTATATTCAAACATCATGAATTCACCACCTCCCTCTCTTTGAAAGATTTGAAAGAGAGGGATTTTACAAGGATTTAACCTGAATCTGAAAATAATTGTGAAAACATCGAGGCATTGCTATACTTATATCTGAATTAAGGTGGTGTTCTAACATCTATATTAAAACATCATATGAAGACTCTCTCACATATTATCTGCCCAACTATTACGTGAGGCAGGGATTGCCTTTCATCAAAACTGTTTGGATCCACACTATCCACCTAGTTAGTAATGTAGGCACAATTAATTATATAAGTAAGAAGACAACAATACATTAGGTCAAGTAAACTTACTTTGCAGGTGAAATTAAGTTCACCTTAATAAGGGTTCATTTCATGATTTCGTTATAAAATTGCAGGATTTGAATATTTTGAAATGTGATGGAAAGTATTAGCCTATGATACATCAATAAGGCAAAGAGGAACTCTTGTTGGGAAATTGAGTAAAATTTCATTTTAATAGGAAAGTTCAAATGCTATGAAGAAACAGGGTAATTCAGGCTATTTGCACTGGGCAATTGAAAGCAAGCATGCAACCCTTAATAATATAACATTATGTGGTGGAGTTTGACAGGAAATCATTCATGGTAACAACTTTATTTTTTATTTTTACATCTAAAAGTAATGAAAATTATATTTCTATTGGATGGAAAATTTATATACGCCTGATTTCCATGGCAAACAACACAGCATATATATGCTGAAATGATATGTAAGGCCAAAAAAGTTAGTTCTCCAGAAGGACTTTACTACCATAAACATGCACATGCCACATACGTCCACAAACACACATGCACACTCGAATTGCATCTTCAAGAGCACCAACATTAATTTGAAGACCAACGTAAATATATTTAAGATTCACATACCCCATGAAAATTAACCAAGGAGTTTTTGATCGATCAACGGATGCCATGTCCTTTTTCATCCACTCATACTGAAAGATTTGCATATATTTGAAAGAAGGTGATATCAGATTAGATTAGGAGATAAACATAAGGATATAAAAAGTTTGATTCTAACCTGCTCAGAATTTTGTGACCAATCATGCTCAGTAGAAATTACTGTGAAGTGAGCACTTGCTTGTTCTATGGAATACCAAGGCTTATCCTTTGCTGGGGTTGGCATGGGAAAGTAAGTTTCATAAGGAACTCCACATTCTCCTCCTGAATCAGGAGTTATATATACTGATCCCGACTCTATGTAATCCCTGAAAGAAAAAAGAACATAGGCAGATATAATAGCAAACCCCACGTGTATGTCAACCATAGTTAACCCAAGAAATAGACTAGGGAATGAATATAATTCAAATTCCAAAGCTGATTACTTGGGAATTTACTTTTATCTGGAATGACAATAACAATACTTACTAAAGTATGCAGATGAGAAAGGTACCTCTCATGGTTTCCAATTGCAGTCATGTAAGAAACTCGTGATGCTACAGGGCTTATTTGCTGAAGGAAAAAATCCCATTCAACTAAAAAGCCAGTGGCATAGCTTATATCTCCAATGTGGAAGATTGAGTCTACCTTGTTAGAATCTACTTCATTGGCGATGGCTTCAATCACTGAGAGGGACCCAGGCTATATGTGTATCACAAAATTTTAAAAAAAAATTAAAAAAAAACAGGGTTATTACATGAGCTGCTTTTGTAGTATCAGTTTAGTTGTGTTTCCAGAAGTATCAATTTTCATTTCTGAAATTCGAGTTTGAAGTAAAATACTAAAATCACCATAATGCACAATTATTATCATGTTATTAATGCAATATTTCTTCATTTTCACTAGTTATAGACTTTGCTAATTCATTGGAATGTGCTTAAACAAGAAAACCTTGAAGGCTTTGTCAAAACAAAATTTCGGGTCTTACTATTTTCAACAGAAAATGCATCCTACCTGAATGTAGTGCTCGAAAGAAGCATCACGGGGAGCCTTTCCCATATCGCCAAATGCTAAAAAGTTGAGCTCATCTGATCCTCTCGCAGGTGGTGTTCGAAATTGGATTTGTTCACTCCAACCAGCTGAGTCACTGCAGTATTTTTTGAAATTAAATAAAAATAGTCACTAGGTTATGGACCAGCATTATTGAATTTGGAGTAAGAATAGCATTTTCCTTTCTGAAACTATGAGTAGTTGTTATAAAGAAAGTTGCTAAAACCTTCCGTATCTGTAGGAGAAGGTGCTTGAAGGTTCAAGTCCTGTCATTACTGCAGAATGAATGTATCCTGGGTCATGCCACCCAAAGTCCTTTGCTGGACTTGGTAAAGCTGAACCTGTCAATTTCAGAACAAAGGGGCAAAATCTAAGTAGGAGATAGAGGAAGGAAAAGGGTGTATATATATATATATATATCTACGTAATTTCAGGTTTGAACTTTGCTAAAATATGTTGCATTGGCTGCCATATGTTGTACTTGCCCCTTTTTTCACATGATGTTCACAAAATAAAAAATAACAAAGGTTGTCCAAAGAGAAGGGCTCTAACAAAAAGTAGTGTATATATAAAAACTTGGCCAACATTATGATTAACTTTCAAAATTAGCTGTGCACAACATACACTATTTAGAGCTGGAAATGATTGCTAGCTATAGCTGCAAGAATTATAATGTTACCTTTTGAATTTCTGTTTTATATTGCCTTGGTGAGATTTTAATATGTCAGGTACAGAGAATAGGACGTGGGGTTTTAAATCCTTATGTTTGGGACCAAAGGAGAAAACAAAAGTATGTTGCAGAACTCACTACACATATTATCTTGTGAAAATTTAGTAACTTCTGATGTCAGGGTTTTTCCATTCGCATATTGTACTTGTTGAGGCTCCATATTGCCACTAACCCATGTTAATCTCATCTGCATCACAAATCATCAAATTAGAATAATGCTTCACATGGTTTCCTAATAGATTTTCAATTTTGTTGAAGAAGTTGTTTTTACGCCTAAAACTCAAGTTTGCAAGATGACCACTCTTAAGTCAGTTAATCCACCACGAAAAAAATCACAAAAATGATTTGTTCTCTATGCATTTCCATAGTTCATATATCAATTGCTAATGGTGAAAAGGTGGCCACTCACCGATTTTCCAGTTGAGTCTACACTTGAGATATGTCCATATAATGGCTGATTTGGATTGGCAAAACTGATAGGGCCTGACCTACTGAAAATACACGGGGTCTCGAATCCCCCACCAAAATACATGAACTCGATGTCGGTTCTGATGTTAATAACATGAAATGTTAGTGTGCCACTGCAAGTGGGCACTATACATTTACCCTTGCTATATTTCTTGCATTGCTTCTTCTTGCAACTCAGATAGCCTGGATCATTACTCATGTACATTGCCTGCAAATTTTAAATACAAACATGTATATGTAATTGTGTTAGGATTCAATATACAGAATCTATCTACACATTTATTAAGATTAATCCATGATTTCAAAATTATTTATACTCTTTATAAGCAAATATAGAACTGGGGAATATCAAATAATGTCCTAATGGGTTCATCTAAATCATTACTTTCTATGAAAAACAACGAATATAATAAGAAGAAAACCAAAGGAACAATATACAAACAAGTAGTTACCGTGGAAGGCAAAGAAAAAGAACCCAAGCCAAAGCAAACAGTACTCAATATAAGAGTTAACCAACAATTCCACCTATTTTAACAGTCAAGAGTTCCTTTCTCTCCAAATAAGAGTAACGGTCAAATGCAGGAGATACCTACCGTTGAAGCTACTAGCCATGTCACCACCAGCAGCAGCCATCTCGAGTTTCGGTTTCTTTTTGACTGAAACTCACATATCCAGCCGGATTTAGGTTGGACCAGGGCTACCAGTAGGTTGGCCGGCCTCCTTTTGCCTGAGAACCGAACCAGCCTTTAAACGTCTGTCGCGTGGCCAGAAGAGTCGAATTTCGACCAAAACGTGCCGGAATCCGACCAACCCGACCATAGCCAAAAAAAAATTGAGATTTTTTCTCAAATTGATTGCGTATGATGTCAATTTGAGGTAATTTTGGTTGGATTAGGGTGAATGAAAATGTTTTAGGTTAATGTTTCAAGAGGCCAAATTTGGGGAAGTTTTATGATTCAGTCGAAAATTGAAGGTTGGATTCCGCTATTGAATGTTATAATTACATGTTGGATCATTCAATTTTATTGGGTTATCATTAATTTGTGAAAAATTAGAAATTTGGAGAATTAGGATTTATAGTAACCCTATTTATATATATTTTTAGTGAAATAGGATCCCTAAATTGGGGCTTTTATGCATGAAGTTGAAGTTTTTTAATTGATTGATAAAACCCTTTAATCCAGAATTTTACTTGATGGAAATGTTTGTATTAATTGTTTAAAAAGCTAATTTTGATATATTGATTATAATTTTGATAGTTTATACTAGATATCATTCAACTCGAAATTGAACGATAGTTTAAAGGGTGGTGGTGAATTTTTCTTGATTATTTAATAACCCTCTTTTGTCTTTGTTTCTGGATGTGTCGTATGTCCCAGAGGAATAGAAGGAGAATAGATAGTTTTCCTTCCATATACGGGTAAAATGATATGCGTCTTTAAAAGAATGTAAGAGAGAGATTAGTAGACAAGGTTAACCTATTAAACTATAACTATATGTATCTTTAGAGTGAAATTCAAGTGAAAATGTAGATAATTGGTAAAGTAATCCTCATTCAAGAGTTGTTCCTCTCTTCTTCTTTCCTTGGTAAGAGTGCTCGGTGCCTATTTTGTAATTTATTTCAGTCTTTGTTTATGGCAATTTTGTTGTAGATCTAGATTTAGTTTTTCAAACTCAGATTTACTCATCTTTGTTAGCTAAGACATGTTTTCCCAGGAATATATACCATGGCATGCTCCTCTTGTTGATTCTTGTGTGGATTTTGTTTTTATTTTTAGTTTTTTTTTTTTTGGTCCTGCCCTTTGGGTCAATGATGTTAATTGTTTCCAGACCTTTGATTCAAGGAGAATTAGATAAGTGTTGGGGTTTATCTCTCACAACCGAAAAATAAGTTTGGGAATATGGGTTACCTAGTTATGTTTTATATCCAATATGCTTTAAGTATATCAATTACTTAAGTTGTACATAGGTTAGCGGAAGTTGATGTCATAGATCGTATGTATGACTTTGTAATTTTATAACTTTTAACTATGTTTTCAAATTTTATGCTTTGTTATATAAGATTTTATACTTTTGAATCTTTAATTAATAAAATCTAAATGTCCTATTCCAAAAAAAAAAAAAAATGTAAAATAAACGTCCAAACAGAGGATGGATAAGAAGTGGTGATCTTAAAATTTCATTAATATTAAATACTCCCATTCACATGGGCTTGAAGTCACCATTCAATAAGTGATACTCAACAAGTGAATATTTAGCTAATATAAGAGTATATTAAATCACTACTTATCTAATATTTAACACAGACGAAAATAATTTTAACAAGCATAATCACTTTCATAGTACCTTTGCCGATGGACACAAAGGAATAAACTTAAGAAGTGACAAAGGATGCCTTAATGAAAACTAGGCATGAAGCTGCATGATTAGCTAAACTTCTAAGTTACCACATTGGCATTGCCATCACCCACAAATACCCTCTGTCTTACGTGAACGTTATGGCTTCTTGGCGTGACTTTTTTTTTTTTTGTTTGAAAGATGACTTTTACGTTATAAATGTGGCAATCTCATATATCTACTTTTGCAATTATATGCTCCAGACTATAGTGTAAAAGAAATGTTTTGGTTCCATCATTTGTCAATCTCTTGACGTTCTCCATATAGAAAATGAGCAAACTCATCATTAAATATGTGAGACTCAATGTGAATTTTATAGATTCAATAGTAGATTTAAAAAATAGAAGTATTATAGACAGATTTGTAACATCTTTCTTATGTAAAATGAACACATTCATACAAGAGCGGCTTTCTCCAATTGGAGAGCTTCTTTCCTCTCATTTTTAAATAGGACGGTGCGTGGTTAAAAAAATAAAAATCTAACGGATAAGATTTTGCCGTGTCATTCATACTGTATATTTAAAAGAGTTAATTAATGACCCATTTCTAAAAAAATGAAAATAGATAAATTGGCATGCAAAGAAGATTTGCAAGATAACCTCTCCATTTCCTTTGAAATGGAGAGGATCCTTCTCCATATTGAGTTTGTACCATACAGAGAAGATTTACAAGATAGATAATTCACTAGACCCACGCTATAGCCTATAGCTCTCAATATAATTTCAAGTTTGATAAGATTAATTAAGATTCATTAAAATTTTATTTTTTGAGAATTTGGAGGATATTGAGTGGGAGTCATAAATTTATCAAAATTATTCAAATTTCAATAAATAAAATACCGATAAATTAATTATAACTTTAGCGAGTAATTATTCTAGACTGAAGACTTTTGTCATCTTCTTATTCTTCTCGTGTTTACTTCAAATTAACGGTAAAGATTGTAAGATTGTGAAAGAGCTCTAGTTATTTTTTTACATAAAATATTTTTCACCGTTATTTAATAATAAAGGCAAGCCAAATGCATAAAAATACCCTTAAAGAAACAAACAATGATACCAAATAATTTGCTTCATGTTAAGATTAATTAGTATTGATTTCAAAAAAGAAAAAAGAAAAAAAAAATAAATTAGTATTGTGTTTAATTACCTTGACAGGATAATGGCAGAGTAGAGGAAGTGTGGTAAGATCGCCAGTTTGTGCATAAAGAACCGCATTGAATGGACAATTTTCAACACTGCATATATTAGAAAAAGAATTAATATTACTCTAATACATATATTATATTATATATAAATGAAAGTAATTTTTTTTTTAATTAATGAGGAATTTCTTACGTACTTAGAATGAGAAGGTGAAATCATGGCGACCCAATCACGGTCTTTAGGAAACAAAACTCCGCTAACAGTAACCGTGAGATATTCTTCATCTGAAAGGCTGGAATTCGAGCTGACGTTAACTTGGAGAAAAGGGCTTGTGCCCGGGCACTTCGTCAATGTTCTTCTATTTAACAGCCGAAAATCTGAGATTGCAGTGTGGTTTCGGTGCATGGCGATGGAGTTTATATGTAAAGGGTGCAACGACGACCATGACAAAGAAGGAGAAGAACTGAGAAAGAATACGAGTAATATGATGAAGAATCTGTAAACCCAAGAAGAATATTTGTGAGGTTCCATGAGAAAACTATGAGGAGGAAACATGTTTGGAAGCACAGAAAATTTTGCAGTCTGGGGGAGAGAAAACAAGTTTATGGGCATGACAATTGACAGCAGATTCTAAGGTTGGAAGATAATTATGTGGTTAAGAATCCAATACTTATTGAGAGAATACACTCATACGAGATAGAGAGAGTTTTGGTTTCTTGACGTAACATTGTTGGTTGCTTTGATGATTGATGTTACTGAGGTGGCTTAACTGTCTATTTTGTCTTTTCTTCAATTTTTTTTATTTTTCTTTTTTATCCTCCTTTTTTTTTTTTCCTCACAAGTTATATTAAACGTCAATTTTATTAATTAATTAACCTTCTTATTTGACTTTAGAGTTGGATAATTAATTACCAAGAGAACGAGTTTCGTGTCAAATGCATTGGCTGGGATGTGGCTATCGCTCAAGGGGAGAATCGGATGGGAGTAGGAATTATCATAAGAGACGAGAAGGGAAATGTTATTGCAGCAACCAGCCAAACTGTTATGGCAATTCACGAACCAGCAACAGCCGAAGCATTGGCTGCTCTTAGGGCCGTGGAGTTTTGCAGGGAGGTGGGAGCATATGATATTAGCCTAGAATTAAGGGGACTCGTTACTGGTGGTAAAAGCGATTTGTGAATCTCAAACAGGCTGGCTACAGTATGGGAAGATTATTGATGACATATAAGAAGAGTGGCCAATGTAGCAGCTCATGGTTTAGTAAAGCATGCAATTAGGATTTTTGATTCCCAAGTCTGGCTGGAGGACACTCCTAGTTGCATTTTAGATACAATTATTTTAGAGCAAGTTGCTCTATCTTTGTAAGGCTTTGGCATGTTTTTTCAGTGATTTTGAATGAAGTGCTTCGACATTAATTTCCCTCAAAAAAAAAAAGAAAAAAAGGTTTGGTGTCATCTAGAGGAAGCTGTCTAATATATAAAACATATATGATAAAGGCTCAACTAAGCCCCATTTAAGATCCAACTTTTGTAGACATATGTTTTGATTTTTGTCTTCTTTTTTTTTTTTTAATTTCAATTTTGAACAACTCTAATGTAACTTTATGCACGTAAGTAAAAGTTGGGTCTTGGATATGGTTCTTAAATCTATCATATATCTCAAGATAAAATACTTGAAAATGATAAATGATTTAAGTCAATGTTTTTTCTTCATATTTTCTCATCTCATCTTAGAAATAAATTATTAAATTTGTAGACTTATGTAAACCTACACAAATTCAATGGTGGATCTCACAAATCTAATGGTTGATTAATTGAATTTGTAGGAGAATATGAAAAAAAAAAAAAAAGTATGGGCAAATTGTTGACATCAATTATTTTTCGTTGAAAAGTATAATTGGCACCGACAACTATATTAACTCTATTAACTAAGTTTTTTGCTATGAAAGAACCATTGAAAAATGTAAATGCGGTTTTATATGACTTAATTTTAAATGAAGAACTGGATTTTTCAATCACAATTTTGGTGAATAATTATGTATATATCCCTAATATTTGAATGCAGGTCCCACAAATTACAATGAGGTAGTCATTATGTACCCGGCACCTTTAGAAAGGCACAAGTGCATGAGGGGAGATGCTTAGCAGGCAGAGTAAAGATGTGATGGTTCAATTGCTAGTGGGAATATTGTGGAGGATTTGAACTTTTAAGTAGTTGACTTTTCAGTCCATATTCTGGACCTTCATATTATGCAATGTAAATGAGTAGCAGTTTATGTAATGTGGAAAGAGGTTTTGATGTAAAACAATGTTTTGTATAATAGTCATGACTTGGATTTATTCCACATTCTCTAATGAAAAGCCAATCAATCTTGTTCAATTCAATTTGGACATTGATGGCATCATTATCTGAATTTAGGATGACATTTTCAAACCAATTCAGCCTTCATATCTTTTGTAGATAAAATTAGACACAGAAATACAAATGAGTATGCAAACATAAAAACATCCCTCTTTTGATTTCATAAAGGTGGGAAATGAGAAGATTAAAGGTCTTGAAAAAAGTAAAGAAATAATATTTAATTAGTATAAAGAATGATAAAGGGAAGCTATTGTGGAGTGTATGTAGATAGGGAAGTAAGAATTAAAAAGTAGTTTTGATCCTTAAATTTAGAAAAAATGACAAGAAAGCTACTAGGAATGCTCTAATCGAAGCACATAAATCTCCATATTTTGTAATTGTTTGTTTTGCGCGTTCTTTTTATTTTCTGAATCTTACTGATTCTGAAAAATATAATATGATAGATTTTCTAACCACTTGTACTAAAATATGATATAATATGCTCTTACAAGTCTTATTACTCCAAATTCCTACATCTTTCAAACCAATTAAGTTGTCATAGTTGTCTGTAGATAAAATTGGATGCAACAAGCGTTTCAGATGTAAACATAAAAACACCCCTTAATTTGTTGATATCATATGATGTGAAGGAAATTTTAGTGGAATGTCCGTTGGTTGCTTGAATGTGGCCAATTATGGTGGACTCCACTGATTTTAGTGAGGAATCAAACGAAAAGGCAAAATAGAAAGTATCGGTTGAAATGCTTTTTATTCTATTATAAAAAGAGCTATTGATGGTTGGGTGGTGGAGTTGCTTTTTGTGATGTTTACATGGTGCTTGTAGAAATGCTTTTTATTTTATTTTAAAGGAAAATGCTAGGGGTTCTCCTGGTGTTCTCCTACTCTTACGTAAAATATGATTTAATAAAAAATAAAATTGTAATGGCCTCTACTACCGATTTTTTTAGGCATTAGCACCAAATTTGAGGCATTAACACAAAATTTGTGAGGCATTAGTACCAAAATTGAGGTATTAATATCAAATTTAGGATGATCGAATCTATTTTTTGTGATATCATCCCTAAAGGGTTAACCTTTCACCCTTAAGTTTTAGTTTTGAATCCAAAAACAAGTTTTAAAGCATTAGAACCTAATTATTAACTCATAAAAATTAATCTGTTAGCAAAAAAACGATACTACAATTTTATTTTTTCTTAAATCATATTTTACGTAAAACTGAGAAAACGCCAGGAGAACACTACGGGAAGAACCCCTAGCAAACCCCTATTTTAAATTTTGTTGGGGGTGGTTTTCTTTTTGGGGTAGGGTAGGGAATGGGTTTGGGTTGGTGCCTGTGAAGGGTGGTGATGTTCTTTTGAAATAAAGATTATTTGCTTTATTTTTTCTTATTTATTTTACAAATTGGTTCCCTTTTATTTTCTTGTAGGGGCTAACTTAAGGGTTTAAGAGTTAATAAACTCATTCTCTAAAAAGAAGTACATAGAGGTGTCCTACAAGTAGTGCTGATGAATTTTTGGATTCTGGAAATCTTTTGGTTTTTTTTTTTTTGTTTTTTTTGTCTTTTTTCTTTTTTTCCATTTAGAGAGAGAGCTTTGAATGTGGCCAATTATGATGGACTCCACTCAAAATAGAAGGCTGAGACGCGCATTATTTGACAAGGGAGAAGACTTGTAAACAAGTCTTTGTATATAATTTTTTTGGATGAATAAAGTATTTGTATATCCAATGGCTGTGATGAGAATGATGTAAATTACAGTGTATTGGGTCCAAGTAATCATGATTCATGACAGAAGAAAAGCATGCACATGCGAAGCCCCCGCAAGCGTCCCATCTTCTTCATAGCAGTTTCAACTTCTTGTAATTTGCAACTTTTGAGACTCTTCAAGCTTTCACAGAAGAAACCTTTGCAACTTTCTTGCAACTACTTCTGCGTTTGAGAGCTTTGCTATCTTTGCATCCTTTCGTTAGTTAATTTTTCTTTTTTCACAAAGAATGCCATGCCAATTGGAGAGATTTTCCTTACTACGTTCCTCCAAGTGCTGTTTGAAAAACTACTGACTCCAGAGTTGCTGAAGTTTGCACGTCGATACGTGGGACTTGAAGAAAAGCTGGCCAAGTGGAAGAAAATGTTGCCAAGAATTCAGGCCATGCTTGATGATGCGGACGAGAAGCAACATACTAAAGGGGCGGTGAAACAGTGGCTGGATGATCTTAGAGACTTAGCTTACGATGTGGAGGATATACTTGATGAGTTCACCACGGAAGCTTTGCTATGCAAATTGAAGGGAGAAAATCAAGCCAGCACAAGGTATGCAACCTTATCCCTGCTTGTTGATCGGTGTCAAATATTGTATATTTAACCCCCTTTAACTTATGTTTGTTAAACTCTTAGTTTTGTTAATTTCTAATGTTTTGGTTAGTTTTGGTGTTTTAATGTTTTGCAGGTTATTAAGTTGCATTTGGGGCTAATGGCATCAACTCTGGGGCTTAAAACAGTTCGGGGAGCTTTGGCGGCAAAATTGAGTCGAGCGATGATTCACACCCAACGACTTCCACCAAAATGACCATATCTTGAGTTGTATAACTCCGATTAGGTTGATCTTGGTGTCTTTGGAAAGCTATCTCAAGGATCTACAAAATCACATTTCACAAGTTTTGGCCAATTCTGAAGTATGTGCGCTCAAACGCACATTTTTACGTTCGAACGCAATTATGCCCATCTGATGCAGAAATTCTTGCACGAGTGCGTTCGAACGCACCTAGTATGATCGAACGCACTTAAGTTGACCTGGTAGCACTGAAATCCTAAATTTAGCCTATAAATACCCCTCATTTCTTTTGTAAACGTTTAGGGACGCTTGGAGGCCGCTTCAAGGCGCCTTTGGAAGCTGGGACTCCCCTGTTTGGGCATTTTGAGCTCCTCTAAACGTCACTCTTTGTATAGTTTAATTAATATTTAATGCTTTTAGTTGTTTTAATTTAGTCTCTTATTTTCCCTCACTATGGATTTGTTTATATATATTCATGTTTAGTTTACATTTTCTATCATTTAATTTAACGTTTGTTCGATTCAATCACAATCTCGTGACAAGATTGTGATTGATTGTTGTTTATGGATCATTTATCATTCAATATGCGTTGTGATTTATCCGGGCTACATCGGATAGTTTAAGCGAGTCCAATATCCGTTGTCGTCAACGACACATCGGATGATTCGGTCTCGGCTCAACATCCGTTGTGACCGTTTATGGGTTAATACATCACATGATTCGACTAGATTTTATAAAGGTAAAAGAACATGCGTCGAGTTAGGCCGTAGAACGGGTGTGTGGACTATTGTGAGAATGGGACATACATTTTAACCTAATTGTTTGATGGATGTGTGGATTAGCATGCTTATATGTTGATTAAATCGTAGTGAGGTAGATTAGGGACCTTAGCGTTTTTATTTATTTATTTTATTGCATTTTAATCTAGTTTATTTTTATGCATACCAACTGTTTGATTTTGGGACTAGGTTAGGATAGGATTAGTTTAGGCACGTTAAAATTAGTTTTTAACAAAACACGATTCCCTGTGGGTTCGACCTCGCACTTGTACAACCGCTCTATTACAAACGACTTGCGCAATTAGCGAGTACAATTAAATTTGTGCAACAAATTTTGGCGCTGTTGCCGGGGAATCAGTGTTTTGTTTAAATTGATTTTATGCTTAGATTAATTTTATCTTTCTACTAGTTATTTTAAATTGTGCAATTATTTTATTTTGTTTCGTGATTTTGTATAGAAAAAAAAAATCCAAAAAAAAAAATAGATTAGCTTTTTGTTTGTAGTTTTTGGTTCTATTTTAGTTCTTGGAATTTCAGCCTGTGATAGTGCGATCGATCGCAACTCCCTGTGATCGAGCGCACTTAAGTCTATTCCAACCTATTTGCGTACTGCGCCGCTTAGTATCTTGATTACGTCTGAAGCGCGACCTTAGATGCAACGCATGTGCGATCGATTGCATATCTTTTGCGATCAAACGCACGTGCACAGACTGCTACATTTCTGCTTGCCTGCATGTCTACGATTGATCCCATCACCCTGCGCTCAAGCGCAATTCTATTGGTTGCACCAACAAGCCCGAGGCAGTGTATGTGTTCAGTTTTTAGTTTATTTGTTATTTTGTTTAATTATTAGTTTATTATTGTTTATTTATTCTGCCTGTTTTAATTTATTTGCTTGTTGTTTTTAGTTTTTGTTAGTTATTTTTATTTTTAGTTGTTTTATTAGTTTATTGTTTTGTTAGTTTATTTGTTTATTAGTTTTTTGTGTTTAGTCTCTTTTTATTAGTTATTTGTTTAGTTTATTTTTGTTAGTTTTTGTTTATTTTGTTTTTATTGTTAATTGTTTCATGTGGGATATATTGAACTGTTTGAGTGAAGCATGAGTCTTCTGTTCAATTATTTCAATGTTTCCCCTAGTTGTAGGACGCCAAATCCTACCAATTTTTACCCACATAAACCATGTTTACACTGCTCTAGCCCTTACCATAGTTTAGGTGATTGTCCATATTGGGGACAATTTTCTAATTTTTCACATGAGCAGATGAACACTAGTTTCTCTAGTTCTGGGTTTGAATCGAATTCAAATTTTTCTAACCCAGACTAGAATAACCATCCTGATTTTTCGTGGCAAGCTTATGCTACGAAAAATTATGCTCCTCAAGTTGATGAACTGCACCATCCTGATTATCCACAGTTCGACAACCAATTTTCTTCCCATCCATCCTATGACTATCATCCTATGACTATCCTCCTAAACAATCTTCTTTGGAAGAAACGCTTAAGGAATTCATGGAACTAGTCGACCAACCCACCATTCCTGCTTTCCATGAACTATCTTTGGAAGAAACACTCGAGGAGTTTAGGAAAATAGTCAACCAACCTTGTCAAGAAATCATAGATGCCACTGTGGCAAACACTGAAGTAGTTGCAAGGTTGAAAGAACAGTTTGGTCATCTAGTTGCTGAATTCAATAGAATTGAGGAAGAAGAACTTCAAAGTCAAGAGATGGCGATAGGGCAGTACATGATTGATGAGGATTGCCCCAACGATCCTTATCATGAGCATGTCCAAGCCACCACCACACTTGTTAGTGAGGAAAGAGCTGATAATCATAAGAAGGAAGAGAAAGAGGAGCAAGTTGAGCAATTTGAGCCCCCAGAAAATTCAAACCCGTCCAATGACAAGAAAATGAGTATTGAAGCTCACTCCTTTGTCACAATCCCTCTTGAGACATATCATTCACCACAAGTTTTATCTTTTCAATATCTCAAAGAACCGTCTTATGTAGCAATCTTTGAGGATTCACACACACACGATCACACATCTAGATATCGTGGTCCTAAGAGAAATTTTAGAAGCAAGTTTTTAGGCTACATAAGTTGGCGGAACATCCTTCAAAAGGGGTATCTAATTTTAAAGAAAAAATAATGGAAGGGATTGGTTGGACACCCATATGAACGGGGAAGGTGCGGTATTTTTTCTTTTTTATTTTTCACACTGCATTTTATTTATTTATTTTCTTTTTGTTATTTTATTTCCTGTCATTTTGTTTTTATTTGTTTTAGGTTCTAACAGCAATTAACCGCTTGATATTTGTGCTTGAGAAAAGATTTGTTGTTAGTCTTTGAGGTGTTTGATGTTCAAGTTGGGGACTCTTGGCCTTGCTTGCGTTTGGTTCCTCATCCTTGTAATGTATTTCTTGCCACATTGGGGACAATGTGTCATTTAAGTTTGGGGTGTGGACAAATTTTTTGTTGTTTTGTCTGTATATACTTGTTTTTTGTGTATATAAAATTTTTTTCTTTTTGTTTGTTGCTATGTTTTGTTGATTGGACATAAATTACATCATAATGGATTGTTTGTCATTGGTGTGTTTAACTTGTTTGAACATTGCCTATCATTAGAAATCCTAGTTTTTGATTCATGTGTTGGATTAGAGAGACCCACTTGTTTGATTAATATTTCACATGCACACTAGCATAGGGTGTGGGGTATGAAATTAGATTTGAGGAGTGTTTTTCTTGAGATTTGTGGTTGATGTGATGTGTGATGATAAACCTTGGCTGTAAAAAAATAAAAAAATCAAAAAATCATAAGTTGAGTTTCTCTTTGAGTAAGGACCTCTTGCCTGCCAAGCAATGAGTGTTCACGTCAAAAGATGAAGTTCCAACTAAAATATTGTATGGCTAGTTAGGCGTAACTCTTTTGACTTGAGTAATTAAGCCCCTAGGGATGTCTCTACATCTAGTGCCCTAAACCGCTGGTTTGAGTCCGCCCAACGCGTTATATAGGTCATTTAGAAGCTTAAGGAGTCAACATTGCATATAGCCTACACAAAAATTGCATTTTTCAATTCAAGCCTCGGTTATTTGTTTTAATCACATTGCATTTCCTATGATTTTGGGGATACACGCCTTGAGAATAATTGAAACCCCATGATCTTGTTGTTAGTTCACTTTGCACTTTATGGAGCATGTGTTGTCTCAATTTTCCAACCTTGAGTGAAATGATGTTTGGATGCCTGGATGATGTGGTTTGTATGTTCAACATGTTAAATTTGCTAATGATGTGAACCATGTGTTTGTGTGAAGGGCTTTGTCCATTAATAACATAGTACCAAATAATTGTTTGTGGGTGTCATTCTCGAAAACCCTCACGAGACTTCACTCATTCACTAGGAAATTCCTAGGGTTTAAAAGGCTTGTTGCATACGCTAAATGCAATCGTTTCTCCAAAAGTAGATTTATGTTTCTTGTTTTCTTTGTGTTTTCATTTTTGTTTTGCTAAGGACTAGCAAAATGTAAGTTTGAGAGTATTTGATCGGTGTCAAATATTGTATATTTAACCCCTTTAACTTATGTTTGTTAAGCTCGCTTTGTTAATTTCTAATGTTTTGGTTAGTTTTGGTGTTTTAGTGTTTTGCAGGTTGTTAAGTTGCATTTGGGGCTAATGCCATCAACTCTAGGGCTTAAAACAGTTCGGGGAGCTTTGGCGGCAAAATTGAGTTGAGCGATGATTCGGATGACTTCCACCAAAACGGCCATATCTTGAGTTGTAGAACTCCGATTGGGGTGATCTTGGTGTCTTTGGAAAGCTATCTAAGATCTACAAAATGCAAAAATTCTTGCATGAGTCGTCAACGCACCTAGTGTGATCAAACGCACTTAAGCTAACCTGGCAGCACTGAAACCCTAAATTTAGCCTATAAATACCCCCCATTTCTTTTGTAAACGTTTAGGGACGCTTGAAGGACGCTTGGAGGTGCCTTTGGGAGCTAGGACTCCCCTGTTTGGGCATTTTGAGCTATTCTAAATGTCACTCTTTGTATAGTTTAATTAATATTTAATGCTTTTAGTTGTTTTAATTTAGTCTCTTATTTTCCCTCACTATGGATTTGTTTATATATATTCATGTTTAGTTTACATTTTCTATCATTTAATTTAACGTTTGTTCGATTCAATCACAATCTCGTGACAAGATTGTGATTGATTGTTGTTTATGGATAGTTTATCGTCCAATATGCGTTGTGATTTATCCAGGCCACATCGGATAGTTTAAGCAAGTCCAATATCCGTTGTCGTCAATGACACATCAGATGATTCGGTCTCGGCTCAACATCCGTTATGACCGTTTATGGGTTAATACATCGCATGATTCGACTAGATTTTGTAAAGGCAAAAGAACATGGGTCGAGCTAGTCCATACGACGGGTGTGTAGACTATCATGAGAATGGGACATACATTTTAGCCTAATTGTTTGATGGATGTGTGGATTAGCATGCTTATATGTTGATTAAATCGTAGTGAGGTAGATTAGGGACCTTAGCGTTTTTATTTATTTATTTTATTGCATTTTAATCTAGTTTATTTTTATGCATACCAACTATTTGATTTTGGGACTAGGTTAGGATAGGATTAGTTTAGGCACGTTAAAATTAGTTTTTAACAAAACACGATTCTCTGTGGGTTCGACCTCGCACTTGTACAACCGCTCTATTACAAACGACTTGCGCAATTGGCGAGTACAATTAAATTTGTGCAACACTTGTTGTATTGGTTTGACTCCATATGTTCTTCAGATTAGCATTAGGTTTGAGTCAAAGATCACTGAAATTACTGATCGATTCAACGATCTAGTGAAGCAAGAAGTTGATTTGAGTTTGAAAGAAACTGTTGCTGGGAGGTCATATAGGAAAACTGGGACACTGGCGCCAACATCTGTCATGAATGAACCTCGTGTTTATGGCAAGGACAAAGATAAAGATGCTTTACTTGAACTATTGCGGAGTGAAAAATGTAGGGATGCTCAACTCTCTGTGATTCCTATACTTGGTATGGGGGGTTTAGGAAAGATGACTCTTACCCAGTTTTTATTCAATGATGAAGAAGTGCAAAGAATTTTTTATCCAAAAGTATGGGCTTGTGTTTCTGAAGATTTCGATGTTGACAAATAACAAAAACAATTTTACAATCTCTAACCTCTGAGCACTGTGTCAGCAAAGATCGAAATTGGTTGCAAGTCAAACTCCAAGATAAACTAAAAGGTAAGAAGTTTCTAGTCGTTCTAGATAATCTTTGGAATGAGAAATACCATGACTGGACTATCTTATGTGCTCCTTTCCAAGTAGGGGCTCTAGGAAGTACGATTGTCATCACAACTCATAATCGAGGAGTTTCGTTAACAGCGGGTACCATTCCAGCTTACAATTTGCAGCTGTTACCAAAGGAGGCTTGCTTGCATTTATTTACCCAACATGCATTAGGAGCAAGCGATTTTAGTGCACATCCAAACCTTCAAGATATTGGTAAGGAAATTATTAAAAGGTGTAATGGGTTGCCTTTGGCAACAAAATCCCTCAGAGACCTTCTACGCACTAAACATGATCCTGATGAGTGGAAGGATGTGTTGGAGAGCAAGATATGGAATATACCCGAAGAAAAAAGTGAAATTATTCTAGCTCTTATGTTGAGCTACCACCATCTACCTTCACATTTAAAGAGATGCTTTGGGTATTGTTCAATACTTCCAAAGGACTATGAATTTGAAGAGCAACAATTGGTTCTATTATGGATGGCAGAAGGTCTAATTCAGCCACGAAAGTGGGAGAAGCAACTAGAAGATTTGGGAAGCCAGTATTTTCGCAATCTATTATCACGATTTGTAATGCATGACCTCATCAACGATTTGGTTCAATGCGTTGCAGGAGACATATGCTTTAGAAAGGAAGATAGAATTGAAAGCATCAACAATGGAACAATTTCTAAAAAAGTTCGGCATTTGTCTTACCTTGGTGACTATTTTGATGGCCCTAAAAAGTTTGAGGTTTTTTCTGAACTTATGTGTCTACGTACCTTCATGCCTCTTATGCTACCTAAGAAGGGGCATTGTTATTTGACTCATAATGTTCCACTTAAATTGTTGCCCAAATTACTATGTTTAAGAGTGCTCTCTTTGAGTGGGTATTGCATAGTTGAGCTACCAAATTCAATTGGTGATTTGAAGCATCTATGGTACCTTAAATGAGCTAGGTTCTTTGTTGCATCTTCGTGTGACACTTATCATCTCATGATTGGAGAATGTCATTGAATCCAAGGATGTAAGGGATGCTATGTTAATTAAAAAGCTTGACCTTTCTGCTTTGTGTTTGGAATGGAGCATCAATGTGGATGAGTCAAAAGACAGAACAAGTGAATTAGATGTACTTAACATGTTATTGCCTTACAAGACTTTGAAAGAGCTCATTATTAGGCACTATGGAGGTATAGAATTTTCGACTTGGTTAAAAGTTCCTTCATTTCCTAATATGGTGCTCCTAAGAATTGAAAATTGTAGAGAGTGCACATCATTGCCGGCAGTTGGCCAACTATCATTACTTAAAGATCTTTTCATCAAAGGCATGGCTACTGTGAAAAATGTTGGTCATGAGTTTTATGGGGTTAGTTGCTCACAAACCTTTAGATCTTTGGAGACTTTGTGTTTCCAGGATATGGAAGAATGGGAGAATTGGAGCCCTAATGGAGAGTTCCAGCACCTGCATGAGCTTTCTATTATAAATTGTCCAAAGCTGTTGGGGACATTACCAAACCACCTTCCTTCACTTCAAAATGTTATTGTAGAAAAATGTGAGCAATTGATAGTTTCAATTTCAAGCTTTCCGGAGCTCTACAAACTAAAAATTGATGAATCAAAAGGGGTGGTGCGCAAAAGTAAGGTGGACTTCACATAACTAAACTTTAAGTCTCTTTCAACAATTTCAAAATTCAGATGTCCAGTAGAAGAATTTATAAATGTAGAAGTTCTAACTATTGAAAATTGTGAGGAGCTAAAGCCTTTGTGGTCAAATGATGTGGGATTTCTACAACCCTTCCCCCGTCTTCGTTATATAAATGTTAGCAATTGTCAAAAACTAATATCTTTGGTGGTTGAAGAAGTGAAAGAGCAGTCAAAACAGGGTATGTCATCCACACGCAATGGCATGGAATCTTTACCAAAGGCAGTGGTGTACAACAGCACATGTCTTGAGCGTATTTGTATTATTGAATGTGATTTGCTGACGCGTATAGCAATAGGACAGCTACCTCCAATTCTAAAGCAGCTAGAGATATGGAATTGCAAGAATATGCAGATTTTGCTGGACGGGGATGATACCATCACTTGTAGTAGCAGCAATTCTCTTCTTAAGAACTTGTGGATTGACAGCTGTCCATCCCTCAAATCTTTAATATCCAGCAGAGAATTACCGGAAACACTTCAAAGCCTTTATGTGTTTGTGTGTGATATGTTAAGAGTCAGTGGCGAAAAGCTTCCCTCACAACTCCTCTTTAGAAAAAATTATTATTCGGTGGTGTAAAAACCTTAAATCCTTACCCATGGGCATGCACAACCTTACCCATCTACATCTTATTTCTATTGTCGGTTGCTCAAATTTTGTTCCCTTCCCGGACGGTGGGTTGCTCCCTCGCAACCTTAAAGAGCTGGAGATTATCAATTTTGAGAGAATGCAGGCCCTACCCAACTGCATACACAACATCACATCTCTTCAAGAATTGAGTATATACAAATGTCCAGGCATTGTATCCTTTCCGAAAGAAGGTATTCCCACCAACCTAACATCACTTGGAATCACAGATTGCAACATCAATGAGTCCTTGCTTGAGTGGTGATCGTACAAATTTAATTGTACTCGCCAATTGCACGAGTCGATTGTAGTAATGTGGCTGTGCAAGTGCGAGGTCGAACCCACAGAGAATCATGTTTGTCAAAAACTAACTTTTAAACGCTTAAACTAATAAAATCTTAACCTAGTTCCGATTTCAAACACGTGGCGTGCATTAAAATAAACTAAATTAAAATGCATTAAAATAAAGAAATAAAATAACTAAAGTCCCTAATCCACCTCACAATTAATTAATTCACATATAAACATGTTTAGCTCATATTTATTAAACATTTATGCTACAAGGCATATTCTGAGCGTTAACACATTGTTCATATTTCTATCGATAAAGTTCATATGTATATCCTATTGTTGCTACACAATCTTGTCAAACTAGAGGCAAACATCGTTACAAGAGGTCACAACGGATAATGGTCCACAGACGAATATCCGATGTATCTCCTGTTGCAAAGAGTGTTGACGTTACGCGATTTGTAAACAACAATCAATACACTTTTGTCACTAAAATGCATTGAAACGAATAAACATAAATCTTAAAAGACAGAATAATACTGAACTAAACATAAATATATATATAAACAAATTAAAGTGAAGGGAATAAGAGACTAAATAAAAGTAAAATAAAACATTAATTAAATAAATGACAATTTAGGAGGAATTTAAAAATGAGGGCTTTGGGCCCTAGAGGCACCTCCCAAACGTGTTTCAACAAATGAATGCACGGGTCTATTTATAGGCTAGCAGACATCGAGGCGCTCAACGCATTTGTGGTCAACGCAGATGCAAGTTCGACCGCAAATAATCGCCGCGCGGCGTTAATATGGAGCGCTCGACCGGAGCACCTGTTTCAACGCATATAATCATAGGACCGCTGCCGCTGCATCAGGCGCAAAGCGTGCGGCATGAGTGCAGCCGCGCGGCGACTGGCAGGTGCGCAAGGTCTGCAGGTGTTGCGTGGCGACTGCAGGTGTGCAAGGTCCCATAAGTATGGGTCGAACGCATCAAGTGCGCGTCGAACGACTTTGGCAGCTTCTTCTCTTTAAGTCTTTTCTTGCCCTTGCTAGCCATGATTTAATGTAATGTCCTGCACAACACAAAATACTAAAAACACTAAAAAAAGATTAAATCTTAACAATGCTAAAGGCTTAACGAATATAAATTAAGGGGTCCAAACAAGCACTTTTAGGCACCGATCAAATACCCCCAAACTTACATTTTGCTAGTCCCTTAGCAAAACAAAATGAAAAACAAAATAAAAACATAAGTCCGCTTTCGTGGGAGAAACGATTGCATTGAGCGTATGCAACAAGCCTTTTAAACCTCTAGGAGTTCCCTAGAGGACGAGTGAAGTCTCATGAGGCTTTTTCAGGAATGATACCCACGAACATCTGTGCACACATTTTATTTTCAATCATGCAAAAATATATCGATCATGGTTTAAATTCAAAAGCAAGTTTAATCACACAAACACTATCTTCACAAATTTCAGGGAATTAACAATCAAGATACAAACATGGCATTATGAGATACAAAAATCAATTCTAGTGAAAGTGAGATTAGCACAAAAATATGGGATTTCAAAACCAATCATTAGTCATGTATGCTTCGACACTCAAAGTTCATTGGTCAACACATCAAAAATAACAACCAAGGTTCATCAAAAACTTTTTTTTTTTATTGCATAACTTCACTAAGCTTTCTAATTGACCCATGTATCAAGCGTTAAGTCAATGGCTCCCAAACCAAATGGTTTTAGGGCATTAGGCGTAAAAACACCCCTAAGGACCTACTAACTCGAGTCAAAAAGGCTATGAAGCTTTGCTAACCATATCTAACTTCACACTTTTTTACGCGAATACTCATTGCTTAAGGAGGCAAGAGATCCGGTTACTCGGTGGAAAGCTCAAAATGATCATCATTTTTTTTTTTTTTTAAAAAGAACCATGGTTATCTTTCCAAACGGTTTTCCAACTGCATTCAAGCTTACAAACTAACAAGACCAAAATCAAATTTTATCCCACAAATTGTGCCAATTGTGCTCGTGAAACTCAAATTGAACTACAATATCTCATTATGCCAAGAAAGTAACATAACTGAAAATCCCTTAATCAATGTGATCATATGTTCAAATTAAACACACCAATGAAAATAAACCATAACTATAAAATGCATAATTTAAAAACAAAATGTGCACACCATGATAAAAATACCCCCAAACTCAAAATTTCAGTGTCTGATATAGAAAATAAAAACAAAGTGCAAGGGGTGTAAAAATAAACCAAGACGTCACAAAGACGCCACGGTGTGGTGGTGCATGAGGTCCTGCTGCTGGAGGCAGTCTATCCATGATGGCTCGGAACATCTCCTGGACCTCGAGTCTGTCCTGACGAACATCCCTCTACAAATCTACAAAATGAAATCGTACGTCCCTGATCTGGGATTGTATGTCCACGAGGGTGTCCTGGAAGTGCAACAAGTCTGAGCGTCTGAGCGTGATACACTCCTCATCCTTCTCAAGCTGCTCCTCCTCGTACTCCTCAGGCTGGTCCTCCTCATTCTCATCAGGCTGCTCCTGTGGCTCAAAGCCATCTCATGCTCACTACCAACTCGAATGTCCGGGCTCTGCCCGGCGCGTGGCCTGGGTTGTAGCTGTCAAGCAGGTGCGGCTCGCATGTGGGATAGACTGATGCCACCGAATGGAGCCAAAGTGTGGGCTCAAGAATCGCCCGTCTGGCTGATGTGCCTTTGATCCCCATCTTTCTCGTAATATGTGTGATGAGAAAGGGAAAGGCAATCCCCATCGCCTTCATGTGCTCCGCCCGATGGTGCACTCCCTCACTTCGGATGGATCGACGCCAGATAATCTGTGAATAGAACACCGTAATCCTCTCGTGAAATGAGTAGAGGCACGAGGAATAGGGCCCTCAGGTGTCTTGTGTCCCAAAGTGGACACACATTGCGGTACAAAGACCATATCAATGAAAAGAAGATTCGAGGAATCTTCGCTCTTGCCTGCATTCCGTGGTCATTCGTGATAACGCCTCACATATATCGAAAACAATGTCCTCGAGTGTGAGCATGGAGGGGCACTCAATCCATGGGGTGTCTGACTCAGGCGGCTCATGGCTGCACTTCAACATACCTATATCTCCAATGGTCACCTCCACTTCTCTCCGCCAATGGAGGAGAAAAGAGTCCGGCTGGTCACCGTCAATCCTCAGATGAGTGTAAAACTCTCTGACCAGCCGCTCATATGCAGTGGAGGTGACGGGTTTGAAAAGCCTTTTCAAACCCCGGCGCTTCAAATCCGCGACGGCCCAACTTGTGGCTTCATTGTTGGAGAACACCTCTTTGATAGCAAAAGTGTTCTCCAACAAGAGCTTTTGGCTCTCCATAGACGGCCTAGGAACAGTAGCATGGGATCCTGATGACAGGACGAACCTCGCCCTCTAGGCATGATGGAGGTTCGTTGGGGACTTTTGTCGAACACTTGGTGTGCGCCCCAAAAATAAAGGGTTTAAGAACCCTTTTGAATTAATCTCAACCCCCTGCAAATTTGAAGAAAAATAACACAGAATCAAGGGGCACAATCCAAGAGAGGATTTGTCCCTTTGAATGAACAAAAAAATCAAAGAATTTGGGGGTTTTTTTGGAGAAATTGGGGTTTGGGTGGGTTGGGGACAAAATGGGAAATTTGGGGATTTGGGTGGTCGGCAGTGAGTGATAATGGCGAGAGAGGCCAAGGTGGGACAGGGTGGTGGGTTTGTAATGGGTATGTGGTTGGTGTGGGAGAGTGGTTTTGGAGGATGAGGAACGAGGGGGGGGTTTCGGAAAAAGGGAAAATGGGGTGTTAGGGTGGCGGTGGTGGGTATGGTGGGGAATGGCGGAGAAGGTGGTGGTGGGAGAGGTGGATGGGTGGCGGTTGGGTTTATTTTGGATTTAGGAGGAGAGGATGGAGGTGGGTTTTAGGAGGTGTACGGTGAAGGGGAAAATGGGGAAAATGGGAAGAAGCGTGACCTAAAAAGCGGTCACAAAGACCAAATCGAGTACGCTCGAACGAGCAGGAGCACGCTCGACCGCATGCAAAAAGTGCAGTGTGTGTGATACGCTCAACTTACATAAGCAAGTTCAACGCACGCGTAGCGGCAGTGCAGGTGTGAGTGCATGCTGCGTTGAACTTCACCAAGGCAAAGTCAACGCAGCGCTTAGTGGACGTCGAACTTACAGAGTACGCTCGAACGCAGCAAGGCAATTTTTTTTTTTTTAACTATATACAAAATAAAAATAAAAATAAAATTATCAAACACAAAACACAAAATGCACCTAAAAATAAAATAATAAAAATAAATAAAAAATGCGGTGCAGAAAATAAAAATACCGCACCTTCCCCACTCATAAGGGTGTCCAACCAATCCCTTCCATCCTTTCTTCCTTAAAATTTGATACCCCTCTGGAAAGATGTTAAGCCATCTTATGTAGTTGTCTTTGTTTCGAGGGATCCACTTAGGAACATGGTTCCTAGATTTGTGATCTTGTGTGTGTGATTCCTCAAAGATTTCTACGTAAGATGGCTCTTTGAGACATTGAAAAGATGGGACTTGATATGTCTCGAGAGGGATTGTGACGAAGGAGTGATCTTCAGTACTCACTTCCTTGTCATTGGGCCAATTTGAAGTTGGCGGGGGTTCAATCTGCTCCTTCATTTCTTCTTCTCCATTCTCAATTCGTATCTCAGGAGCGGGATTCAATAAAGCCTTAGCTTGCTCATGTACCATGTCAAGGTTCAAATCAAACTCAAATTGAGCAAAGCTCTCTTCCAAAGGATCCTCCAGACTCGGCTCTCTAAACCTAACAGCTTGCTCGAGGAACTCGTCAGATCCAAATCATTTTCAATTTCATCAAAACACTCTCCATGGATTCTCAAGACTAGGCTCACTAAAAGTATCAACATGATCAAGTAGCCTATCCAAGTCTAGGTCATCACTATCCGGAGCAAGGTGTTCCATCTCAGATCCTCTAAACTCAAATCATGCAACACACCATCTTGCATCACTAACCTATCAAGGTCTAGGTTCTGATCATTTGGGGTGAAGCATTCTATCTTAAGGTCCTCTAAGCTACACTCACTTGCAATTTCATCTTCAATTTCCTCATTAACAAGTATAGTGGTGGTTTGGGCATTGTCAAGTGTAGACTTGTTAACTTCACCATGTAATAATTAATGAAAGGACAATCATCAAACCGGTGAGAATGATGATAACAATATTCACATGACTGATGAGGTGTGAGTGTGAGAAAGTGGGTATGGGCATGTTTGGCTGCCATGAGTTGGTTCGCCTTCCCTCAAATCATTGACATGAAGAGGGAAAATGTTGCTCAAATGACTCTTGGGGAGGATGAGCCATCTCATGAATGAAACTCCTCCTAGTCAACTAGGTTGAATTTAGAAACTAATTGACCAACTGTTTCTTCCAACCTTGTAATTTCTTGTGTTTGCCATATGGGCATCTATGATTTCTTGACAAGTTTGGTTGTTGTTTTCCTAAACGTCTCGAGTGTTTCTTCTAATAATGGTTCATGAGACGCAGAATGGTGGGTTGGCCAACTAGGTCCATAAATTCTTAAGAGTGTCTTCCAAGGAAGATTTCTCGGGAGGATAGTCATATGATGAATGTGAAGAAAATGGTTGTCAAGCTGTATATTCAGGAAGTGCAGTTGTCAACCTAGGAGAAAAATTTTCCGTAGCATGATCATGCCACGAAAAATCAGAATAGTTATTCCATGCAGTTATAAAAATTTGAATTAGATTCAAAACCAAGATCGAGAAACCGGTGTTCAACCGCTCATTTGAAAAGTCGAAAAAATTGTCCCCAATGTGGACAATCACCTAAACTATGGTAAGGATCGAGCGGTGTGAACACGGTTCATGTGGGTGCAAAGTGGTAGGGAAACATTAAAATAATCGAACGGAAGACTCATGCTTCACCCAAACAGTTCAAAATATTCCACATGAAACAATTAACAAAATACAAAAATAAAATGAACAAAAACTAATAAAGACAAACTAATTAAACAATTTAAAAATAAACTAACCAACAAAAACTAAAACAACAAGTAAATAAATAAACAGGCAAAATAAATAAATAAACAAATAAATAATTAAATAAAATAAGAAAAGCAAAACAGTAACACATACCGCTCTTCTATCGGCAGAAGAATGAGTGCGCCGAGCGCAGAACGACGATCAATCGCAGCCACTCAAATATGTAGCAATGGTTGCGGTGCGTCAACGCAAGGATGTGCTCGAACGCATAATCGCATCGCTTGTTTGAAACAGGCGCCGCGCAGAGGCGCAAAGTAGCGCAGTACGAGGCTATGCTGGAAAATGCCCAAGTACGTCAATCGACCATGCGCGAGAGATTCCAAGGACTCAAAAAATAAAACAAAACAAAAACAAATAAAAAACGCTAATCTAATTTTTGGATTTTATCTATACAAAAGCACGAAATAAAATAAAATAATTGCACAATTAAAATAACTAGTAGAAAGATAAAATTAATCTAAGCAAGAAAAATTAATTTCAACAAAACACCGATTCCCCGGCAACGGCGCCAAAATTTGATCGTACAAATTTAATTGTACTCGCCAATTGCACGAGTCGATTGTAGTAATGTGGCTGTGCAAGTGCGAGGTCGAATCCACAGAGAATCATGTTTGTTTAAAATCAACTTTTAAAGTGCTTAAACTAATAAAATCTTAACCTAGTTCCGATTTCAAACACGTGCGTCATTAAAATAAACTAAATTAAAATGCATTAAAATAAAGAAATAAAATAACTAAAGTCCCTAATCCACTTCACAATTAATTAATTCATATATAAACATGCTTAGCTCATATTTATTAAACATTTATGCTACAAGGCATACTTTGAGCGTTAACGCATTGTTCATATTTTCGCCTATCGATAAGCGATATGTATATCCTATTGTTGCTACACAATCTTGTCACTAACCGAGGCAAACATCATATAAGAGGTCACAACGGATAATGGTCCAAGACTAATATCCGATGTATCTCCGGTTGCAACGTGTTGAATGACGATTTGTAAACAACAATCAATACACTTTTGTCACTAAAATGCATTGAAACGAATAGACATAAATTAAATGATGTAATAATACTAACTAAACACAAATATATATAAACAAATTAAAGTGAAGGGAATAAGAGATCAAATTAAAAGTAAAATAAAAACATTAAATAAATGACAATTTAGGAGGGATTTACAAAGAAAACAGAGGTTTAAATTGGGCAGAGGCACTTCCCAAAACGTGTCACAATGAATGCACGAGGTCCTATTTATAGGTCGGCAGATACATCGAGTGCGTTTCAACGCACTACCGCTTGAACGCACTGAAGAGTTTGTGGTCAACGCAGGGATGCAAGTTCGACTCAAACTGGCGTTATGGGTCGATATGGAGGTGCTCGATCAGAGCACCCGCGTCGAAGCGTTGACGCATATAACTTACTGGTACGGCTGCTGCTGGCGCATGCTGCGTCTGCACAGCGTCGTGCGTGCGCGTGCGTGCGTGCTGCCGTGGTGTCTTGTGCGTCCGTTTAAGTCCTTTCTTGCCCTTGCTAGCCATGATTTAATGTAATGTCCTGCACAACACAAAATACTAAAAACACTAAAAAGATTAAATATTAACAATGCTAAAGGCCTACGAATATAAATTAAGGGGTCCAAACAAGCACTTTTAGGCTCCAATCAAGTGGGATTGCACAAGTTTACTCTCTTCAACATCTTGATATTCAAGTGGATGTCCGCATCTAGTATCCTTTCTAGATGATCTTGCCTCCCTCTCTCAGCCTCAACATCGTAAACTTCTAGAATTTGAAATACTTATCTTCCAAAGGCTTCTAAAACCTCTCCTCTCTTCAAACTTTGAGAATTGGTTGGTGAAAGTCGATGTCCTTTCCGTGATGATGGTCCGCCTCCCTTACTCTTGGATCTCCGCGATCGGGTTGTCAGAAAAGTTCACATCCTTTTCAGGGACGGTGCCTCCCTCACTCCAGCAACTTCATATTGCAAATTGTTCTCTGCTGAAAGAATGTTGCAAGAAAGATCAAGGACAAGAATGGATCAAGATTGCCCATATCCCTTGCGTTAAAATTGATGATAGGTTCATTTATAACCTAGAAGAGGAGAATCAGCCCATGAATGAAGTCATCCTAAATTCTCTGTTTTATTAGCCATAAGACAACTCTTTGATTTCCAATGCATTCTAGCACTCCATCCCAGACTGGGAGGCTCCTTTGACTATCTTTTGAATGTTGTGGTCGGAAAGACACTCTTACTGCTCTTCTTATTGGTTTGGTGAACGTGCGACTATCCTTGTCAGAGTTAACTGCATCAAAAGTGTTTGTTAAAATGCCCAAGTGACCAAGCAGAGAGAGAAGGCTTTCGACCATCGAGTTTTGCGTCACTAATTGCAATGTTGCTGATCATTTAAGATTTGTGAATCTTTACTAAACGGTATGTAACTGGATTTTTTCTTCTTTGTATTGTTTCCTCCTCAATAAAAAAATACATTAATGGACACAAGAATAGTGAACATTTTTCCGGTGAACTGAGATTGGTGAATTGCTTTTTTATGAGTAGTTTGCGCCAATATAAAAAAAAAATCATATTATCAAGCTTTTTTTTCCAATAGGTTTTGAGCTTTGGACCAGAAAATGGAAAAATATCTCATTCTGACCTTTCATGTGTTTGCAAAGAAATCAAATGCATTCCATCGCATTGGTGTTATCAATCAAAATTTGAATAAATAACATCTTAGTTACATGGCTCACTCTCTCTGTATTCTTATTGAAGGGAAAATAATATTTATTAACTAGCTTGTAGTGTATATGACATACTCTAATATGCATTTGATTTTTCATTATATCATACTTCAAAAAGTTAATATACAAACAAGCCTTTGTGTGTGTGAGAGAGAGAGAGATTGAACATAAAATCAGTTCTATTTGAGAGACTCTATGTTCTGTTTGTATGAAAAGTTGTGATCATCATTGATATTTTAGATCATCTTGACATTTTTAAGTGTTAAATTGCAGATTGCAAGAGGTGTGGACTTGAAGCTAATATATCTCATCGAGGGTGGCCGGAAGTTCTTCTGAAGCTGCTGAGAGAATCAAAACAGCTTAAGCATTTTTATGAGAAGTATGTCAAAGAGATAGGTTTCTTTTTACCATATATATAAAATCTTACTACATATCGATAATACGCGAATTCTAATTTCCATGGTTTTTGAAGAAGTTGTCCAACCAAAACTTTCTAAGCTTAGCATTCTTCACTGGAAATCCTCTTGCAACCTTCACATCTCCATTCAAATGGTCGAATGCAAATGCAAGCATAAACTTATCATATCCTTCCACTTTCATCACTTCTTGATAAAGCATAAACTCATCATACTTTCCTAGATCTAATATCATTTAAGATTACAAGCCCAACAGCAAGAACATATACAATTGTGGTCGTAGCTGTCGAAAGAATTGTTTTATCCATCTGCAAACAACATAAAAATGAAACAATAAATTTCAATTCATTTGACAACACAAACAACAAAGATTATGGTATTACAATATTCTCTCATAACATGAAACAGAAGGAGACAAAATATTACAAGCAAAATCAGCATAACAGCTGGACTTAAACACACAGACTACAAACCAATCTCTTTACATCCCCAGACAAAGCCAAATTAGACACAAAAACCACCAAGAAAGCAACTCAACTGTAGGACGTGACAACACATGGGCTAACTAATTCATTTCCAAAATATAAGAAAAAGCTAGCTAGGCATCAAGAGAATTGAACTGTCATGATAAAACAATTGTGATGCACATCTATTCTTCTACAACTTTATTGAAGCAACTTCAATAGGATGCCCATTACTGTGAGCCCATTATAGCAAAAAAAATCTCAACTTTAACATGGAAGTGTCTGTTTCCAATCCTTTTGAGTAGAGACCAACAAACTCCCATGACCATTTTCTTTTATTTTGCAGAAGCCCCCATCACCGGTCCTTCAGTTGAAAAATCAGCTCAAACATGACAGGTTTGTGACATCATCTACTAAAAAGCCCAACAAAGGGACAAATCATCAAGTTGTTGGACTTAACTGGACGCGGGCCTTCAATTCCCAAGTCGGCCATTAATTTCGACATGCATGTCCCTACACACCCACCTAACCAGTAACCCCAATGCACAACTTTTCTCTTTTCCTCTCCATATGTCCTTTTACTTTAATTTCTCCCATTTTCTAACTTTTGTTCGCAAACCCTTTTGGCCTTTTTGTTTCCTCACATAACACACTATGGGATCAGGATGTCATCCTCCAAGCACTCTCCTCAAGTTTTTGATCATTTTCTTTTTGCTGACAATTTGATGATTGTTACCTAAGCAAATACCTTGGAAGCCAACCATTTTTTTTTTTACTGTCTCAACCAATACTCTTGCTGGTCTGGCCAAAGGCCAATTTCAACAAATATTCCATCTTTTTTGTTGGGGATAAAATCTACTATGGGTCCTACGTACTATCTCTTAACCACCTTCCATTATTTGAATGTGGATAGCCCATGATCTATCAATCACCTCCATTATCTCTAAACTGCCTCCCACTATCCATCAACCACCTAAAAATGGAACATGAGGAGAGTAGTTATATAAAACCCAATAAAAGGAATCAACCACCTAAAGGTGGAACATGGAGAGAGTAGTTATATAAAACCCAATAAAAGGGATGCAACAGAAGGGGTAAAGCAATAAAATCATTCTCAATAAACTTGAGCTCATGATATATTTTGACCTCACGTAAGAGTGCTAACTTAAGCATCGGATAGTCTTTGAGCAAGGCTGGTGATTGGTGCCAAATATTGTATGTTTGATTCCCCTTAACTTATGTTTGTTAGGCTCTTAGTTTTGTTAATATCTAATGTTTTTGTATTCTTTTAGTATTTTAGTGTGTTGTAGGTCCTTGGTGTAAAAGGTGGTCTGAAGGGGTGAAATTGAGCAAAGATGGAATCTTGGCCCCTGCTAGTGCAATCGAGCGCACTGGCAGGGGATACGTTTGGAGGTGCCCCTAGTGGCCTAAAACCTCCTTGTTCTTCATTGTAAACACTTCTAAATGTTGTTTATTTATGTTTTGCTTTTTATTTCTTGTTGATTGTGTCTCCCTTTAGCATGGGAGGCTAAATCTTCAACTAAGGTTGAAGATGAAGCCTCACCATGGATTTGTTTATATGCTTTCATAGTTAGTTTGTATGTTAATCCGTCTTTTAATTGTCATGTGTTTCCGTTTTATTTCAATTTTGTGAGAAGATTGTATTGATTGTACCATAGTTGTTTATTCATAGTGTTTGGTCCAATGGATACATTTTATCATTCGATTTACGTTCATTTATCCATTGTAGTTCATGTTAAATCACATTCATATTGGATCCTTTGGACCTAGTCGTTTATGTTCTGTCTTTTGTCAAATGGACGGATACTTTGAGTATTTCAATAGGCATGATAGGACATACATAGGGCGTAAGGATGTATGAACTAGCATGATACTAGGACATGCATTGCTTTTAATCGATAGATGGATGTATAAATTAATTGTGTTATTTAATTGTGGTGAGGTGGATTCTAGACCTTAGGCTTTTTATTTATTTGTTTTTATTGCATTTAATCTAGGTTTCATTTATTGCACGCCACTCATTTGTTATTTCGAACTAGGTTAAGATAGGATTAGTCTATGCATTTTAAATTAGTTTTATACAAACCTAATTCTTTGTGGGTTCGACTTCGGACTTGTACAACCACTTTATTGCAAAACGATCTGTGCTATTGCGAGTATCTATTTTTGGGTATGACCAAATTTTGGCACCGTTGCCAGGGAATCGGTTGTTTTGTTGGAATTGATTTTACGCTTAGATTAATTTTATCTTTTTACTAGTTATTTTAATTTCGGCAATTATTTTATTTATTTCGTGCTTTTGTATAGAAAAAATTTCTTAAAAAAAAAATTAGAATATGTTTGTTTGGCTATTTTGGGTGTTTGTTTAAGTTTCTGGAAAATTGGATTCTATTAGTGCCATCAAGCACAATATGTTGCGCTCAAATGCACTGCCACACCTGCTCTCATCAGTTTTGATAGTGCGCGAGCGCGCTTTGAAAGAAAGTTCTGCAGTGCGCCTGTGCGATCGATCGCACCTCTGTTGCGATCGAATGCATTAGCAAATTGCCTTATATTTCATCAGACCTAGACAGACGCTTGAGTGCATCTTTGGTTGCTCAAGCGCAATGTGCAGTACGATCGATTGCACCCTTGTTGAGATCGATCTCACTTGCAACAGACTGTCACATTTTTACGATTATGCTTGATCGCACGGTACCTGCGCTCGAGCGCATCTCTGCAGTCCGCACCAACAGACTCAAGGCAGCTAAGTTTTAATTTTATATATTTTTTTTGTTTAATTGTTAGTTTGTCTTTAATTATTTATTTATTCTGCCTATTTTTATTTGTTTATTTGCTGCTGTTAGTTTTGGTTAGTTTATTTCTATTTTTAATTGTTTATTTAGTTTATTGTTTTGTTAGTTTATTGATTAGTTATTTGTTTAGTTTGTTTTTGTTAGTTTTTGTTTATTTTATTTTAGTAAATTTGTTATTGTTTCATGTGGGAATTTGCATATTAAACTGTTTGGGTGAAGCATGAATCTTCCGTTCAATACTTTTGATGTTTTCCCTAGTTGTAGAATGCTAAATCCTACCAATTTTCACCCACATGAACCTTGCTCACACTGCTCCAACCCTTACCATAGTTAAGGTGATTGTCCACAATGGGGACAATTTTCTAATTTTTCACATTAGCAGATGAACACTAGTTTCTTTAGCCCTGCGTTTGAATCATATTCAAATTTTTGTAACCCGGACTGGAGCAACCATTCTAATTTTTCGTGGCATGCTCATGCTACGGGAAATTATGCTCCCGAAGTGAAATAACTGTACCATCCTGATTATCCGTAGTTTGAAACCAATTTTCTTCCCATTCATCATATGACTATCCTCCTAAGCAATCTTCTTTGGAAGAAATTCTTAAGGAATTCATGGAACTAGTTGGCCAACCCACCATTCCTACGTCACAAGATCCATCATTGGAAGGACAGCTTGGTCATCTAGTTGCTGAACTCAACATAATTGAGGAAGAGGAGTTTCAAAGTCAGGAGATGGCGAGGAGTGAGGAAGTTTTCAAGGAAACTGTTAATGAGCCAAGTCTAGAGTATCATACTCTTGAGGTGCAAACGGAGAAGGGGAAACCACTGAGATATCATTCCCTAACTCATTTTCATTAGCAACTGAGCCTTTCATTTTAAATAACCACTCTTTATTGCCTTCATCATATAATCATCCTCTCCAAGAGTCATTAGTGCAACATTTTCCAACTGCTAATTTTGATGACTTAGAGGAGAGGGTGAACCAACTCATGGCAGCGAGACATGCCTATACCCAGCTTTCTCACACTCACGCACCTTATCAGTCATGTGAATATTGTTATCATCCTTCTCACCAGTTTGATGATTGCCCTTTCATAAATCATTACATGACTGAAGCTAACAAGTCTGCACATGAGAATGCCCAAACCACCACCAAACTTGTTAATGAGGAAATTGCAGATAAGGTTGTAAGTGAGTTTAGCTTAGAGGATCATAAGATGGAATGCTTCAGCCAAGATGACTGTCACCTAAACCTTGATAGGCTAGTTGTGCAAGATGGTCTGTTGCATGAGTTAAGTTTAGAGGATCTTGAGATGGAACACTTTGCTCAAGATAAAGATGACCTAGACCTGGACAGGCTAATTGATCATGATGACACTTTTAGTGAGCCAAGTCTTGAGGATCCATCGGGAGAGTGTTTTGATCAAATTGAATATAATCTGGATATTGACAAATTCCTCAAGCAAGTTGTGATGTTTAGAGAGCCAAGTCTAGAGGATCTTTTGGAAGAGAGCTTTGCTCAATTTGAGTACGATTTGGATCTTGACATGGTACATGAGTGTTGTGCCAAATACTACCTTAATTAATAGATAATATTTAGTACGTTTTACTCGCAAGTGCACAAGATCAAAACAATAGTATAGTAGGCAAATACAAGATCATTCCCACGAGGATTGTTAACTTTGCTTAGAATTAAAGAACTGAATTAAAAATATCAAGTTGTCACAAAATTGATATTAAGAAAAGAAATAAAGATAAAGATAAATAAAAGTGTAGGGCTTTGATATCCACCACTAATTATGCTTAATTAATAAATCAATATGACAATGATCCAATCATATTATGAATACCTAATGTTTGCCAACCTAAGGGTATGGGTGTCTACTCCTTAAGCTATTGGTTTCCCTAAGCAACGAATTAGGCATGGGTGTCTACTCTAATTCTTTTATTCCTTAAAGGATTTAGCATGGATGTCTACTAAGTTGTTCTTTAAGAAAGCATAAAAACTGTGAAAACCGACAAACACATAAGGCCTAGGGTATGATTGTCTACTCCCGATTCCCCATGTTGATTAACCCAAGAACTCAGTGTGGATTTCTTTTGTTACTCTTATTAAACCCAGGACTCGATCATCTAAATTGATTTAATTAACTAATCCATACCACATGCATATAATGGCCAATCACATACATATGAGGAATTCAATAAAACAGGTATTAATCAAGTTAAGCATCATAACATGATTATCACAAAGGCGCCAATATTGAAATATTAAATAAACATAATTAGGGTTTCAATCCAGCCCTACTAAAATAGTTAGTTACACATGATTAAAATAAAAACTAAAAAGAAAGGAAAAGAAAGAACCGAAAACCGTTCCTAGAAGTAGCCTCCAAATTTTCCTCTCGGAAATTGTATATCTAATTGTGAGGCTTAGAGGTCTATTTATAGGCCTTAGGAAAGTCCTAGAAACACTAGTAAACCTAGGAAATTCAGAATTCCATCTCCTAATCAATTTAGGAGACAATCCTATTACAAATCGGATTAGGATTCGTCCAGAATTGAGCTTTTATCTTGCGGAGTGATTTTAGCATTGCGGCGGTCCAACTTAGGAAAATGCTATTTCATAATGATTTGTATAATTTTGAGTTAGCTTTCCAATGCCATTGGAATCACCTTCATCCGATATTTGAACTGAAAGTTATGGCCAAAATACCGAGATATGTTCAGGATCCAAATTTGAATCAAATCCGATTTTTGGCTCCAATTTGATAAATTCTGATTTAATCCTTTCCACATCTTCTAGATCTTTCCAATTTGCCCTTTAAGTTTGGAACATTTCCAGAAATGCTTCCTTTTCTTCCATTGATCGGTGCCTAAAAGTGCTTATTTGGACCCCTTAATTTATATTCGTTAGGCCTTTAGCATTGTTAATATTTAATTATTTTTAGTGTTTTTAGTATTTTGTGTTGCACAGGACATTGCATTAAAACATGGCTAGCAAAAGGCAAAATGCACCAAGTGAAGAAGAAGTGCTCAACGCACCATGGTCGCATACATGAGCAGGTTGAACGCATGCCCAACTGCCCTAAGCGGTTATTTGCGTTAACGCAAGGACGTGTTCAACGCACGCTGATCAGCCCTAGCCACCACAGCAGTTATTTGCGATCGAACGGTGCCTGCGTTCGACCACAAATAACTGATGCGTTGAACGCAGTAGTGCGTTGAACGCACTCGATGACTGCCACCTATAAATAGATCTCGTGTATTCATTTGTGGAGCACGTTTGGGAGGTGCCTTTAGGGCCCAAAACCCTCTGCTTTTCCTGTAAATCCCTCCTAAATTGTTATTTATTTAATTTATGTTTTATTTTACTTTTATTTAGTCCCTTATTCCCTTCACTTTAATTTGTTTATATATATTTATGTTTAGTTCGTATTATTCTGTCTTTTAAGATTTATGTTTATTCGTTTCAATGCATTTTAGTGACAAAAGTGTGTTGATTGTTGTTTACAAATCGCCAAACGTCAACACTCGTTGCAACCGAAGATAAATCAGATATTCGTCTGCGGACCATTATCCGTTGTGACCTCTTGTAACAGTGTTTGCCTCGAGTAGTTTGACAAGATTGTGTAACAACAATAGGATATACATATGTACTTTATCGATAGACGGAAATATGAACAATGTGTTAGCGCTTAGAATATGCCTTGTAGCATAAATGTTTAACAAATATGAGCTAAGCATGTTTATATGTGAATTAATAGTGAAGTGGATTAGGGACTTTAGTTATTTTATTTCTTTATTTTAATGCATTTTTAGTTTAGTTTATTTTCTGCACGCCACGTGTTCGATATTGGAACTAGGTTAAGATATTATTTAATTTAAGGCATTTAAATTGGTTTTTGACAAACACGATTCTCTGTGGGTTCGATACTCGCACTTGCACATCATCCACCTATTACGATCGATTTGTGCAATTGAGTACAATTAAATTTGTACATCAAATTTTGGCGTTCTGGGGAATCGGTGTTTTGTTGAAATTGATTTTTCTTGCTTAGATTAATTTTATCTTTCTACTAGTTATTTTAATTGTGCAATTATTTTATTTTGTTTTGTGCTTTTGTATAGATAAAATCTAAAATTTTAAAAAAATTAGAGTAGCGTTTTTGTTTTCTTTTTAGTTTTCTAGTCCTTGGAATTTCAAGTGTCGGCGGTCGGTCGAGCTTGATCCTTGCGTTCAAGCGTGCTATGCCTATTCCGATCGCGTACACGCTTGCGACGCGCCTCTGCGTCTGCGCGCCCTGTTCCAAACAAGCGGTGTAGTGCTGCGTTCGAACGCACATCTCTTGCGTTCGAATGCACTTGTAGAGTCTGCTACATATTCGCGTGGCTGCGATCGATAGTCATTCTTGCTCAAGCGCACCTCATTCTTCGCAAGAACTGAGGCGATGTATGTGTTTTGTTTTTGCTTTTTCTTGTCTTTATTTATTTATTTAGTATGCCTATGTTTATTTATTTTCTTTTGTTTTTAGTTTTTGTTAGTTAGTTTATTTTAATTGTTTAATTACTTTAATATTTTGTTAGTTATTTGTTTAGTTTATTTTATTTTTGTTTATTTTATTTTTGTTGTTATTGTTTTATGTGGGATATATTAAACTGTTGGGTGAAGTATGAGTCTTCCGTTCGATTATTTTAAATGTTTCCCTTACCACTTTGCACCACATGAACCATGTTCACACCGCCCAACCCTTACCATTGTTTAGGTGATTGTTCACATTGGGAACAATTTTCTATTTTTCAAATGAGCGGTTGAACACAGTTTCTCCAGTCTAGGTTTGAATCAAATTCAAATTTTTATAACCCGGACTGGAGCAACTATTCTTATTTTTATTTACCGCATTTTATTTTTTTTTTGCTATTTTATTTTCTGTATATATTTTATTTGTTTGATTCCTAACAGCAATTAACCATTGATGTTTGATCTTTGAGAGAAAAGATTGCAGTTAGTTTTTGACAGGTGTTTTGATGTTTAAGTTTGGGGGACGCTTTGGACTTTGCTCATCCTGGTTCCTCATCCCACTGTAATGTATTTCTTGCCACATTGGAGATAGTGTGTCATTTAAGTTTGGGGGTGTGGACAAACACTTTGTCTGTTTTGTTTGTTTATTTACTTGTTTTGTTTTGTTTTTGTCTGTATATATCTGTTTTTGTTACTATGTTATTGATTGGTCATGACTTACATCGATGGATTACATGTCATTGGTTTGTTTAACTTGTTTGAACATTGCCTATCATTAGAAATCCCGTTTTGATTCATGTGTTAGATTAGAGACTCCACTGTTGATTGATATTTCACATGCACACTAGCATGGGGTATGAGATTTGACTTTGAAGTGTGTTTATTGAGTTTTTAGGTTTTTGAGATGTGATGTTGAAAACCTCGGCTTTCATAAAATAAAAAAAATAAAAATAAAAAAAAAAAAAAAAATCATAACAAAGTGAGTTTTCATTGAGTAACGGACCTCTTGCTGGTCAAGCAATGAGTGTTAGCGTCAAAATATGAGAAATTTCTGCTAAAAAATGTATGGCTAGTTAGGCTTCGTAACTCTTTTTGACTTGAGTAATTAAGCCAAATAAAAAAAAAAAAAATCATAACAAAGTGAGTTTTTCATTGAGTAACCGGACCTCTTGCCTGGCCAAGTAATGAGTGTTCGCGTCAAAAGATGAGAAATTTCTGCTAAAAAATGTATGGCTAGTTAGGCTTCGTAACTCTTTTTGACTTGAGTAATTAAGCTTTTAGGGATGTCTCTACATCTAGTGCCCTAAAACCGCTTGGTTTGGGAGCCACTAGCGCAACACTCGTTACATAGGTCACTTAGAAGTTTAAGGAAGTCAACATTGCACAGCTTATACAAAAAAAAATTGCATCTTTCAATTTAAGCCTTGGTTGTATTTATCACATTGTTTTTCCTTTGAATTTTGGGATACACGTCTTTGGAGAGTAATTGAAACCCCATGATCTTATTGTTAGTTTACTTTACACATTATGGAGCACGTGTTGTCTCAATTTTCCAACCTTGAATGAAATGATGTTTGGATGCCTTGATGATGTGGTTCATATGTTTAACATGTTAAATTTGCTAAAGATATGTGAACCATGTGTTTGTGTGAAGGGCTTTGTCTGATTAATAACATAGTGCCAATAATTGTTTGTGGGTGTCATTCCTGAAAAACCCTCACGAGACTTCATTCGTCCTCTAAGGAACTCCTAGAGGTTTAAAAGCTTGTTGCATGCGCTCAATGCAATCGTTCTCCCACGAAAGCGGACTTATGTTTTTATTGTGTTTTCCGTTTTGTTTTGCTAAGGGACTAGCAAAATGTAAGTTTGGGGGTATTTGATCGGTGCCTAAAAGTGCTTATTTGGATCCCTTAATTTATATTCATTAGGCCTTTAGCATTGCTAATATCTAATTATTTTTAGTGTTTTTAGTATTTTGTGTTGCAGGACATTGCATTAAAACATGGCTAGCAAAAGGCAAAATGCATAAGTGTGTTCAACACTTGGGTGCGTTCAAACACACCCACGGTCGCACGCATGAGCGAGGGTCGAACGCATGCCTAGCCAGCCCTAGCGGTTATCTGCGTTGAACGCAAGGGACTGCATTGACGCCGCCCGATCTAGCGCCTAGTTATTTGCGGTCGAACGTGTGCCTTGCGTTCGACCACAAATAACTGGTGCGTTCGAACGCACTCCAGTGACTTGCCAGCCTATAAATAGACCTCGTGTATTCATTTGTTGAGCACGTTTGGGAGGTGCCTCTAGGGCCCAAAACCCTCTGTTTTCCACTGTAAATCCCTCCTAAATTGTCATTTATTTAATTTATGTTTTATTTTACTTTTATTTAGTCTCTTATTCCCTTCACTTTAATTTGTTTATATATATTTATGTTTAGTTCGTATTATTCTGTCTTTTAAGATTTATGTTTATTCGTTTCAATGCATTTTAGTGATAAAAGTGTGTTGATTGTTGTTTACAAATCGCCAAACATCAACACTCGTTGCAACCGGAGATACATCGGATATTCGTCTGTGGACCATTATCCGTTGTGACCTCTTGTAACAGTGTTTGTTTCAAGTAGTTTGACAAGATTGTGTAACAACAATAGGATATACATATGTACTTTATCGATAGACGAAAATATGAACAATGTGTTAGCGCTCAGAATATGCCTTGTAGCATAAATGTTTAACAAATATGTGCTAAGCATGTTTATATGTGAATTAATAGTGAAGTGGATTAGGGACTTTAGTTATTTTATTTCTTTATTTTAATGCATTTTTAGTTTAGTTTATTTTCTACACGCCACGTGTTCGATATTGGAACTAGGTTAAGATATTATTTAATTTAAGGCATTTAAATTCGTTTTTGACAAACACGATTCTCTGTAGGTTCGACACTCGCACTTGCACATCCACTCTATTACGATCGACTCGTGCAATTGGCAAGTACAATTAAATTTGTACATCAAATTTTGGCGCCGTTGCCGGGGAATCGATGTTTTGTTGAAATTGATTTTTCTTGCTTAGATTAATTTTATCTTTCTACTAGTTATTTTAATTGTGCAATTATTTTATTTTGTTTCGTGCTTTTGTATAGATAAAATCTAAAATTTTTTTAAAAAATTAGAGTAGCATTTTTGTTTCCTTTTTTAGTTTCTGTCTAGTCCCTGGAATTTCAGGTGTCGGCAGTGCGGTCGAATGTAGTCCTTGCGTTCGAACGCACTTGTGCCTATTCCAGACAGTCGCGTACCTGTGCTCGACACGCCTCTGTTCCAAACAAGCAGTGCAGTGTTGCGTTCGAACGCACATCTCTTGTGTTCGAACGCACTTGTAGAGTCTGCTACATATTCGCGTGGCTGCGATCAATCGTCATTCCTGCGCTCGAGTGCACCTCAAGCATCTACAAAAACACAAAAAACACAAAAACACAAAAAACACAAAAAAGAAATAAAATGGAACAAAATAACAAAAACTAAGAAATTAACAAATGTAAATTAAGGGCTAAAATACGAATATTTTCGCACTTATCACACCCCCAAACTTACATAATGCTAGTTCTTTAGCAATACTTAAACTAAAAACAAAATGAAAAACAAAGAACAAAAATATAAATCCAACTTTCGTGGGATGTACGATTGCATTTAGCATATGCAACAAGCCTTTTAAACCTCTAGGTATTCCCTAGAGGATGAGTTAAGTCTCGTGAGGGTTTTCCAGAAATGTTACCCACAAACATTATGCACAGTTCATGCTATCCAAAAATTTAAGCATCACTCAAAACCATGATTTTCATTCATTAGCAAGCTTAAAAAGTTAAACTCCATCTTCACAATGAATTAGAATTTAAAGTCTAATCACTTACAACAGGCAAGTTAAGGCATCACAAGTTCGAAACAATGTAAAGTGAACTAACACAAAACTATGAAGCTTCCAAATAATTTCAATGTGCAATGTCTCAACATTTCAAGCTTCACTGAATTTCCCATTAGAATGAACAACATTGGCATACTTTTCTTTTCTTCTTTCTTTTATTTTTGACTCTGCAATGTTTAGTTCCCTTAAGCTTTCTAATTGACCCATATAGCGAGCGTTGAGCCAATGACTCCCAAACCAGATGGTTTTAGGGCATTAGGTGTAAAGACACCCCTATGGACTTACTAACTCAAGTCAAAAAGGGTGTGAAACTAAACTAATTATAATGTTAACCAAGTCAAATCTCTTCACCTTTTGACGTGAACGCTCAATGCTTTGAGGCAAGAGGCCCAGTTACTCAGTGAAAAGTTTATCAATAATCATTTTTTTTTCTTTTTAAAATTTTTTTTTTTATAAATATTCTCATGCCAATGTGTCCGACCAATAAGTCATCCAGTGTCGCCCAAAACATGAAAACATACACATTAAAACCACATGTCATACCCCACTAATCATGTGCCAACGTGCTTGTGCAGAGCAGATCAAACATGTGAATTCTCAATTACCTAAAGTAAGTAACAAACTTAAAAATCCAACATCAGATCATGTGTTCAAAATTTTAAGCTAACTAATGAATATCAAATCACAATTCTTAGATCAACAAAAATTTTAAAACAAACATGAACATGCATTTTTTTTTTTCAAAAACAAAAAGTGGGACCAAGTGTGTGTAAATGTGTCTCTCATACCCCCAAACTTAAATTACACATTGTCCTTGTGTCTAACATGGAAAGATCTTACCATGGAGATGGATGAAACTGGTTGGAACAGGTATGACTCAAAGCATTCCCCCCAAACTTGAACTCAAGCACACTTGTCCCTGAAAAACAAAACACTAAAGTAACAGTGAAAAACAAAAACAAAATAAAAATTAAAACTAAAAAGAAACAAGAAATAAAAAGGATATGCTGTGGGGTGCCTCCCATTAGCGCTAAGTTTAACGTCTTCAGCCAGACTGTGGCACTTTAAACTTGAAGCACCAGTCTTTTCTTCTCTTGCACCAAAGAGAATGATGTCTTCCCATTGCAGGGTGATTCCAATTATCTGTATATAAGGGTGGACCACTCTGAGTCTTCTCAAACAATTTCTCATCATGGACTGGATTAAAATAAGAAGAAGACTCAGGGAGCTTTTCTATCTTGATGTCCACAATTTGCTCATTTGGTAGCTCTAACAGACTTCTCTCTTGGCCTTTTGGTGTTTCAGGAATAAGAGCTAATGTTGAAGAAGTCTTAGTGCTCTCTTCTTTTTCCTGATGTGGCTCCTCTAGATCCTCAGTTTGCTCCTCTCCTTCTTCCACCTTGTTGTTCTTAGGAGTGGAATCCAATATGGCCTCATCTTGCTCACGTATCGTGTCAAGGTCCAGATCAAATTCAATTTGTGCAAAGGGCTCTTCCAATGGGTCCTCCAGACTTGGCTCATTAAACACCTCCCGAACAGTTTCTTCATTTTCAAGTGAGGTGGTTGTTTGCTCATGATAGTAAGTGCACTCTTCCTCCATGTATTGTCCATTATAATTGGTAACAAACTGACTTTGACACTCTTCTTCTTGGTATTGTTGAGGCCAATAGGTGGAAGATGGCTCCTCTTCATGATAATGTTGGGACAAAATTGATGAGAGATGGCTCAGGAGCACTAATATGACTAATCATAGCTTTCATGATCATGTCCAGCTTTTTCTCTATGGCAGCCATTTGAGCTTGAATTCCACCATTAGTGCTCTCTTCATGTATGCCTTTTCCTTTGAGTCCTTGTCTCCCTTTAGATGGGAATTGTTGGGAGTACTCACTTAAGGTCTCAAAGAGTTCTATGGCTTCCTCCCTGCTTTTCTCCATCAACATGTAACCAGAAGCTAAATCTACAAGACTCTTGTTAGGATCATTTAAACCCTCATAAAATGCCAGTACCTGATCTTCTTGAGATAAATTGTGATTAGGGCATTTGAGAAGTAGCTCATTAAAGTGTTCCCATGCTTCAAAGAAAAGGGCTTCGTCTTTTTGTTGGAAAGTCAGAATTTCCCTTCTCAATTGCCTTGTCTTGTGGGCTGGGAAAAACTTCTTTAAGAACTTTGTGGTCATCTCATGCCAAGTATGAATAGAACCTCGCCAAAGAATAGTACCATATCTTAGCATTATCTTTAAAGAAAAGGAAGAGGATTAACTGATTTCATCTTGAGTTAAGAGATCGACAATTTCGCGAATATGCCAATATGGGTTCTCTGTAGGTGTGCCTTTATAGTGTTGACACATATTAAGCAGCGGAGATAAATTGTAACTGGGTGTGTTGTCTCTCAACATGATTGAAACAAAAAGAAAATTAAATAACAAAAGAAAAATAAGAACAAATATAAAAGAAATAAATCAGATCTGTAATTACCATAGTTTCAGTTCTGCTCTCCGGATGTGCGATCAATCGCACCGTGAGGTGTGCTCAATGACACTGGTGCGCTCGATCGCCCTGGAAGGGGCACTCGAGCGCACCTCCGGAGAACAAAACAAAAACTAAAAAAACTAGAGATAAAATAATAATAATAAAATTAAATAAAATTAACTAAGGAAAATAATTCTAAACAAAATTAAACAATCCTCGGCAACGGTGCCAAAAACTTGTTGTGCCAAATACTACCTGAATTAATAGATAATATTTAGTACGTTTTACTTGCAAGTGCACAAGATCAAAACGATAGTATAGTAGGCAAATACGAGATCATTCCCACGAGGATTGTTAACTTTGCTTAGAATTAAAGAACTAAATTAAAAATATCAAGTTGTCATAAAATTGATATTAAGAAAAGAAATGAAGATAAAGATAAATAAAAGTGTAGGGCTTTGATATCCACCACTAATCATATGCTTAAATAATAAATCAATATGCCAATGATCCAATCATATTATGAATACCTAATGTTTGCCAACCTAAGGATATGGGTGTCTACTCCTTAAGCTATTGGTTTCCCTAAGCAACGAATTAGGCATGGGTGTCTACTCTAATTCTTTTCTTCCTTAAAGGATTTAGCATGGATGTCTACTTAGTTGTTCTTTAAGAAAGCATAAAAACTGTGAAAACCGACAAACACATGAGGCCTAGGGTATGGGTGTCTACTCTGGTTCCCATGTTGATTAACCCAAGAACCCGTGTGGATTTCTTTGTTACTCTTATTAAACCCAGGACTCGATCATCCAAATTGATTTAATTAACTAATCCATACCACATGCATATAATGGCCAATCACATACATATGAGGAATTCAATAGAACTGGTATTAATCAAGTTAAGCATCACAACATGATTATCACAAATGCGCCAATATTGAAATATTAGATAAACATAATTAGGGTTTCAATCCAGCCCTACTAAAATAATTAGTTACACATAATTAAATAAAACTAAAAGAAAAGGAAAAGAAAGAACTGAAAACCGTTCCTAGAAGTAGCCTCCAAATTCTCCTCTCGGAAATTGTATATCTAATTGTGAGGCTTAGAGGTCTATTTATAGGCCTTAGGAAAGTCCTAGAAACACTAGTAAACCTAGGAAATTCAGAATTCCATCTCCTAATCAATTTAGGAGACAATCCTATTACAAATCGGATTAGGATTCGTCCAGAATTGAGCTTTTATCTTGCGGAGTGATTTTAGCATTGCGGCAGTCCAAATTAAGAAAATGCTATTTCATAATGATTTGTATAATTTTGAGTTAGCTTTCCGATGCCATTAGAATCACCTCAATCCAATATTTGAACTGAAAGTTATAGTCAAAATACCGAGACATGTTCAGGATCCAAATTTGAATCAAATCCGATTTTTTGCTCTAATTTGATAAATTCCGATTTAATCCTTTCCACATCTTCTAGATCTTTCCAATTTGCCCTTTAAGCTTGGAACATTTCCAGAAATGCTTCCTTTTCTTCCATGACCTACAAAAACACAAAAAACACAAAAAAGAAATAAAATGGAACAAAATAACAAAAACTACTAAATTAACAAATGTAAATTAAGGGCTAAAATATGAATATTTTCGCACTTATCAATGAGCAAGCTAAGGCCTTATTGGATCCAACTCCTAAGATGCGGACTGAGAATGGAGAAAAAGAGAACTAGGAGCAGATTGAGGCCCCGCCAATTTTAAATTGGTCTAATGACAAGGAAGTGAGTACTGAAGCTCACTCCTTCATCACAATCCCTCTCAAGACAAAATATCAACCTAAAGCTTCAGTTTTCCAATGTCTCAAAGAGCCATCTTATGTAGAGATTTTCAAGGTATCACGCACAGAAAGGTGCAAATATAGGAATAGGCGTACCAAAAAGATTTTTCGAAGCAAGCAAATTTGCTACATAAGATGGCGGAACATCCTTCCAGTGGGGTATCAAATTCTAAAGAAGAAAGGATGGAAGGGATTGGTTGGACACCTATATGAACGGGGAAGGTGCGATATTTTTTCTTTTTTATTTTCCACATTGCATTTTTTATTCATTTTATTTTAATTTTAATTTTTGTCATTTTATTTTTATTTTATTTAGTTTCTAACAACAATTAACCTTTTGATGCTTGATCCTTGTGAGAAAAGGTTGCTACTAGTTTTTGACAGGTGTTCTGATGTTCAAGTTTGGGGAATGCCTTGACCTTTGAACATTCCAGTTTCTCATTCCACTGTATTGTATTTCTTGTCACATTGGGGACAATGTGTCAATTAAATTTGGGGGTGTGGACAAACATTATGTCAGTCTGTTTTGTTTGTTTATTTACTTGTTTTATTTTGTTTTTGGCTGTATATATTTATTTTTTGTCTGTATATAATTTTTTTTTTTAATTATTTTTTGTTTGTTGCTATGTTGTTGATTGGGCACAACTTACATCATAACTGTGGATTGAATGTCATTGGTGTGTTTAACTTGTTTGAACATTGCATATCATTAGAAATCCCAGTTTTTGATTCATGTGTTAGATTAGAGAGACTCCATTTGTTTGATTGCAATTTCACATGCACACTAGCATTAGGGTCTGTCAGGTATGAGATTTGACTTTGAAGTGTGTGTCTTGAGATTTTTAGGTTTTATGATGTGATGATGAAAACCTTGGCTATTATAAAAAAAAAAAAAAAGAAATCATAATAATGTTGAGCTTTTCATTAAGTAACCAGACCTTGTGCTTCATCAAGCATTGAGTGTTCACGTAAAAATATGAGAAATTTCAACTTAGTAATTGTATAGCTAGTTTACACTTCGTAGCTTTTTTGACTTGAGTAATTAAGCCCTAGGGATGTCTCTACATCTAGTGCCCTAAAATTGCCTGGTTTGGGAGTCACTGGCCCGACACTCATTACATAGGTCATTTAGAAGCTTATGGGAGTCAAGTATTGCACAGCCTGCACAAAAAAAAAAATTGCATCTTTCAATTCAAGCCTTGGTTGCATTTATCACATTGTTTTCCAATGAATTTTGGGATACACGTCTTTTGAGAATAATTGAAACCCCATGATCTTGTGTTAGTTCACTTTGCACTTCATGGAGCATGTGTTGTCTTAATTTTTCAATTGTGAGTGAAATGATGTTTGAATGCCTGGATGATGTGATTTGTATGTTCAACATATTAAATTTGCTAATGATGTATGAACCATATGTTTGTGTAAAGGGCTTTATCCATTAATAATATAGTACCAAATAATTGTTTGTAGGTGTCATTCCTAGAAAACCCTCACGAGACTTCACTCGTCCACTAGAGATGCCTATGGATTTAAAAGACTTATTGCATATGCTAAATGCAATCATTTCTCCCACAAAAACGGATTTATGTTTCCTGTTTTTATTGCGTTTTCATTTTTTTGTTTTGCTAAGGGACTAGCAAAATGTAAGTTTGGGGGTATTTGATTGGTGCCAAATATTGTATGTTTGACCCCCCTTAACTTATGTTTGTTAGGCTCTTAGTTTTGTTAATATCTAATGTTTTTGTGTTATTTTAGTGTTTTAGTGTGCTGTAGGTCTTTGGTGTAAAAGGTGGTTTAAAGGGGTGAAATTGAGCAAAGATGGAATCTTGGCCCCTGCCAGTGTGATTGAGCGCACTTGGTGCAATCGAGTGCAATGCGCTCGAGCACAAAGGGCGCAATCGAGCACATGCCTCATTAGCCCGCAAAGTCCGCGTCGCCTTAGCCACTATCGCTAACTCGCTTGCACTGTGGGATTTTGGAGCAGTTACGTGCGATCGAGCACACATCTCGTGATCAAGCGCCATTCCTACGATCGAGCACACACGGCTTTGTGATCGAGCGCCATGCCTACAAACGAGTGCATATAGCCTTGTGCTCGAGCACACTGCCTATGATCGAACGCACACACGTGACCTGGCAACACATTAGTTTTCTCTATAAATAGGACCTTGTGTATTTTCATTTTTCTTATGCTTGGGATACATTTAGAGGCGCCCTTAGTGGCCTAAAACCTCCATGTTCTTCATTGTAAACACTCCTAAACGTCATTTATTTATGTTTTGCTTTTATGTCTTGTTAATTGTGTCTCCCTTTAACATGGGAGGCTGAAACTTCAACTAAGGTTGAAGATGAAGCCTCACCATGGATTTGTTTGTATGCTTTCATAGTTAGTTTGTACGTTAATCCATCTTTTAATTGTCATGTGTTTCCGTTTCATTTCAATTTTGTGAGAAGATTGTATTGATTGTGTCTTAGTTGTTTATTCATAGTGTTTGGTCCGATTGATACATTTCATCATTCGATTTATGTTCATTTATCCATTGTAGTTCGTGTTAAATCACATTTACATTGGATCCTTTGGACCTAGTCATTTATGTTTTGTCTTTTGTCAAATGGACGGACACTTTAAGTATTTCAATAGGCATGATAGGACATACATAGGGCGTAAGGATGTATGAACTAGCATGACACTAGGACATGCATCGTTTTTAATCGATAGACGGATGTATAAATTAATTATGTTATTTAATTGTGGTGAGGTGGATTTTAGACTTTAGGCTTTTTATTTATTTGTTTTTATTGCATTTAATCTAGGTTTCATTTATTGCACGCCACCCGTTTGTTATTTGGAACTAGGTTAAGATAGGATTAGTCTAGGCATTTTAAATTAGTTTTACACAAACCCGATTCCTTGTGGGTTCGACCTCTCACTTGCACAACCACTTTATTGCAAAACGATTCATGCTATTGTGAGTATCTATTTTTGGGTACAACCAGCTGGGACCAAACTACATCAATAATTTGGCGCCGTCTGTGAGATATGCATTCTCATAGATATTTTAGTATTCTTAAAATTGCAAGGACAATAATAAATAATAATAAGAATCTTGGTATTTGTGCTTCAATTTGTTTTGGAATGAAGTGCTTGTAAAAAGGCAAAAAACTTATTGAATTGTTTCATAGCTAAAGGCCCAATTTTATATCGGATCTAATGTTTGAATATTCATATATTACTAATTACCACACTCAAGAATTCCTTTGCTCTCTCTCTATGAAAACAATTGACTTACTTAGGCATCGAAGTTATCCCTCGCCAACACACCCGACAAATTCTTACCTTTTCTTATTTTGTAGATTACACCTTTTGAATTGCCGAGTCACCAGTCTCAAAAACTGTCCCAACATTTTTTAACCCAATTAGGTAGCACACCATCTTAGCAATAAGCACTATCCTAAACATGCAAATCCCAAAGCTAAATAATACCTTGCACCACAAAAAATACATGATGTAGTTACATGGTTATTTAGGGCGTTTTTGGCCAAAAAAGGCCCCAATTGATTTCGCAACGCTTTATTAAGGGCATTTGGGACACGCCAGTTATTATGGTGACTAGAATATAATTTTGAGGTGCTTTTTATTGAAAAACGCCTCGAAAAGGGGGTGTTTGAAACAAAAAGGGGGCACCTTCCTGCACAAGCACCCCCTTTAATTAAAGGGGGCACTCATGTGTAAAATGCCCCTAGTTCTATATGAGGGAGCTTCAACACAGCCAAGTGTCCCTAATAATTAATATCATGGAAAAAATGTTTTCCCTATACAATCCAATCCATATTTTCCCTGATATAAAATACGCAATCCAATCCATAAAATTCAAATGTACAATTTTTTCCATTCATCAATCTCATACAATCTTTTATCTCATAATACATATCTAAATCCATATATACAATCTCATATCTCATAAGATGATCGGTGTTAAATATTGTATATTGGACCCCCCTTAACTTATGTTTGTTAGGCTCTTAGTGTTGTTAATATCTAATGTTTTGTATTGTTTTAGTGTTTTAGTGTGTTGTAGGTCCTTGGTGCGAATTGTGGTTCAAAGGGGCGGAATTAAGCAAAGATGGAACTTTAGCCTTTGCAAGTGCGATCGAGCGCACTGCGATCGAACGCATGAGCCACGATCGATCGTAATCCATGTCAGGCCGTGAAGTCCGCGTTGCCCTAGCCGGCCCTATCGTCCATCACTTCAACCTTGCGCCATGGGAATTCTGGAGCAGTTATCTACGATCGAATGCAGTGCGGTCGAACACAACACCTACAATCGAACACGCACGGCACTGCGACACTGTGTGGCCGAACGCACAGCTCTGAGATCGAACTCATGCAGGCATGTGATCGATCGCACTTCCTGCGATTGAACGCACTCCTGACTTGGCAGCACATTTTATATTGTCTATAAATGGGACCCTTTGTATTTTCTTATTTCCCACACTTGGGAGATGGTTTGAGGCGTCCTCAGTGGCCCAAAACCACATTGTTCTTCATTGTAAACACTTCTAAATGTCAATTTAATTTAATGCTTTTATTTGTTTTAGTTTAGTCTCTTATTTCCCTCACCATGGATTTGTTTATATATGTTCATGTTTAGTTCATATTATTCTGTCATTTAATTTTATGTATATTCGTTTCAATACATTTTTGTGACAAAAGTGTGTTGATTGTTGTTTGCAAATCGTTAAACGTCAACTTTTGTTACAACCGGCGATACATTGGATGATTCGTCTTCAGACCAATATCCGTTGTGACCTCTTAAAACAGTGTTTACATTGGTTAGTTCGACAAGATTTTGTAATAACAATAAGATATGCATATATGCTTTATCGATAGACGGAAATATGAATAATGTGTTAGCGCTCAGAGTATGCCTAGTAGCATAATAGTTATTGAGTATGGACTAAGCATGATTATATGTGGATTAAATTGTGGTGAGGTGGATTAGGGACCTTAGTGTTTTTAATTCTTTATTTTTAAGCATTTAATTTAGTTTGTATTTAATGCATGCCAAGTGTTTGCCTTTTGGAACTAGGTTAAGATAGGGTTAGTTTAGGCATTAGAATTAATTCACACAAACACGATTTTCTGTGGGTTTGACACTTGCATTTGCACAACCACTTTATTGCAAATGATTTGTGTAATTGGTGAGTACTTATTTTTAGTACGACCATAAGACATATCTAAATCCAAAATGACATCATAAACACAAAGTGTACCACATCTTAATTGTGATTTTTTTTTCCTGTTTGAAAATCATATGAACCATGTTCACAATGCTTGAGCCCTTACCATAGTTTAGGTGATTGTCCACCTTGGGGACAATTTTCCAATTTTTCACATAAGCAATTGAACACCAGTTTCTCCAGTCCTAAGTTTGAATCAAATTCAAATTTTTATAACCCAGACTAGAGCAACCATCCTGATTGTTCATGGCAAGCTCATGTCACGAAAAATTATGCTCCCCAAGTTGACGAACTGCACCATCCTGATTATCCGCAGTTTGACAACCAACTTTCTTCCCATCCATCATATGACTATCCTCCTAAGCAATCTCCTTTGGAAGAAACACTTAAGGATTCATGGAACTAGTCGGCCAACCCACCATTCCTACGTCACAAGAACTATCATTAGAAGACGCACTCAAGGAGTTTAGGAAAACAGTCAACCAACCTTGTCAAGAAATCATAGATGCCATTGTGGCAAACACTGAAGTAGTTGCAAGGTTTGAAGGATAGTTTGGTCATCTAGTTGTTGAATTAAATAGAATTGAGGAAGAGAAACTTCAAAGTCAGGAGATGGAAAGAGGGCAGTACATGATTGATGAGGATTGCTGGGGCAATCCTCATCATGAGCATGTCCAAGCCACCACCACACTTGTTACTGAGGAACCAGCTGTCAACAAAGTGTAAGAGAAAAAGGAGCATTTGAAGCGAATTGAGCCCCCACAAATTTCAAATTGGTCCAATGACAAGGAAGTGAGTACTGAAGCTTATTCCTTCGTCACAATCCTTCTCAAGACATATCTTGAACCTCAAGTTTCATCTTTTCAATGTCTCTAAGAGCCATCTTACGTAGAGATCTTCAAGGATTCACACACAGAAGATCACAAATCTAGGGACCGTGTTCCTAAGTGGATTCCTGGAAACAAGGACAACTACATAAGATGGTGGACCATGCTTCTAGAGGGGTATATCATTCTTATGAAGAAAGGAAGGAAGGGACTGGTTGGACACCTTTATGAGTAGGGTAGGCGCGGTAATTTTTCTTTTTTATTTTTCGCACTACATTTTTTATTTTATTTTATTTTCTTTTTGTTCTTTTATTTTATGTCATTTTATGTATTTTTTTATTTAGTTTCTAACAGCAATTAACCATTGATGCTTGTTCTTGTGAGAAAAGATTGTTGTTAGTTATTGACAGGTGTTCTAATGTTCAAGTTCGGGGGACGCCTTGACCTTTGCACATCCTGGTTTCTCATCCCATTGTATTGTATTTCTTGCCACATTGGGGACAATGTGTCATTTAAGTTTAGGGGTGTGGACAAACATTCTGTCTGTCTTTTTGTTTGTTTATTTACTTGTTTTGTTTGGTTTTTGTCTGTATATATTTGTTTTTGTCTGTATATAAAATTTTTTCTTTTTGTTTGATGCTATGTTGTTAATTGGACACAACTTACATCGTAACTATGGATTGCATGTCATTGGTGTGTTTAACTTGTTTGAACGTTGCATATCATTAGAAATCCCAGTTTTTGATTCATGTGTTGAATTAGAGAGACTCTACTTGTTTGATCGTTATTTCACATGTACACTAGCATTAGGGTTTGTGAGGTATGAGATTTGACTTTGAAGTGTGTGTCTTAAGATTTTTAGGTTTGCGATGTGATGATGAAAACCTTGGTTGTTAATAATAATAATAAAAAAAAATCAGAATAAGTGAGTTTTTCATTAAGTAACCGGACCTCTTGCTTGGCCAAGCAATGAGTGTTCGCATCAAAAGATGAGAAATTCCAGCAAAAAAATTGTATGGCTAGTTTAGGCTCCGTAGCTCTTTTGGCTTGAGTAATTAAGCCCTAGGGATGTCTCTACATCTAGTGCCCTAAAGCCGTCTGGTTTGGGAGTCACTAGCCCAACGCTCGTTAGATAGGTCATTTAGAAGCTTAAGGGAGTTAAGCATTGCACAGCCTACACAAAAAAAAAATTGCATCTTTCAATTCAAACCTTGGTTAATTTATCACATTGTTTTCCTTTGAATTTTGGGATACACGTCTTTGGGGGATAATTGAAACCCCATGATCTTGTTGTTAGTTCACTTTGCACTTTATGGAGCACGTGTTATCTCAATTTTCGAACCTTGAGTGAAAGGATGTTTGGATGCCTAGATGATGTGGTTCGTATTTTAACATGTTAAATTTGCTAATGATGTGTGAACCATGTGTTTGTGTGAAGGGCTTTGTCCATTAATAACATAGTATCAAATAATTGTTTGTGGGTGTCATCCCTGAAAAACCCTCACGAGACTTTACTCGTCCACTAGGGATACTTAGGAGTTTAAAAGGGTTGTTGCATACGTTAAATGCAATCTTTTCTCCCACGAAAGCAGATTTATGTTTCTTGTTTTTACTGTGTTTTTATTTTTGTTTTGCTAAGGTACTAGCAAAATGTAAGTTTGGGGGTATTTGATCAGTGTCAAATATTGTATATTGGACCCCCCTCAACTTATGTTTGTTAGGCTCTTAGTTTTGTTAATATCTTATGTTTTGTGTTGTTTTTGTGTTGTGTTGTGCTGTAGGTCCTTGTCATGAAAATGTGGCTTAAAGGGAAGAATTGAGCTAAGAGATGTCAAGCCCCTGCCAGTGTGCTCAAGCGCACTGCGATCGATTGCAGACGCCATGATCGATTGCAAGCCATGTCAGTCCATGAAGTCCGTGTTGCCCTAGCTGGCCCTATGCTCCATCGCTTCAACACTTGCGCCATGGGCAGTTACGTGTGATCGATCGCACTATGTGCGATCGAACGCAACGCCTACGCTCGAACACACGCAGCACTACAATGCACTTGCAGTCGAACGCATGCAGGGATGCGATCGATCGCAACTCCTACGATCGAACCCACCCCTGACCTGGCAACACGATTTATTTTGTCTATAAATAGAACCTTACCTCATTTCTTATTTCCTACGTTTGGAAACGCTTGGAAGCGCCCTCAGTGGCCTAAGTCCTCCCTATTCATCACTGTAAAACCCTCTAAACGTCATTTATTTATTTAATGTTTTCATTTGTTTTATTTTAGTCTCTTATTTCCCTCACTATGGATTTGTTTATATATATTCATGTTTAGTTTTCATTTTCTGTCATTTAATTTAATGATTGTTCGATTCAATCTCAATTTAGTGACAAGATTGTGATTGGTTGTTGTTTATGGATTGTTTTTCCGTTCAATATGCGTTGTGATTTATCTGAGGTACATCGGATGGTTCAACTGAGTCCAATATCCGTTGTCGTCAATGACACACCGGATGATTCGATTTCGGTTTAACATCCATTGTGACCATTTATGGGTTAATACATTGCATGATTCGACTAGATTCTGTAAAGGCAAAAGAACATGCGTAGAGTTAGGCCGTACGACGGGTGTGTGCACTATCGTGAGAATAGGATATGCATTTTAGCCTAATTGTTTGATGGATGTGTGAATTAGCATGCTTATATGTTGATTAAATTGTGGTGAGGTAGATTAGGGACCTTAGCGTTTTTATTTATTTATTTTTATTGCATTTTAATTTAGTCTTTATTTTATGCACTCCACATGTTTGATTTTGGGACTAAGTTAAGATAGGATTAGTTTAGGCAATTTAAATTGGTTTTTACACAAAGCATGATTCTCTGTGAGATTCGACCTCGCACTTCCACACCCGTTACATTGCATAACAACTCGTGCAATTTACGAGTACAATTAAATTTGTGCAACAGTATGGATCTTGAAGTGCTATGTGTAACGATGTGTTATATTTCATTATAACAGGATTTAGCCATGTTGGAGAATTCAAGCGAGTGTGTGAGATAAGTAAATACTTACGAACCTTTTTTCCTTAAAATGTGGGATATGTCAATTGATTGACCACGAGTATGATATGAGCATGCCTACTTTTATAATTACTTGGTAACTATCTAATAAATTGATTGTTAAGATGCATTGCATGATATGATACACCGGTATGTGTGATATAACGACTATGGGCTTACTATATAGACTTAAGTGATATGGTCAAATATGTGTGTTATTTGGGCCTTGGATCTAATGGTTGTTTCATGACTAGCACAATCTTACTGAGCGGTCACTAAAGGACATACATCATTAGCGGTGTGGGCCACCAAAGGTTGGACTTTGTCGTGTTGCTAGTGTTATATACGGTAAGGTACAATATCTGAGGCATCATTGTTGTATTAGTGGTCCCTCGGGACAACAGCAACCCTGTTGGGAAAGGGTAATATCTCAGGTAGACCATATGATGTGCAAATTATAATTACTCGCAAGCTCACGATTCGTATGTAGTACAGCTTGTGCAAGTGTGAGGTCGATCCATAGAGAATTGCGTTGCGAAAATCGATTTCTATCTAAATCAATTCTATCTTAACCTAGTTCCGAATTATGTCGTGCAATGGTAAATTAAACAACAAAACTGAAAATAAACAAATATTAAAAGCACTAAGGTTTTCAGAATCCACCTCACCAAATCAAAGTACACATTCTCATGCTTAGTTCATACATTCCGACAGACAATTAAACCCTATGCATGTTCTATTATTCCTATTGAAAAATTCAATGAATCCATCCACACAACAAAAGACAATGCATATCTAATTTAGTTCAAAAGATCCAATGTATCCATGCTTTGCACAAAAGACAATGGATATCTAAAGTAAATCAAAAGATGCAATGTATCCATCAGATGAAATACAATGAATATCCAACTTTGGCACAATCAAACACAATTTTGTCACACAATTGAATTGAAACGAACATACATTACATTAAACAACAGAATTGTACGAACATATCATAAAACTATGCAAAGAAATCAATGATGAGGCTTTATCTTCAACCTTAATTGAAGATTTAGCCTCTCATAACAAAAGAAATCAATAAAAAACTAAATTACTTCATTAAAATTAAAAACTTACAAAAGAATTGGAGTTCAACGCTCTAAAAACAAGAAAAACTTGAAACGACCAAGAACGGCGCCCCCGGTGTGTCTCCCCCCATTTACAATCAATAAATATGATATTTATAAGCTAATTTTAGGGGTTTAGCACTGTCAGGTTGGCCGAGTGCGCTTGATCGCACTCGTACATGAATTTCTGCATCTGATGGGCACAAGTGCGCTTGATCGCACTCGATGTGTGATTGAGTGCACATACTTCAGAATTGGCCAAATCTTATGGAATATGATTTTGTATATCTTCAAGTTAGCTTTCCAAAGACACCAAGATCACTCCAATCGGAGTTCTACAACTCTAGATATGGCCGTTTTAGTGGGACTCATTGGGTGCGAATCATCGCTCGACTTAAATTTGCTGCCAACGCTCCCCGAACTATCTTAAGCCCTAGAATTAATAGAATTAGCCCAGATGTACCTTAACAACCTGCAAAACACTAAAACATCAAAACTAACCAAAAACATTAGAAAATAACCAAAACTAAGGGTTTAACAAATACAAGTTAAGGGGTCCAAATATGCAATATTTGACACTCATCACCATACATAAAAGTTATGATGTATAAAAAGTTAGATTTTATGCATTAAAATATCTAGGCGATTGCTGCTGGTAGTACACCTTTATTTGAAAACCAAAACCCTACTATATGGTGTATTAAAGGAGACAACACCTTTTTTTGTAGACTTACTAGATCTACATGTTTATTTCCACTTAATTAGGTTAATGTCATACCTAATTGTGGGGTTTACTTACTAAGTCTTTAGACTTATGTAGTTATTACTTTTATATAGAATCTATCACTAAGTCCCAAAAGTGGCATGGCTGCCACTACAAACTTTGCTTAGAAGTTTACTTGCCGTTATCAGGTTTGTTTATTATTATCAAATAGATGCTCCATATCTTTATTTGGAAAAATATACTCGTTCCTGTAATAATTTATAGTTTTCTTAGATTTATTTCACCAACCTATGCATTAATTTTGATAATGCTAGAGGGACGATTCCCCATTTAGCCACATGTTGGTTTAATGGGGTAATTGCCAGTAACCTTACCAAATTAGCCAAGGCTAATTTTGGGGGATACAAGAAGAAACTAGAGAAGAAGAAAGAGGAAAAGAAAGGAGAGGATATGAGGAAGCGCAACCCACAAAACCAACCTGATTCGCCTCGCCCTACAATACCTGAACTCGAACAAATAAGATCCACTTTGCCTGGGTAGCGGGTTGTGTTTTACAAACCTGCAAGGTGCAGATCGGGAAGGAGTAAACGCTGAAACAAGTCCCTCCACAACCCACACCCACCTCTAATCCCTAGTTATATATACCATGTCCCTTTTCCTTTGGCCTAAATCCTTTTGCCGTGATCTTGATTCCATTTTTAAGGAGATTTTGGTGGGGTTTTATCCAAGATATGAAAGAATATTGTCTTTCCCTCATGGGGGTGGCACAAGAGATGCTCTCCTTAATCTTTTTTTTTTTTTTTTTTAACAAAGAAATATCAAATTACAAACTAAGGGTTGGGCAACCCAAACAAAAAGTTCTTAAACCACCGAAGGGACAAGTAAACAGAAAATAAAAGAGGCAATGCATCAAATGAATGATGCGGGCCTATGCTTTCTTGGTGTAAGGACCAAGAAAATTGGATGCCAATAAAGGTGGTAAGACTTGGTGTGTGGAAGATGACACAACCAAATGATCCGAGGAGAAGAACAAAATTGAAAAGGTTCCATAATCCTCCCCAAACCACAAAGATCAAATAATTACAAACGGAGGAAAGAACTCTTAAAATAGAGAAAAAAAAATGAGCAAAAAAGCAAAATACAAAACCCAGAACAAACTAGACGATAGCATCGAACAATGGAGGTGCACCAAAGGCAAAGGAAGAGGAGGATGAGGCAGAGCAACGTAGATGCAGCACCAGAGAGGACGGCCCATGGAATGCACGCACCTGCGAGTGAGATTCACTCGTAGGAGTGTGTTGCTCACGCTCCGGTGCATGGGCATCGTATAGGGTGATCCTGGCAGCAGACGGAAGAGGTGACACCTAAGAACAAGGTGGAGAGGCACGTGTATTGAGATGACATCCTGAAATGCATAGATCTGATTTTGAAAAAATCAAATCTAAAAATTCCAAGAAGGTAGTAAAGGGAGTAGATTCGAGGATGTGACTCGTCGTTGATGCTGGTGAATGGTGGATTTATAGTGGAGGGTTGGGCGATGCAGTTATTGAAAAGAGAAAATACGACAAAGATGTAAGATAGGGCCTCCGAAGAGACAGATAGGACCTCCGAAGAGGTGGATAGGGTTTCCAAAGAGACGGGTTTGGCCACAAAAGAGACAAGAAGGGTAGGGAGATGGAAAGGGAAACAGCGGAAGGGAGAGGAGGAGGAAGGAGCCAAGACTCCCTTCTCCCATGGCAACCGTTGAGGGAGGAGTATGGGTTTTTGAGGAGAGAGAATAGAGAGATTTGAGGGCGAATAAAATCACTTTCTTCGAATCGACAATCTTTGTGAGGTTTAAGCATAAGAAATATGGAATTCCATATATAAATATGCTTTTGGATTATGATGCTCTTTGGTCTCAAAATTTTTAGTCCAAATTCTTAAGGAATTGTGACTTGTTGGCTTTGGAGCAAAATTCTTAATGATAGAAAGGTCATCTCGGTGACAATGCTTGTTGTGCTTTTCTTGTTGGCCTTAACACTAACATTTGGCAGTCCCCATCAATCCCTAGCATTTCTTGTTTCAAGCCCACCCCAACACACTCTACTTCCTCCTTCCCAAGCCTTAATGTGGCTGATCTTATTAGCCTTCACCCATGAGTGGAACCCCTTTATAAGGATCCCTACAATTTCAAAGATTTGAAATTGTAGATTCCCATCTTTTTATCCTCATCCCAAATTTCCTTCATCCACCTAATTTTCATCCTTCAAACCAACATGTGGGTATGGTTCCCTCACCCTCCGGTTCCTTCTCTATGAGATTAGCACATGAATCCTTATACACCTCTTCACAAATTCACCACTCCTTTTAGCCACATGACTGAAATGCCTTGAGTTTGATGATCCAACATAGGTTGAAAAATCTTATTTTGAAGATAACTTGGAGCATTCTCTCTTCTAGGCCCAACATAATCAGATTTGCCAATAACATTGACTTAAATCTCCTTAATTTCTTGCCCCAAAGTGTGATGGCCCATTCAAAAGATTTTAGCATCTCTTTCTTGGATGCCCTTTTGCTAGAGCTATTTGGAGGAATAATGTTTGGCCTCGTAAAGAAACCAGCCCTTATGGAAGCTCTCTCAGGTGAAGCACACATTGCTTTGTTAGCCACTTGAGTGGAGGGGATTCCTTACTCAGTGTTTTGGCTATCAACAAAGGATATATTTTTAATTACATTTAAAGGTTTTAATTGTACAAATTTTCATGCACATTTAAGCTGCGTTATTTGCTTAATGTTTGAAAGTGTTCCCAATTTTTTTTTTTGTTGGGAAAACTACCTTTAGCCCTCCTGAACTACAACACGATGGCACTTTCTCTCCATAAACAGCCAACTGTGCTACTTTGCTCTTATGAACTACCATTTTGTGCCCAAAAACCCCTTCCGTCAGTCAAAGCCCTTAACTCAAACAGTCAACCCGTCACTTTGCATCACTTTGCCCCCATGAATTACAACGCATTGTCACTTTACCCCCATGAACTACAACACATTGCCACTTTGTCTCCATGAACTACAACGCATTGTCACTTTGACTGTTTGAGTTAATGGCTTTGACTAATGGAAGGGGTTTTTGAGCACAAAATTGTAGTTCATGTGGGCAAAATGTAGTTTCACTTTTTTTTTTTTTTTTTTCTTTCTTAAATTCTTTAAGGATCCATTTTTCTTTCAAATAAGTTATTCCTCTGCCCCACATTGAATAGGGAAAAAAAAGGAGAGCCTGTTTTGGAATTGACCATTTCCAAAGGGAAGAAATATTCTTAAAAATCAAAACCTCTCAAAGAATTATGACCCAGAAAAATGTTGGAGTTCCTAGGCCTTATGTATGATAAAATTTCAAATACATTTATCCATCTTTATACTTATTTCAAATTTGCAATAAGCTCCATGTGATATAAAAATATTATGAGAACTCCTCTAACAAGCACATAGGTCTTGCACCCAACATTTGCCCAACTTTTTGACAAAACCCATTAAATACCACCTTAACCCCAATCAGATTATAAAACGTGTTACTATAATTAAACGAAAATTTATAAACACATTTATATATAACATATAAATAATTACAACATCCCTATTCGATCTCTTTAACTAAGAAGAGGAATCCAAGGTGTGGTAACTAAGTACACATCATTCTTTCTCTTACAAGATAATCCGAGAAGTACATACATGTCAAGTTCTTCTGGTTTGATATCATTGGGGAGTTTCCAGCTAAAGCGATACAACAACTGAGAAAGTGCAAGTTCAATGGTAGCTAAAGCAAATGATATGCCTAGACAACTATTAAAAAGGAATATATTCAAATTTTGTTCCTTTAAAATCGATACAAGAGTTTCTTTGACAACTAATTTAAAATAATCTAGTTTCTCCATGTTTGTCTCATCAATGTTCCTTTTCCCCTCAAAAACTCTTCGCACTTCGGCTTGTGCCTTCCCCATTGCTCTTGGGTTTCTCAAGAATTCTGACATTGCCCATTCTATTAATGTAGTTGCTGAAATTTCACTTGCTCCAGAGACAACGCCCTGGAAAAGGATTTTGAACAATATGAGCATAAACAAAGAATGTTGTTGTACTTTTGGCAAAAATCATGGGAGATGAAAGGAGCTACAATCAGATTGTTTTAATCTCTCCAGTAAAACATTCACCATTAAATACTTATTATTAGGACCATTTTATACCATTCACAAAAACAAATTCTCAGGTGATATTACTTAACTAAGCATAAGTACTAGAACAAAAGTTGAAAATATCTAATAATATGTTTGATATTTACAACACTTTAACCATAACATTCTCCTCCTTGAACTCCCAATGTTTCTTTCAGTTTTTGGAACTTCTCCTTTGGTAATGATTTTGTGAAAATGTATGCTTCTATCACCTTTGTTGAGCTTCTACCAAGTTTGCTTCGAACTTGGGCACTTGATACACTGATTCAACAATGCCCAATAAATCTTAGTAAATAAATAAAGTATTCATCTTAAATGTTGCTCCAATTTATACTACTTGAGTTAATGATGTTTCTCTCTTAAAGAAACTTTTTTTCTTCTTCTTCTTCTCTTCCTATCTAAAACCTTTTGTGAACATGAATTTGATACCTAGATATTCCAACAACTATAGAACACAAGAAAAGCTAAGAAAATTAAGTCGTACAAAAGAAACTCTTCTGCAGAAAACAGAGGAAATTTGCCTTCTAAATTTTTTCTTCTTTTCTCTTACTCCAGCAATACTTACAACCTTAAAGGAGTAAAAGAATTCCTACTTAAAAGAAAACAAAACAAAGAAACGTGGGTAATAATTTAATTTTCCTTTGTCTAAGCAATTTCTTTAATAAATTCATAGATCTTACCTGCATTATTGCATACCAGAGTGATAGCTTTGATGTGGTTTCTGGTGATATTAAAAGTCAAGCCCACCCGTCTCCCAAAGTTGAAGAAGCACATCAACTATATCATCATCTTTGGCGGTTGTAATAGTTTGCATCTTCTCTCCATGATTATATCATCGAGAATCTTGTCCATCTTCCCGTTTATTGATGCACAGTTTCTAATTGGTGACATGGCACACTTGCTGGATTCCTGGTTCGAATGCTCCACATGTGAGTTGCCTGCACAATGAAGAAGACAATAGGATCGAAGAGAGACCGGGGATGAGCGGGCGGGGCCACTCCGATGCCTAAGTCAGTATTTGCTAAAGAGATGGAGTATATAAACAACAAAAGCATAGAGAGAGCTAGAGTTATGTTACCAGAATGTGTGGTAGGACTTGTATTTTATAGGCATGGAGCAGTAGTCCCCTAACCAGTGATTGACTCTTCCCTAATTTACTGCGAGGCAGTTTGTTATCGAGGGATTTGGGTAGTTATATGTCCCTTAATCTTAAGAGATCAAGATAGGATTTGGATGTTGTGGTGTTTGAATTTCGAATTCCTGTAGATACTGTATCTGATTCCATGTTTCCAGGTGCTCGACATTTGAATTTGATGGATAAGATCACATCGCAAGTCATTCAACTGGATTCAAATCCTTGATCCCTAAATTCCAGGGTCTCATATGCAAGGGCCTTGGATTTAGAGGTCTCAGACTCAAAGGTCTTGGAGGCCTCGGACACGTGGGTCTCGGAGGTCTCGCATCTGAGTCCTTGGTCTCGATCCTTCCGTCTCGGATTTGAGACTTGGTCTCGGAGGCTCGGGGCTTGAGACGTTCTCGGGCTCTGACTTGCCTGGGCTTTGACTTGTGCTAGCGAACTATTGGGCTTGGTGAGGTTGATCCATGACCCAACACTGTGTATTTTCTCCAACGCAGGGGTCAACCCAGTAAATCTAGTGTAAATTGCAATGAAATAGTAATTCAAAAAGGTCAAATGTTGAAAATATAAGTTTGAAGGTGTCTTTTCAACCAAAAAAAAAAAAAAAGGAAAACCTCCCTCTAGAAACTATTCCTAACATTTTGTAATTAAATACAAGGAATTCTAGGTTTAAAATGCTAGGAATTTTTAATTTATTGTCATTTGCTTGGTTACGCCAACAATTAACTAGAGCCGATGAAAAAAATGTCCGCACCAGCTTTTTTTGTTTTTTGTTTTTATGTTTGTCATGGTTAGCCCATAGTTTTTACTGCTATTTAGACAATGCGTGGAAACCCTTAGAAGTCACTCATATTTCTCTTATAATGCAATCAAGCATAGTTGACAAACAAACAACATGAGTGATAATGATTCCATTTAAAAGTAAAAATGAAGGTGTTTGGGATGAAAGACAGACGCACACGACGATTTTCCATCCATTTTAACATCTAAATAATGTTGAGAGAGTGGCCTATTTGATTTGATATGGTAATTTGACATATCCATTACTGCCACTTTTTGATGTTTGGTGGTGTAATTTTTTTTTTTTTTGGATGTTTGGTGTTGTATTTTAAAAAGTGGTGATTGTTGACGGGGGGAAAATTGTATTTTCTCTCTATTTTTTCTTGACTTGGTCTTTCCCTTAATAGTGGAATTAAATATGAGCTGACCGGTCCCCTCCCCTTAACAAACTTTCATATTTTTTGTCTTTTATATTTTCTCATCTCATTGATAAAAAGAAAAGGTCACATTAGAAATAGAAAAAAGGTTAGTTAAAAGTGTCTAAAGAAACTAATTGATAGTTACCACCATCATTTATTAAATTAGCAAATCTAAATGTTATCTACTTGAACACCATCTTTTTGGTAACATTTGGTTAAAATAGCATATGCTGACGACTTTCATTTTTTTTTTTAAACTTTATTTTCTTAATTTAGCATATAATTTTAACCACTATATATACCGTGCATGGAGGAGAGCATTTAAAAGTCAATCCAACAGTAAGGAAAGAAAGAAGGGAATAAAGAAGATGATGTCATCCGGTAAAAATTTAAGGTAGGTATTAATAATCATGTGGTTTATATTGATAAGTGGATCATTTAAGAGTGGTGTTGAAGGCAACCCATTCGATAGAGACAGAGAGTTCTTGACAATAAAAAATAATTTGACTAGCGATCTTACACTTGGCTGTGCTTCATTGGAAGACGACATCGCTACCCGTTCTCTCCAAAGGGAAGGCACGTACGGTTTCAACTTTAGACCCAACATTTGGTGGACTACAAAATTCCTATGTTCTTTTACATGGTACTATGATCAGAAACCTTTTGCTTATAACGATTTTTTGATTTACAAGTTTAAATGGGACTACAAAACGTGCGGTACTCGATGCGATTGGGGGGTTAATGTGACAGGTCTAACTTAATATGCAACGTTTTCACCAATACTCTACCGTTGGTGGTCAAACTGAATACTTTATTTCTGTGTATTTTGAACTGTATACAAAGAGGCCTATTTATAGTTGAATAAGGCCGTATAAACTAGGAAATACAATTACACATAAATACAGGGAAATAATACCAACATAAATACATGAAATAATATCAAATCAATAATTATGGAGATTGTCAAAATATATTCAGAATATATTCTAACATCCCCCCTCAAACTCAAGGTGGTGATGTAGATGCCAACTTGAGTTTGAAAACAAGATCACGAAACCATCCAGGTGGATGTGCTTTGGTGAACACATCGGCCAATTGATCGGTAGCGAAGCAATAGGATGAGACGAGAGTTCCTGCAAAGATGATGGCGCACAAAATGACGGTCGATCTCAATATGTTTAATACGTTCATGAAATACATCATTATCATAATCTGAATCGCACTTGATTGTCACAAAAGATAGGAGGCGGAGGTCTGAGAAACCCCATATCATGGAGAAGCCAGCGAGGAGGAGCTCGGAGGTGGGTGTCGGCAAACGCGATACTCAACTTCAATGCTAGGCGGGCAACAACAGATTGTTTCTTACTACACCAAGAGATAAGAGAATCACCAATAAGAAACAATAACCTGTGGTGGAATGACAATCAGTGGGATCTCTTGCCCAGTCAGCATCTGAATAGACACGCATGTCTAATGATGAGTGAGAAGAGAAATGCAAACCATGAAACAAAGTGCCTTTCACGTAGCGAAGGATGTGAAGAATAGCAGCGTAATGAACTAAGTGTGGTACGGTCATAAATTGACTAACAAGATGAACCGCATAGGCAAGATTCGATCGTGTCATAGTAAGATAGATGAGACTTCCAACTAACTGTCAATAGAGAGTGGCATCAGAAAGTAACTCACCATCAGTGGCACGAAGTTTGACATTTGTCTCTAGAGGACTATCAACAATTTTGCAGGCGGTAAGGCCAGCTCGTGAAAGAAGAACTGAAGCATATTTTGCTTGAGAGAGATAGTAACCATTTAGATCAGAGGACAATTCAAATCCAAGAAAGTAGCTGAGACAACCCAAATCCTTCGTCTCAAATTGTTGACTCAAAAACTGTTGGAGGTTACGAATACCGACAGTATCATCTCCAGTAATAATCATATCATCAACATATAATAAGAGTAGAATGAGACCCGACATCGGATCGCGGATAAAAAAAGCGGAAGTCATAGGGCTAAAAACAAACCCAATCTGTGCAATAGTGGAATTGAATTTAGCAAACCATGCCCGTGGAGCCTATTTCAGACCATACAATGCCCGATGAAGTTGGCAAACCTTATGTGGCGGATGATCGTATCTAGGAAGGGGCTGCACATAAACTTCTTCACCAAGGTCACCATTGAGAAAGGCATTTTTCACATCCATTTGAAAAAGATCCCAACGACGCACAGAAGCCACAGCAAGGAGGGATCGAACAGAAGTAAGTCGAGCCACCGGCACAAAAGTCTCCTCATAATCAATACCATACTCCTGATTGAACCCCTTTGCCACAAGATGTGCCTTGTATCGCTCAACTGACTCATCAGATTTTGTCTTAATCTTGTAAACCCACTTGAACCTTACCGCAGTTTTGCCAGAAGGTAAATCAACTAAGTCCCAAGTATGGGTTTTGGAAAGGGCATTAAGTTCCTCGGACATAGCATTCTGCCAAAGAGGGTTAGTATAAGCCTCACAGAAAGAGCGAGGTTCATGCAAGGTGGCAGAAGCAGAATAACAATGATAATCACAAAGATGGGAAGGAAGAGCTGTTACCCGATTAGAACGACGAGGGACAGAGATATCAGGATCAAGAGTGGGTGGATCAACAGGCAAGACAGGGGCATTAAGGTCGACCGTCGTAATGTCGTCTAGAGAGCGTATCATTCCTGCATCAAGGTCAGTAGTTTCAGGAAGCAAATCAAATGAGACGTTAGTGAAAACAGGAGAAGAACTAGAGGGACTAGAAGAAAAAGACTCCATACTACTAAAGAACCTATATTCCCAAAAAATGACATGTCGTGAGATGCGGAGCCGTTTGGAAATAGGATCATAACAACGGTATCCTTTATGTTCAATACCATACCCAAGAAAACAGCAAAGGCGAGAACGAGGTTCTAATTTTGTGCATTTGTGAGGTGGAAGAAGCACAAAACAGACACAACCAAAGATGCGAAGAGATTGGTAATCAAGAGGAGAACCATACAAGAGTTCATAGGGGGACCTATTTAAAGTAGTGGGGGATGGGTGGTCGTACCAAAAATAGTACTCGCCAATTGCACGAGTCGATTGTAATAGAGTGGATGTGCAAGTGCGAGTGTCGAACCCACAAAGAATCGGTATTGCTAAAAATCAACTTTCAAATGCCTAAACTAAAAATACCTTAACCTAGTCCTAGTCCCAACATCAAACAGGTAACATGCAGAAAATAAACTAAGCTAAAAATGCAATAAAATAAAGAAATAAAAATAACTAAGTCCCAAATCAACCTCACAATAAATTAATTAATATATAAACATGATAATTCACACATCCATCATTCAATTAGGCTAAAATGCATGTCCTATTCTCACAATAGTGCACACACCGTCGTCTGACTAGCTCTCTCATGTTCTTTTGCCCTTTACTAAATCTAGTCTAATCATTTGATGTATTAACCCATAAGCAGTCCACGCGGATGTTGAGCGAGATCGAATCATCCGATGTGTTGTTGGCGACAACGGATATTGGACTTGGTTGAACCATCCAATGTAACCTGGATAAATCACAACAAATATTGGACGGAAAAAGATCCATAAACAACAACCAGTCACAATCTTGTCACAAGATTGTGATTGAACCGAACAAACGTTAAATTAAAAGATAGAAAATATAAACTAAACATGAAAATATATAAACAAATCTATAGTGAGGGAAATAAAAGATAAAAGTGAAACAAATGAAAACATTTAAATAAAATTGACGTTTAGGAGTGTTTACAATGAAGAACAGTGAGGTTTTGAGCCACTGAGGGCGCCTCAACCCATCTCCCAAGCGTAAAAATAAAATTCTATACAAAATGTTCTATTTATATGAAAAGATTAGGGTTGCTGCCAGGTCATGTGTGCTCGATCGCATAGGCTGCGTTCGATCGCATTGCGCTCAATCATGAGGTGTGCGATCGAGCGCATGTAACCGCTCTGGAATTCCCATGGCGCAGGCATGAAGCGGTGGCGGCTAGGGCGACGCGTGAAACACGGTCTACATGGAGTGCGCTCGATCGCTGATAATGTGCTCGATAGTGTTCAAGGCCTTCCCGTGTTCGGCGCGAGCTTCACTCATTTAAGCTCAATTCTTCCCTTTAAGCCACGTCTTCACAACAAGGACCTACAGCACAATAAAACACTAAAATAAACTAAAACATTAGATATTAACAAAACTAAGAGCCTAACGAATATAAATGAAGGGGTCCAAATAGGAATTTTTAGGCACTCATCAAATACCCCCAATCTTATATTTTGCTAGTCCCTTAGCAAAACAAAATAAAAAACACAATTAAAACAGAAATATAAGTCTGCTTTCGTGGGAGAAACGATTGCATTTAGCGTATGCAACAAGCCTTTTAAACCCTTAGGAATTCCCTAGAGGACGAGTGAAGTCTCATAAGGGTTTTCCAGGAATGATACCCACAAACATTTGTACAATCATTTTATTCTCAACAATGCAACAATATAAAAATCATGGTCCTTATTCAAGAGTAAGCTTAATCACACAAACACCATCTTCACAATTTTAGAATTTTCTAATCGGGCTACAAACATGGCAAATGGCGAGATATCACAATCAATCAATTCTAGTGAAAGTGAATTCAACACATAATCATGGGATTTCAACACTAAACTCTCTCATGCATGCTTTGACACTCAAATTCATCGGACCACTCATCGGACACAATAACCAAGGTTTATTTCAGTTTTTTTTTTTTATTGCATAGCTCCCTTAAGACATCTAGTTGATCCATGTATCAAGCGTTAAGTCAATGACTCCCTAAACCAGAAGGTTTTAGGGCATTAGGTGTAAAGACACCCCTAAGGACCTACTACTCGAGTCAAAAAGGCTGACTTTGCTAATCAAGTTTAACTTCTCACTTTTTTTGAATGCTCAATGCTTAATGAGGCACGAGATTCGGTTACTCGGTGGAAAGCTCAAAATGATCTTCTTTTTTTTTTTGACATAAACCACGGTTATTTCCCAACATGCTATCCAACTGCATTTAAGCTCACAAAACTAGCATGACCAAACTCAACATTTAATCCCACAGACTACGTGCCAAATGTGCTCGTGAAAATCAAATTGAAATGCAATATCTCAAGTTTGCCAAAGAAAGTAACACAATCAAAATTCTCTTCACAAAGTAATCATGTGTTCATAAGATTAAGCTCACAAAGGAAAATGAACCATAATTAACATAAACTGCATAATAAAAAATAAAATGTGCACAAATGGTACCCCCAAACTCAAAATTCGCACTGTCCACAGTGTGCGGATATAGAAAATACAAAAGTGATGCAAGGGGTATAAAAATAACCAACACGTCACGGAGATGTCACGAAAAGTGGCACTGTCTAGAATGGCTCGCGTGAGTCTTGTGTCTCAAGCCCCGTCTGGCGCAACATCCCTCATATGTCACTATCCGAATCGGATGTCCTCCAGTGTGTCCTGCAGAGCCTCAAAATCAGATGCTCTGAGCGTGATCATCTCCTCCTGCTCCGTCTCTGCTTCTTCTTCATCAACAACATGTGGCTCAATTACTGGCTCAACTAGCGGCTCTCTTGGCTTTGCTGCTGCTGGCTCATCCATGTTCATCATCTCTGGCTCGTCTAGAGCTCTGGCCCAATGCTCTCGAGGTATGTGTGAATAGCTTTGATTCCACTGAATCTGGCGAAACTGCGGATGCTCAGTGATGGGCCCATCGTCCGAAGTACCTTTGATCCCCTTCTTCTGGAGCATATACGTGATGAGGAATGGGAATGGTAATCCCAGCTTCTGGTGATGTCCAAAGCTCGATAGTACACCCCATCCCAGAATTTATGCAACTATGTCCAGACGATCTCGGGAATGGAGCACCAATGGCCTCTATAAAAGGAATACAGGGCTATGAGGAATAGGTCCCGTCTCTGTGTTTTGTGTCCCAAGGGGCACACATTCTTCTGAAGGACATTGTCCACAAACCAAAGTTGTGGAGGCAGTCTTGACTTGGTGGCAGCATTTTTGTGACGATCTGCAAATTTCCCTTCACACATATCCAAGACAATGTGCTCAACAGTGAGCATGGGGGGATGGGCTATCCACTGGTTATTTGCCTTGGGCTGCTCTGCACTACACTTCAAGGCCACAGCTATATCAGCTACGGTCACCTCGACATCTCTATCGTCCATGGAAGATGTGAGAACGTCTGGCCGATTGCAGTCATATTTCAAATTTTCATAAAATGACCGGACCAAACGTTCGTAGGCAGTGGATGTAACTGGCTTGAACAGCCGCTTCAAGCCATGGCACTTTAACTCCTGAACTGCCCAACTAGTGGCCTCAAATTTTGAGAAGTCCTTTTTGACGGCAAAAGACGTCTCCAAAATTAACTTTCAAGAATGGAGAGATGGTCGGGCCACTGGGGCTTGGGTGCCGTAGGATCTGGAAGAGGAAGCTTGGCCTCTAGGCATGCTGGAATTGGTTGGGGAATTTTATCAAACACGTGGTGGGCGTTTCTACAAATATGGGTTTGAATACCCCACTAAAATCTACCCCAACCCCCTGCAAAAACGCAATAAACCAACACAGAAATCAAAAATGGCACAACCCGTGGATGGGTATGTGCTTTTGGAGACTAAAAAAAATGGACAAAAAGAACGAATTTGGAGAAGTTTGGTTTGGGTGCGAAAACAATAGAAATGGGGGTGAAATCGGGAAATGGGACCGGCGGTGGCGATGGGTGGTGCATTGGCTGTGGCTAGAGGATGGGTAGAGGTGATGGCCGTGTGTTTTGGGTGGTGAAATGGTGGTTGGGTGCCTTGGGAATGAGAGAAAAATGGAGAGGAAAGGAGAAAGGCTGTGCGTGAGGGGAAATGAAATGGGGAAAGAAGAATGACCTAAAAGGTCACGTGAGGGTTCTGAAATGAGTGCGCTCGATCTCGATCGAGCGCCATGTATATTATGGTGCACGCGCTGAGTGGATTGTGGGCGTGTGCGGTGTGGCTCTATCTCGAGCATATGTGAGCATAAACTTCGCATCGATCGAGCTTATATATCTGCGCTCGAGTAAGTTAGAAAATGAAAACAAAAGATTAAAAAAAAAACACATCAAATTTTATACAAACAAACACAATATATCTGAACAAAAACAACGAAAAACAATTAAACAAATGACAGAAAAATAAAGACAAGAAAAATAAAAAAGAAGAAAGCGACTCAATAAAAATGAAATAAAAACAAAGTATGGAAAAAAAAAAAGTAGCAAAACCGTGTCCAATCAATCCCTTCCATCCTTGCTTCTTTAGAATCGATACCCCTCTCTGGAAGGATGTTCCGCCATCTTATGTAGTTGTCCTTGTTTGAGGATCCACTTAGGAACACGGTTCCTAGATTTGTGATCTTTTGTGTGAATCCTCAAAGATTACTACATAAGATGGCTCTTGAGACATTGGAAAGATGGAATTTGTTGTGTCTCGAGAGGGATTGTAATTAAGGAGTGAGCTTCAGTACTCATTTCCTTGTCATTGGGCCAATTTGAAATTGGCGGGGGCTCAATTTGCTCCTCCATTTCTTCTTCTCCATTTTCAGTTCGCATCTCGGGAGGCGGGATCCAATAAGGCCTTAACTTGCTCATGTGTCAAGGTCCAAATCAAACTCAAATTGAGCAAAGCCCTCTTCCAAAGGATCCTCCAAACTTGGCTCTCTAAACCTCACGGCTTGCTCAAGGAACTCAGGGTCCTCTAAGCTACACTCACTTGCAATTTCATCTCCAATTTCCTCATTAACAAGTACGGTGGTGGTTTGGGCATTTTCAAGTGCAGACTTGTTAACATCAATCATGTAATGATTAATGAAAGGGCAATCATCAAGCTGGTGAGAATGATGATAACAATATTCACATAAGCGATGAGGTATGTGAGTGTGAGAAAAGCTGGTATGGGCATGTCTGGATGCCATGAGTTGGTTAGCCTCTCCTCAAAGTCATCGATATGAGCGGTTGGAAAATGTTGCTCTAATGACTCTTGGGGAGGATGAGCCATCTCATTACTTTGAAACTCCTCTTCCTCCATTATGTTGAATTGGCAACTAGATGACCAAACTGTCCTTCCAACCTTGCAATTGCTTGATGTTTGCCACGATTGGCATCTATGACTCCATGACAAGGTTGGTTGATTGTTTTCCTAAACGTCTCGAGTGTGTCTTCTAAAGATGGTTCATGCGCAGAATGGTGGGTTGGCCGACTAGTTCCATGAATTCCTTAAGAGTGTCTTCCAAGGAAGATTTCTCGGAGGATAGTCATATGATGAATGGGAAGAAACATGGTTGTTGAACTGCGGATATTGAGGTGGTGCGTTCGTCAACAGAACAAAATTTTCCGTAGCATGATCATGCCACGAAAAATCAGAATGGTTGCTCTAGTCCGGGTTATAAAATTTGAGTTTGATTCACACCGGACTGAGAAACGTGTTCAATTGCTCATTTGAAAATTAGAAAATTGTCCCCAATGTGGACAATCACCTAAACTATAGTAAGGGCTAGAAACAGTGTGAACACAGTTCATGTGGGTGAAAATTGGTAGAAACATCATAAATATCAATGGAAGACTCATGTTTCACCCAAAGCAGTTTAACATACAAATTCCCACAAAACAATGGTTCCAATTTACAAAAATAAAAATAAACTAAACAAAAACTATCAAAAATGAACTAAACAAATATCTAACAAAATAACAAACTAATTAATCAATTAAAAATAAACTAGCAAAAACTAGAAACAGCAAGTAAATAACTAAAAACAGTAAAACAAAAAATAAATAAGGAAAATCTAAAAGGTAAAAAGAATAAAAATAAGACTTAGCTGCTTCGGGGTATGTTGGTGCTGACTGCTGTGATGCGCTCGAGCGCAGGTACCATACGATCGAGCGTAAAAAAAATTTGGCAGTCTGATACAAGTGCGCTCGATCACCACAAGAGTGCGATCGATCGCACAAGTGCACTGGTCAGAAGGCTGCGCTCACACGCAACTGCGTACTAATCGAGCGCAGGCATGCAACTGTGCTGTGAATGGTGCAACTACGCTCGATCGCAGATAGGTCGATCGATCGGCACTTACGAGTGTGATTTTCGAAACTCAACAGACTACTGAAACAGCCTAAACACTACTCTAAAATTTTGGATTTTATCTATACAAAAGCATGAAACAAATAAAATAATTGCTGAAATTAAATAACTAGTAGAAAGATAAAATTAGTCTAAGCAACAAAATTAATTCTAACAAAACACCGATTCTCCAAACAGCCAAAATTTGGTCGCATTCAAAATAGTACTCGCCAATTGCACGAGTCGATTGTAATAGAGTGGATGTGCAAGTGCAGAAGTCAAACCCACAAGAATCGGTGTTGCTAAAATCAACTTTCAAATGCCTAAACTAAAATACCTTAACCTAGTCCTAGTCCCAACATCAAACAGTAACGTGCAGAAAATAAACTAAGCTAAAAATGCAATAAAATAAAGAAATAAAATAACTAAGTCCCAAATCAACCTCACAATAAATTAATTAATATATAAACATGCTAATTCAAACATCCATCATTCAATTAGGCTAAAATGCATGTCCTATTCTCACAATAGTGCACACACCGTCGTAAATGCGGCCTAGCTCTCGCATGTTCTTTTTGCCCTTCTGAAATCTAGTCTAATCATTTGATGTATTAACCCATAAGCAGTCACTGGATGTTGAGCCGAGATCGAATCATCCGATGTATGCGTTGGCGACAACGGATATTGGACTCGGTTGAACCATCCGATGTAACCCGGATAAATCACAACAAATATTGGACGGAAAAGCGATCCATAAACAACAACCAATCACAATCTTGTCACGAGATTGTGATTGAATCGAACAAACGTTAAATTAAAAGACGAAAATATAAACTAAACATGAAAATATATAAACAAATCTATAGTGAGGAAATAAGAGATAAAAGTGAAACAAATGAAAACATTTAAATAAAATTGACATTTAGGAGTGTTTACAATGAAGAAAGTGAAGTTTTGAGCCTTGAGGTGCCTCAACCCGTCTCCCTGCGTAAAATAAAATTCTATACAAATGTTCTATTTATATGAAAAGATTTAGGTTGCTGCTAGGTCATGTGCGCTTGATCGCATAGGCTGCGCTCGATTGCACTGCACTCGATCATGAGGTGTGCGATCGAGCACACATAACCGCTCTGGAATTCCCACGGCACAGGCATGAAGCGATGGCGGCTAGGGCGACGCGTGAAACACGGTCTACGTGGAGTGCGCTCGATCGCTGATAATGCATTCGATCGCATAAGTGTTCGACCGCTGCTTCCCGTGTTCGAGCACAGGCGAGCTCTGCTGCAGTTACGCTCGATCGCAGATGTCTTCACTCATTTGAGTTCAATTCTTCCCTTTAAGCCATGTCTTCACAACAAGGACCTACAACACAACAAAACACTAAAATAAACTAAAACATTGATATTAACAAAACTAAAAGCCTAACGAATATAAATGAAGGGGTCCAAATAGGCATTTTTAGACACTCATCAACGGGACCCTATTAATGGTGTAAATAGTGGTAGGAGAAGCTTCTCCCCAAAAGTGTTCGAGGATAGAAGCGGAAAGAAGTTAAGCCCTAATAGTGTCTAAGATGTGCCTGTGTTTTCTTTCAACACAACCATTTTGCTGAGAAGTATTTGGGCAAGAACGATGGGGTAGAGTGCCATTTTGTTTAAGAGTAGTAAGGAAGGTAGATTCATGATATTCCATGGCATTATCAATGCGAACAAAATTTTATGTTTTGGGAAAATTGGGTTTGTACCATCCTCTGAAATTTAGAATAAATTTTTGGAAGTTCAGACTGATTTTGTAAAAGATAAAGCCACGTGTATCGAGAATAATCTTCCACAAAAATTACAAAGTAGCGAGATCCCCCCATGGTGGGAATAGGTGCAGAGCCCCATACATCATAATGCACCAAATCAAATGGAGCAAAAGAAATAGAGTCACTATTATTAAAAGGTAAAGCACTTTGTTTTCCAAGTTGACATGCAACACAATCAAAAGACTTAGACTCAACAGACCCTAACTGACCACTTGTAGGTAAAGAAACGAATCGAGAAAGATGCATGTCCTAAAAGTGATGGAGACCAAGAGGGAGTGGCAGCAGAGACAGTAGGAGGAAGATGGAGGATGAAAGCTCAAATAGACGTCCAATCTTACGGGCAGTCCCAATTAGTTGTCCCATCTGTGGATCCTACACATCACAACCTCGTTTAGAAAAATAAAGTTCTAAGCCAAGTTCACAAAGTTGACCAACAGATAAAAGATTCAAGGAGAGATTAGGCACTAAATATGTATCAGACATAGATAGTTGATGAGTAGAAACAGATCCAATGTGACTAACATCAAGATGGGAACCATTAGCAGTGTAAATGGTGGTAGGTTCTGTGAGCTTGGCTAAATGGTGGAATCTAGTGTGGCCGAGTGTATGGTAGGAGATTTGGGTTTGGTTTTAAGGGTTGGGATCTAGTGGGGTTGAGTGTATTATAAGGGCTATAGAGCTTGTTTTAAAGGGCTTAAATTCAGTGTAGTAAAGTGCACAATAATGCTGTGAGCTTGGTTGTATGGTAGGAATAATCCAGTGTAGCAGGATCTATTATAAAAGCATGAGCTCAAAAGGACTTACAAGCATAGGGCAGCGCATGGGAGGCGCGTGGCAGCGCGTTGATGGCGCGTGGTGGCAGCAACACTTCACAAAACTTGGATAGTGTGTGGAAGGGCATGGGCGGCGCGTGGCAGCGTCAAATTTACCACAAAAACTTGAAGCGGCGCATGGAGGATCCTGGTGGCACATACTTTAGCCAGATCAGTAGCTCGGCAGCCTCAGATTCTTGATCTAGTAGTAGTTTTTCTAAAAACGAATGAATTGGGCGGCGCGTGGTGGCCAGCGACGGCGTGTGAGGTGTGTGAACAGTGACACAAACTTTTCACGGGGCATGGGAGCGCGTTGAACTTCGAAACGACAATCTGGGAACACCACAGGGTGGATCGGGCGTTTTTGAGCTCGTTGGTATAAGATTTATACCAAAACGAGATCGAAAAAGCCTTTGAATCGTACCGACTTCCTACTTCTCTAGACAAGGCCAAAACTTGGCTCTGATACCATATAAAAATAAACTAGAGATTATAGAGATAACTGAATACTTTATTTCTATGTATTTTGAACTGTATACAAAAGGCCTATTTATAGTTGAATAAGGCCGTATAAACTAGGAAATACAATTACTCATAAATACAGAATAATATCAACATAAATACAGGGAAATAATATCAACATAAATACATGAAATAATATCAAATCAACAATTATGGAGATTGTCAAAATATATTTTGAATATATTCTGAATATATTCTAACAATGATTATAAGCAGCCTAAGAAGAGCACCTCTTCATCACCTACCTACTTTAATATGTTAATTTTGAAATAAAGCTAATTATTGTTATGTTATGTGTTGTTGTAAGTTCTATATTAAGAAACTATAAAGAAAAAGAGCATTTAATATATGGAAAATGCTAGGGGTTCTCCTTGTAGGTTCTCCTGGCGTTCTCCCAGTCTTACGTAAAACATGATTTAATAAAAAATAAAATTGTAGTAGCCTCCACTACCAATCTTTTAGGCATTAACACCAAATTTGAGGCATTAGCACCAAATTTGTGAGGCTTTAGCACCAAAATTGAGGCATTAGCATCAAATTTAGAATGATCAAATCCATTTTGAGTGATATCATCCCTAAAGGGTTAACCTTCCATCCTTAGGTTTTAGTTTTGAATCCAAAAATAAGTTTTAAAGCATTAGAGCCTAACTATTAACTCATAAAAATTAATCTGTTAGCAAAAAAACGGTACTACAATTTTATTTTTTCTTAAATCACGTTTTACGTAAGACTAGAAGAACGCCAGGAGAACATTACGAGAAGAACCCCTAACAAACCCCTTAATATATATAAGTGGACTTCAGCCAATTTGTGTTTAAGCTTTTGGTGTACACTACAAAAATCACACACTTTTTTTTGGCAACTTTTTTGACGTTTTAGGCCTATTGGCACGTCAAAAACGTTTTTGACGTATCTTTTTTAACGTTTTTCATATCTCAAAAAATCGCCTGTTGAAAAAGTTGAAATTTTAACATGGTGAACAGTGACACGTCAGAATTTTTTGACGTGTCACTATTTGGAGCGTCAAAAACATTTCTGACATGGTGATCAATGCCACGTCAAAAAAGTTATTATTATTTTTTTTTCAGGAATTTTTTTAACGTGTGAAAATTCATACGTCAAAAAACATTTATGACGTGGTGAACAGTGCCACGTCAATTTTTTTTTTTAAGGAATTTTTCTGACGTGTGAAAAATCACACGTCAAAAACATTTATGACATGGTGAATAGTGCCACGTCAAAAAAGTTTTCTTTGTTTTTAGGAATTTTTTTTACATGTGAAAATTCACACATCAAAAACATTTATGAGGTGGTAAATAGTGGCACGTCAAAAAAGTGTTTTTTTTTTCCTGGTCTCTTTTTCTTTTTTTTCCTAGAGGTTCTTTTTGTTTTCTTTTTTGTTCTAGCTAGTCCTTTTCTTCTTCTTCTTCTTTTCTTCTTCTTCTTCTTTTTCTTCTCTTCTAGCTTCTTCTCTTCTCTCTCTCTCCTATGACGCCCAGCTCCCTCTTTTTTTTTTTTTACCTCCTTTTTCTTCTATCTTCTTCTCTTCTTCTCTCCTCCCTCTTCTCTCCTCTAATTCTTTTATTTTTTCTTTATCCAGGAAATTAAAGGAGGAAAGAACCCTGCTAGAACCAAAAAAAAAAAAAAAAAGAAGAAAAAGGACTAGCTAGAACAAAAAAGAAAAACAAAAAGAACCTCAACGATAAAAAAAAAAAGAGACTAGGAAAAAAAACCACTTTTTTGACGTGCCACTGTTTACCACATCAGAAATGTTCTTTATGTGTAAATTTTCACATGTCAAACAAATTCTTAAAAAAAAAAAAAAAAAAAAACTTTTTTGACGTGGCACTATTCACCACGTCATAAATGTTTTTGACGTGTGATTTTTCACACGTCAGAAAAATTCCTTAAAAAAAAAAAATTTTGACTTGGCACTGTTCACCACGTCATAAATGTTTTTTGACGTGTGAATTTTCACACGTTAAAAAAATTCCTAAAAAAAAAATAATAAAAACTTTTTTGATGTGGCACTATTCACCATGTCAGAAAATGTTTTCGACGCTCCAAGTAGTGACACGTCAAAAAATTCTGATGTGTCACTGTTCACCACGTCAGAATTTCAACTTTTTCGACAAGCGATTTTTTGAGGTGTGTAAAACATTAAAAAAGATACGTCAGAAACATTTTTGACGTGCCAATAGGCCTAAAACATCAAAAAAGTTGCCTAAAAAAAGTGTGATTTTTGTAGTGAACACCAAAAGCTTAAACACTAATTGGCTTAAGTCCATTTATATATATATTAAGGGGTTTGCTAGGGGTTCTCGTTGCAGTATTCTCCTAACGTTCTCCTAGTCTTACGTAAAACATGATTTAAGAAAAAATAAAATTGTAGTACCGTTTTTTTGCTAACAGATTAATTTTTATGAGTTAATAGTTAGGTTCTAATGCTTTAAAACTTATTTTTGGATTCAAAACTAAAACCTAATGGTGGAAGGTTAACCCTTTAGGGATGATATCACTCAAAGTGGATTTGATCATTTTAAATTTGATGCTAATGCCTCAATTTTGGTGCTAAAGCCTCACAAATTTAGTGCTAATGCCTCAAATTTGATGTTAATGCCTAAAAAACAGGTGGTGGAGGCTACTACAATTTTATTTTTTATTAAATCATGTTTTACGTAAGATTGGGAAAATGCCAGGAGAACTTACAGGGAGAACCTCTAGCATTTTCCATATATTAAATGCTCTTTTTCTTTATAGTTTCTTAATATAGAACTTACAACAACACATAACATAACAATAATTAACTTTATTTCAAAATTAACATATTAAAGTAGGTAGGTGATGAAGAGGTGCTCTGCTTAGGCTGCTTATAATCATTGTTAGAATATATTCAAAATATATTTTGACAATCTCCATAATTGTTGATTTGATATTATTTCATGTATTTATGTTGATATTATTTCCCTGTATTTATGTTGATATTATACTGTATTTATGTGTAATTGTATTTCCTAGTTTATATGGCCTTATTCAACTATAAATTGGCCTCTTTGTATACAGTTCAAAATATATAGAAATAAAGTGTTCAGTTACCTCTATAATCTCTAGTTTATTTTTACATGGTATCAGAGCCAAGTTTTGGCCTTGTCTAGAGAAGTAGGAAGTCAGTATGATTCGAAGGCTTTTTCGATCTTGTTTTGGTATAAATCTTATACCAACGAGCTCAAAAATGCCTGATCCACCCTGTGGTGTTCTCAAATTGTTGTTTCGAAGTTTAACGCGCTCCCACACCCCGTCAAAAGGTTATGTGTCACTGTTCACACGCCTCACGCGCTGTTGCTAGCCACCACGTGCCGCCCAATTCATCTGTTTTTAGAAAAACTATTGCTAGATCAAGAATCTGAGGCTACCGATCTACTGATCTGGCTAAAGTATGCACCACCAGGATCCTCCACGCGCCCTGATGCGCCGCTGCAAGTTTTTGTTGGGAATTTGATGCTACCACGCGCCGCCCACACGCTTCCACGCACTGTCCAAGTTTTGTGAAGTGTTGCTGCCACCACGCGCCATCAACGCGCTGCCACGCGCCTCCCACACGCCACCCTATGCTTGTAAGTCCTTTTGAGCTCATGCTTTTATAATAGATCCTGCTACATTGGATTATTCCTACCATACAACCAAGCTCATTGCATTATTTTGCACTTTACTAAACCGGTGTACCATATCATGCAATGCGATATGTCCTTTAGTGATTGCTCAGTATGGCTGTGCTGGTCATGAAACAACCATTAGATCCAAGGCCCAGATAACACACATATTTAACCATATCACTTAAGTCTATATAGTAAGCCCATGATCGTTATATCACACATACCGGTGTACCATATCATGCAATGCATCTTAACAATCAGTTTATTAGACAATTACCAAGTAATTATAAAAGTAGGCATGCTCATATCATACTCGTGATCAATCAATTGACATATCCCATGTTTTAAGGAAAAAAGGTTCGTAAGTATTTACTTATCTCACATGCTCGCTTGAATTCTCCAACATGGCTAAATCCTACAATAATGAAATATAACACATTGTTACACATAGCACTTGAGGATCCATACTGTTGCACAAATTTAATTGTACTCGTCAATTGCACGAGTCGTTATGCAATGTAGCAGTTGTGCAAGTGCGAGGTCGAATCTCACAGAGAATTGTGCTTTGTGTAAAAACCAATTTAAATTGCCTAAACTAATCCTATCTTAACCTAGTCCCAAAATCAAACATGTGGAGTGCATAAAATAAAGACTAAATTAAAATGCAATAAAAATAAATAAATAAAAATGCTAAGGTCCCTAATCTACCTCACCACAATTTAATCAACATATAGGCATGCTAATTCACACATCCATCAAACAATTAGGCTAAAATGCATATCCTATTCTCACGATAGTGCACACACCCGTCGTACAGCCTAGCTCTATGCATGTTCTTTTGCCTTTACAGAATCTAGTCGAATCATGCAATGTATTAACCCATAAATGGTCAAAACGGATGTTAAACCGAAATCGAATCATTCGATGTTTCATTGACGACAACGGATATTGGACTCGGTTGAACCATCGGATGTACCTCGGATAAATCACAACGCATATTGGACGGAAAAACAATCCATAAACAACAACCAATCACAATCTTGTCACTAAATTGAGATTGAATCGAACAATCATTAAATTAAATGACAGAAAATGAAAACTAAACATGAATATATATAAACAAATCCATAGTGAGGGAAATAAGAGACTAAAATAAAACAAATGAAAACATTAAATAAATAAATGACGTTTAGAGGGTTTTACATTGATGAATAGGGAGGACTTAGGCCACTGAGGTTGCCTCCAAGCGTTTCCAAAAGTAGGAAACAAGAAATGAGGTAAGGTTCTATTTATAGACAAAATAAATCATGTTGCTAGGTCAGGGGTGCGTTTGATCGCAGGATTTACGATCGATCGCATCCCTGCATGCGTTCGATCGCAAGTGCATTGCAGTGCTGCGTGTGTTCGAGTGTAGGCATTGCGTTTGATCGCACATAGTGCGATCGATCACATGTAACTGCCCATGGTGCAAGTGTTGAAGCAATGGAGCATAGGGCCAGCTCAATTCTTCCCTTTAAGCCACATTTTCGTGACGAGGACCTACGACACAACACAACACAAAAACAACACAAAATATAAGATATTAACAAAACTAAGAGCCTAACAAACATAAGTTAAGGGGGGGTCCAATATACAATATTTGACACTGATCAAATACCCCCAAACTTACATTTTGCTAGTACCTTAGCAAAACAAAAATAAAAACACAGTAAAAACAAGAAACATAAATCTGCTTTCATGGGAGAAATGATTGCATTTAGCATATGCAACAAGCCTTTTAAACCCTTAGGCATCCCTAGTGGACGAGTGAAGTTTCGTAAGGGTTTTTTCAGGAATGACACCCACAAACAATTATTTGATACTATGTTATTAATGGACAACAAGATCATGGGGTTTCAATTATCCCCTAAAGACTGTATCCCAAAATTCAAAGGAAAACAATGTGATAAATTAACCAAGGCTTGAATTGAAAGATGCAATTTTTTGTGTGTATGCTGTGCAACGCTTGACTCCCTTAAGCTTCTAAACGACCTATGTAACGAGTATTGGGCTAGTGACTCCCAAACCAAACGGCTTTAGGGCACTAGATGTAGAGACATCCCTAGGGCTTAATTACTCAAGTCAAAAGAGCTACGGAGCCTAAACTAGCCATACAATTTTTTATCTGGAATTTCTCATCTTTTGATGCGAACACTCATTGCTTGGCCAGGCAAGAGGTCCGATTACTTAATGAAAAACTCACTTATTCTAATTTTTTTATTATTATTATTAACAGCCAAGGTTTTCATCATCACATCACAAACCTAAAACTCTTAAAACACACACTTCAAGGTCAAATCTCATACCTCACAAACCCTAATGCTAGTGTACATGTGAAATAACGATCAGACAAGTGGAGTCTCTCTAGTTCAACACATGAATCAAAAACTGAGATTTCTAATAATATGCAATGTTCAAACAATTTAAACACACCAATGACATGCAATCCACAATTATGATGTAAGTTGTGTCCAATCAACAACATAGCATCAAACAAAAAGAAAAATTTTTATATACAGACAAAAACAAATATATACAGATAAAAACCAAACAAAACAAGTAAATAAACAAACAAAAAGATAGACAGAATGTTTGTCCACACCCCCAAACTTAAATGACACATTGTCCCCAATGTGGCAGGAAATACAATACAGTGGGATGAGGAACTAGGATGTGCAAAGGTCAAGGCGTCCCCTGAACTTGAACATCAGAACACATGTCAACAACTAACAACAATCTTTTCTCACAAGCACAAGCATCAATGGTTAATTGCTGTTAGAAACTAAATAAAAAAAATACATAAAATGACAAAAAATAAAAGAACAAAAATAAAATAAAATAAAAAATGCAGTGCGTAAAATAAAAAAGAAAAATTACCGTGGCTACCCTGCTCATAAGGGTGTCCAACCAATCCCTTCCATCCTTTCTTCTTAAGAATGATATACCCCTCTGGAAGGATGGTCCACCATCTTATGTAGTTGTCCTTGTTTCCAGGAATCCACTTAGGAACACGGTCCCTAGATTTGTGATCTTCTGTGTGTGAATCCTTGAAGATCTCTACGTAAGATGGCTCTTCGAGACATTGAAAAGATGAAACTTGAGGTTCAAGATATGTCTTGAGAGGGATTGTGATGAAAGAATGAGTTTCAGTACTCACTTCCTTATCATTGGACCAATTTGAAATTGGCGGGGGCTCAGTTTGCTTCAAATGCTCATTTTTCTCTTACACTTTGTTGACAGCTAGTTCCTCACTAACAAGTGTGGTGGTGGCTCGGACATGCTCATGATGAGGATTGCTGGGGCAATCCTCATCAATCATGTACTGCCCTCTTTCCATCTCCTGACTTTGAAGTTTCTCTTCCTCAATTCTATTTAATTTAGAAACTAGATGACCAAACTGTCCTTCCAACCTTGCAACTGCTTCAGTGTTTGCCACAGTGGCATCTATGATTTCTTAACAAGGTTAGTTGACTATTTTCCTAAACTCCTTGAGTGTATCTTCTAATGATAGTTCTTGTGACGTAGGAATGGTGGGTTGGCTGACTAGTTCCATGAATTCCTTAAGCGTTTCTTCCAAAGGAGATTGCTTAGGAGGATAGTCATATGATGGATGGGAAGAAAATTGGTTGTCAAACTGCGGATAATCAGGATGGTGTAGTTCGTCAACTTAGGGAGCATAATTTTCAGTGGCATGAGCTTGCCATGAAAAATCAAGATGGTTGCTCTAGTCTGGGTTATAAAAATTTGAATTTGATTCAAACTCAGGACTGGAGAAACTAGTGTTCAATTGCTCATGTGAAAAATTGAAAAATTGTCCCCAAGGTGGACAATCACCTAAACTAAGGTAAGGGCTCGAGCAGTGTGAACATGGTTCATATGATTTTCAAATAGGAAAAAAAAAAACACAATTAAGATATGGTACACTTTGTGTTTATGATATCATTTTGGATTTAGATATGTCTTATGGTTGTACCAAAAATAAATACTCGCCAATTATACGAATCGTCTACAATAAAGTGGTTGTGCAAGTGCGAGTGTCGAACCCACAGAGAATCGTGTTTGTGTGAATTAATTCTAATGCCTAAACTAACCCTATCTTAACCTAGTTCCAAAAGGCAAACACTTGGTGTGCATTACATAAAAACTAAATTAAATGCTTAAAAATAAAGAAATAAAAACACTAAGGTCCCTAATCCACCTCACCACAATTTAATCCACATATAATCATGCTTAGTCCATACTCAATAACGATTATGCTACTAGGCATAATCTGAGCGTTAACACATTATTCATATTTCTGTCTATCAATAAAGCATATATGCATATGCTATTGTTATTACAAAATCTTGTCGAACTAACCAATGCAAACACTGTTTTAAGAGGTCACAACGGATATTGGTCCGAAGACGAATCATCCGATGTATCTCCGGTTGTAACGAAAGTTGACGTTTAACGATTTGCAAACAACAATCAACACACTTTTGTCACTAAAATGTATTGAAACGAATATACATAAAATTAAATGACAGAATAATATAAACTAAACATGAACATATATAAACAAATCCATGGTGAGGGAAATAAGAGACTAAAGTAAAACAAATAAAAGCATTAAATTAAATTGACGTTTAGGAGTGTTTACAATGAAGAACAATGAGGTTTTGGGCCACTGAGGGCGCCTCAAACCATCTCCCAAGTGTGGTAAATAATAAAATACAAAGGGTCCTATTTGTAGACAATATAAAATGTGTTGCCAAGTCAAGAGTGCGTTCGATCGCAAGAGATGCGATCGATCACATGCCCGCACGCGTTCGATCTCAGAGATGTGAGTTCGGCCGCACTACGTCGCAGTGCCATGCGTGTTCGGTCGTAGGCATTGCGTTCGACCGCACTGCGTTTGATCGCAGATAATTGCTCTAGAATTCCCACGGCACAAGGTTGAAGCAATGGACGATAGGGCCAACTAGGGCAACGCGGACTTCACGGCCTGACATGGATTGCGATCGATCGTGGTTCATGCGTTTGACTGCAGTGCGCTCGATCGCACTTGCAGAGGCTAAAGTTCCATCTTTGCTTAATTCCGTCCCTTTGAACCACAAATTCGCACCAAGGACCTACAACACACTAAAACACTAAAACAATACAAAATATTAGATATTAACAACACTAAGAGCCTAACAAACATAAGTTAAGGGGGGTTTAATATACAATATTTGACACCGATTATCTTATGAGATATGAGATTGTATATATGGATTTAGATATGTATTATGAGATATAAGATTGTATGAGATTGATGAATGGAAAAAATTGTATATTTGAATTTTATGGATTGGATTGCGTATTGTATATCAGGGAAAATATGGATTGGATTGTATAGGGAAATTTTTTTTTTCCGTGATATTAATTATTAGGGATGCTTGGCTGTGTTGAAGCTCCCTTATATAGAACTAAGGGCATTTTACACATGAGTGCCCTGTTGTGCCAAATACTACCTAAATTAATAGATAATATTTAGTACGTTTTACTCGCAAGTGCACAAGATCAAAACGATAGTATAGCAGGCAAATACGAGATCATTCCCACGAGGATTGTTAATTTCGTTAGAACTAATTAATTAAAATACCAACTTGTCACAGAATTGATATTGTTAAAAGAAATAAAAATAAATGAAAAGGTAAATAAAAGTGTAGGGCTTTGATATCCACCACTAATCATATTCAAATAATATAACAATATGCCAATGCTCCAATCATATGAATACCTAATGGTTTGCCAACCTAAGGGCATGGTGTATACTCCTTAAGCTATTGGTTTCCCTAAGCAGCAATTAGGCATGGTGTATACTCTAACTCTTTTCTTTCCTAAAGGATTTAGCATGGTGTATACTAAGTTGTTCTCTAGGAAAGCATATGAACTGAAAACCGACAACCACATGAGACCTAGGGCATGGTGTATACTCCGGTTTCCCATGTTGATTAACCCAAGAACCAGTGGATTACTTTTGTTACTTATGTTAAACCCAGGACTCGGTCATCCAAATTGATCTAACTAACAAGTCCATACCACATGCATATAATGGCCAATCACATACATATGAGGAATTCAATAAAGCAGGTATTAATCAAGTTAAGCAACACAATATGATTATCACAAAGCCAATATTGAAATATTAAATAAACATAATTAGGGTTTCAATCAAGTCCTACTAAAATAATTAGTTACACATAATTAAAATAAACTAAAAAGAAGGGAAAAGAAAAGAACGAAAACCGCTCCTAGAAGTAGCCTCCAAATTCTCCTCTCTGAAATTGTGTCTCTAATTGTGAGGCTTAGAGGTCTATTTATAGGCTTTAGGAGAGTCCTAGAAACCCTAGTAAACCTAGGAAATTCGGAATTCCATCTCCTAGACAAATTAGGAGACAATCCTATTACAAATCGGAGAAGGATTCGTCCAGAATTGGGTCCTATCTTGCGGGCGATTTTGGAATTTGCGGCGCCAATTAGGAAAATGCTATTTCACAATGATTTGTAGGATTTTGAGTTAGCTTTCCAATGCCGTTGAAATCACCTCGATCCAATATTTGAGCTGAAAGTTATGGCCAAAATACTGAGACATGTGCTGAATCCAAATGCAATCCGATTTTTGACTCCAATTTGATAAATTCCGAATTAATCCTTTCCACATCTTCTAGGTCTTCCCAATTTGCCCTTTAAGCTTGGAAAATTTCTAGAAATACTTCATTTTCTTCCATGACCTACAAAAACACAGAAAACACAAAAAGGAAATAAAATAGACAGAATAACATAAACTAAAAGCATAACAAATATAAATTAAGGGGCTTAAATATGAATATTTAAGCACTTATCATGCCCCCTTTAATTAAAAGGGGTGCTTGTGCAGGAAGGTGCCCCCTTTTTGTTTCAAACACCCCTTTTTCGAGGCGTTTTTCAATAAAAGCACCTTGAAATTATATTCTAGTTGCCATAATAACTAGCATGTCCCAAGTGCCCTTAATAAAGTGTTGCGAAATCAATTGGGACGCTTTTTGGCCAAAAACGCCCTAAATAACCATGTAACTACATCATGTATTTTTTGTGGTGCAAGGTATTATTTAGCTTTGGGATTTGCATGTTTAGGATAGTGTTTATTGCTGAGATGGTGTGCTGCTTGCCATTGGGGTTGAAAAATGTTGGGACAGTTTTTGAGAATGATGACTCGACAATTCGAAAGGTGTAATCTACAAAATAAGAAAAGGTAAGAATTTGTCAGGTGCTTTGGCAGGGGATAACTTCGATGCCTAAGTAAGTCAATTGTTTTCATAGAGAGAGAGAGCAAAGGAATTCTTGAGTGTGGTAATTAGTAATTTATGAATATTCAAACATTAGATCCGATATAAAATTGCGCCTTTACTGTGAAACAGTTCGATAAGTTTTTTGCCTTTTTACAAGCACTTCATTCTAAAACAAATTGGAGCACAAATACCAGGATTCTTATTATTACTTATTGTTGTCCTTGCAATTTTAAGAATACTAAAATACCTATGAGAATACATATCTCACAGACGGCGCCGAACTATTGATGTAGTTTGGTCTCATCTGGTTGTACCTAAAAATAGATACTCACAATAGCATGAATCGTTTTGCAATAAAGTGGTTGTCTAAGTGCGAGGTTAAACCCACAGAGAACCGGGTTTGTGTAAAACTAATTTAAAATGCCTAGACTAATCTTATCTTAAACTAGTTCCAAATAACAAATGGGTGGCGTGCAATAAATGAAACCTAGATTAAATGCAATAAAAACAAATAAATAAAAAGCCTAAGGTCTAAAATCCACCTCACCACAATTAAATAACACAATTAATTTATACATCCGTCTATCGATTAAAAACGATGCATGTCCTAGTGTCATGCTAGTTCATACATCCTTACGCCCTATGTATGTCCTATCATGCCTATTGAAATACTTAAAGTATCCGTCCATTTGACAAAAGACAAAACATAAACGACTAGGTCCAAAGGATCCAATGTAAATGTGATTTAACACGAACTATAATGGATAAATGAATGTAAATTGAATGATGAAATGTATCTATCGGACCAAACACTATGAATAAACAACTACGGCACAATCAATACAATCTTCTCACAAAATTGAAATGAAACCGAAACACATGACAATTAAAAGATGGATTAATGTACAAACTAACTACGAAAGCATACAAACAAATCCATGGTGAGGCTTCATCTTCAACCTTAGTTGAAGATTCAGCCTCCCATGCTAAAGGGAGACACAATCAACAAGACATAAAAGCAAAACATAAATAAATGACATTTAGGAGTGTTTACAATGAAGAACATGGAGGTTTTAGGCCATTGAGGGTGCCTCTAAACGTATCCCAAGCGTAAGAAAAATGAAAATATACAAGGTCCTATTTATAGACAAAACTGCTTCATAGGCATGGTGCTTGATCACAAAGCCGTGTGTGTTTGATTGTAGGAATGGCTCTTGATCGCGAGATGTGCACTCGATTGCACGTAACTACTCTGAAATCCCACGGCGCAAGCGAGTTAGCGATGGTGGATAAGGCGACGCGGACTTTGCGGGCTGATGAGGCATGCGCTTGATCGCACCGAGTTCGCTCAATCGCACTGGTAGGGGCCAAGATTCCACCTTTGCTCAATTTCACCCCTTTAAACCACCTTTTACACCAAAGACCTACAGCACACTAAAACACTAAAATAATACAAAAACATTAGATATTAATAAAACTAAGAGCCTAACAAACATAAGTTAAGGGGGGTCAAACATACAATATTTGGCACCGATCAAATACTCCCAAATTTACATTTTGCTAGTCCCTTAGCAAAACAAAAAATGAAAACACAATAAAAACAAGAAACATAAATCCGCTTTTGTGGGAGAAACGATTGCATTTAGCATATACAACAAGCCTTTTAAATCCCTAGGCATCCCTAGTGGACGAGTGAAGTCTCATGAGTCAATCGCACTGGTAGGGGCCAAGATTCCACCTTTGCTCAATTTCACCCCTTTAAACCACCTTTTACACCAAAGACCTACAGCACACTAAAACACTAAAATAATACAAAAACATTAGATATTAATAAAACTAAGAGCCTAACAAACATAAGTTAAGGGGGGTCAAACATACAATATTTGGCACCGATCAAATACTCCCAAATTTACATTTTGCTAGTCCCTTAGCAAAACAAAAAATGAAAACACAATAAAAACAAGAAACATAAATCCGCTTTTGTGGGAGAAACGATTGCATTTAGCATATACAACAAGCCTTTTAAATCCCTAGGCATCCCTAGTGGACGAGTGAAGTCTCATGAGGGTTTTCCAGGAATGACACCTACAAACAATTATTTGGTACTATATTATTAATGGACAAAGCCCTTCATACAAACATATGGTTCATACATCATTAGCAAATTTAACATGTTGAACATACAAATCACATCATCCAGGCATCCAAACATCATTTCACACACGGTTGACAAATTGAGACAACACATGCTCCATGAAGTGCAAAGTGAACTAACACAAGATCATGGGGTTTCAATTATTCTCAAAAGACGTGTATCCCAAAATTCATAGGAAAACAATGTGATAAATGCAACCAAGGCTTGAATTGAAAGATGCAATTTTTTTTGTGCAGGCCGTGCAATGCTTGACTCCCTTAAGCTTCTAAATGACCTATGTAATGAGTGTTGGGCCAGTGACTCCCAAACCAGGCAGTTTTAGGGCACTAGATGTAGAGACATCCCTAGGTCTTAATTACTCAAGTCAAAAGAGCTACCAAGCATAAACTAGATATACAATTACTAAGTTGGAATTTCTCATCTTTTTACGTGAACACTTAATGCTTGATGAGGCACAAGGTCCGGTTACTCAATGAAAAGCTCAACATTATTATGATTTTTTTTTTTTTTAATAATAGCCAAGGTTTTCATCATCACATCACAAAACCTAAAAATCTCGAGACACACACTCCAAAGTGAAATCTCATACCTCACAGACCTTAATGCTAGTGTGCATGTTAAATATCAACCAAACAAATGGAGTCTCTCTAATCTAACACATGAATAAAAAACTGGGATTTCTAATGATACGCAATGTTCAAACAAGTTAAACACACCAATGACATGCAATCCACAGTTACGATGTAAGTTGTGCCCAATCAATAATATAGCGACAAAGAAAAAATATTTTAAAAAAAATTATATACAGACAAAAAATAAATATATATAGCCAAAAACAAAACAAAACAAGTAAATAAACAAACAAAACAAACTGACATAATGTTTGTCTACACCCCCAAATTTAGATGACACATTGTCCTTGCCATCTCCTGACTTTGAAACTCCTCTTCCTCAATTATGTTGAGTTCAGCAACTAGATGACCAAGCTGTCCTTCCAATGATGGATCTTGTGACACAAGAATGGTGGGTTGGCCGACTAGTTCCATGAATTCCTTAAGAATTTCTTCCAAAGAAGATTGCTTAGGAGGATAGTTATATGATGAATGGGAAGAAAATTGGTTGTCGAACTACGGATAATCAGGATGGTGCAGTTCTTTCACTTAGGGAGCATAATTTCCCGTAACATGAGTATGCCACGAGAAATCAGAATTGTTGCTCCAGTCCGGGTTACAAAAATTTGAATATGATTCAAACCTAGGGCTGGAGAAACTAGTGTTCATCTGCTCATATGAAAAATTAGAAAATTGTCCCCAATGTGGACAATCACCTAAACTATGGTAAGGGTTGGAACAGTGTGAACAAGGTTCATGTGGGTGAAAATTGGTAGGATTTAGCATCCTAAAACTAGGGGAAACATCAAAAGTATTGAACGGAAGACTCATGTTTCACCCAAACAATTTAATATGCAAATTCCCACATGAAACAATAACAAATTTACTAAAATAAAATAAACTAAAACTAATAAAAATAAACTAAACAAATAACTAATCAATAAACTAACAAAACAGTAAACTAAATAAACAATTAAAAATAGAAATAAACTAACCAAAACTAACAACAGCAAATAAACAAATAAAAATAGGCAGAATAAATAAATAATTAAGACAAACTAACAATTAAACAAAAAAAAAATATAAAATAAAAACTTAGCTGCCTCGAGTCTGTTGGTGCAGACTGTAGAGATGCGCTTGAGCGTAGGTACCATGCAATCGAGCATAATCGTAAAAATGTGATAGCTTGTTGTAAGTGAGATCGATCTCAACAAGGGTGCAATCAATCATACTGCGCATTGCGCTTGAGCGACTAAAGATGCACTCGAGCATTTATGCAGGTTTGATGAAATATAAGGCAGTTCGCTAATGCATTCGATCGCAAATGAGGTGTGATCGATCGATAGCATCATGGAATTGTCTTCAAATAATAGAATCCGATTTTCCAAAAACTTAAACAAACACCCAAAACAACCAAACAAACATATTCTAATTTTTTTTTTAAGAAATTTTTCTATACAAAAGCACGAAATAAATAAAATAATTGTCGAAATTAAAATAACTAGTAGAAAGATAAAATTAATCTAAGCATAAAATCAATTCCAACAAAACAACTGATTCCCTAGCAACAGCGTCAAAATTTGGTCGTACACAAAAATAGATACTCACAATAGCACAAATCATTTTGCAATAAAGTGGTTGTGCAAGTGCGAAGTCGAACCCACAAAGAATCAGGATTGTATAAAACTAATTTAAAATGCATAGACTAATCCTATCTTAACCTAGTTCCAAATAACAAACGGGTGGCGTGTAATAAATGAAACCTAGATTAAATGCAATAAAAACAAATAAATAAAAAGCCTAAGGTCTAGAATCCACCTCACCACAATTAAATAATACAATTAATTTATACATTCATCTATTGATTAAAAGCAATGCATGTCCTAGTATTACGCTAGTTCATACATCCTTACGCCTTATGTATGTCCTATCATGCCTATTGAAATACTCAAAATATCCATCCATTTGACAAAAGACAAAACATAAATGACTAGGTCCAAAGGATCCAATGTGAATGTGATTTAACACGAACTATAATGGATAAATGAACGTAAATTGAATGATGAAATGTATCCATCGGACCAAACACTATGAATAAACAACTACGGCACAATCAATACAATCTTCTCACAAAATTGAAATGAAATGGAAACACATGACAATTAAAAGACGGATTAACGTACAAACTAACTATGAAAGCATATAAACAAATCCATGGTGAGGCTTCATCTTCAACCTTAGTTGAAGATTTAGCCTCCCATGCTAAAGGGAGACACAATCAACAAGAAATAAAAAGCAAAACATAAATAAATGACATTTAGAAGTGTTTTACAATGAAGAACAAGGAGGTTTTAGGCCACTGGGGGCACCTCCAAACGTATCCCCTGGCAGTGCGCTCGATCGCACTAGCAGAGGCCAATATTCCATCTTTTCTCAATTTTGCCCCTTTAAACCACCTTTTACACCAAGGACCTACATCACACTAAAACACTAAAAGAAGACAAAAACATTAGATATTAACAAAACTAAGAGCCTAACAAACATAAGTTAAGGGGAGTCAAACATATAATATTTGGCACTAATCACCGGCCTTGCTCAAAGACTATCCGATGCTTAAGTTAGCACTCTTACATGAAGTCAAAATATATCATGAGCTCAAGTTTATTGAGAATGATTTTATTGCTTTACCCCTTGCGTTGCATCCCTTTTATTGGGGTTTATATAACTACTCTCTCCATGTTCCACCTTTTGGTGGTTGATTCCTTTTATTGGGTTTTATATAACTACTCTCCTCATGTTCCATTTTTAGGTGTTTGATGGATAGTGGGAGGTAGTTTAGAGATAATGGAGGTGATTGATAGATCATGGGCTATCCACATTCAAATAATGGAAGGTGGTTGAGAGATAGTACGTAGGACCCATAGTAGATTTTATCCCCAACAAAAAAGATGAGATATTTGTTGAAATTGGCCTTTGGCTAGACCAGCAAGAGTATTGGTTGAGATAGTAAAAAAAAAATGGTTGGCTTCCAAGGTATTTGCTTAGGTAATGATCATCAAATTGTCAGCAAAAAGAAAATGATCAGAAACTTGAGGAGAGTGATTGGAGGATGATATCCTGATCCCATAGAATTCCAGTAGTTTTCTGTAACGCCCCCAAAATCAGCCTCAGCTAATCCAGTAGAGTCACTAGCAATTCACCCAGTTGAGCCAACTTGTGACCAAATGGGTAATCACCCTTGTAAAAACATCAGAGTAAATGCAAAGGAATGTGTATAAATCTGAGCTACTACAATCATCAAATAAGAACATGGAGCAACTACGTAGTAAAAACGAACTTGAATAATAAGTAAAGCACAACCAAACAAGTAGTAACGTCTCTTGCCACTCTTTTAGCGATGAGCCAGATCACCTAAAGAATAATAACCGCGTAAGTCTATTGACTTAGTAAATAAACCTCACGCTTAGGTATGACATGAGCCCATTTAGTGAAAGTAAATGTGCATTTTGAGTAGTAACCAAAAAGAGGGCATTACCTTCGCTAATACACCATTTAATGTGTTTTAGGATTTTCAAAGCCTATGGTGTAGAACCGACAATAAATACCTAAATGTTTTGATGTAGAAAAGTGTTGTGAAATTATCTATCTAAATTAATAAACAAATAATCGCAGTTTTACTTGCAAGTGCACAAGGTCAAAAATGTAGTAAAGAGTGTAAGTGCAAGATCGATCCCACAGGGATTGGTAAATTATGCTTAAAATTAAATTCGCAATATAAAGTAAAAGAGATAAAAATTGATTTTGATTAAGCAATAAGGAAGAGGTAGGGCTTTGATTTCCACCGCTAATCATGCTTATACAATAAATCAATATGCCAATGCTTTAATTACATGATCAATATTTAATGGTTGCCAACCTAAGGGCATGGTGTATACTCCTTAGCTATTGGTTTCCCTAAACGAATTAGGCATGGTGTATACTCTAATTCTTTTCTTTCCTAAAGGATTTAGCATGGTGTATACTAAGTTGTTCTTTAAGAAAGCATATGAACTATGAAAACCGACAACCACATGAGACCTAGGGCATGGTGTATACTCCGGTTTCCCATGTTGATTAACCCAAGAACCGGTGGATTGCTTTTGTTACTAATGTTAAACCCAGGACTCGGTCATCCAAATTGATCTAACTAACAAATCCATACCACATGCATATGTTGATCGCAATACACATGAGGAATTCATGAAAGCAGGTATTAATCAAGTTAAATACTATCATGCAATTATCGCAAAGGCGCCAATATTGAATTAAAATACAAACATGATCAGGGCTTCAATCTAGCCCTACTAAAAGGTTTAGTTACACATGAAATTGATGCTAATCATCTTCATAAAAATAAATAAAGGAAAAGAAGAATGAACCGGAAAATTGCTCCTTGAAAGTAGCCTCCAACTTCTCCTCTCTGAAATTGTGTCATAATTGTGAGGCTTAGAGGTCTATTTATAGGCTTTGAGAGTCCTAGAAACACTAGTAAACCTAGGAATTTCGAATTCATCTCCTAGACAAATTAGGAGACAATCCTATTACAAATCGGAGAAGGATTCGTCCAGAATTGGGCTCCTATCTTGCGGGCGATTTTAGCATTGCAGCGGTCCAAATTAGGAAAATGCTATTTCACAATGATTTGTATAATTTTGAGTTAGCTTTTCCAATGCCATTGGAATCACCTCAATCCGATATTTGAGCTGAAAGTTATGGCCAAAATACGAGACATGTTCAGGATCCAAATTTAATCCGATTTTGACTTCAATTTGATAAATTCCGATTTAATCCTTTCACATCTTCTAGATCTTCCAATTTGCCCTTTAAGCTTGGAACATTTCTAGAAACGCTTCATTTTCTTCCATGACCTACAAAACACAGAAAACACAAAAGGAAATAAAATAGACAAAATAACATAAACTAAAGGCATAACAAATATAAATTAAGGGCTTAAATATGAATATTTAAGCACTTATCACACCCCAAACTTACATATTGCTAGTCCCTTAGCAATACTTAAACTAAAATCAAAATGAAAACAAAGAACAAAAGATAAATCCATCTTTGTCGGATGTACGATTGCATTTAGCAAATGCAACAAGCCTTTTAAACCTCTAGGTATTCCCTAGAGGAAGTTAAGTCTCGTGAGGGTTTTCAGAATGTTACCCACAAACATTATGCACAGTTCATGTTATCTAAAAATTAAAGCATCACTCAAAACCATGATTTTCATTCATTAGCAAGCTTAAAAGTTAAACTCCATCTTCACAATGAATTGGAATTAAAAGTTTTCATAACTTACAACAAGCAAGGCATCACAAATTTGAAAGCGTGTATAGTGAACTAGCACAAGACTATGAAGCTTTCCAAATGATTTCAATGCACAATGTCTCCATATCTCAAGATTCACTGAAATTCCCATTAGAATGAACAACAATGGCATACTTTATTTATTTTTTTATCTTCTTTTTTAATTATGACTCTGCAATGTCTAGTTCCTTAAGCTTTCTAATTGACCCATATAGCGAGTGTTTAGCCAATGACTCCCAAACCAGATGGTTTTAGGGCATTGGGTGTAAAACACCCTAAGGACTTACTAACTCGAGTCAAAAGGCTACGAAACTAAACTAGTCATAATTTTGAACCAAATCAAATTTCTTCACCTTTTGACGTGAACACTCAATGCTTTGAGGCAAGAGGCCCAGTTACTCAGTGAAAATCTTATCAATGATTTTTTTTTTTTTAATATGCCAATGTATCCAACCAATAGGTTATCCAGTTTCACCCAAAACATAGAAACATGCACATCAAGACCACATGTCCTACCTCACCAATCATGTGCTAATGTGCTTGTGTCAGAGCAGATCAAACATGTGAATTCTCAATTGCCCAAAGTAAGTAACAAAACTCAAAAATCCAACATCAGATCATGTGTTCAAAATTTTAAGCTAACCAATGAATATCAAATCACAATTCTTAGATCAACCAAAACTTCATGACAAACATGAACATGCATTTTTTTTTTTTTTTTAATAAAAACAAAAAGTGAGACCAAGTGTGTGTAAATGCATCTCCCATACCCCCAAACTTAATTTACACATTGTCCCCAATGTGTGTATAATATGGAAAGATCTTACCCGGGAGATGGATGAAACTGTCCGGAGTAGGTCTGACTCAAAGCATCCCCCCCAAACTTGAACTCAAGCACACTTGTTCCTGAAAAACAAAACACTAAAACAAAAACAAAATAAAAGTAAAATGAAAACAACAAGAAATTGAAAGGATATGCTGTGGGGTGCCTCCCATGAGCGCTAAGTTTAACGTCTTCAGCCAGACTGGGCGGCTGCACACTGTAGTGGAGCAAATTCACTCCAAAGATTCGTCCAACCCCCGCTCTTGGTGGCCTCAATACCATTAACCTCAACAGAGGCGCTTGAGAATCTAGACTACTCAAACGCACTCCACCGTAGTTTCAGTGCTACTCCTTTGGATGGGTGCACTTGAAATCCACCAGATGTGGCTCAGGTGCTCTTGGTGTAGAATTCACTTCAACATATGGCTTCACTCGGTGTCCATTCACTTTGAATGTTTGCTTGTGCTGTGGACTATGAACCTCCAAAGTTCCCTGAGGAAGCACACTTGTGATAATACAAGGACCAAACCATTGATACTTGAACTTACTAGGGATGAGCCGAAATCTTGATTTATAAGTCCACACTTTCTGGCCCACTTGAAACTCCTTCTTGGCATGGTGCTTGTCATGATTATTCTTGGTTCTTCCTTTGCACTGTTTGCTATGTTTATCTACCTGTTGCCTCAACTCTTCAAGTTCCTTCATGTTGCTTTTTAGCCTCTGGATGTGATGGAGGATTCTCCGGGGTTTCACAACTTCCCGATGTCTTTAGTAACATTGTCAACAACGGCTCCTTGTCCTTCCTTGTGCCCGTGAGTAAGGGTAGCTTGCAATGGATTTATTTGATGGTCTGAACAACATTCTCAACAACCTCTTGGATCATACAAGCATTAAAACATTCAAAATCATCTTGGGGCAATTGTGAAAAACTTTAAATTTTATCTTTTCACCATTTACTTTCATACTCACAATACCCTTTTTCACACAGATTTTCATATTTGCGAGTTCTCATGAAGGGCCTCCCTAAGATAAGTGGTAGAGGTGATGGCATTGGGCCTTCTTCCATATCCAAGACAATAAAATCACAGTAAAATAAATTTACCTACCATTACCAAGACATCCTCAAGTATACCTCTTGGTCTTTTATGCTTCATCGCTTGCAAAGTATAGAAGTTGGTTGCAGCTCCCCAAACCTAGCTTTTCATACACCGTGTATGGCATCAAATTGACACCAGCTCCTAAGTCCAATAATGACCGCTCACAATTATGATCAGCAATCCTGCAAGGAATAGTAAAACTCCCTGGATCCTTAAGCTTAGGTGGCAATTTCCTTAACAACACCACTTACCTCTTGATAAAGCCACTTTATTTCATGCTCGAAATCTCCTTTTGTTAGTGCAACAATCTTTAAGAAATTTAGCATAAGATGGAATTTGTTTAATTGCATCTAGTAAAGGAATATTAATTTGCACTTTTCTCAAGATTTCAAAGATATCAAACATCTTATTTTCTTTCTTCAGCTTTACTAACCTTTGAGGGAAGGGTGGTGCATTCACCTTCTCCATTTCACTTACCTTGGATGTGGAGGCTTCAGGTGGAGGTACTTGTGATTTTTCTTCAGTCTTTAGCTTTACTAATCTCTGAGGGAAGGGTGGTGGTGGATACACTCTCATCTTACTTATTTCTGATTGTGCTGTCTCTTCAGTTCCTATCACCTTGCCACTTCTGAGAACCGTGACAGCCTGCACTTGTTGGTGACCTCCTGGATTAGGTATGGTCTGGGCTGGAAACTCACCTTGCTTTCTGTTACTCATCTCCTTAGCCAACTGCCCCACTGTTACATCCAATCTTTGAATGGCTTGCTCATGCTTTGCATTGATTTGTCTTTGCTCTATCCGAAATTGTTGTTGGTCTGCCATAAACTTTTCTTGTGTCGTCAGCAGTTGTTGTTGAAAAGCTTGTTGTTGAGTTGCCATTTGCCTTACCATACTCTCTAGGTCACTCTTGTTTGGCTCTTGAACTGGTTGGGCTACTTGTTGGGAATTCCTTTGCTGCCCTTGAGGGTTTAGAGCATTTTGATTGTTGCTCCAGGAGAAGTTGGGGTGGTTTCGCCATCCTGGATTGTATGTGTTGGAGTATGGGTTGTTCTTGGGAGGATAATTGTTCTGTCCCACATAATTTGCTTGCTCTTGATCTGCAGAAGAATACAAAGGACAAGTGTCAGTAGTATGATCAGACTGAAAACAATTAGCACATACCTGGGGTGGTGTGGCTTGTTGACTAGGTGAGATATTTTGTAAGGCCATGGCCTTGACAATCATGTCTAGTTTCTTCCCACAGCAACCATGTGACTTGAAGATCCACCATTTGAGTTTACTTCATACAAGCCCTTACTCTTTACTCCTTGTCTTCCTCTTGATGAGAATTGTTGGGAGTGCTCACTTAACGTTTCAAACAATTCCATGGCTTCTTCACTACTTTTTTTCCATCAAGACTTCTCCACAACCGTAATCAACTACTTCTTTATTTGCATCATTCAAGCCTTCATAAAATGCCTGTACCAATTCATCTTGAGGTAGCTTGTGATGTGGGCATTTCAAGAGTAAGTCATTGAATTGACCCTGTGCTTCAAAGAATAGGTCTCCATCTCTGCTACGCTTGAATTTCCTTCCTCATTTGTCTTGTCTTCTCGTGGGGGAAAGAATTTCTTCAAGAATTTACTGGAGTGCTTCCCAAGTGTGGATGGTGTTTGAAGGCATTGAGTTGTACCACAGTCTTGCATTGTCCTTCAAAGAGAAAGGAAGAGAATCATCCTTATTCCGTCTTGATCCAAGCCTTGAACATGCCGGAACTTACAAAGATCGAATTCCCTTAGATGCAAGTTTGGATCCTCGAGGTGTGCCTCAAGTGGGTCAATGCATTGAGTATCTGTGGAGATATATAGTAGTTGCTTCGCCTCAGGTTGATAGGCAATGCATGATGTCTGGTTGGGATTGTCGGGATGAAAGCTTGTTTCATGGGCCTTCGCTGTGGCGGTTGGTTCCCAAGTCGTGGTTGGTTGACATGTTGTTCCGCCATAGCTTCCTCTTCTTGAAGTTCTTCTTTCCTTCCTCAACGTTGTCTCCGGCCTCAATAGTCCGCCAATTTCGTATCCGTGAAGGATGGTTGGATTCTTTGATCAAGTCCTTGCATGAATTTGACAATTTTTGAAGTTACGTTCAGTCGTGTAGATGTCCTGAACTCTCGATCATTGGAGAATGTGCGTCGATCGCTAAGCTCAATCGCACTTTCTGCGATCGTTAAGCAGTGAGACTAGGTTGTTGCAAAAAAAAAACTAAAACAACATAGAAAAGCAAATTTTTTTTTTTTTTCGAAAATAATAAAACTAAATAAAACTAAATAAAATAAAACAGAATTCAAAATAAAATAAAAATAAATAAAATAAAACAAAATAAAACTAAGCGAAAGTAATTTAAATAATTTAACGAATCCCGCATCACCAAAAACTTGTTGTGAAATTATCTACCTAAATTAATAAGCAAATAATCGTAGCTTTACTTGCAAGTGCACAAGGTCAAAAATGTAGTAAAGAGTGTAAGTGCAAGATCGATCCCACAGGATTGGTAAATTATGCTTAAAATTAAATTCGCAATATAAAGTAAAAGAGATAAAATTAATTTTGATTAAGCAATAAGGAAGAGGTAGGGCTTTGATTTCCACCGCTAATCATGCTTATACAATAAATCAATATGCCAATGCTTTAATTACATGATCAATATTTAATGGTTGCCAACCTAAGGGCATGGTGTATACTCCTTAAGCTATTGGTTTCCTAAGCAACGAATTAGGCATGGTGTATACTCTAATTCTTTTCTTTCCTAAAGGATTTAGCATGGTGTATACTAAGTTGTTCTTTAAGAAAGCATATGAACTGGAAAACCGACAACCACATGAGACCTAGGGCATGGTGTATAGTTTCCCATGTTGATTAACCCAAGAACCCGGCGTGGATTGCTTTTGTTACTAATGTTAAACCCAGGACTCGGTCATCCAAATTGATCTAACTAACAAATCCATACCACATGCATATGTTGATCAAAGTAACACATGAGGAATTCATGAAAACAGTATTAATCAAGTTAAATACTATCATGCAATTATCGTAAGGGTGCCAATATTGAATTAAAATACAAACATGATCAGGGCTTCAATCTAGCCCTACTAAAAGGTTTAGCTACACATGAAATTGATGCTAATCATCTTCATAAAATAAATAAAGGAAAAGGATAAACCCGGAAAATTGCTCCTTGAAAGTCGTCAATTCTTCTCCCAAAAATCGTCTCCCATTTTCTTCTGTGTTTACAGGCCTATTTATAGACTCTAGGAGGATTCTAGAAACCCTAAAAATCGTAGGGTTTGAATCCTTGTGCAACAAGGATTTACAAAAACCCTAAAATTAAAAACTACCAAAATGGGGCTGCGGCTGATTTGGGCTTCACGCCTATTTGCGCTCGATCGCAATCGGGCTGCGATCGATCGCACAATGATCGATCTGGTTCTTTTGCATGCGACGAAAAGCGTCGATCCTCTTCTTGACGAGCGCTGCGCGTTCGATCATAGGTCTCCTACGCTCGATCGTCCTCGGACTCCATTTCCTTTGATCTACTTCTAGCTTTTCCAAATTCCTTGTCCATTAAGCCCTAGACTTCGAGTGCTCTATTTTCTTCCAACATGCCTATAAAGCAGAAGAAAACACAAAAAGAAAGTAAAATAAAAAATAACATAAACTAAAGGCATAACAAATATAAATTAAGGGCATAAATATGAATATTTAAGCACTTATCAAAAAAGCTAATACATTATAAGTCATAACTCCCATACATGGTCTACCCGAGATATTACCCTTTTTAGCGGTGGTTGATGCTATCCCAAGGACCTATAATACAATGTCGTTTGACCATTGTACAACATACCATACATTTAACCAACTAATGATGTCCGTCATATAGTGACCGAATCATTGGGAATGGTTGCATCAAGGTCATCAAACCAATGGATCCACAGCCCTTACATAACGCACACATTTGACCACGCAGTTTATATAATAAGCCCATGGCCGTTCATACTGCACGTACCGGCGTACTATGTCTTATGATGCATCTTAATAGTTCATTTAATAACACAGTTATAGAGTAATTATAAAAAAATAGATATGCTCATATCATACGCGTGGTCAGTTAGCTGACATATCCTACATTTTATGTAAAAAGGGGTGTAAATGTTTACTTACCTCGCACATTCGAGCGAATCTTCCAACCAAGCTAATTCCTGTTATAACGGATACAAGTCACCGTTATTCTATGCCTTATGAAACCTAGAATATGGCTAAGCCCAAGCATACACGTGTGAAACTTAAGAACAAGTACTTTGCCCACTGATCGTACATCCGGCCTCGATGGTGTACGTCCGCTTAGTGTGTTAAACACATTGTTTCAAGGTTTGGACAGTGCTTGCTCCCAATGGCATCCATAGACCTCTAAACCTCTTCTAAGCTAGTAAAACAGGACATGCAACATAAGAAGTCACATAACCATGATCTTTTGAGAAAACTCTTTGAAAACATTAATATTTTAAAAGAACGCTCAATGAACACTTGAAATTATCATTAAAGCAGAAACACAAGACAACAAAGTAACAAAGGGAACAGAGCTTACCTCGAAGCTAAGCACGAACATGGTCTCCTCTCCTCAGAAACTCTTTGTTGAAGCTCTCTCTCACGGATTTCTCACTCAAAACACTAAGGAAAGGTTTTGACAGCCTGGGGGCATACCAGAGAAAGGAAGAAGGCGTGAGAAATGAAAGGAGGGGCGGGCTATTTATAGGGAAAGTTCACCACCAACTCCCTGACAGAGCAGCGGACGTCCGGCAACCCTAGCGTACATTCGGTGGTCTTTGCACATTGGTCCAGAAGATGTCTCGTAACTTCAGGTATTACCCAGAGGGTATTCCAAAAAGTAGCATACATTCGGTGGTCCCACGTATGTTCGCTAGTACGGTTTGCAGAGCATACATTCGGTGGTCCCCTATCGTAGCGGTCTCCTAATTAGACTGGGAGACTGACCTATGATTTTAATTAGGGTTTCTTGGGTTTCCTAGTCCCTATAAATATGCCTTATAACTTGTAGAAAAGGGAGACCGCTTCTTAAAGTTAAATTTTCAGTAAATTGTTTGTGGAGCTTAGAAGATCATGAGCAGCAAAACAACTTTGTAGGGTACTAATGTAACCCTCTTCGAGCACAATGGTGATTGTATTTGACTTTTAGTTATTCAATTTGCGTACGTTGATTGCATAACTTTGAGAATTGCAACCATTGATTTATGTTCTTAATATTAAATGCAATTGTTCTTAATTTACGAAATCAATATTTGGGAAATTCTTTTCTTGTCTTTGAAATTATTTTGCTTGTATTGAACTCAAATCAACCTTATTTTTTGTAATTATAAGATCGATGGTTATGTAGTGGGTTTTAATAGACATATGATTAATCAGATTAAGATAGGCCATGCCTAGGAAAGATGGGTCGTACTACACCCTAGTTTATTGCAATTTAGGTAGATAATCCGTGCCAATAGAATATGGGTTATGCCATTCCATTAATTATATGAAACTTATTAAAGAATTTTATAATTTATACCTAAGGAAGACAAGTCGTGCCTGGTCGTACCAAATTAAGTACTTACAATAGAATGAACCGTGGTTCGTGATAAGTGCTTAAATATTCATATTTAAGCCCCTTAATTTATATTTGTTACGCCTTTAGTTTATGTTATTTTGTCTATTTTATTTCCTTTTTGTGTTTTCTGTGTTTTTTGTAGGTCATGGAAGAAAATGAAGCATTTCTAGAAATGTTCCAAGCTTAAAGGGCAAATTGGAAAGATCTAGAAGATGTGGAAAGGATTAAATCGGAATTTATCAAATTGAAGTCAAAATCGGATTAAATTTGGATCCTGAACATGTCTTGGTATTTTGGCCATAACTTTCAGCTAAAATATTGGATTAAGGTGATTCCAACGGCATTAGAAAGCTAACTCAAAATTCTACAAATCATTGTGAAATAACATTTTCCTAATTTGGACCGCCACAATGCTAAAATCGCCCCGTAAGATAGGAGCCCAATTCTGGACGAATCCTTCTCCGATTTGTAATAGGATTGTCTCCTAATTTGTCTAAGAGATGGAATTCCGAATTTCTTAGGTTTACTAGTGTTTCTAGGACTCTCTTAAAGCTTATAAATAGACCTCTAAGCCTCACAATTAAAGACAATTTTTCAAAGAGGAGAAGTTGGAGGCTACTTCTAGGAGCGGTTTTCGGTTCTTTCTTTTCCTTTTCTTTTTAATTTTTATTTTAATTATGTGTAACTAATTATTTTAGTAGGGCTGAATTGAAACCCTAATTATGTTTATTTAATATTTCAATATTGGCGCCTTTGTGAGAATCATATCGTGTTGCTTAACTTGATTAATGCCTATTGTATTGAATTCCTCATATGTATGTGATTGGCCATTATATGCATGTGGTATGGATTTGTTAGTTAGATCAATTTGGATGACCGAGTCCTGGGTTTAACATAAGTAACAAAAGAAATCCACACCGGGTTCTTGGGTTAATCAACATGGGGAACCGGGAGTAGACACCCATACCCTAGGCCTCATGTGTTTGTCGGTTTTCACAGTTTTTATGCTTTCTTAAAAAAAAACTTAGTAGACACCCATACTAAATCCTTTATGAAAGAAAAGAATTAGAGTAGACACCCATGCCCTTAGGTTGGCAAACATTAGGTATTCATAATATGATTGGAGCATTGGCATATTGTTATATTATTTAAATATGATTAGTGGTGGATATCAAAGCCCTACACTTTATTTATCTTTATTTTATTTCTTTTCTTTATATCAATTTTGTGACAACTTGATATTTTTTAATTTAGTTCTTTAATTCTAAGCAAAGTTAACAATCCTCGGGGAATGATCTAGATTTGCCTGCTATACTATCGTTTTGATCTTGTGCACTTAGAGTAAACGTACTAAATATTATCTATTAATTTAGTGATTTGTGCAAGTACGAGATCATATCCATAGAGAATCGTGAGTGTTTAAACAAACTAACTTTACGTCTAGATTTATGTTATCTTAACCTAGCTCCAAGTGGGTGTTTGTGTAACAACATAAACATAAACTAAATTAAAGCAGTAAAATAAACAAAATAAAACACTAAGATCAAGGACTCCTCCTCACCAAATCAAGAATGCTAGTTAAAAACACTATATTAATTAATCCGTCTATCAAATGAATGAGAACTTAATCTCTTGCGCCTATCGAAGGATTCAAAGAATCCGTCCCTTTGACAAAAGACAAACCATAAACGATTTAGGCAAAGGATCCAAAGTGAATGTGATTTAACACAAACTACAATGGATAAATGAATGTAAACCGAAGGATAGAATGTATCCATCGGACGAAAAACTAAGAATAAACTACTACGGTGCAATCAACTTTGATTTTTGTCACTAAACCAAGTTGAAACAACTATGCTAAATATAAAAGACAGAATTTAACTAACATAATGTAAATACTAACATTAAATCAATGGTGAGGCTTCATCCTCAATCTTAGTTGAGGAGTTAGCCTCCCATGTAAAAAAGAAGCAAGAACAACATAAAGTAAAGCATTAAATTAATTAAAGCTATAAAGTTCTACAATAAAATGGGGAAGAGCAGCCTAAATAGAGGCAAAAGCCTTGTCACGCACGGTGCAAATTTGGAAGCGATGGAGGCTAGGGTTAGATAGGGTAACCGCGTGAGACACGGGTCTACGTGGAGTACGATCGATCTTCCTTGCATTGAGTCATGATCCGATCGCTGATCGATGCACTCGAGAGGCGAAGAACTCCAAACTTCTTTTTGAGTCCATTTTGCCCTTTGTAGCCGTGTATTGAATGCAATGACCTGCAATAGCACAAAACACTAAAACAACAAAAAATGTTAGATATTAACAATGTTAAAGGCTTAACAAATATAAGTTAAGAAGGGTCAAATATAAATATTTGGCACCGATCAAATACCCCTAAACTTACATTTTGCTAGTCCCTTAACAAAACAAAATCTAAAAGCACAATAAAAACATAGGTCCGCTTTCGTGGGAGAATGTTTGCATTTAGCGTATGCAACAAGCCTTTTAAACCTCTAGGAGTTCCTTAAAGGACGAGTTAAGTCTCGTGAGGGTTTTCCTGGAATGATTCCCACAAACATTATACAATCATTTTATTCTCAATAGTACAACAATATAACAATCATGGTTCTTATTCATGAGCAAGCTTAACCAAACAAACATCATCTTCACAATTTTTTAGGGAATTATCAATCAAGCTACAAACATGGCATTATGAGACATCACACTAATCAATTCTAGTGAAAGTGAATTTAGCACATAATTATGGACTTTCAAAACTAATCTTAATCATGCATGCTTCGACACTCAAAATTCATTAGACTACCCATCGGACACAATGACCAAGGTTTATTTATTTATTTTATTGCTTAGCTCCCTAAGCTTTCTAATTGACCCATGTATCAAGTGTTAAGTCAATGACTCCCAAACCAAAAGGTTTTAGGGCATTAGGTGTAAAAATACCCCTAAGGACCTACTAACTTGAGTCAAAAAGGGTACGAAGCTTCGCTAACCAAGTCTAACTTCTCACTTTTTTACGCGAACACTCAATGCTTAATAAGGTAAGAGATCCAGTTACTCAGTGGAAAGCTTCAAAATGATCATCATTTTTTTTTTCAAAAAAACCAAGGTTATTTTCCCAATGGGTTACCCAACTACATTCAAGCTTATGAACTATCTTGACAAAACTCAGAATTTATATCCCACAAACTATGTGCCAATGTGCTTGTGAAAATCAAATTGAACTATAATATCTCATGTTGCCAAAGAAAGTAAATAATTTAAATTCCCTTAATCAAAGTGATTATATGTTCATTAAATTAAGCTCACAAAAGAAAATAAACCATAATTAAAAATAAAATGCAATTAAAACAAATGTACAAATAATACCCCAAACTCAAAATTCAGCATTATCCACGTGGATATAGAAAATAAGGTGGTAAAGATGCTCTGATGTTGGTGGCAGCTGTCTAAAATAGCATGTCCTGGGTCTCGAGCCTATCTTAGTGTGCCTCTCTCTAAATCTCAGCAATCATAAATCACACGTCCTCTAGGGTGTCCTATAAAGCTGCAAAATCTGAGGCTTTGATCATGGTTGTCTCTTCATACTCTTCTTCTTCTTGCTAATCATCTGCCTCTTCTTCTGGCTCTACTGGCGGTTCTACTGGCTTTGGTCCTGCTGGCTCATCCATGTCCATCATCTTTAGCTCTGGCTTTGGTGCAACTCTAGGCATGTGGGAACAACTCTAATTCCACTGGATACGCCTGAACTGTGGATGCTCAATGATTGGCCCGTCCATCGCATTGCCTTTAATCCCCTTCTTTCGAAGCATATGAGTGACAAGAAAAGGGAAAGGCAAACCCCAAGTTTTTGTGGGCTCAGCTAGTCGGTGGTGCACTCCTTCCCATAATTTATAAGTTTGCCTCCATATGATCTCGGGAATGGATGGAGCACCAAAACACCTTGTGGAATGAATACAAGGTGCTGAGGAACAAATCCCATCTCTATGTCTTGTGTCCCAAGGGACACACATTCTTCTGCAAGACAATGTCCACGAGCTAAAGCTTTTGAGGAATCTTTACCTTAGTGGCAGCATTTTGGTGTCTGTCTGCATATTGCCCCTCACACATGTCAGAGACAATATCCTCGATAGTGAGCAAGGAGGGGCAGACAATCCATGGTTCGTCTGCTTCAAGAGGCTCATCATGGCATTGCAAGGTAGCTACTATGTTGGCTATGGTCACCTCGACGTCTCTATCGTCGATGGAAAAGACTAGGATGTTTGGCCGGTTGCAGTCGTACTTCAGATTCTCGTAAAAGGACCGGACCAAACATTCATATGTGGTGGAGGCGACCAGCTTGAATAGCCGCTTCAAACCACGGTGCTTTAATTCTTGAACCGCCTCATTCTTGAGCATCATTCTTGGAGAAGTCTTTGATGGCAAATGTGGTCTCAAGATGAGCATCGACTCTCAATAGGGGCCTACCATGGCTTGGGTCTAGAGGACCGAGAAGATGAAGCTTGCCTCTAGGCATGCTAGAATTTCATTGGGGACTTTTTGAGCACTTGGGTGGGCACCTCTAAAACAAGGGTTTGAGAACCCCTTTATAATCTAACCCAACCTTGCAAAAAAGTGAAAACCAACATAGAAAGACAAGGCACAATGAGGGATGGATTGTAAATGCTGAACAAAAAAGAAAAAATGAAAAAAAAAATTTGTGGAAAGTTGGGTTTAGGAAAATGGGAAAAATGGAGAATGTAAATGGGGGTGATGGGATGGTGGTAGCGGGTGGCGCGGTAGTGAAATGGTGGGTTTATGGTGGTGGAATGGGTGGTTGTGGTGTAGTGGGAGATGAGAGAAATAGTGGGAGAAGGTATGCACATGAGAAAGTGAGAATGGGGAAGAAAGTGACCTAAAAAGGGTCACGTGGATTTAAAACAAGCACGATCGATCCTACCAGTGTGTTGATTCGATCACATGTGCAGTGTGTGTGTGTGATGTGGGCCTCAGAGCTCGAACAAACACAAGTGAGTTAGAACGCAAGCCCGTGTCTGCGATCAAATGTATGTATGTCGATCGCCTAAAAGTAAATTTTTTTTACAAAAATATTCACACACACAAACCAAAATATTTACACACACAAATCTACTCCACCCAACTTAAAATGTCACATTGCCCACAATATGACTGAATTTACAAAACCTAGGGAATGGGTCAATTCGGGCATAGCATAAAAGAATGCTCCCCCAAAATTGATTGGTAGACACAAATGCTAAAAATAAAACATAATAAGGGGTGCCTCCCACAAGCGTTAAGTTTAACGTCTTCAACAGACTAGTGATACGGACCAAACTACCTATGACACTAGGTAGACACATCAACTGCAATACCAAGAATGGTATGCACTAACTTGCCATGGTCAAATGGATAATGGTCGTAGCTGGGACAATCAATAATCGAAATGAAACATTCAGCTAACCCTATCATCAGATGATCACAAAAATGGGGAGGAAAATGATTCCTTCCTTGAGGTCAATCTTGGCCACCTTGGCCACCTATAAATGGGTGCAACCCATTTGCTCTCAAAATAAAATCAATTGGCTCAAATGCGGACGAACAAGTAGTGGGAAAGATAACTCCATGGTTTCCCACACTGTATATCTCGACATGGATCAAAATGGATGTAAGTAGCTTAACTACTTCATCAAAGTACTTTCATCTCCCAATTGAGCAAAACTCTCAAGCTCAATGTCCTCCAAACTTGGCTCAACTACAACCCTAGTTGGCTCAAGTAACCTATAAAATCTATGTTTCCTCCATCGATGAAACATTCCAACTCGTCCTCCAAACTAAGCTCATACATTGGCTCATCATGTTGACAAGTAGGCTCACTAAAATCAAAATAACCTCCAAATGGTCCAAAGCACTCCATGTCAGGTCCTCCAGGCTAGGCTCATACAAATCATTTTCTTGCCCAATCAACCTGTCAAAATCCAGGTCATCATGATCTTGAGTAAAGCACTCAATCTTGGGTTCTCACAATCAAAGTCATTAGTGATTTCTTCAATTAAGCATGTGATGGATCTCATCATGATCAAGTGGTAGTATTGATGTTAAAAATGTTAAGCTCCAATCATATTCCCAAATGAGATTTTCATCACTCGCCCCTCTGATTGATTAGGCGTTAGCTATAGCTAAGAAAGGTTGCCCTAAAATCATTGGAATTTGATTTACATCATACACCGGATTCGTGTCTATCATTATGAAGTCCACAGAGAAATAAAACTTGTCAACCTTTATCAATACATCCTTAATTATTCTGGTCTCTTCATTGACTGTCACCAATTTGATGTAAAATTTGATGTACAAATTTAATTGTGCTCGCCAATTGAGTCGATTGGTAATGTGGTACATGCAAGTGCGAGTCGATCCAAGAATCGTATTTGTCAAAACCAATTTTAAAGTGCTTAAATTAAACTTATCTTAACCTAGTCCCAATATCGAGCAGGTAACGTGTAGAAAATAAACTAAACTAAAATGCATTAAAATAAAGAAATAAAATAACTAAAGTCCTAATCCACCTCACAATTAATTAATTCACATATAAACATGCTTAGCTCATATTTATTAAACAGTTATGCTACAAGGCATACTCGAAGGCGTTAACACATTGTTCATATTTCCGTCTATCGATAAAGTACATATGTATATCCTATTGTTGCTACACAATCTTGTCAAACTACTCGAGGCAAACATCATAAGAGGTCACAACGGATAATGGTCCGAAGACTAATATCCGATTCTCTCCGGTTAAAAGTGTTGACGTTATTTGTAAACAACAATCAATACACTTTGTCACTAAAATGCATTGAAACGAATAAACATGAATCTTAAAAGAGAATAATACAACTAAACATAAATGTATATAAATAAATTAAAGTGAAGGAATAAGAGACTAAATTAAAGTAAAATAAAACATAGATTAAATAAATCGTTATTGCGTCGTCGTGAGTGCCTGTATGCGACCGTGGTGTCGCGCGTCCGTGGGACGTTAAGCAGCAAGTGCGTTGACAGCACTTGGCAGAATCGACTTCTTCACTTGGTGCATTTTGCCTTTTGCTAGCCATGTTTTAATGCAATGTCCTGCACAACACAAAATACTAAAAACACTAAAAATGATTAAATATTAACAATGCTAAAGGCCTAACGAATATAAATTAAGGGGTCCAAATAAGCACTTTTTGGCACTGATCACGTCACCATGGTAGACTTCAATTCTCCCAATCCCAACTGTAGATACACTAAATAGGGAAGGAAGTTCACGCTCGCTCCTAGATCCAACAATGCCGTATTGATCTGACTCACTCCAATCATGCAAGCAATGGTTGGCCACCAGGGTCCTTATACTTGATTGACAACTTGCATTGGAGGATGGAGCTCACTTGCTCAGTCAAATAAGCTTTCTTTGGGACATTGGTTTTTCCCTTGATTGTGACCAAATCCTTCAAGAATTTTACATATGATGGCACTTGTTGAATTGCATCCAAGAACGAGATGTTTATCTGAACTTGCTTAAACACCTCTAGAATTTCAGCAAACTATGCATTCTTCTTTGGAGCTTTCAGTCTCTTAGGATATGGGGCTTTTGGGACAAACGACCTCGAAGGGTCCTTATCAATGATAGTGACTGTAGATGGCTCAGCATCTCTCTTCTCCTTGTTGTCACTCTTTTTCTCTTCTTGCCTGGCAAGGTCTATTGTTGGCTCTGCTTCATGATCTACTTTTGGCTCAGCCACACGATTGTCCACTTGTCTCCCAGACCTCAATGTGACAATCGCATGAGCATGCTCTTGAGTTGAAGAATTTCCGATAGTGCATGCCTTAGGGTTGTTCACTGGTTGGCTAAGGAGCTTTCCCTTGTCTCTCTCACCAAGGTGATTTGCCAACTATCCCACTTGTATCTCCAATTTGGAGATTGCTTGGGTGTTCGCCATGGTGGAATTTCTCACGTCACTGATGGATTGACCAACCATTTTCATGTATTCTCTCATTGTCTCTTCTAATGACTGTATTGATGACGCTAGGGCTTGAGCGAGGGCTTGATAAGATGATGATGCTGGCTGAGCTGAGCATCCTTGATTTGATATGTAGGAGGAAATCCTGAAGGATATTGATTTTGAGCATGTGGAGCTCCTCTTTGATTCGTGGGTTGGTTTTGCTTCTAGGAGAAATTGGGGTGGTTCCTCCACCCTGGATTGTAAGACTCAGAATATGGGCCACCTGACTACTTTTGAAAATTGTTGAAAGAGTTTACTTGTTCCATTTCAGAAAATATTGTCATTGATGGACAATTTTGTGCTTGGTGCATGGGACTAGCACCGACAGAACAACTCTCAACTGGAAATGTGTTTGCAGCATTGATGGGTTTTCCTACACTTAGAGCATCCAGTCTCCTAACAATCGCATCCATCCTTAAATTCAACTATGCATCACCTTTTACTTCATGGATGCCTCATTTCTTGGGGTTTCGGGCTGATTTGTCACGACAACTTGTAAAATCCCATTGTTGTGAGTTATCGGCCAATTTATCCAAAGCTTTATGAGCTAAATCACCCGTTAGATTCAAAAATGCTCCTCCATTCATCGACTCTATCATGCTACGGTTGGGCTGAGATAGCCCTTGGTAGAAGAATTGCACGAGTTGCCACTTTTCATAGCCATGAGGATGGCATTTGATGAGCAAATCCTTGAATCGCCCCCAATAGTCAGAGAGTTTCTCGTCCTCATCCTGAGTAAAGGAACTGATCTCCTTTCTTGCCTCATTTACTCTGGACATTGGGAAGAACTTGTTGTAGAATTGTTTCAACAATTCTTCCCAGGATGTAATAGACCCAGGAGCACTGGAGTCCAACCACTCCATAGCTCTATCATTAAGAGAGAACGAAAAAAGTCTAAGGTGGACAACTTCCTTAGAGAAATTTTGGAATTTGGTGGTGGCACAGATATTTTTGAATTTCTAAACATAGGAATATAGGTTTTCATGATCTAAGCCATAAAAAGATGGTAACATCTGGATGACATGTGGCTTAAGATCATAGTGGATTGCATTAGTTGGTGGCAACACTATGCACAAATGGGAACTAGTCTCAACTAGTGCAAAAAGTTCCTGTAATGACGTAGTGAAATCCACATCATTAGCTCTTATGTGCTCCCCGTTCCCAAGTCTTGCATCTTGGTATTCCTCGTGCTCCTCCACATTTGCATTCCTTTGATTATCCCCCATTTCAATTTGAGCTTTATGCGCTCTCCTAATGTTTCTCTCTAAGTTGGGATCTAAGGGTGTTAACTCTAAGTTCAATGATCGCCGACCAAGCATACACTAACTAAGAAATTAAACTTAAACAAGGAAAGTAATAAACTAAGTAAGCAAGTATGAATAAAAATAGCAAAAATAGGGACAATGAAAACAATAAAAACAAAATCAGATGTGCACAAACTAATAGGAAATGCAACACTAAATTAACAATAAACCACTAAACAATAAACTATAAACAACATGTGAATAGAAACTAAACAACCTTAAGCAAATATTAACATATGCAGATATCACAGAAGCAATAATTTAAAAATAAAAACAAACTAACTTAGACAATTAAACAAAAAAAAAATATAACAATTTAAACACTAACTATTTAACTAACCAAACAACTAATTAAACACATGCAAACTAGATAAACAATTAAAAGCAAAATTAACTAAAAACAACTAACTACAGTAGATACATACTCAAAACAGGCAGTTTAAACAATTAAAACTAATCTAACAATTAATCAAAGCAAAAAGAAATTAAAACTGAACATACTACCTCAGGTATGTTGGTGCGAATGAGAGATGCGCTCGGCGTAGGGTAGTAAGATTGATTGATGACATGTGCAACTATGTTGCAGCTTGCAGTCGCGAATCGAGGTGCGATCGAACATAACACTGACCGCTATCGCTTTAGAACCATGCACTCGCTTGCGCAGTAAAAGTGATCACAGGTACACGATCATTAAGGAATAGGCTCAAGTGCACTCGATCGTAAAAGGTACAATTGATCGCACTATCAGTACCTGATTTTTCAGAAGCTAAAATTAAACTAAAAACTAGCCAAACACTATTCTAAAAATTAACAAAAATTAACTAAAACGTGAAAATAAACTATAAACAGTATTGAAATTGCAGAAAATAAAAACTAGTAGAAAAATAACACTAATCTAAAAGTAAAATTAATCTCAACAACTCAAACGGTTCCTCGGCAACGGCACCAAAATTTGGTCATATCAAATTAAGTACTCGCAAGAGAACGAACTGTGGTTTGTATAGCTTTTATGCAAGTACGAGATCGTATCCACAGAGAATCGTGAGTATTTAAACAAACTAACTTTACGTCTAGATTTATGTTATCTTAACCTAGCTCCAAGTGGGTGTTTGTGTAACAACGTAAACATAAACTAAATTAAACTAGTAAAATAAACAAAATAAAACACTAAGATCAAGGACTTCACCTCACCAAATCAAGAATGCTAGTTAAAAACACTACATTAATTAATCCATCTATCGAATGAATGAGAACTTAATCACTTGTGCCTATTGAAGGATTCAAAGAATCCGTCCCTTCGACAATAGACAAACCATAAACGATTTAGGCCAAAGGATCCAAAATGAATGTGATTTAACACAAACTACAATGGATAAATGAATGTAAACAGAAGGATGGAATGTATCAATCGGACGAAAAACTAAGAATAAATGACTACGGTGCAATCAACTTTGATTTTTGTCACTAAACCAAGTTGAAATGACTAAACTAAATATAAAAGACATTATTTAACCAACATAATGTAAATACTAACATTAAATCAATGGTGAGGCTTCATCCTCAACCTTGTTGAGGAGTTAGCCTCCCATGTAAAAAGGAAGCAAGAACAACATAAAGTAAAGCATTAAATTAATTAAAGCTATAAAGTTCTACAATAAAATGGGCAGAGTAGAGCCTAAATAGAGGCAAAAGCTTTTAAAAATGTGCCTCGAAAAAATGTCTACTCTAAAATTTACACAAGTGTCTTATTTATAGAAAACTATTGTGTTGCCAGGTTAGAGGGTTGCTCTCTGTTAGTTTGACGTATTGGCTAATGTTCGTGAGCAAAATGAAAAGAAAAGAGCCAAGCGTTCGGACAAAATTCATAGCCGTTCGGATGTGATGCAATGAAGGACTCGATAAATCCAGAGCTTGCTCGAGTCCGTTAGCATCCGTTCGCAGCCCGTCCAGACGTCTTCGAACGCGCTACGCCAAGATTGGAGAATGCGATGGAAGAAAGCGATGGAGCCCTAGCCCGTCCGGACGGTCATGATGGGCGTCCGAACGGCCAAGCTTTAATGAAGCCTTTACACTTGTTTTAAAGAGCCCGTCCGGACGACGCCATGTTCCCGTCGACGCTACTATGAAGTTTTATTTGGATTGTAATTGTCCTAGGTTTAGGATTTGTGGGGCTATTATAAATACACCTCTATAGAATGTTAGAGGCACGGATTTTCACCCCCAGAGAGTTCGTGAGAGGCTGTACTTAAAGAGAGAACTATTGTGAGCCTTGTTGTTCCTCTTAAAGGATCTTTGTTAGTTTGTTTGTGAGCGTAAATTGAGAAGTCTATCGGAAGGGTCCGGTAAAGGAGAATCACATTGAAGAAGATTGTGAGCAAGGAGACAAGTTAGAGGCTTGTCGATCTTACAGAGCCAAGGTCTTGCAAAGGGTTGTAAGTGTTCCTAATGTCTATAATCTCTGAATAATCTTTTGATAGTGATTTCCTGGGTTTGGCTGCCCCAGAGAGGTTTTACTTTTAGATCTGTTTCTAAAAGGTTTCCTCTTCGTCACCAAAATCCTTTGTGTTTGATTGTTCATATTTTGGTGATTGCTTGCTTAGATTTAAATATCCGTTAATTCCGTATAAACTGTGATATTTATCTGTTTAGCATTTTTCACTTGGTATCAGAGTGGGTACACTTTGTTTGGATTAAATTCCTGAGTGTGATCCTTGTTTATTTTCTAGCATGTCTCAAACCCTTAATTCTGTGCCTAATTTTGATGGAACTAATTATGGCTATTGGAAGTCCCGTATGAGATTTTTCTTAAAATCAATAGGCGTTTGATGCATTATTGAATCTGGATTTCAAGCTCGGATAAGCCATTTGAATGGTCTATTCTGAAAACAAATCTCGTGTGGCGAATGACAAAGCTATGAATGCTGTATTCTTAGCAATTTCACAAAAATTTCAAATTGTGATAGTGCTAAAGATGCTTGGGAGATTCTAGAAACTACTTATGAAGGAACAAATCTTGTTAAAGCTACAAAACTTCAAATGTTAGTTTCTAAGTTTGAAAGAATTGAAATGTTAGAAGATGAGACTTTTGATGACTTTCTTTGGTAAACTTAGTGAAATTAGAAACTCCATGATAAATCTAGGAAAGAAAGTTTACGACACTAAGATTGTGAGAAAGGTTATGAGATCACTCCCAGATAGATTCAAAATGAAGGTATGACCATTGAGTCATGCACTGATTTGGAGACCTTGAGGATAGAAGAGTTAGTTGGTGCCTTGCAAACTTATGAGTTTTCTTTGTCTAAACCTAGGAATAATAAGGATCTTGCCCTTAGAACTCTTAGAAAGAACTCTGATGAGTCATCGATGAGGAACAGACGATGAGAAAATAGCCTTGGTAGCTAGAAAGTACCATAAGATTAGGCATCGATTTCCCAAGAGACTTGAAAAGCTAGAAGAGAGTTACAAGGATAGAAATGAAAGAGACCCACGTGGTCCAAAATGTTATGAGTGCTCTGGTTATGGTCATTTAAAGTTGTGCTAACCTCATGAGTAATAAACCAAAAGGATAAAAAGGCTTTCAATATTACCATGAGTGACACTGATGAGGAGGTTCCTGATGATTCCCCTAATTATGTAGCTTTTGGGATTTCCTATGATTCTGATGATTCTAATCAATCAGATGATAAGTCTGCTTCTGATAATGAATCAAATAGGGTTAGTGACCTTCAAAACTCCTTTGACAATTTGAGGGAAAATTTTTCTACAATTAGAAATACTAACCTAAAACTTGTTAAGGATGTCAAGAATCTTGAACTTGAAAGGGATAATTTCTTTGAAAGAATTGAGTGATTCACATGTTGTTTGCAATTCTCGAAATCTGAAAATCATGTGTTAATTGCTAAGAATAAATCCCTCCAAAATGATCTGATTGAAACTAGAAATCACTTGAGTACTTTCTCTAGTGAAAAGCTTAATCAAATGTTGCATGCTCAGAAGCGCTCTAGTGACAGATCTGGTTTAGGATTTGATAAAACTGCATCTTGTTCTTCTAACCATGCCTCTACTTCAAAGATTGTGTTTGTTAAACCAGTTGAAGTAGAAAAATCTTCAGGTGAAGAAAAGCCGGTGATTGCTCGACTCGACCAAGGTAAGAAAGGTAAGAAAAACTCTCTTGTATCTCATGCATCTTACCCTAAGCCTAGAGTTGTGCATCCTCCTAGGAAATTACCTTCTCAAAGGTTTGTCCCTACATGCCATCATTGTGGAAAAGTGGGTCACATTCGACCTCATTGTTTTAATTTGAAACCTCATGTGCAGAAGAATAAAAATTCGTATCTAGGAAAGATTGTGAGGTTTGGTCACAATGATGAAAGGAGTGCTATCTAGGTTAGACCAGTTTGAAAAAGTTCCATAAACCTAGACCTAAGATCACTCAAGTGTGGGTTAGGAAGGATGATACCATTCACCCATTGAGGGAGTGGTAATGAACTCACCTTATTTTAGGTGAGCCAATAACATGCCTAGGATTGTTTTCTGTTTATCCTTGAGATTCCTAGAGCATGTTATCTTTGTTTTTTTTGTTTAATTTTTTTGTGTGCATTTTTTGTTGTTAAAATTTTCAAAAAAAAAAAAATATGTTTAGTTAGTTGTTTTCTTTCTTCTTTGTCTTATGCACCTAGATTGTCCATTAAATTCTCATGTTGCCTTTATGGATTTAATTCCTTGCGTCTTGGAATGTTCTTAGTATGCATGAGATGAACTTTTGTTCAATGGACTTGTTATTGTGGTTACCTAAAGCACTGAGTTTACAATCGTTTTGCCTATGCTTAATTTCTTGTGCACATTTAAGCTTATTTTTTTGGGTAACCATATGAGGTTTTGACTAGTATTTGTTTCAAATTGACCATTTGCTAGTTGAACCTAGGGCTTAAAATTTCTGCTTTCTCGGTTGTGATAAGCACTACATGTTTAAGGACACTTTCTCATAGAGAAAAGAAACAAAATAGTGAAACAAATGAATCAAAAATCACATTCCAAAAGGAATTTATTTCACTGTGTCAAACTTGTGCAAATTGTTTTACAATGAGAAATGTATAGGATGAGAGTGGCTAGGCCCTAGTATGATAAGGTTTGACTTTTGAGGCTAGGGTCGGCTAAGGCAACCGCATGAGACGCGGGTCTACGTGGAGTGCGATCGATCTTCCCCTTTGCGTTCGACCGCAGTGTGCTCGATCGCACCAAGTACGTTCGAGTGCACCGACAGGAACTCCAAACTTCTTTTTGAGTCTATTTCGCCCTTTGTAGCCATATATTGAATGCAATGACCTGCAACACCGCAAAACACTAAAACAACAAAAAATGTTAGATATTAACAACGCTAAAGGCTTAACAAATATAAGTTCAGGGGGGTCAAATATCAATATTTGGCACCAATCAATGCCAGATCTTAGTAGTTAGGTGGACGATCCGTGTCAACCGAAGATAGATTATCATTATTCTTTAATATTGTATTTCTTGTTTCTTTTATAACATGCATATCATGAATTTTTAACCATTGTTGTGCAGATTGTGGTGAAGCCGGTACCTTACTCTTTCTCTCTCATATATTCACTTTTAGCATTGCGTTTAATTTTATGAACTTGAATTCACATAAACAAACAAATCTCTTTTGTTAATTAGGTTAAATTTCATCTTTCAAATTTAATAACAAAACCCCTATAGTCCTTGAGGTTCGACACCCTCTCCATAGCCGTATCCTACAAAGATTTGTCCTATTGTGAGTGGTTTTTTTGTTATTGATATTTTTGGTCACAAAAATACCACATCAAGCAACAAGAGCATAGAGAGAGCAAGAGTTACATTATCCAAATGTGAGGTAGTGACTTGTATTATATAGGCATAGAGCAGTAGCCCCTTAACCAATGACCGGTTCTTCCCTGATTTTCTGTGAGGCAATTGTTATCGAAGGATTTGAGTAGTTATCCGTCTCAAGATCTTAGAAGATCAAGATAGGATTTGGTTGTTATGGTGTTTGTATTCCGAATTCCTGCAAATAACATATCTGATTTTGTGTTTCCATGTACTTGTCATTTGAATTTCATAGATAAGATTAGTCCACATGTCATTCAAATGAATTCAAATCCTTAATCCCTGAATTCCAAGGTCTCAGATGCAAGGGCCTCGAATTTGGAGGTCTCAAACTTGAAGGTCTTGGAGGCCTCAGACTCGAAGGTCTCGGAGGCCTCAGACTTGAAGGTCTCGTAGGTCTCAAATTCGAGTCCTTGGCCTCGAATCCTTCTATCTCAGATTCGAGACCTGGTCTTGAAGGCTTGGGGCCTGAGATATGCATGTGCTTTGACTTAGGCTGGTGAACTATTGGGCCTAACAAAGGTTGATCCATGACCCAACAGTTACCCCCTAATTTCCTTGTCTGGATGACTATGGAAATTTCGGTGTCCCTAAAGAATGGATCAAACTTTTGAGGCCTACCCTAATTCTGGGGCATAGATGGCTCTTGAGGCTTGATCGAATCCGAGGCCTAGTAAAAAAAAAAAATTTCAACTCGGCCAAGGGCGGGAAAACTTTGAATTTCAAAAATATTTTAGGCAGGAAAATTTTTGAATTTTGTCGCCCAAATTTTTTGAGACACTTGGGTTGCTCAAGGAAGCATCGATCATTTAATTCATTGATTCTAGTGGTCAAGGTTCAGCCACATTTCATTCCCAGAGTGGTTGTACGAGCGGCTATTGGGTGTCAGTAATAATAATTGACCAGGTGTCAAAGCTTAAAGCATTTTCCAGGGTTTTGAGACGCGTGTCTTCATTGTTTCCTCGTTTTTCAACTGCCGATGCCTTGAATTCCCTATTAGGCCTATAAAACCTAAAATTAGTTCCATTTACTCATTCATTTCCTTTTCTACAGAATTTTCCTTGTTTCTACAAGCTCTCTGCCCCCTTAATTTCCTTCTTGCTTTTCTTCCGAGTTCATTTCTTTTTCTTTTCCTACTAAAAATGACTAAGGACAGCAACGATTCTGATGGATTGGGTGATACCCACCCTACTATGTGGGAAGCTAAACTAACCAAGGCCGACGAGTGTCGGATCAGATCAGAGTGCTTCATTATGAAGTTTGTCAAGATTTGATTTGACGAAGTGAAGTCAGGCACTGTGGTTCGTTCAGACTACCATGAGGTTTGTCTGTAAGAGACCATGTTCAAGGCTGGCTTCCGACACTCTTTCCTTTCGATGGTTCAAGAGCTACTCCATTATCCACTTACATTGGGCATGGAGCACCAGTTAACTGTAAGGGAGTTCCTACACTTGCACCGAGTCCATAAGAATCCTAGAGGAGCTGGGGTGTACAACTTCTAGACTAGGCGAGGAAAACTTATACAGCTGGAGACAAAATACTCCAATAATCGAGGGTGGAAGAACAAATTCTTCTTCGCCTCGGGGCAATGGGAGTTTGGCCCTTTAGAGCAAGCAAAAGGTCCCCGAGTTCCACGCGAGATAAATGTGCTTTTCGAGAGGGGCCACCAAGAGCCAATTTTGACTTCGGGTGAACTGGCTCGGGTTAATAAAGTCCTCAAGTGGGCATAAAAACATGATGCGTGCACGTTCTATGGCATGTGTTGGTTAAATTGACCGAGGAGGTCACTAGGGTTCCAGTCAATCTGGGACTTCCTGCCGCCAATATTCGGGGTGCTACCCCCTAAAAGAACCAGGCCTAAGTGATCAACAAGGGCAAATCCAAGAAGGTAGACAAGGGTAAGGGCAAGATGATAGAGCCCGAGAAGCCCAAGAAGCTCAAATCCTTCCCCCTACAGACAGGCGAAGCGTTTAAGATTTACAAGAAGGATCCTATTCCTCCAGCATTGCTAGTCAATCAATTATCGAAGAGGAGTCCAGCCAAGAAGAAGAAGCTGGTTGAGGCACCTTCTAGGGTGGCCAAAGTTCTCAAGCTGGTCAACGAGGAGGAAGACTTAGAGGCTAAGCAGCCTGCCGAGGCCGACCCAAGACCAGCTTCAACTCCCATTGAGGAGTCAAAAGTCGAAGTGATAGAGGCTCCTCTCTTGAGAAAAAGGAAGCTGATGAAAACAGTTGGTGCTACTACCCTTGAGGTCGAGGCAATGAATGTGGCCAGTTTCCTGGATTTTAGAGGAAACAGATACCACTGCCTTCTATGCCGCGTGTGGCAAATGTTGAGGCCTTCTTGGCCAACGAGCCTGTCGAGGCTGTCCTAGTGAACGCGGCAGAGCTGGCTTTAGAAGAGCCGCTACAAGCGCTAGGGGACCCTATTCCTTCAATTCTAAACCATCCCTTGAGCTCAAACATTCAGCACATCCTGGAGGACATCGATATGGATTTAGAAGAATCCATAAGGATGAAAGATGACAACATCGGACCATCTACTACTGCAACTACGAAGACCCCACTAAGGCCCTTGTCTCCAATTATGAAGGTAGGGGCTACTTCTCGAGCTCAGACTCCCAAGAGACCTCGGAGTCTAACTCCTGCTAGAGTCGACAAGGAATTAGGGTCAAAGAGGCCTTGAGCTTTCGAGGCTTCCGAGTCCGAGAGCTTAGCTAAGATACAGCCCAAAGGAGCTAACTGGACGGTTGGAGGGAAGTTGGCCAAACTTGAAGGGGATCTGAAGGACAACCCCTTCAAAGCCATGGTGAACTTGATTGACCACGAGAAACTTCAAATGAAGCTTAACATATCTGCTACATATCTGCTTGAGGCATTGTCGAGGAGGTGTTGTCCTTCTAATTTTTGGTAATAGTTTTCACATTCATTTTTAATCTAATGCAGCGTCTTTCCAATTGCGGGGTTTCCTTAGATCGCTTCTGATATACTACTACTTATGGAAGGTCTCAACCTGCGAAGAGGCAGAGACCTCAAAAAAGGGGCTTGCAAAAGCCGAAGAGGAGAATGTCAAGCTTAGGAAGGCTGTGGCTAAGATGGAGGAGGAGCTTTAGATTCTCGCCAACACTCAGCAGTGATGCTGTGTGAAGCCTCTGATGCTTCTAAAGCCTAGGATAAAGTTGAAGCTGAGCTCGCCAAGCTCTCTAAAGAGTTTAAGAAGTTAGAAGCCGAGCATGCTGAGCTCCAAGAAGACCACTCCATCCTCAAAGAGGATCTTGGGCAACTCAAGGAGAAGCATTTTGAGACCCTCGAGTAGCTGAAAGAGAGCCAAGCCTTAGTGGATCGAGTAGTGGCTGGCAAGGTCATGGCTGAAGAGAAGTATCAACACTTCCATGGCCTATACAAGAAGATGAAGCTCCAGGTAAATGAGGCTAAGGCAAAGGCAGCTGATTACCTCCACCAGCTCTCCTTTGCCTCTCGGGTCTGGGACTCAGCCTGGGCAGACAGCCTCCATCTTGGATTCGAGACCTTCAGGACTTGGTGGAAAGATCTTGCTTGGAAGATGGATCTAAACCTGGTGCTCATTGAAGACATTCCATGCATAGGTGAAGCCATCTAGCGACTGACTAGCCTCGGCCAAGAGGAGATGCCTGATGCCACAGGGATTGTAGAGTTTGACTATCATCCCCAAGCTAATTATTGCTAGGTGGTTTTAGAAGGTGGAGAGGCCAGAGAGGTGTCTGAAGATGTCGAGGCCACTCCTGCTGCGCAAGACCCCCTGTTGCTCCCCAGGGGGGAAATTAGATAGTTTTATCTTTCCTTTGTAGAGTTTTGCAACTTTTTTTTTTTTTTTTTTTTGTGTAAATTCCATATGTTAATGAAAGTGATTTTTAGCAAACTGTTTCCTTTGCTTTTTCGTTGCTTCCGTTCAAGATTATGAATATAACCTCTTACTCTAGCAAATTAACGCGAGCCTAACACTCTTGCTAACAATTCCGAGGGCACATGCTAGGTCTCAAGCTTGAGTTCCTTGAGCTCGAGCAGTAGGTCTCGACTCACCCAACACTTAGAAAATTTTTCAAGTGTTGGGTCTTTATTTCCTTGGACATTTTTTCCACTTAGGTGATGGGTCTCGAACTAGCCTACCTGGTGAAGACCAAGTCTTTGATTAATCAATCCATCACTTGTATACGTTTTCCAATTAAGTGTTGGGTCTTAAGTCCACCTAGTTGGCTGTGTTAGCCTTAGATTTGACCTACCCAATCACTTAGTATACATGTATTCCGGTTAAATGTTGGGTTTTGGATCAGTCTACCTAATGAAGACCAGGTGATGGACTGACCTATCCAACTACTCAATATGCATATTCCAGTTCAAGTGCCAAGTATTAGACCAATCCACCTTATGAAGACTAGGTCTTAGATTGGTCCGTCTGTGCACTTAGTGCACATGTATTCCTACTTAAGTGCTAGGTCTCGAATCAAGCCGCCTGATGAAAACCAGGTTGGTCTCAAATTGATCTATCTGACAACTTAATATGTGTATTCTAGATAGTTCTAACAGTTTATGAAACGTTTGAACATCACTAAAACTATGAGAATTCCTTTATTGAAAATGCCAAAAAATAAATGATGAAACATAAAAGTTACATCATCTTAAAAGAAATATCTTTTAAGATGTTCCACGTTCCATGGCCTTTGTAGGAGCTTCCAGATCTTTCAAGTAATACGTTCCGGGTGTCTGGCAATTGATTACCTTGTAGGGACCTTCCCAGTTTGGAGCTAGCTTTCCTTCGGTAGGGTCATTGGTGGCGATGGTAACCTTGCGCAAGACCAGATCTCTAACCCTGAAGCTTCGAGGCTTCACCTTCCAATTGAAGTACCTAGCTACCCCTTCCTGGTAGGCTGATATGGCAATCTGAGCTCGATTATGCCTTTCCTGCAACAATTCCAGGTGAAGCTTGAGTCCTTCATTGTTGGCCACTGCCTTGAAAGTTTCCACCCTATGGCTTCTTAACCCATCTCTGCTGGAATGATTACCTCAGCTCCAAAAGCTAGAGCATACGGGGTTTCCTCCATTAGAGTTCTTCTTGTAGTTCGATACACCCAAAGGACTTCTGGGAGATCATCTGGCCAATCTCCCTTCCTATCTACCAACTTCTTTTTAAAAATTTTGAAAATTATTTTGTTGGTAGCTTCAACTTGCCCGTATGCCTAAGGATGCCCGAGAGATGAGAAGTAGTTCCTTATGTGGAGCTCAGCACACCACTTTTGGAATGAGTCACAGTCGAACTGCTTCCCATTGTCTATGACGAATGCATGTAGAATACCGTAGTGGCAAACGACATTCTTCCATAGGAACCGTTCGAAACTCTTTGTTGTTATGTTCACTAAGGCCTCCACTTCCACCCACTTAGTGAAATAATCGATAGCTTAACCGTGAATCGAACAACCCCTTTCCTCGGGGTAAGGGTCCCACTACCTCGAGGAAAGAGATTGAGCTCAACTCCTCGGGGGGTTGCTTGGTAATATTAGTGAATCGTTGGCACTTGTCACAATTCTGGACAATTACCATCGAGTCCTTACTCATGTTAGGCCAGTAAAACTCTACCCTTACTACCTTGTTTGCTAGCACCCTTGCTCCAGAGTGGCTTCTGCAAATTCCTTCATGGATTTCTTGGAGGATGTAGTTCCCATCTTCAGGTGAGACACATTTTAGGAGGGGTAATGTGAAACCTATTTTGTAAAGTGTCTCATTTACCATTGTGAATCTTCTTGCTTTCATCCTCAACTGTATTACAGACTTCTTTTACGATGGTAGAGTTCCATTTTCCAGGTAGTCAATGAGTTCCCTCCTTTAGTCTAAGACCTCCTCAATCGTGGCCAATTTCAAGGCTTGCTCAGATATCAATGGGTATGTTAAACTCCGGTTGGGTTCTCTACCTTCCTCAATTTTCGTGTATTTGGACAAGTAATTCTTCATTTTTTCCCTTTTCCCTTCAAATTCTCCTTGGATGTGACCCACAATTACTTGGGAGTCGCTCTAAATTTCCACAAATTCTGCTCCCAGTTCACGGGTCATTCCGAGGCCTGCTATGATAACCTTATATTCAGCTTCATTATTGGTAGTCCTAAATTCCAGCCTCAGGGAACTACTCAACTCTTCTCTGTCTGAAGTGATGAGCAAAATTCCAGCTCCTCCATTCTTTTTCGTAGATGAGCCATCAATGTAGATGACCCATTTCCTTTCCATTTCTACTTCCTCAGTTTCTAGCAGGTTCGTAAACTTAGCCAGAAAATCTGTAAGAGCCTGGCCTTTGATAGCATTATGCAAAACAAACTCATGGTCGAACTCTCCCAGTTCGATGACCCAATTTGCTAGTCTTCCAGATAAGTCAAGCTTTTGCATCACCTTTCTAAGTGGATACCCAGTGAGGACTCAGATGGTGTGAGCTTAAAAGTATGGCTGAAGCTTCCTTGAGTCCATAGTGAGGGCAAATGCTACCTTCTCGATTTGAGGATATCTCTCCTATACTCCATGTAGTGCTTTGCTGACAAAGTACACTGGCTTCTATACTCCCTCTTCTTCTCGGATCAAAGCTGCACTAATTGCTGTTGGAGAAACTACTAGGTACAAGTATAATACCTCTCCTAGAATAGTTCTACTCAACAAAAATGAGCTCGTTAAATACATCTTTAGCTGGGAGAATGCTTCTTCGCATTCGTCCAACCACTCAAAAGCCTTCCTTAATATTTTGAAAAAAGGGAGGCATTTGTCAGTGGATCGGGAGATGAACCGATTCAATGCTGCTAACCTCTTAATGAGTTATTAGAGCTGCTTTGTGGTCTTTAGAGATTGCATTTCCAAGATGGCTTGGATCTTCTTGGGATTGGCCTCGATTACTCTGTTTGAGACCATGTAACCCAGGAACATTGCAGAGGATACTCCGAATGCACATTTTGTGGGATTTAGTTTCATCCCGTACTGCTTCAACATTTCGAACGCCTCATAGAGGTCATGCGCATGGTCCACCGACTTCGTGCACTTCACCAGCATGTCATCCACATAAACCTCCATGTTCCTTCCAATATGGCTCTGGAACGTTTTGTTCACAAGCCGCTAGTATGTTGCCCCTACATTTTTCAAGCTAAAAGGCATAGCCTTGTAGCAATACAGGCCTCGATCGGTGATGAACGTAGTCTTCTCTCGATCTTCAGGATGCATGAGGATCTGGTTGTAGCTAGAGAATACATCCATAAAGCTGAGCAACTTGTACCCGAAGGTACAGTCGACCAGTGCATTAGTACGTGGGAGAGGGAAGCTTTCTTTTGGACAAGCTTTGTTGAGGTTGGTGAAGTCCACGCACATCCATTGGATTTCTTCACCACGACTACATTCGCCAACTAGTTGGGGTAGTAGACTTCCTAGATGAACTGCACTTTTAGGAGCTTTTCGACCTCCTCTGCTATGGCCTCAACCCTTTCTAGGGCAAACTTCCTTCTCTTCTGCTTCACGGGCTTCATGTCAAGGTCCACATTTAGAACGTGGACAATCTCTTCCGGGTTGATTCCCAGCATGACTTCATGTGACCAACAAACACCTCCATATTTCCTCGGAAGAAGTCCACGAGGCCTTCTTAGATCTCACGGGTGAGACTAGTCCTGATTTGTAAGACTTTTCCTTCTCCTATAACCACCTCATCAAGTGGTTTTGTAGGTTCCCCTTTCGCCTCGGACACTGAGGCCATTGTGAGAATGGTCGGATCCAAGACCTTCTTCATGGAGATGTTGTAACATCTCCTTGCTACAAGTTAATCACCTTTCACCTCTTCCACCCCTTCCTATGTAGGGAACCCCATCATGAGGTGGTAAGTCGAGGTTACAGCTCTCAACTTGTTCAATGTTGATCAACCAATGATCGCGTTGTAGGCGGATGGTCGATCGACTACTAAGAAATCCACCATTACAATGGACAATCTGGGGGCAGTTCCTGCTGTCACCGATAGCATAATGATTCCTATAAGATGGACTTGCTCTTTGCCAAATCCCACGAGAGGAGAACCGAATAGTTTGATCCTGTCTTGATTGATTCCCGTTTTTTGGAAGGTTGGCCAATACAAGATATTGGCATAGCTTCCATTATCAACAAGGATCTGATGGATCACGTGGTTGGCTACTGTCATAGTTACCACCAAAGAATCATCGTGGGGCATTACAACCCCTCGAGCATCTTCTTCTGAAAAGGACAACACAACCGATTCTGTTTTTACTGCCTTCATAGGTGTTGCACAAATTTAATTATACTCGCCAATTGCATGAGTCGTTAAGTAGTGTAGCGGGTGTGCAAGTGCGAGGTCGAATCCACGAGAATCGCTTTGTTAAAAACTAATTTTAAGTGCCTAAACTAATAATATCTTAACCTAGTCCCAACATCAAACACATGGCGTGCATAAAAATAAACTAGATTAAAATGCAATAAAATAAATAAATAAAAAAACGCTAAGGTCCCTAATCTATCTCACTACGATTTAATCAACATATAAGCATACTAATCCACATATCCATCAAACAATTAGGCTAAAATGTATGTCCCATTCTCACGATAGTCCACACACCGTCGTCATACGGCCTAGCTCGACGCATGTTCTTTTGCCTTTACAAAATCTAGTCGAATCATGCGATGTATTAACCCATAAATGGTCACAATGATGTTGAGCCGAGATCGAATCATCCGATGTGTCGTTGGCGACAACGGATATTGGACTCGCTTAGACTATCCGATGTAACCGGATAAATCACAATGCATATTGGACGATAAGCGATCCATAAACAACAACCAATCACAATCTTGTCACGATTGTGATTGAATCAAGAAACGTTAAATTAAATGAGAAAATGTAAACTAAACATGAATATATATAAACAAATTCATAGTGAGGGAAATAAGAGACTAAATTAAAACAACTAAAAGCATTAAATATTAATTAAACTATATAAAGAGTGATGTTTAAAGAGGAGCTCAAAATGCCCAAACAAGTCCCAGCTCCCAAAGGCGCCTTCAAGCAACCTCAAGCGTCTAATCATTTACAAAAGAAATGGTATTTATAGGCTAATTTAGGGTTTCAGGTTGCCAGGTCAGTTAAGTCGTTTACGCACTCGTGCATGAATTTCGGCCTTTGATAGGCACAAGTGTGTTTGAACGTAAAAGTGCGTTCGAGGACACTGCCTTCAGAATTAGCCTCACATTTGAAATACAAAGTTGTAGATTGATAGCTTTCCAAAGACACCAAGATCACCCCAATCGGAGTTCTACAACTCTAGATATGGCCATTTTGGTGGAGTCATCAGTGCGAATCATAGCTCGACTCAATTTTGCCAAAGCTCCTCGAACTGTTTTAAGCCCGAGTTGATGGCATTAGCCCCAAATGCAACTTAACAACCTGCAAAACACTAAAACACCAAAACTAACCAAAACATTAGAAATTAACAAAGCTAAGAGCTTAACAAACATAAGTTAAAGGGGGTTAAATATACAATATTTGACACCGATCAAATACCCCCAAACTTACATTTTGCTAGTCCCTTAGCAAAACAAAAATGAAAACACAAAGAAAACAAGAAACATAAATCCACTTTCATGGGAGAAACGATTGCATTTAGCATATGCAACAAGCCTTTTAAACCCCTAGGAATTCCCTAGTGGACAAGTGAAGTCTCGTGAGGGTTTTCCAGGAATGACACCCACAAACAATTATTTGGTACTATGTTATTAATGGACAAAGCCCTTCACACAAACACATGGTTCACACATCATTAGCAAATTTAACATGTTGAACATACAAACCACATCATCCAGGCATCCAAACATCATTTCACTCAAGGTTGGAAAATTGAGACAACACATGCTCCATAAAGTGCAAAGTGTACTAACAACAAGATCATGGGGTTTCAATTATTCTCAAGACGTGTATCCCCAAAAATCATAGGAAATGCAATGTGATTAAAATAACCGAGGCTTGAATTGAAAAATGCAATTTTTTGTGTAGGCTGTGCAATGCTGACTCCCTTAAGCTTCTAAATGACTTATGTAACGAGCGTTGGGCCAGTGACTCCCAAACCAGGCGGTTTTAGGGCACTAGATGTAGAGACATCCCTAGGGGCTTAATTACTCAAGTCAAAAGAGCTACGGAAGCCTAACTAGCCATACAATATTTTAGTTGGAACTTCTCATCTTTTGGACGAACACTCATTGCTTGGCACAAGAGGTCCGTTACTCAAGAGAAACTCAACTTATGATTTTTGATTTTTTTTTTTTTACAGCCAAGGTTTATCATCACATCACATCAACCAACGAATCTCAAGAAAAACACTCCTCAAATCTAATTTCATACCCCACAGACCCTATGCTAGTGTGCATGTGAAATGTCGATCAAACAAGTGAGGTCTCTCTAATCCAACACATGAATCAAAAACTGGGATTTCTAATGATAGGCAATGTTCAAACAAGTTAAACACACCAATGACATGCAATCACGATTATGATGTAAGTTGTGCCCAATCAAAAACATAGCAACAAACAAAAGAAAAAAATTATATACAGGCAAAAACAAGTATATACAGACAAAACAAACAAAAAAAACAGACAGAATGTTTGTCCACACCCCCAAACTTAAATGACACATTGTCCCCAATGTGGCAAGAAATACATTACAGTGGGATGAGGAATTGAAACATGCAAAAGGTCCAAGGCGTCCCCTTGAACTTAACATCAAAACACTCAAAACTAAACAATCTTTTTTCAAAGCACAAACATCAAAAGTTAATTGCTGTTAGAAACAAAATAAAACAAAATGACAAGAAATAAAATAAAAGAAAATAAATCAAAAATGCAGTAGAAAATAAAAAGTAAAAAAATACCGCCTTCCCGCTCATATGGGTGTCCAACCAATCCCTTCCATCCTTTTTTTCTTTAAAATATGATACCCTTTGGAAGGATGTTCCGCCATCTTATGCAGCCTAAAACTTGCTTCTAAAATTTCTCTTAGGACCACGATTTCTAGATTTGTGATCGTGTGTGCGTGAATCCTCAAAGATTGCTACATAAGGCGGTTCTTCAAGACATTGAAAAGATGAAACTTGTGATGAATGATATGTCTCGAGAGGATTGTGATGAAGGAGTGAGCTTCAATACTCACTTCCTTGTCATTGGATAGATTTGAATTAGGGGCTCAATTGCTCAACTTGCTCCATTTCTTCTTCTTCCTCCTCATGATTATCGACTTTCCTCACTAACAAGTGTGGTGGTGGCTTGGACATGCTCATGATGAGGATCGTGGGGCAATCCTCATCAATCATGTATTGCCCTCTCACCATCTCCGACTTTGAAGTTCCTCTTCCTCAATTCTATTGAATTCAGCAACTAGATGACCAAACTGTCCTTCCAACCTTGCAATTCAAGTGTTTGCCACGGCATCTATGATTTCTTGACAAGGTTGGTTGACTGTTTTCCTAAACTCCTCGTGTTTCTTCCAAAGATAGTTCATGGGAAGTAGGAATGGTGGGTTGGCCGACTAGTTCCATGAATTCCTTAAGCTTTCTTCAAAGAAGATTGCTTAGGAGGATAGTCATATGATGGAATGGAAGAAAATTGGTTGTCAACCGGATAATCGTGGATGGTGCAGTTCACAACTTGAGAGCATAATTTTCATAGCATGAGCTTGCATAAAAATCAAGATGGTTATTCTATGGTTATAAAAATTTGAATTTGATTCAAACCAGATTTGGAGAAACCGGTGTTCATCTACTCATGTGAAAAATTAGAAAATTGTCCCCAATGTGGACAATCACCTAAACTATGGTAAGGGCTGGAGCAAGTGAACATGGTTCATGTGGGTAAAAATTGGTAGGATTTGGCCCTACAACTAGGGGAAACATTGAAATAATTGAACGAAGACTCATGCTTCACCCAAACAAGTTCAATATATCCCACATGAAACAATTAACAATAAAAATAAAATAAACAAAAACTAACAAAAATAAACTAAACAAATAACTAATAAAAAGAGACTAAATACAAAAAAACTAATAAACAAATAAACTAACAAAACAATAAACTAATTAAACAACTAAAAATAAAATAACTAACAAAAACTAAAAATAACAAGTAAATAAATAAACATAGGCAAAATAAATAAATAATTAAATAAAACTAATAATTAAACAAACAAAAATAAAAATAAAAGCACATACACACCTTTGTCCGTGAGTAGCGCTGAGAGTCTCTAGATCGATCTCGTGATCGACGTAGGTATGCAAAAAATGTAGTGTGCACATGCACGTTCGATCGCAGGTGTGCGATCGATCGCACTAATGCATCGTGATTTGAGGCGAAGGCCACACGCGAAATACTAGCGTGCAGTATGCAATAGTTGGAATAGACTCAAGTGTGTTCGATCGCAATTCGATCGCACTATCACAGCTGAATTTCAGAATCTAAAATAGACTAACGAAAATGCTTAAATAAATACTAATCTAATTTTTTATTTTTTTTTTTATATACAAAAGCACAAAATAAATAAAATAATGCTGAATTTAAAATAACTAGTAGAAAGATAAAATTAATCTAAGCAAAAATCAATTAAACAAAACACGATTCCCAACAGCGCGCCAAAATTTGTTGCACAAATTTAATTGTACTCGCCAATTGCACGAGTCGTTTAATAGCGGTGTTATATAGGTCGAACCAGAGAATCATGTTTTGTTAAAAACTAATTTTAAAGTGCCTAAACTAATCCTATCTTAACCTAGTCCCAACATCAAACATTGGTGTGCATAAAAATAAACTAGATTAAAATGCAATAAAATAAATAAATAAAAGCGCTAAGGTCCCTAATCTACCTCACTACGATTTAATCAACATATAAGCATGCTAATCACATATCCATCAAACAATTAGGCTAAAATGTATGTCCCATTCTCACGATAGTCCACACACCGTCGTACGGCCTAGCTCGACGCATGTTCTTTTGCCTTTACAAAATCTAGTGAATCATGCGATGTATTAACCCATAAATGGTCTAGCGGATGTTGAGCCGAGATCGAATCATCCGATGTGTCGTTGGCGACAACGGATATTGGACTGCTTAAACTATCCGATGTAACCCGGATAAATCACAACGCATATTGGACGATAAAACGATCCATAAACAACAACCAATCACAATCTTGTCACGAGATTGTGATTGAATCGAACAAACGTTAAATTAAATGACGGAAAATGTAAACTAAACATGAATATATATAAACAAATTCATAGTGAGGGAAATGAGAGAATAAAAATTAAAACAATAAAGCATTAAAATTAATTAAACTATACAAAGAGTGTTTTAGAGAGCAAAATGCCCAAACAGGGAGTCCTAACTCCCAAAGGCGCTCAAGCTCCAAGCGCCCTAATCGCTTACAAAAGAAATGAGGGTATTTATAGGCTAATTTTTAGGTTTCAGCTAGGTCAGTTAAGTGTATTCGAACGCACTAGGTGCTTTCGAACGCACTGCAAGAATTTCGCCTTTGATAGGCACAAGTGCGTTTGAACGTAAAAACGTGCGTTCGAGCGCACTGCCTTCAAAATTAGCCCTCACATGTGAAATACAAAGTTGTAGATCTTTGAGTTACCTTTCCAAAGACACCAAGATCACACCAATCGGAGTTCTACAACTCTAGATATGGCTTTTGGTGGAGTCATGTGCAATCATAGCGACTCAATTTTGCCAAAGCTCCTCGAACTATTTTAAGCCCTAGAGTTGATGATGGCATTAGCCCCAAATGCAACTTAACAACCTGCAAAAAACACTAAAACACCAAAACTAATTAAAACATTAGAAATTAACAAAGCTAAGAGCTTAACAAACATAAGTTAAAGGGGTTAAATATACAATATTTGACACCGATCAATAGGCCTGTGTAGAGAGAACATTTCCTTGCCTTGCATGCTTTTGGCATATGCCTTCCTAGCCAAATTAGATTCCCTGCCACCGGTAATGGTGTGGATCTCCTTGACTATTTCCTAATTTTGGAGAGGTCTCTGCACCTCTCGAGCATTCCTCTACTCTTTTTCTTGATTCCCATACTAGCCTTCTCTCCGAGTTGGGTCTCAGTGTCTCGGTTCCATAGCTTCGAGGCCTTCTTGATTTCCTTCCAATGGCATGGGTCCTTACAGATTTGCTTCCCGGATCCGTTCTTGGGGCAAGGAACCTAACCAATCTTCCATTCCTCACAAAATTCTCAATCTCTCGGCGGAGAACCATGCAATCTTTTGTTAAATGCCCATGCTCCCCATGGTATTCGCAGAACTTATTGCGATCCTGCTTGTAAGGATCCAACCTCATCTTTAGTGGCCACCTAAAGGCTGGGTCCCCCTTAATAGCCATGAACACATCAGTGACACTAGCGTTCAAGGGGGTGAACACTTTAGGTTGAAACCTTGGAATTACTAACTTCCGAGGCTCACTTTTGGTGAAAAGTGGGCCTGACTTCTTTCCCCCTTTCTGGGGATTCTTCTCTTCCTTTAGTTTGGGAGTCGTTAGGCCTTCTTGCCTTCCTTCCTAGCTTGCTCTTCCAGCGTTTAAGCCTTCAGCAGTGTCCCAACCAATTCCTCCTGGTTGATGTACTTTTCGATTTTCTTCATAAATTGAGTCAGAGTCATTGGGTGTGTGGTTCTGGCTAGGTCAGCCATCAGCAGTCCGTCAGCCTTTATTCCCTACATCAATGCATTGAGCATTGTCTTTTTGTCTGGGCTATCAACTTCAAGCTTCTCTTTGTTAAAGCAAAGCATGTAGTCCTTCAAACTTTCCTCCTTCCCTTGACGCATGGTCAATAGGCAGGTGACATTCTTCTTCCTTTTCCATGTTGCAAGGAACTGTGTTAGGAATAGACGTCCCAACTCCTTGAAATTGCTCACTGACTTCGGGGGAAGTCTAGTGAACCAATCCTTCGCCACTCCCGTAGGGTCAATGGGAAGGCTTTGCACGTAATTTCATTAGGAGTGCCATGCAAGACAATGTGATCCTTGAAGGCTTCCAAATGAGCCTTTGGATCTCCACCTCCATCATACTTCTCGACACGGGCATCTTGAACTTGTTAGGCATAGTGTATGCCCTTACACGCTCTGAGAGGGGAGGTTTTCATCGTCTAGCATATCCCATGTTGTTGTCTTCGGGTCTTTCTTATCCATTCAACAAAGGATATGAGCATACTTCTTCTCTAGATCTTTCATTTTCGTGTCATGATGGCTGTGTTGAGACTCATCATGTTAAGACTTCTCTCAGTGTCACCTTGATCGATGAGATTTCTCTTTGCCACGCCTCTTACGACAAGACTCCTCATGAGGAGACCTCTCATGACGAGACCTTTCCCAATGCGATCCACCATTTAGAGATTCCACACAGCGAGACTTGTTACGGTGCTCTTTATCGTGGATCATACAATGATCCCCCTGGATTGTGCTCTCGTTATCCTGTTGATCAAGATTAACGGGCTGCTTTCCTCTGTGAACTTTCTATTGCCTTTCTGCTTGCTCTCTTTCCTTCTGGTTGCTTCGAGCCTCAGCTGCTGTGAGCCGAGTATTGAGTTCCTCATTCTGCTTCTTGAGGACCTCTATTGATTCCGCCATAGACTTCAAGAACTCCATCAACTCTGGATTGTTGGACACTCCGGGAGCACTAGGAGGAGGCTACAACAAGTGTGATGAGCATGTATTCACTATGTTGGATTTTGGATGAATGAAAAGTGATTGAAAAATTGACATTCCCACAGACAGTGACAAACTGTTGATGCACAATTTCTGATTGATGACATAGCATGCTTGTTGGATTCCTGGTTCAGGTGTTCCAAGTGTGTAGTGACCCAAATATTTAACTAAGCATAAGTGGCTTAGTTAAAGGGCTAATTTTGACTTTGGGTCACTAGGATCAACTAAAAGGGCATTTTGGGAATTTGTCTTCTGGTTTGTCTTTTAGCCCGGACATACGCTACTTTTTGGCTGATGTACACTCTTCTCTTTTAGTGCGAACATACGCTAGGTTTGGCAGACGTACGCTCTTGTCTTTTTCCTTGGACGTATGCTACTTTCTAGCGGACGTACGCTAGGGGACTACCTAACATACACTGATAAATAGTATACCGTACTCTACGAATAGTACACAAATGTACGCTACTTTTTGGAATACCCTCCGAGTAATACCTAGATGTACAAGACAACCTTTGGACCGTTGTGGAATAGTACCGAACGTACACCCTTAGGGCTGAACATTTGCTACTTTCTGACCCTATAAATACCCCATCAACCCTATTCTTCGCCCCTATGCTGCTTGTAGACTATCTTGTGAGTGTTTGTGAGGTTTCGTGAGAGTTTCGGTGTTGCTGGAGGAGGAACTCTTGAGGTTTTGCTTCAAGGAGGTAACGCTCAATTTTCTTAGTTTTTTAATACGTCGTTATGCTGCTCAATTATAGTTCTATGTTGCTAGTTGTAGTTATTAGCTTAGTTATGCTTTAGATCTTGCTTAGGCTAGCGTTTTGTTCAATTTAGCGTTGTTGCTTTGCGTGGAGGTTATAATCTATGTTAGGAGGCCTTAGGGAGCCTTTGTTGGCCTTAGGAGTCAGAGAATAGGGGGAGAATGGAAAGAAAATGAGGTTCTCCTTGAAAGACGTCGGAGCAGATGTATGGCCTCGTGACCAAACATACGGCCCGTCATGACACAATGGACATACGGTCAGTGTGTGATAGGGAAACCCTATTTTCACCAGTCATCCTATAGCTCCTATTTTCTTGTTATAGAGCTATGCTTTAGTAGAAATAGAACTGATGATAGGTCTTTTCTCAGTATTCAAGGTTATAGAGCCTCAAAGGAATTACATGGAGGAGCTTTATGGCCCGGGTGAGTACACACTCACATGGATGCTTTGTTGTTACTTTTCCTGCATTGCACGTATTTTATATAGATGTCAAACATGCATATTTTGCAACTCTCATGAAATACGTTTTGGAACTACGGGTAACTCTCTTTTGTGAAAACCTGTGTCCGTTAACAAGATAATAATGAGATTTGTAAAACTGTGCATGTAAAAGACTAATAAGACTAATTGCATCGTATGACATGGTATACCGATATGTGATGTATAATGGCCATGGGCTTACTATAAGGGTTAGCTTTTATGGTCAATGTGTGCGTGTGTGGGGGGCTTTGGATCCAATGACTCGTGACCAATGATACAGCCATTCCCAATGGATGGTCAGTATAGGGCGGACGTCATTAGTGATGTGGGCCACCCAAGATCGGACTCGATCGTGCTACTAGTGTTATGTACTGTATGTTTCATGCAATGGCTTGGGCACCGGTATCGTACTACAGGTCACTCGGGACAGCGTCAACCCTACTGAGAATGGGTAATATCTTAGGTAGACCATATTATTAAACTATTACTATTACTCATGATTATAAACATATATTATATTATATATATCACCTGCATGATAACTATCATCTCATAATGTTGACTATTTTTTATAAATAAAAGAATTCACAAATTAATGACTGGTACGTCATGTGAATTTCTACTCACTAAGTCGTCGGACTTATCCTTGTATTATTTCCTTTTTTTCTTCATATATACGATTATGCTGTTCTAGATAGTGGATACCGTGAAGCATCTGGTTCTTGTGGAGGATTCGATCTAGGAGATGCTTAAGGACTTACTGCAAGCTTAAGCGGGTACTCATGGTAACTAGTACTTTTGAGTTATGCTGTAGACTTAGGGCTTGATGCATGCTTGCTTGCATATTAAGATTTAGCATAGATTTCTTGTACTGATATTATAGTATGATTTCCATTGCTTTGATGATCTTTGGTTAGACGCTCTGGTTATATTGATTAATGTTTATAGTACTTTATTACTTCCGCTGTTTAATATCCTCTATTTTTAAGGAGTAGAGGTCTTGTTCAGAGTGGAATAAGGCTGGGAGACGAACCATAGAATTAATTACTAGTTAATTAATTCTCGGGGCTTTACAAAGTGTGAACTTGCCATCACAATGAGAAAGACAATAGGATCGAAGAGAGACCGGGGGTGAGCCGGTGGGGCCACTCCGATGCCTAAGTCAGTGTTTGAGAGATTGAGTATGAAAAGCAACAAGAGTGTAGAGAGAGCAAGAGTTGTGTTACCCAAATGTGAGGTAGTGACTTGTATTATATAGGCATGAAGCAGTAGTCTCCTAACCAATGATTGATTATTCCTTGATTTTTTGCAAGGCAGTTGTTATCGAGGGATTTGAGTAGTTATCCGTCTCAAGATCTTAGGAGATCAAGATATGATTTGATTATTATGGCATTTGTATTTCGAATTCCTACAGATAACATATCTGATTCTGTGTTTCCAAGTACTCGTTATTTGAATTTCGTAGATAAGATTAGTCCGCATGTCATTCAAATGAATTCAAATCCTTGATCCCTAAATTCCAGGGTCTCGAATGCAAGGGCCTTGAATTCAGAGGTCTCGAACTTGAAGGTCTCGAAGGCCTCGAACTTGAAGGTCTCAGAGGCCTCGGACTAGGAGGTCTTAAAGGCCTTGAACTTGAAGGTCTCGAATTCAAGTCCTTGGGCTCGAATCCTTCCGTCTCGAATCCAAGACTTGGTCTCGAAGGCTTGGGGCCTAAGATATTCCTGGGCTTGGACTTGGGCTGGTGAACTATTGGGCCTGACAAAGGCTGATCCATGACCCAACATATACCAAAAAATGAAGAGGTTTTGTTGTATAGTTAAAGAGGTCATTTGTTTTTGCTTGGCTTTTTCCTCATGTATCTTTCAATTTGCAGCCCTTTCATGTAAATAATCGATTTGTGATAATAAAATGATGTTAAGAATTGAGCTTTTTCATGTAATTGAGCCTTTTATGTGGTGAAATTTTGGATGGCTTGCATGAACACTCAAGGCTAAGTCATTGATTTATACTTTTAGTGCACTCGACTGATATATTTTGGTTCCCTCGAGTCCATCTATTATAACAACTCATTTGGTCACCTCAATTATAGGCACTCTCATTAGTCTCATATGTCTTTTGCATATCTAACACAAGCAGGAGCAATAAATAATATTAAAAAAAAAAATGCAAGGCTACCATAAAACACAACCAACTTCAACACAATAAGGTCCATAAATTATTACAAAATGTAGGAGCCATGATTTTGAGACATTATGTGAATTTTCACAATGCAGACATTAAGTGGCATTTTTTTCACATTTGCAAAAGCTATAAAATGCAAGTTTCCACAATTACATTTCTTCGTTTTAGCCCAAAGAGAAGTAATCTTTACTTTCCAAAATTACATGACAAAATGCAAACTTCTCTATGAACTTCTCTATAGCATCACTTCCCTCGGCACTTGACTATTCTGCACGAAGGCTAATTTCACTGCAGTCCTCTATTTCAATATATATTTTGCGCTCCTCTGACAAACCCTAGACCTTCACTACATGTTTTGGAAAGAATTCATGATAATCCCTCATATCCACATAACAATATCCTGCATATTTCCACACCAAACATCAACCTCGCAACACACCAAACATCGATGAATGATAAGTTTTACAAATAATAGAAAATTGCATCATTGCAAATTACAAATAATAGGCTGAACCCAAAATTCATTATTCAATAAATAAATAAATAAAAATCAACTCAAAATCTCCTTTCAACGCTCTTTTGAATATTTCAGAGAAATTCAAAAGAAAATTTACACCATTTTCTTTCTAAAGGCAATAAATTTTCTCACAAACATTTCATCAAATATATGGGTAGCTTGACATTCACAACTAGCTACAACTAAACAAAACACAAACAAAACCAGCCACAACCACAAAGGAATCAAAATTTTCTCCCGCATCCAAGAGAAGCCCAAAAATTTCTTTTGCATTTATTCGGCCATCACAAAATCACCCACCTAACAACAAACTACAGCAAAAATCAATACCCACTCACAAAACCCAGTACCAAAACAAATCCCTTTTTTTGTTCTCAACCCAAATCACTCAAGAAAGAAAGAGAGAGTTAGCTAATATCACTCAAATATCTCAAAAAAAAAAAAAGCAATTCCCAAACCGTAGGTTTTCCACAAATTCACGAACAGCAGAAAAAAAAACAAAAAACAAAAAACAAAACCAACCAACAAAAAAAATGGTATGAGTTGAGAACCTAGATGAGAGAACCCAAAAAACCTAAAGAATCAAATTTAAAAATTAAAATTAAAAAATAAAATAAAATAAAAATAAAAAACCCTATGGGTGGGTGCAGGCTCGGTACTTTTGTGGATCGGAAGGCATGGAGAGAGAGAGAGAGTCTTGGGAGCGAGGAAGGAGAGCAAAACCGCCTTCTTCTCGGTGAACCCTTGCGAGTGAGAGAGAGGTGAGCAGCGGAGGTCGACGGTGGCGGAGTGAGAGATGGTGAGAGAGAATCTTTCCGTCCACGATTTCAGAAAATCGACGGTGTCGATGGTTCGTGACTAGGCGTCATTGGGTGGTGGATTAGAGCTAAATCCGGTGGATTTTAGGGATTTTAAGGATGAAGGGGAGGGAGGAGATGGGTAGCGTACAATAGAAGATTGAGAAATCATAAAAGATCTAAACCCAGAAATGGCATTAAGTAATGATTCACTTTTCTTAAAATAATGTGTTTATTTTGCAACCCTTGGATTGTTTTCAACAAATCACAGCCATCAACCGGCTCCTCTCTAGTTTAGTTAAACTAGAGAGAAGTTAGATTCGTTCCCAAGGGTAACTCAGTAGGCTGTGGACCATGCTTAATAAAGCGAGGTTACAAGTTCAAATTTCCCCTCTTCCGTCCCTTGTATGGACATGTCAAAAAAATAATAATAATAATAATAATAACAATAATAATAATAAAAGGTTAAAAGAAAAAGATATTACCAAAAAATGGATAAATGTTCTCAAGAACTAGAATCCACCGTACCTGTAGCTGTTTCCCTCTCAAGGACATTCACACAAATCACACTGAATTTTTAACGTCTGAAAGTTTATTTAATTTTATTTTTTGCACACTCGTCCCTCTATCCTTTTCAATTGTATTCACAACTCGAGTCATTTTAATAAGTACTAAAGAAGAGAAAATGTAGATTGGTTTATCACAGGACCAAACCATAATAGACTGAGCTCTTGAGTGTCTAGCTCTCTTTCTTTAATTTTCACACCTTTTTTATTTTCATTCAGGATTTCCTTGCAAAACCTAACAAAGTTGCTGTTAGAATGGCTCAAAGTCATGTGATCGGTGTGCCCTTCTCTGACACAGCTTCTTTTAAGTGCAACGACTTACACTCTCTCCCCACTGAAAGTGTGTATAAATAACACAGCCTCTTCTCAATGTTTTTACAAGCATCTTCTAATTATTATGGTTTTTCTTTTGTTACTGAGGGAGAAGAAGAAGAAGAGGGGAGGTTTTCGTTTACGTCAAAGGTTAGACATTTTTCTTTTTATTGAGATTTCAATTTTCATTTTTGTGGGTTCTCTGCTGTTAGACGGAAAATTTCTGAAGTTTGATTTGAGATGCTTCTCTCATTAACCTTGCACCTAGTCGAAATCTGGGCCTAACTATATATTTTGAGTTTTGATTACTCAAATTTTTGGAGTCTTAAAACAATACAGTTTTGTTCTTAAAAATTTTGGGATAATTAAGTTTTTTCCTTGTGTGGGTGTTTTGAGATCATGTCCAAATGGTTAAAATGTTGTTAAATATAAGGGTTTTCTTTAAGAGATTTTCCGGTTGAGAGTAATGTGTCAAACACTAATTATAATTAAGTCCCTTATTCTCTCCACCATTTGAATCAAGAGTGAGAAAGATCCTCCCATATTATCATCTTTTTCTTATTCTATTAAAAAAAAAAAAATGTTGTCATTGCCATACAAGCAATCTTCATTGGCTGCACATGAATAAAATTTTCGAGACCCATCATGCTAACACAAAAAGAGGTTAAGACCCGTAAGTACAATGGTTGATTTTCACTGTCATATCATCATACAACTTTGATTGAAATGGGCGGTAAATGACAGTCAAGGTTTGAACATTGAACATTTGGCTCTGATACCATATTAAATTACTACTTGTTTTAAAAGCTTAATTAAGCTAATATGAATAGGTAAATTTAATCACTTAACTATTACTTAAACACCTTTATTTTGTCATATAATTACGCAAACTATGTTGCCATGATATTTTACGTGTTTTGAATGAAAATAAGTCAAGAAAGAAAAAATGAATTTGAACAAAAAAATAAATTAGTTTATGTAAAAGTTGAGGTTTGCAAGGAAAACCACATATGCAAAGGCGATTGTGTTATATTGACAAGTGTGGAAATGTGTAACGTTTGTAAAAAATTGGTACCCGAATCTCGATAATTAAGTGGGGTTATATGCTTAGCACCTCGATGCTATAATAAATAAATTAGTAGCACTCAACGGTTATACACTTAGCAAATTCAATGGTCAAATGAGAGTATACACTTATCAATTTTGGAAAAAGATAAAATGAAAAAGAAACATATAAATGTGAAATGTGACGACTGAACATGTTAATTTATCTATTTCAAGTGCTATTTGCATTATAATAGGTGTTCAATAAATACAAGTTAAAATTTTTCAAAAAGAAATGGAGGCTCACATCACATATTTATGGTTATATATCTTAAATTTTTTAATATCTTAGGGAAGAAGTGTTATGACTGTGATTGTCTTCCCTTAATCCAACTTTATTTATGGTAGACATATAAAAGAAAAAAAATAACAAACAAAAAATATATATATTGTTTATTGTAGATATGTACAAATAGAAGATTCCCCATATAACATAATTTAAATTCTTCTCGGCTTGATTTATCAAGAAAATACCATAGTTAATATATATCGTACTTCAAAAACAAATTAAACTAGATCTGAAATAAACTAGATCGAATTTCTACAACTTCACACAACAGTTATACATAGACATAGAATAGAAAAATGTTATTTCTGTACGTATTCTACCATCAAATTTACTCCGGTGATCCCATTTACTCATTGTAGTCTCTATTCTTACATCACAGTAATTAATTGAAAAATTAATTTAAAGTGCATTTACAGTAGTTTGATGGGTTTATATTCTTGTTCAATTTCATTTTAAAGTGTTTTTGGTCCATCATCCATCGTCCAAACTCTGAGTTTGGGTGGAGTACCGAAATGTAGAATGTGGATGAATAATGACCGTCCACATTCGTAATTTGCACTTATACGTTATGTGCACATGTAGATGTCGATGCGGACGGCAAAAATTAGTATGTGCAAATGAATATGTGGATAGCGAGTTTAGAGTATGTGAATGCGAATAATAATCCTCATCCGCATTCCCCTTATATATATATATATATATATATTTGTTTTTTTTTTTTTTTTTTTTTTTTTTGAGCAAAAAATCTGATGTTCTCATTAATAAAGATCAAAGAGGAGTCCAAAAACAGATCTCCTCCAATACATCGCATGAGAATCCAAGGACCCAAAATTTTAACTTCTCCCTAATAGATAACAGACACACGGTGAGTGCCACCTCAAAGGCTGCACCAACCGCTGCCCCCATTAGGTTTTTTGAAGTCAAAATTTGAGTTACCTAATAACAATTCAATATCAAAGAGTAAAAGCTTGTTCTTCCGAAACCAGAAGATTCTTAATACCCACAGGTGGGACCACGAACCACATCTCATCCATTTCCTTCGCCGTGGCCATCCTTGCCAATTCATGTGCTGGCCTGTTCGTTTCCCTGCTGCCGTGAGCTATCTTCCAAGCTGAAAATTCCTGCAGGTACGTGTAGAGGTCCTGCAAGATGGGGTTCCTCAAACTCGACCTGGCCTCTCCGTTATTAATAGCATCCACGACCAGTTTTGCATCTCCCACAAACAGTGCCCTATCAATACCCCATGACTGACATACCTGAGTTGCTGAAACTGCCGCCAGAGCCTCTGCTTCAGCTGGGCCCAGGTATCCTTTCCATGTGGTGCTTTTGGCTAGGATCATCTTCCCGTTATGGTCCCTGATCAGTACTCCAATGCCCACCCATCCTTTTTCTTTTTTTGTTGCAGCATCCCAGTTGACGAGGACCCATCCCATTGGTGGAGTGACCCATTGAATCGGCTTCTCGGTATTACCTGGTATGACCTTCTTCTCATGGGCAGCTTGGAATTCAATTAGAGCTCCTTGCGTCCTGAGTAGAATTTCCTTTGGAGAAGAGAAAACCCCTCCATGCACACTCTCATTCCGCCTTAGCCATATTCTTCGGGCCAGCCCCACGAACAGTCTCATCTCCTCCTCATCACAGATTGAGAACATATCTTCTACAACCTGTAAAAAATTTGGGCCCCGTGAGCACTCTTCTGAAATTTTCTGACCCCTTCACTCCAAACGTCCATAGCTGATGAGCATTGCCATAAAATGTGGAACACCGTTTCCTCCTCCAATCCGCATATGGGACACAATGGATCATCAATTATCTTCCTCCGGAATAAGTTTGCACGTGTTGGCAATATCTCATGGCTTGCTTTCCATAGGAAGTGTTTTTCAACATTTGGCACTTGCATCCTCCAAATTTTATCCCATACGTCACTGCTTGTGGTTGAGCACCCAGCCATGTTCACCTCTTCTACCTCTTTTTGCAAATGGTATGCACTACGTACCGAAAATTCTCCCTTCACTGTTCCTCTCCACAGCAAAATATCCTCTTTGTTCGTACAACTAAGTGGAATGGAGAGAATTTTTGTAACTTCGTCTGGTGAAAAAATCTGCTCTAGCAAGCTAATATTCCACCACCTTGTATTTCTTTCAATAAGCTCACATACCTTTGCCGATGGGTCTAAGACAGCCGGAGGGGATTGTATCTTGTATGTAGTCGGCATTGGCAGCCACTTGTCTTCCCAAATTCGTATCTTCTCTCCGTTTCCCACCCTCCACACAAGACCCTCCCTAATAAGTCCACTCGAGCTATGTATACTCCTCCACGCAAAGGATGGCTTTGTCCCTAGATTAGCTTCAAGAACCGTGCAATTGGGAAAATATTTTCCTTTCATTATTCGTGCAGTGAGGCTGTCCGAAATTTTCCAAATCCTCCAAATTTGTTTCGCTAAGAGGGCCTTATTGAAACAAGTGAAGTCTCGGAAACCCATACCTCCTTTCCCTTTTGAATTCCCCATTTTACTCCAACTCATCCAAGCAATTTTTTTCTCCTTCTCCTTATGACCCCACCAAAACTTTTGCATAAGTGAATTTATTTCCGAACATAAGGCTTTCGGAAATAAAAATACACTCATGCAATAGGTTGGTATTGCTTGAATTACGGCTTTCAATAATATTTCTTTTCCCGCTTGGGACAAGAAATTAAGCTTCCAATCTTGGAGTCTCTTCCAAATCCGATCTATAATACTTGGAAGCCTTTGTTCTTGATTTTCCAATAAGAGCCGGTAGACCAAGATAAGTATCATATCGTTGTGTGTCAGGAATTCCAGCGACCTCCAAAATTCTCCCTCTCTCCTCCGGGGGTGTGTTTTTGCTGAAAAATATAGAGGTTTTATTAGCATTCATTTTTTGTCCGGATGCTCCTTCATATAATTGCAATATGTCTATCATGGCACTCCATTGTGACTGATTAGCCCTGCAAAACAGTAAACTGTCATCGGCGAAAAATAAGTGACTAATTCGGGGACCCCTTTTAGATGTAGGAACCCCCATCAGTCTCCCATCTTCATTGGCCCTTGTCAACATGGCACTTAAGACTTCAGCACATATTATAAATAAATACGGGGATAGAGGATCTCCCTGTCGAATTCCCCGTGTCGGAGTAATATCACCCCATGGGATACCATTGACTAAGACCGAGTAATGCGTTGAGGTGACACACATCATAATCATTCGCACCCACCGATCATCAAAACCCATACTTTCCATAACACCCTTCAAAAAATTCCATTCTATCCTGTCATAGGCTTTGCTCATGTCGAGCTTAACCGCCATGAAACCTTTTTTTCCCCTCATACCGGTATGCATCGTGTGAAGTGTTTCGTATGCCGCCAGGATGTTGTCTGAGATTAACCTCCCTAGTATAAAGGCGCTCTGTGTCTGGGAAATAATGACAGGTAGAACCCTCTTCAAACGATTAGCTAGGACCTTTGAAAGCACTTTGTATAGAACATTACATAAGCTTATCGGACGGAACTCCGTAACACAAGCTGGAGTTTTGGTTTTTGGTATAAGAACTATATTTGTTCTATTTAACTCATGCGGCATCACCTCCGAATTTAGAATTTCGATAATCGATAGACATACCTCGTCTCCAATCGTGGCCCAATTTTTTTGAAAAAATTCTGCCGTATATCCATCCGGTCCTGGAGCTTTTTGAGTGGCCATTTGTGTGATTGCCACCCCTACCTCCTCTTTTGTGAAAATTTTTGTGAGTTCGGCGTTCATCTCCTCCGTCACCCCCCTTGCAACTTGTCTGACACATGTCTCCAAATTCGTCCCTGGGCCTGCTGTAAATAACTCACTAAAATAATCAACAAAAGCCATACCAACAGTTTCGGTTGTCTCCCATTGCCGCCCCTCCAGATCCTTAATAGCATAAATAAAATTTTTCCGTCGCTTTGCATTTGCACATGCATGATAATACTTAGTGTTCCGGTCCCCATTTTTTAGCCACGCTTCTTTTGCCCGTTGACTCCATCTAGCATCATCTCTATCCAAAAGGGTTTGTATTTTTTTTTCCTTCTCCCTATGAGATATCCCATCCTTTTCTTGTATTTTTAGAAGCTTAATTTTCAGCTCCTTGTATTTCGGATCCTTTTTTTTTTCCTGCCACTGTAATAAGGCCGTCCGACATCCCCTCATCTTCACGGCTAGGTGGTCCCAATGGCTGGAGCCAGTTGAGAACTTTCCCCAAACCTGCTTAACCATGTCAGAATATTCCTCCTCTAAAATCCAGCTTGCCTCATGTCTGAATTTTTGTCCCATTCGCCTTTCCCTTGACACCATGCCTGAGAGGTGTAAAAAAATAGGAGAGTGGTCTGACCATATAGCTGCTTCCACTTGAACTTCGAAGAGGGGAAAATATCCCTCCATGCTTGGTTTGCCACTCCCCTATCCAACCTCTCCTTTATAAAATCCTCCCCTTCCCTACAATTTCTCCAAGTGTATTTGGGACCATAAAAACCCAGATCAGTGAGTTCGCATTCCTCCAGAGTTTTTTGGAAAGCCTCCATTTGACTTCGGTTTCTTTCATTTCCCCCCCACTTCTCTGAGGATATCAAGATTTCATTGAAATCTCCAATACAGGCCCACGGTAAGGGATCAAATTGAGGAAGAATCCTTAGCAAATTCCATGTTATGTGCCTTTTGGTCGATACGAGTGTTCGTAAAAACCCGTTAACTTCCATGGGACCTCATTTATAGGTGCTTTTATCACTGCGTTTATATGGTGTTGGCTGTAATTCTGTATCTCCACAGACATCTCGAACTCCATAATAGCACCAAACCTCCGCTTCTCCCAATACAGTCCACCACAAATAATCCATCATACCCAATTTTACATCAAATCTCCTCTAATTTTTTCTTTCGAAGTTTGGTTTCCATTAGGAAAACCAAAGCGGGTTTCTTTTCCTTCACCATACAGCTCAGGTCTCTAACTGTCCGAGGGGTCCCAAGCCCTCGGCAGTTCTAGCTTAAAATTTTCATTGCGGGTCGGGGCTGTTTAACAGCCTCCGCCACTCCCGATCCATTTGAAAGTCCCTGCTTGTCGTTTAATTTTTTCTCCTCTGCACTATTGCTTCCCCTCCTTTTCTTATTTTCTTGCTTTGGCGCCTCATCAGACAATTTCCTCTTCCACAGAGAAAGGGCTTTTTCTGGGCCCTTTGGTTCTTGAGCAAATTTGATTGTTTTGGCCACATTTGAAAGTGTTGGGCCTATATAGCTTGCATCTCCTGATTTTGGAGATGGGCCCATTTTCTTCTCATATGCTTCACGTGGATCCTCCCTTACATAACCAAAACCCCCATCTGCGATGCCTTTAAAATTCCCTGAATTTCGGTTTTTCTCCAGCTCCTCTTTATTAAATTGCTGCTTTATTTCCTGTTGTTGGTTCCTGAAATCATGGTGATTATTTTTTGCCCTTTTTTCTCCTGCATTTGCTCCTTTGAATTCCTTTCCAGCAACGTCCCTCAAATCTTCCGTTTCTTTCCTTTTTGGCGTATGAGATTTTTCCCCTTTTTTGAATTCCCAATATTCTCCGTGATCTTCTCCAGCGAAATCGCCCTTCCTCCTTATGGGAGATTGCGAGAATCTCGCTCCATATTGATTACGCGATTGGCTTGCCGGAAAAAATTCACCGCCTCAATTTCAGCTGTTCTCTCGATCATCTTCTCGACGACCCGCTTCTTCTTCCCCTCTCTCCTGTCATGGTCCATTCGGAGTGGGCTTGGTTTCTTTTTGGGACATTTTTATTCCGGTCAGATATTCTCGTCGGAGAATTTGCTCTCAGCCAAGGCCCGTACTGCGGGTTTGCCTCCGGGTGTCGTAATTCACTCTTTTTCGAACATCCTGTTTTGCCATGATTCAGGACCCCACAGTGAAAACAAAATTTTGGGAGTCGCTCGTACTTGAACGTAACCCACACCACTTTCCCTTCAATGTTTAGTTTTCTTCCCCGTGGAAGAGGCTTGGTGATATCCATCCGGATTTTAACGCGGAGATATGCCCCCCAACCCATTCCATCATCGTCCGTATCAACTGCCTCTACCGTTCCCATCGTCTCACCTATCTTCTTGCCGATTTCCCGTCCCATACACGCTAATGGAAGGTTAATCATTTGAACCCAGAAGGCAGCCTTGTCAAAAGGGTAATCAGTTGGTTGGGAGATCCCCACATAATCCTCTGTTAAAAACAGAGATCCTTCAAAGACCCATGGTCTCCCCTCTAACACCTTCTCCTTGTCCCCTATTTTGTCAAATTCAACGAGGAACAAATTATCCCCAAGGACTTTGAAGTCAGGGTTGCCTTGCGTTCTCCACCATTGAATCATGCCATTTTTCAAGGCCTCCTTGCTTACCAGTCGATCAGCTAGTAGTTTCCCTATAATGCAAGCTTTTCCCCGATTCTCACCCTTTTTCAATTCCCCCCATTTGATGCCTACTTCCACTTCTTCATCTTCAGTGAGTGCGAGATTGTCCCACCGCTTCGGTAATTCCTCCTCCATAAGGAAATTCGAAATCAATACTCTTGACCTTTCACAGATTATTCGCTGTCTGGAAAGCACTCTTCCTTCTCCTCTAGGGATGCTGCTAGAGAGAAAAAAACAACTGTACTACTCAGTTTACTTTCACAGCCGTTGTATGGCAACAACTGGAAACACTTTTCCTTCTCCTCTGTAAAAATTACTAGAGAGAAAACTGTAAAGAAAAATTCCGAATTTCTCTGACTGCTCCCAAATGGTCTACCGAGTAGCATAAAAGGCCACCCCAAAGGCTACCCAATGTACTGCCCCCATCAGGTTTTTTGCAATCAGAGTGTTCGCCGGAAATCGCACTCAATCTTTCCTGTCGGAGAGACAAAAAGTAATTTGCATTGTGTTTCCCATGTCAACTTTACCACTTGATGGTTCATCATTCTTACCTAACCCTTTTGCTTCTTCGATGGCCATATATATATATTTGTTGGATTTGTAATGTTGTTGGATTTTACTATTAGAAAACTCTTCTCATTTAATTGCCTTATTTTTTCTTCATTTATTATTATTTCAAATGTTTTTCCTTGCCACCAACTATAAATTAGGAAAAATGCTAGTTGTTTTTCTAGTGTTCTCCTAGTCTTCTTCCAACTGTGATGTGGCTTTTAAAATTACCATTAACTTTGAAATTATCATTATTGACTTTTAATCTATTAATAATTTCTAAAATCAATAATGATAATTATTGAGAAAACACCAGAAAAATACTAGAAGAATGCCTAAAATTTCTCATAAAGTAGATAGATGATACATGAAGTTAAATAACATTTCCAAAATGTATTGCTTATAAAATTTGATTAACAATACATGTTATGGTTGCTTATGAAGAAATAATTTTTCTCAAAATTATATTTGATAAAATCCTACCTAACTAAGATCATCAATGTCACAAGAAAAATTAAATGGAATATCCATATTATCAATTGAAAATTAGATGTTGGAAAACTTGATTATAAAAACTTAATTAGTAATTATGCATCATAAAAAGTAAGAATAATAATTTTTAAATAAAAAATATAAATGTTAAAATAAATATAAAATAATTAATTTTTAAATATAAGAAAAAAGCCCCACTTAAACTTATTAACTTAGGCCCCAAAATCTATCGAGCCAGCCCAGGTGGGGTGATTGATTAGCAACAATGATTGAACGCCCATGTGTTTTTTTTATTTTTTTTCTCCAAAAAAGACCAACAACTTTATGGAAAAATACAATAGACACAATAATTTAAAAGCCATGTATATTTTAAAAGATTTTATTTTTGGATATTGCATTTTCTTGGTCTACTAAAAATATTTTCAGACTAAAAATATTTAAGCTTGGTCAAACACTCAATACACCAAAAAATAAAAACCTTTTTAAAAAATATATATATATATATATTTTAAACCGAAACAAATTGGGTTTGGTTTTAATTGGTATAGGATGGTCAAAGAAAAATTACCGGAATAAAATAATAATTATATAATTGTTTTTAAATCTTGATATATTGGTAACAATTAATGAAGCTCAAAGACAGCTAGAGAAAAAGGAAAAAATAATTAGTCAGGTTATGAGTAGAAAAGCTCAAAAGCACTTGCAATAGAGAAATATGTGATTGGACCACCCAAGGACTCATCTCTTTAGAGGTTTTTTTTAGGGCGATCAGACTACTCTTAACTTGAAGAGAGGCCAGATCATTCTATTCAAAAGTTTTTGGATATGGCTTAACTCACCTTCGAGTGAAGAGTGGTCTCACCAACCTTTTCGCAGTTTTATAATGGTCTGAGCCAGCCTGAAAAATCCTTAAAAAAGCAATTTAGCTATACCCAAAACTTATTTTTTAAGGGTGGTTAGACTCACTCTTCCATGCATAAGAGGTTAAGCCATGCTCAAGCGGTAGAGAGGAGAGAGTCACCCTGCCACCTTTCTTTTATTTATTTATCTATTTTTTTAGGTGTCAAGCTAATGAGGCATTTTGTACATGTACATGTTTATGTTGTTATATGTCTTTTATATGAGGGTATGCATTTAACCCTAGAAAAAAAGGCAGTGAAAAGAGAAGTCATGGGATTGGATTATGGGCTTGAGGAATTGTTGTGGTCACGGGTACTTTGCATGTAAGAAGGGCTTAATTATAAGGGATTGAAAGTCATAATCTTGATTGAATGGTGCATTATCAAGGAATCACTAATGAAGGCCAGGATTGAAAGTTCCCTTTGGTTTCTCCTTTAATTTGATCCAAACAGAATAGAGAACACAAAATCAAAGCATTTTATTTTAGACTTTACATTAATAGCCAATTTTCCTCTCTTTTTTCTTTCCCTGACCAACAACTAAAGGCTAAAGAACTAGTTATGTTTTACAACTTCAGGCATGGAATCTTGAAGCTTCCATGCTCAATACCACTTGAGAACTCTGAAATTGAATCTTGAATTGACTTGATCCCAATAAAGTCCGACCTCATCACCCCTCTTTAGCTTACTTCTAATCACAAATTCATTTTTCCATTGTTTGATGAGGACATAGCTCCCACTTTTCCATTGTTTGAAGTCCATTTGGTGTTCAATGTTTGTATCAGAATCCCAAACAACAACTCCTACACCATCCTGAATCTTTTCAATGGTTTCTGCATCCCAAAATATGCTGCTTTACCAATCCCGCCTCCAGAAAGAGCCTCGCCAAGTCCCCAAGATCCCTTGTTTGAATTGTCTTCTTGATAACCCAGGGATCAAACCCAAGCTTCAATTCCAATGAAACTTCTTGGCAATTATGTTTCATCCTTTTGATCCCACAAGCGCTGGATGAAGGAGGAGTGAGCAGAGTTTTCGCATGATTTCCTCTTTGTGGTGCTGCAAGAAGCGCAACCCAACTTCAAATCCAACGAAATCTCCCCCAATTCAGATGGGTTCATGCTCACAAGTGCTACTCCTTCGGCTTTACCAAATTCAACATGATCTCTCTCTACAACAGCTAAAAAATTATGGAGGATGGGTTTCTTAATCTTTCTGTTATTTTCAAAGCAAGAGGAACAGGAACTGATCATCTCATTGGATGTTATGGCCTCGAAAGGAACCGATGAAAGATTGATCATCTCATCAGCGTCTGGGATGCTCTCCATCAAAATATCATACATGGCCATGGCCTAACAGAAAGAGAAGAAGATAAGGAAGAAGAGAGAACTCGATGAATTGACTGAGTACAAAATGGATTCTTATTTATCAACTGAATACCAATCGGTATTTATAGAAGATTACAAAGAAATATAAATACTAATCCTCTAACATACTAACTAACTCGGCAACTTACTAATGTCTTAAGTTAACCATTTAACCAACATACATATTACAACTTACTAACAGTAAAACATCTTGAAATATATACACTGATAGGCCCCCTCAAGTTGAATGGAATAAGTTTAGAACATTCAACTTGGATAGCAACATGTGAAACAACACACGAGGAAAAGGCTTTGTCAGAATGTCAAAAGTTGATGTTGAGATTGAACATGTAGAGTTTTGATAAGCCTAGCAGTATTTTTATCCCTAACAATGTGACAATCTATCTCTATGTGTTTTGTTCATTCATGGAACACAGGGTTAGCTGCAATATGAATTGTAGATTGGCTGTCACATAAAACAAGAGCTGGTTGAAGATGATTGAGTTACAGATTAGTCAAGAGAGCCTTCAACCAGGAAATTTCACATGTCACAGTAGCCATTGACCTATACTCTGCCTCAGTTGAAGACCTAGAGATAGTACGCTGCTTCTTAGACTTCCATGATATCAAGGAATCTCCTAAGAAGACACAAAAACCAGTGACTGATCTCCTTGAGTCTGGACAGCTGGCCCAATCTAAGTCACAAAAGGATTTTAATTGCAAGGATGAATTTGCAGGAAAGAAAATACCTTGTCTTGGAAAAGATTTGATATACTTCAACACCTTATAAGCTGCATCCAAACGAGGCTTACGAGGGGAGTTCATAAATGACTTAGCAATTGCACAGAGAATGAAATATCTGGCCTTGTGATTGTTAAGTAAATCAGTCTGCCAATCATTCTTCTATAGACAGTAGGATCAGGGATTAAATCACCAGAATCTCGAGAGAGTTGCTGATTAGGTTCCATGGGAACTAAAGAAGGTTTGGCTGCCAAGACTCCACAATCATCCAAAATCTCAAGAGCATATTTTCTCTATGAGATAGAAATACCTTTGGAACTTCATGCAACCTCAAGTCCAAGGAAAAATTTGAGTGAACCAAGATCTTTCAACTTGAAAGCTGAATTAAGCAAAACAGAAAGATTTGGAATTGCTATAGGATCATTGCTAGCAATCACAATATCATCAACATATACTAGCAAAGCAACAAATGCAGATTTATGAACTCTAGTAAACAAAGAGTAATCTGATTTGGATTGCACAAACCCTAGGCCAACCAAAGTGGATGAGAACTTGGAAAACCACTGCCTAGAAGCTTGTTTAAGTCCATAGAGAGACTTTTGAAGTCTACACACTTTATTCTTGTTAGTAACCTCAAATCCAAGAGGTAACTTCATGTAAATTTCCTCCTCAAGACTCCCATGTAGAAAGGCATTATTAACATCAAGTTGATGTAAATGCCAACCTTTAATAGCAGCTAATGCAAGCAAAACCCTCACTGTTGTCAACTTGGCCACTGGAGAAAAAGTGTCTGAATAGTCTAATCCTTCTTTTTATGTGTAACCTTTTGCCACCAATCTTGCCTTGTATCTTTCCACTTCACCATTAGCCTTATGTTTTATCTTGTACACCCATTTACATCCAATTGGGCGCTTTCTTGATGGTAGATCAGTAATAGTCCAAGTGTCATTCAACTCAAGAGCATGGATTTCAGCAGCCATAGCCTCACGCCAATGAGCAGAACCTACTGCTTGATGATAGAACTAAGGTTCTATATGGGAAGAAACTAAAAGACCGAAATGTTTGTCAGAGGGAGAGAGCATGTTGTAATCTAGGAAAGATGAAAGAATATAGTGATTACCTGATTCAAAAGATGCTTTCGGAGTAACAATTGGAAAAGATGCTTGAGTGGCTAAATTACAATGATAATTTTGCAAGTAACCAGGTTTACATTTTGCCCTAGTTGATCTTCTAGGTGGAGTAGAAATAGGGACAGAAGCAGATGAATGTGGGAAGTTTGTAGAATTAGGAGAAATTGCAAAATTAGGAAAAATTTCAGAATCAGGAAATGGATTCTAAAGGTTAGAACAATTGTTCGGGAATGGTGGGATTGAATGATTGATTATGGGGTATATTGGAAGATGCATTGAAGTTTATATCGAATGGTGTAGGAATCACAAGATATCCATTAGAATCAAATTCAAATTTAGAAGAAGCAAAAGGAAATATGTGTTCATGGAAAACAACATGTCTAGAAATGATAATAGAATTGTTTGCAAGGTTTAACAACTTGTAACCTTTGATGCCATAAGGGTAACCAAGGAACAAACAAGGAACTGCCCTAGCATCAAATTTGGATCTTTCTAAGCAAAGTTGAAGAAAACAGAGACATCCAAAGACTCTAAGATGACTATAGGATGGGGTTTTGAAAAAGGAGTTCATAGGGTGATTTATTGGATAAATTTGGAGATGGGATTTTGTTTATAATATAAGCAGAAGTTAAAATACAATCACCCCAAAACTTGAAAGGTAAATGAGCTTGAAATCTAAGGGCACGAGCTACATTTAGCAAATGTTGGTGTTTCCTCTCCACAACAGAATTTTGTTGTGGATTCTCAACACAACTCATTTGATGTAGTATGCCTTTAGATTGATAGAAATCAGGCATGATGAATTCATAACCCTAATCAGATCTAATCACTTTGATGTTAATTTGAAACTAAGTTTGGATTAGAGTGAAAAATGATTGAAGTAATTGCCTAGTTTGAGATTTTGAATGCACTAAGTATATCCAAGTATAACAGCTGTAATCATCCACAATAGTGAGAAATAATCTATTGCCATTTATTGATTCAACTGAAAAAGAGCCCTAAATGTCACAATGAACTATGTCAAATACAGAAATTACTTAGAAGAACTAACTGGAAATGAAAGTTTTCATTGCTTAGCTAAGGGACAAACTGAGCATACAACTTTGGGATTACATTCAATGGTAGGAACTAGAGAATGTAAAAGATTTATTCTAGAAGTGGAAATGTGACCTAAACTGAAATGCCATACATCATTTGAAGCATCCTTGAAAGGAAGAGAGGATGATGCATGGTCTGTGGATGTTATTGAAGCAGAATGTAAAGCATGATCAGCTTGCATTATTAGATGAAATAAACCACTCTTTTCTTCACCCAATCCAATCGTCTTCCAAGTGAGCAAGTTCTGAATAAAGCAAAAATCAGCAAGAAAGATTAAACAACATTTATGATTCTTGGTGAGTTTACTTGCAGAGATTAGGTTGAATGTGAAAGAGGGGACACAAAGAACATTTGTGAGGGTGAATGTGGCTGAAATTTTCACAGTGCCTACATGTGTAACTTCAGCAAAGGAACAATTAGGTAGTTTAACTTTCTTAGAAACTACTGCAGTAATGGTTGTGAGGAAAGAAATAGAGTTGACCATATGGTCAGTGGCATCAGTATCAATAATCCAAACATCACTATGGGAAGGATTATTCATGATATGTATATGAGAAGCTGAAAAAACAGAATGTTGAGAACAGCTAGGAAAAACAGAATATGAAGATAAATGATTACCTGCCATATTGGAAAAGATGTGAACATGAGTGGATGTGCTACTTGTTTGATTAGCAAATGAAGGGGTCATTTTAGGCTGAATCAAAGCAAGTAGCTGCTTACATTGTTCTTAGGTAATAGCCAAAGAAGGAGCTGGATTATTCTTTGATGACTCCTACACTTGATGAGCAAAATGGCCAGAAGGATTATAGGAATGGCTAGGAGGACCAGCAACAGTTCTGGTTTTGTTGGACTTATAACCATGAATATAACCAGGAGGATACCTATGGATCTTGAGGCACTTCTTAACTACATGTCCAAGCAAACCACAATGTGTACATGTTGGCCTTTCTCTATGAAAATTAGGCTGCCTATAGACTTTTCCTTGTGAACTCATGTCTGCCTTGGAAACTAAGGCAACAGAGCTTCAGCATGGCAATGGTTAGAGTATGAGAGCAACTTCTCTGCCTCTCTTCTTGGATAACCAAGGAAAATACTTTGTTAATTCCAGAAGAGGATCAATCATGAGGATCTGTCCGATTTGAGCATATGACTCATTTAATCCCATTAAAAATTGGAAAACATATTGTCGATGGTGAAAATCCGTAGGACTTTCAAACCTCTACAAGTACATTGAATTGGCCTAAAACTATCAAGTTCATCCCAAAGACTCTTAAGTTATGTAATAAGCACTTATAGAGTTTGCACCTTGGTGAAGAACTAAAAATTTTAGAAATATTCTCGGCCATTGCTTTGATTGAACCTATCATGCATCCTTCCACATATCAGCATTGTCATAGAAGATGATGCTGGTGGCAATCTCTTTGGAAACGAGTTGAGCAACCATGAGAGGAGCATGTTGTTGCACCTCACCCAACTAGGCAGAAGGATCATTAGCGAAGGTTTCACAATGCTCCCATCGATAAACCAAACTTGTTTTTAGCAACTAGTGCCATCATCATAGATCGCTCCATGTGATAAAATTATCACCATGAAGAGGATGAGAAACGATCACGAAACTGGATTATCTCCATGATGAAGATAAAAGGATTGGATGAAGCATCGATAGGGAGCTGTTCATCGAGGATTGAGAATCGTAGATTCTCGTGTAATTGTCACCATTTGGAGTAAACAAAGAAAGGATGAAATAAAGCTTTGATGAAGCTTTGAAGTAAGAAAAGAAGAAAGCAAAGAAAGCTTTAATGGCGGAAAGTAAGGAGCTCGAATGGCTCTGATACCATAACAGAAAGAGAAGAAGATAAGTAAAAAGAGAGAACTCGATGAACTAACTAAGTATAAAATGGATTCTTATTTATCAACTGAATACCAACTGGTATTTATAGAAGATTACAAAGCTGAAATATGATTACAAGAATGTAAAACTAATCCTCTGACATACTAACTAACTCGGCAACTTACTAACTATCTTAAGTTAACCATTTAACCAACTTACATATCACAACTTACTAACAAAGTAAAAACTGCAGCTACACTGAAATATATACACTGATATGGCCGCCATGAAATTTCTGGTTTCAGGTTTGCAGAGTAAACCCGATTGATCGAGAGGAAAAACCCGTGAACTGAATTTGCAGGAGATTAGAGGAAGTTCCGCCATCAAAATGATACAAAACTACAAGAAACAAAAAGATTTTGTGATTCTTGGAGGATCTTGGAGTACCGAAGAGGTGAGTGGGATTTTATAAGGAAAAGATGTGAGGTGCTTTCCAAATTTTCAGGCCCTTGTAGAGTTCGAATAGGAGTTGCCAATGTCGGTTCTAACTAAGGCGGTCGGAGGAGATTCTGTCATTTGTGGGGATTATAAAACCCAATGACTTGGACATAAAAATTAGACGTTGAGGTTGAAATTTTCCCGCCGTTAAGAGTCCAAAGTCAGTGGAAAACTAAAGTTGTGTTTGGAATCATAAAAGCCTATGACTAGTCATTTTAAGAATGAAATTCTCAAGTGAAATATTAATTCTAATTCTTTATTAATAGGCATATTTCTCTGGGTATTGTTTTTAGTTGAAAATGTTGCTCTTTTTTAATGTGCATTCGCATTCGGCTAGATGCCTTGTAAATATTTTTTTTTTTTTTTTAAACAACTAGATGCATTGTAATTAGATTTTGAAATTTTTTACACAAATTTGTAAATTTGGTACGAACCTAATACAAAATTAGTGGGTTATATATGATTGAGAAATTTCACCGTTTAATTAAATGAATTGGATTATGGTTGATCTACTTATACCTATATTTCGACATGATCTGAACCTGATACACGACATTTCGAGCTTGTAATTTTTGACACGACCTATGAACTAGACACGAACTTAACATGAAATTAATAAGAGTTGATGGGTCTAACCCTAACCCACTAATTATGCTTACCCATGGAATGGTTTTTAATGCAAGGACATAAGAACTTCAAGTTTTTTTTTAAAAAAAAAATGCTCATAAATATTAAATAATATTGTGAAGTTCTTAACAAGTGCAATTCCATGTTATAACAGAAATAGTAAAACAAAAATAAATGCTCCTAAGGTGCATGAACGCAAGAATCGTTCCATTATATCTTATATTATAATTATGAACTTCTTGTTTAAATCTAAAAGATGTTCCACTTTTTAATCAAATGTATGATAGGAAGCTAGATGCCATTTGTGGAAAAGTTCGGATCAGTTGGGTTGTCTATTGTGTTTTAATGACTGTGTTGTATTGTTGTGTTTTTTTGGAGTTCTCTTTCTTTCTTGGGGGCATTAATGCTAATTAAATGTCCCCTCTTTGTATTTTGGTTCTTCTGGACAAGGATTCTCTCTAGTTCAAAATAGACCATGGAGCATCTAGTTGATGGTTAGGATCTCTCCTAAGGCCATCAACCTACCACGTGGCGTATTAAAAAAATGATAATATTTTATTATTTTACTTTTAAAAATAAATAAAAAAACAAATTAAAAAAAAAAAAAAGAAAGAAGAAGAAAGGTGGCTGGCCACCCCTGTGGCCAAGATGGGGGGGGGTGCCTAGCCACCATATTTTAGGACATTGCCACCCCCATGGGAGTGCTACTTTCATCCTCATTTACCCTCAAATCTTGACCTCAGCTTCACCAGTGGCACCTCCGCCACCAAGGATCGACCTTCGCTTGCTCCAAAGACTCCTCAAGAGCTTAGCGCATAGCAACTTAACTCTCAGCTTCAATGAATCCCGCCTCTCCTCCTCCACCTCCACCTCCACTATAGCTACTACTCCCTGCTACAGCCGTCCCCACCATAGCTCCAACCCACATTGGGCTGCTATCAAAGCTGCAACCAACATATCGTACGATGGCAAACTCCATCTTAGCGGGGACCTCCACTCCTTCCTCGGCAGACAACCTAGCAACCGCCTCCCCCATCAAGCAGTCAGATTCTTCACCGTCGAGGTCTTTATTTATTTAATTTTTCCATATATATATAGTCTATTTTATATTAATAATAATAAGAATGAATTTCACATCAAAACGACGTTAGTTTTGGAGAAAAAAACGCATTAAGGGTTAAGGTAGGAATTTTCATCTTATTTTCTTCTCCTTCCCTATCTCACTGACGCCGTCAGCTGTCCCTCTCTATAGACTCTACCTCTGGACCATCTCTCTCTCATCGCCTCTTTCTCTCTGACTCTCTCTATCTCGCAATTTTAATGTTTTATTTGTATCATTTAATGTTTTATTTGAATATTTGTTATTAGGGAAAAATACGTGTTAGCCCCCTCAACTACCAAACTAAACTATCAAAAGTTGTAAATGGCCTCCAAACTACCAAGATTCGTTTAGCCCCTCGTTAGTTTTTTCAAAGTGGATGGAAAAGTCGAAACTACGTCGTTTGATATTGAAAGTTACCAAAATACCCTCAACTAACAAGGGGGCTAAATGTAATTTATAGTTGAGGCCATTTAATAACTTTCCATTTAAATTTTCTTTTTTAATACTTATCAAAAAAAATTTCTTTTTTAATCATTTAAATTTTAAACCGACATTGTTTTAAACATTAACAATTTTTAACCATTTACTTCATAATAAGCGTAGTTTTAAAATGGTATAAATTCATCTAACCCTAAACTGCCTCACGCTCGTCTCTGTCTCTCTGCAAGTCATCTTGCTCCCTTTTCTCTCAAAATTTCAATTCTCGCCTTCTTCTTAGCCTCTCTCAACTCCCTCGCCGCCCTCTCCTCTCACTTTCACCTCCCCCTTTCCTATCACTCTCTCACCACCATCTCCTCTCGCAATATCTCTGTGTCTCGGCTCCAATCTCCTCTGCTCTCTGCGGCACGACCTTCTCTACCTCAGTCCGAACCACATGGGTCCCATCGGACCAAGAGAGCGACCCGAACATGGCCCCCGAAATCGTCCACCAGGTTTCGGTGTGCGTCACCATCACCATGAAGCTCGTTTCGTCACTCCATCCGTGAACGCCAGATGGCAGCTTCACCGTCACCGTTGGGAGCCTCAACTCTTGCCACGTAACCGACCTCTTCGCCCCACATTCATCACCGCTTCACAAATGTCTTACTCGATGGCACCACCTTGGTCGTGGCCGATCGAACAACGCCGTGATCAACGGGTAGTTCAGATTCTCCGGTCGGCTTCCTTGCTGGGCATGGAGAAATACTACTGCATCGAAAAGGGCCAAACTCCTAACTCGGATAGAATTGATCTTACCACAACCCAAACCGCAGCCTTATGAGTCGGTAGATATTGCGCAAGTTGGATGATCTTTTGGCGGTGAAGCATGAGAAGAGAGAGCCATGCAAGGTGGAAAAGGTGGAAAAGAAGCATGAGAAGAGAGAGAGCCATGCAAGGTGGCTGGAAAACGAAAAGCAAGGGAATAAAAGTTGTAAAATGGCCCTTAACTACCAAATGTTACATTTTAGCCCCTCTCTGTTGAGGGTATTTTGGTAACTTTCAATATCAAACGACGTAGTTTACTTTTCCATCCACTTTGAGCAAAAACTAACGGAGGGGCTAAAACGTAATCGTTTGGTAGTTTGGGGGCTATTTTACAACTTTTGATAGTTTAGGGGCTAAAACGTAAATAAATGGTAGTTGAGGGGCTAAAACGTATTTTCCCCTTGTTATTATTATTATTTTTTCTATATGCTGTGTTGAACTTTTTTTTATATGTTTTATTGAACTTTTTTTATATGTTGTGTGTGTGTGTGTGTTTTAAGTTAACTGGTTAAGAACTTATGATTTAATATTTAAGGTTTTTTTTTAAAAAAAAAAATTAGAGTAGGTCAAATATTTTTTATTTTTCAATATGAGCTCTTTTTATAGCAATTTGACCCAAGAAGACACTAAAAATACAAAAAAAAAAAAAAGGAAAACAACAACAAATGAGAGTGAACAATGCTATAGTGCTTAAAAAAAGCCCAATTTTAATAAAGCATTATAGCGGGCGGTTTACTATTTTACTAACCACTAACCGCCGACTAACTGCTATCCGCTATCCACTAACCACCTAGCGGATGCGGTTAGTGAAATTTAATAACCGCTAAGGCGGTTACAGTTAGCGATTTTTGCCAATAACCGCTAACTATAACCGCCTTTACACCCCTAAAGAGTATGGGTCTTTTCGTTCAAATTGCTGATGTGGCATAAATTCTGTCAATAAGTACTCATCAAGTCACCCTTATAAAATTATAATTGTGCAATATCATACAAAATATTTCAAAAAAAAAAAAAGGAGAAAAAAATATCAAACAAATTAACCTCCCATATATGGTAGAGGCCACTAGCCCTCTGTTGTGACCTGTGAATCATATTTCGTACGTCACTCCTAAGGGTGACATGGAAAATGATTACGCACATCACAATTGGGGTGACGTGCAGAACCATTTTCACACATCGCCACCAGCCCTCTGTTGTGACATGCGAACCATGTTTTGACGTGTGAAAATTTGGGAACGGCATCCTAAAGGTGACGTGTGACTCACTTTTTGCACGTCACCCTATATGGGTGACGTTTGAACAGTGATGCACATCACTAATTGGCCTTTTTTTTTGTAGTGTATCCTCGATCGATAACAAATAATACGGACCACAGTCATTTTCCCATGTTTTTACACATTAAAGTTAGCTTGTGATGAAGTAATAACTTAGCTTGTGGTGTTGTGGAGTCCCTTTTTCTGTTGGGTTTTGGCACATACAAACTTGTAGAACTCGAGTATATTATATGAGTGGCACTTGACTACGCATGTACAACATAATTGGTCTCTATATGATCAACCAAATCCAACAAATCTCAACAAATAATATCCAGATATACAATTTGACTAGTGCGAGCCTGAAATAAGAAGCAAAAGAAAATAATTATCATTGCCTATGGTAGTATATCTTAGAGCATGTCAAGGAGTTCAAAAATAATAATCATAGTTGGAGACTATCACTGACTCACACTCAAAAAATATCACTGAGTCACATACTTGAAGACTATCATTGAGTTTGAATTGAAGAGTTGAAGTCTAGCTATAGTTATAGATTATCACCTAGCTAATCTAGTTAGAGTAGAAGTCTATTTGTATCTAACATAATTCTTCTATAAATATAAGCATGTTATATTATAAATATTACTTAAAGAAACAAGAGCTTTATGCAGCCTTAGGGCTTTATGTTGTTGACATAGGTCATATACCGAACCATGTATGTGTAACTATTTTATTATTTTTGCTTTATATTCAATTGTCTATTGAATTATCTTTTCTTTCAGAATGTATGATAATGTAAATCTCTTTTTCATAAATGAGAATTTGTTTATCAAGAGTGATTGCTATTAGATTTAATTAATCAAATCAACAGAAAAGACCAATATCAGCTATATTTAGCTATTATTGCTCTTTTTTTTTTTAGCCCCAACAGAGTAGCTTACCATTAGCTAAAATAGCTACATTGCTACAATGAATTGTAATTTGGAGCTATTCACTGTAGCACACTAAATGAAAAAAATAATGTTTATTTTTCTTTTGTTTATTGTTTCTTTATTTCACCTTTTTTCACCCAACATCTTTTATTTCTTCTAAACACCTCCTCACATTTGCTATGTCTCTCTCTCAAACACAATTTCTTCACCCAAAATTTATCTCTCTCGCTCACAAATTTTTTTTCACACAGTTGGATGAAAAAATTAAATGTAGAAAAATTTATTTCATGGTGTAAGTTCTTGTTGGCATAATTTGGTAAGCAAAATGGTGATCAACAATGCTGCCATTCGGATGAGAAGAAAGGCTATGTGGACGCTCGAAGAAATTTATTTTTTCCAAGAGCCTCGTTTGCAATCTTGTTTGCAAGCCTGTTCGGACGAGCTCGATAAACAAGAATTCCAAAGTGCCTCATTTGCAATCTCGTCTAAACCCCATCTAAACACCTTTTTTTTTTGTCTGATGACTTGTACTAAAAAGCTCATATCTAGACTTTCAAGCCTCTGATTGGAGCAAGCATTGTAGCATTGGAAAAATAACTCAAAGATCTACAAAGACATATTTCATAAGGTTTAGCAAATTCCAATGTTTACTTGGTCAAAATAGGTCATAAAAAGAAGATTGCATAATGGCTCATGTGCAATCTCATCTGGACGAGATTGCAGATGGCGATGTATTAAAAACATGTACTAGCCCGTCCGGATGGCACATGTTCCCATTCGGACACCACGTACCTATAATAGTTTTAAATGAATATAAATTGTTTCCTAGGTCTAAGGATGTTGGGGCTATTAAAATACACCTTTATAAAAAGAGAGATGAACACATTTTTACCCCCAGAGAATTTGTGAGAGGCTGTGCTTAGAGATATTATTGTGAGCCTTTTTGTTCCTCTTACAGGATCTTTGTTTAGTTTGATTGTGAGCATCATTGACAAGTCTACTAGAAGAGTCTGTTAAAGGAGAATCACATTGAAGAAGATTGTGAGCGAGAAGATGAGTTGGAGGCTTGTTGATCTTACAGAGTCAAGGTCTTGCATCGGTTTTTAAGTGTTCCTAGTGTCTATAATCTCTGGATAATCTTTTGATAGTGATTTCCTAGGTTTGGCTGCCCCGGAAAGCTTTTATTTTAGAATAGTTTCTAAAAGGTTTCCTCTTCGTCACAAAAATCTTTGTATCTGATTTTTATATTTTGGTGATTGCTTACATGTTGTTTAATATTTGTTAATTCTGCATAAACTGTGTTTTATTACTGCAAAGCCTTTTTCACATGGAAACACACAAATGGAAACAAATCAATTGCAGTTGGAAGAAAAAATTTATTGCATGGAAACCGCCATAGATTCACCTAATGCGCCATGGGGATTTCTGAGCAATTACGTGCGTTCGATCACGTCTTCTATGATCAAACGCATGCATGCCTGCACTTGAGTACAATGGCTGCGATCGAGCGCATCCCTATGACCTGCCAGCATATTAGTTTTCTATAAATAAGTGCCTTGTGTATATTTTCAGACCTTATGTTTTCATGGGCACATTTTGAGAGCTTTTGCCTCTATTTGGCTCTGCTCTGCCCATTTTAATTGTCATACTTTATTGCTTTATTTATTTTAATGCTTTATTTTAGCTTGATCTTGTCTCCCTTTTACATGGAAGGCTAAATCCTCAACTAGGGATGAGGATGAAGCCTCACCATTGATTTTTATGCTTGTTATTTACATTAAGCTTATTTAATTCCGTCTTTAATATAGCTTTATCTTTTCAATTTGGCTTAGTGACAAAATCAAGTATGATTGTGCCATAGTTGTTTATTCTTTCTCTTTCGTCCAATGGATACATTCCATCCTTCGATTTACATTCATTTATCCATTGTAGTTTGTGTTAAATCACATTCACTTTGGATCATTTGGCCTAAATTGTTTATTGTTTGTCTTTTGTCAAATGGATGGATTCTTTGAATCCTTCAATAGGCGCAATAGATTAAGTTTTGATTCAATCGATAGACGGATTGATTAGCTTAGTGTTTTTAATTAGCATTCATGATTTGGTGAGGTGGAATCCTTAACCTTAGTGGTTCTTTTTATTTATTTCACTACAATTAATTTAGTTTATGTTTCCTTTCGTACACAAACACCCACTTGAAGCTAGGTTAAGATAATATTAGTTTAGATTTAAAATTATTTTTTAAACAACCACGGTTCCCTAAGGTTTGACCTCGCACTTTCACACTACTACATTATTACGGTTCGTGCTATTGCGAGCATCTATTTTTGGGTACACCAAATTTTGGCGCCGTTGTCGGGGAACCGATTGATTTGTTGAAATTAATTTTATTTTTAGATTAGTGTTATTTTTCTACTAGCCTTTATTTTCTGCAATTTCAATTCTGGTCTTAGTTTGTTTTCGTGTTTTTTGTTAGTTTTTGTTAGTTTTTAGTTTAATGTTTGGCTAGTTTTAGTTTAGTTTCAGTTTTTGGAAAATCAGGCATTGATAGTGCGATCAAGTGCACTTGAGCCTATTCCATACAATTCATGTACCTGTGCTCACTTTATACGCATTTGTGTGCACGTTTCAGTAGCAAGGCAGTTGATATGTGATTGCACCTCTTTGATTGATTAGCGTACTTACAGAGACTGCTATATATTTGTGTATGCAATCAATCCTACTACCCTGCGCTCGAGCGCATCTCTACTAACTGCACCAACATACCTGAGGCAATATGTTCAATTTTTTATTTCTTTTAGCTGTGATTAATTGTTAGTTTAGTTTTAATTGTGTATTCTACCTATTTTTAGTTTGTTTGTTGCTGCTGTTAATTGTGATAGTTTATTTTTGTTTTTAATTGCTTAATTAGTTTGTTTTTATAGTAAGTTTGATAATTAGTTGTTTAGTAGTTTGTTTACTTTAAATTTTTAATTGTCTAAGCTAGTTTGTTTTTATTTTTATGTTTCTTGTTTCTGTGTAGTCTGCATCTATTAATATTTGTTTAAAATTGTTTAGTTTTTATTCATTTATTGCTTACAGTCTTGTTTTGTAGTTTATTGTTAATTTAGTATTTTAAATTCTTTTAGTTTACTGTTTTTGTTCATCATTTGTTATTTTGTATCCCTGTTTTGTTGTTTTGTTCATACATGCTTAGTTAGTTTATTGCTTTTCTAGTTTTTAGTTAACTTCTTGATTGGTGCATGCTTGGTCGGCGATCCTTGAATTTAGAATTAACATCTTTAGATCCCAATTTAGAGAGGAATCTTAGGAGATCCCTTAGAACACACGTTGAGATGGAGGAACATCCGAGAAATGAGAATGAAGAGGAGCAAGAAGATTACCAAGATGCAAGAGTTGGGAACAGGGAGCAAAGACGAGCATATGATGTGGATTTCACTACGTCACTCTAGGAATTGTTCGCACCAGTTGCGACTAGTTCCCATTCGTGCATAGTGTTGACACCAACTAATGCAACCCATTATGATCTAAAGCCACACGTGATCCAACTTTTACCATCTTTTTATGGCTTAGATCATGAGAACCCGTATGCCCATGTAAAAAAATTCAAAAATATCTGTGTCACCACCAAGTTTCAATATTTCTCCGAGGAATCTGTCCATCTTAGACTTTTTCCTTTTAACCTCCATCATAAAGCCACAGAGTGGTTGGATTCCAACGCACCTGGCTCTATTACCTCTTAAGAGAGCTTGTTGAGAAAGTTTTACAATAAGTTTTTCCCAATGTCCAGAGTAAATGAGGCAAGAAAGGAGATCAGTTCCTTTACTTAGGATGAGGATGAGAAATTCTTTGATAGTTGGGGGCGGTTCAAGGATTTGCTTATCAGATGCCCTACTTATGGTTATGAAAAATGGCGACTCATGCAATTCTTCTACCAAGGGTTGTCTCAACCCAACCGTATCATGATAGAGTCGATGAATGGAGGGGCATTTTTGAACTTAACAGGAGATTTAGCTTATAAAGCTTTGGATAAATTGGCCGATAACTCACAACAGTGGGATTTTACGAGTTGTCATGACAAATCGGCCCAAAACCCTAAGAAAGGAGGCATCCATGAGTTAAAAGGCGACTTAGAGTTGAATTTAAAGATGGATGCCATTGTCAAGAGACTCGATGCTCTTAGTGTAGGACAGCCCGTCAATGCTGCCAACACATTTCCAGTTGATAGTTGTTTTGTCTGTGCTAGTCCCATGCACCAAGCATAGAATTATCCATCGATGACAGTACTTTCCGAGATGGAACAAGTGAACGCTTTCAATGATTTTTGAAAGCAGTCCAGTAGGCCATATTTTGAGACATATAATCCAAGGTGGAGGAACCACCTTAATTTCTCTTGGAAGCAGAACCAACCCACGAATCAAGGAGGAGCTCTTCATGCTTAAAATCAATATCCTTTAGGATTTCCTCTGACTTATCAAAGTCATGGACGTTCGGCTCAACCAACGTCATCATTTTATCAAGCCCCCATTCAAGCCCTAGCGTCATCGACACAGTCATTGGAAGATACAATGAGGGAGTTCATGAAAATGATTGGACAATCAATTAATGATGTGAGAAACTCCACCATGGTGAACACCTAGGCAATCTCTAAGTTGGAGATGCAAGTGGGATAGTTGGTGAATCACCTAGGTGAGAGAGATAAGGGTAAGCTCCCCAGCCAACTAGTGAACAACCCCAAGGCATGTATTATCGAAAATTCTTCAAATCAAGAGCATGCACATGCGATTGTCACATTGAGGTCTAGGAGACGAGTGGATAATCATGTGGCTGAGCCAGAAGCAGATCATATACTAAAGCCAAAAGCATCCCTTGTTGGGCAAGAAGAGAAAGAGAGTGACAACAAGGAGGAGAGAGGTGCTGAGCCATCTACAATCACTCCCATTGTTAATGACCCTCCGAGGTCGTTCATTCCAAAAGCCCCTTATCCTGAAAGATTGAAAGCTCCAAAGAAGAATGCACAGTTTATTAAAATTTTAGAGGTGTTTAAGCAAGTTCAGATAAACATCCCGTTCTTGGATGCAATTCAGCAAGTGCCATCATATGCTAAATTCTTGAAGGATTTGGTCACAATCAAAAGGAAAACAAATGTCCCAAAGAAAGCATATCTGACCGAGCAAGTGAGCTCCATTCTCCAGTGCAAGTTGCCAATCAAGTATAAGGACCCTGGATGTCCAACCATTTCTTGCATGATAGGAGTAAGTCAAATAAATATGGCATTGTTGGATCTGGGAGCAAGTGTGAATCTTCTGCCCTATTCAATGTATTTATAGTTGGGATTGGGAGAATTGAAGCCTACCATGGTAATGCTCCAATTGGTTGACAGGTCAATGAAGAGACCAAGGGGAATAATTGAAGATGTATTGATTAAGGTTGATAAGTTTTATTTTCTTGTGGATTTCATAGTGATAGACACGGAGCCAATACTTGATGTTGTAAACCAGATCCCAGTGATTTTAGGGCAACCTTTCTTAGCTACGGCTAACACCTTAATCAACTGTAAAACGGGGGTGATGAAAATCTCATTTGGTAATATGACAGTGGAACTCAACATTTTTAACATCAATAACCAACCACTGGAGTATAATGAAGCCCACCCTATGTACTTAATTGAAGAGATCACTGATGAGATTGTTAGTGATTTTGGTTTAGAAGGAACTAAGATTCAGTGCTTTACTCAAGAGGAAGATGACCTGGACTTTAACAAGCTAACTGGACAAGATGATTTGTATGAGCCTAGTCTGGAGGACCCTGAAATTGAGTGTTTTGCACCATTTAAAGGTGATCTTGATTTGAGTTTGCTACTTCAATAGGCTGAGCCATTGCATGAGCCAAATCTGGAGGACCCTGAGATTGAGTGTTTCGCTTAGTGTGGAGAAAACATAGATTTTTATAGGTTACTTGTGCCAATTAGGGTTGTAGTTAAGCCAAGTATGGAGGACATTGAGCTAGAAAGTTTTGCTCAATTGGGAGATGATGAGTATGTTGCTGAAGTAGTTGAGTTACTTAATGCTATTTTTTATCCCACTTCTGAGATACAGCCGAAGTGTGGGGAAACCATGGAGTTATCATTCCCCACTACTTATTTATCTGCATTTGAGCCACCCGATTTGATTTCTGAGAGCAAATGGGTTGCACCTATTTATTGGTGGCCTCGGTGGCCAAGTTTGACCATGGGAAGAAACGATCATTTTCCTCCCCCATTCTTTGATCACCAGTTGAATATTTGTTTGTGCTTATTGATTATCCTAGCTACGACCATTACCCTTTTGACCCTTGCAAGCTAGTACATACCATTCTCGATAGTGGAATTGATGTGTCTACCTATTGTCATAGGTAGTTTGGTCCTACTATCACGAGTCTGTCTGAAGACGTTAAACTTAGCGCTTGTGGGAGGCACCCCTCATTATGTTACTTATTTTATTTTTAGCATTGTATGTTCCAAGTTTTATGTCTACCATTCAAATTTGGGGGAGCATTCTTTTATGCTATGCCTGAATTTACCGTTCCCTGGGTATTGTAAATCTGGTCACATTGTAGGAAATGTGCCATTTTAGGTTTGGGGGTGGGGTAGATTTCTGGAACCTTTTTGCTGTCTGTGTGTGTAAATATTTAAAAAAAAAAAATTGCACTATGTGATCAACCGTACCACTATACATTCGATCGTAGACACAGGCTTGCATTCGAACTCACTCAAGTTTGTTCGAGCACAGAGGCCCACTTCACACACACACTCCCGTACGAATGCGATCGATTGCACGCATTCTAAGCCATCACGTGACCCTTTTTAGGTCACTTTCTTCCCGTTTTCCCCTCATTTCTCACTGTGCGCCAAACACTCTCCCCACCCCATCTTTGTTCTCACTTCGCTCGAAACCAAGCCCAACACCTCCATACACCGCCACCACCCTCTTCCATCTCACCACGCCACCTCTACACCATCGCAGCCAGTCTTCCCATAACCCCCATTTCTATATTTCTCCATTTCTTCCCCATTGTTCATAAAACCCAACTTTTCCCAAATTTCACATTTTGTCCCAAATTTGATTATTCAAAAAGCTCAGTCCATTCACGGATTTTGCTTTTTCCCATTGTGTTGGTTTTTTTCATTGTTTGTAGGGGGTTGGGTTAGCATTTAAAGTGGGTTTTAAAACCCTTGTTTTTAGAGGCGCCCACCACGTGTTCAACAAAATTCCCTATCCAGTCTCCACCATGCCTAGAGGGCAAACTTCAGTTTCTTGGTCCTCTGGGACCCAAGCCATGGTAGCTAGGCCCCTTTTTGAGAGTCGGAAGCTCATCTTGGAGACCACATTTGCCATAAAAAAAGACTTCTCCAAGGATGATGCTACGAAATGGGTAGTGCAAGAATTGAAGTACTGTGGTTTGAAGCAACTATTAAAATCCATCGCCTCCACCACATATGAACGTCTGGTCCAGTCCTTTTATGAAAATTTGAAGTACAACTACAACTGGCCAGACGTCCTTGTCTCTTCCATCAACAATAGAGATGTCGAGGTGACCATAGCCGACATAGCGGCTATTTTGAAATGCCACCATGAGCCACCTGAAGTGGAGGAACCATGGATTGACTGCCCCTTCATGCTCACTATAGAGGACATCGTCTTCGACATGTGTGAGGGGCAATATGTAGACAAGCACAAGAATGCCACCAGCAAAGCGAAAATACCTCCCAAGCTCTAGTTTGTGGGCGTCATGCTGCAAAAGAACATGTGTCCCTTGGGACACAAGACACAGGGACAAGACATATTTCTCAGTGCCCTATATTCGTTCCACAGGGCTATTGGTGCTCCATTCCCAAGATCATTTGGAGGTAGATATTTAAATTCTATGAGAAGGTGCACCACCGAGTTGTTGAGCCTACAAGAACATGGGGATTGCCATTCCCTTTTCTCAGCACTCACATGCTTTGAAAGAAGAGCATAAAAGGCAATTTGACAGACGGGCCAATCATTGAGTATCCATGCTTCGGCCAAATCCAATGGAACTAGAGCCGTTCCCATATGCCCAGAGTCAGAACAGAGCCAGAGCCAGAGCCTATGGACATACATGAGATGGCAACTGAACAAGAGATAGTAGATGAACCAGAGATGGTGGAAGGACAAGAAGAAGAGGCAAATGAACAGCTAGATGAAGAAGAATATGAAGAGACGATCACCCTTAGAGCTGCAAATGTTTATGCCTTGCAAGATACCTTGGAGGACATGCGATTTTAGATCACCAATATACAAAGAGATGCACACCAGGATAGGCTCGAGCTATGAGCCATGATGCAAGACATTTTAGCAAGATTGTCACTTACTGAGGGCATTTCCACCAACTATAAGGGGTCTTCTTGCACCCTCGATGATTTTGTCGAGTACTCTAACCCCTTTGCATTACTTTATATTTTATGTATCTACACACTGTGGACATTGTGAATTTTAAGTTTGAGGGTATGTGTGCACATTTTGTTTTCAACTATGCAGTTTATTTTAAATTATGGTTTTATTTTCTTTTGTGAGCTTAACTTGGTGAACACATGATCACTTTGTTAAGGGAATTTAAATTGTGTTACTTTCTTTGGTAGCATGAGATATTACATTTTCAATTTGATTTTCACGAGCACATTGGCACGTAGTTTGTGGGGTATAAATTCTTATTTTAGTCACGTTGGTTTTGTAAGCTTGGATGCAATTGGAAACCCATTGGAAAGATAACCTTGGTTGTTTTACTTAAAAATAAAATAAAATAATTGATGATCATTTTGAGCTTTCCACCAAAATAATCGGACCTTATGCCTCATTAAGCATTGAGCGTTCACGTAAAAAGTGAGAAGTTAGATATGGTTAGCTTAGCTTCATAGCCTTTTTGGCTCTAGTTAGTAGGTCCTTAAGGGTGTTTTTACACCTAATGCCCTAAAACCATCTGGTTTAGGAGTCATTGACTTAACGCTCGATACATGGGTCAATTAGAAAGCTTAAGGGAGCTAAGCACAAAAACGTTTGAATTAAATAAACCTTGGTTATTGTGTCCGTTGGGTAGTCTAATAAATTATGAGTGTCAAAGCATGCATGATTAAGATTAGTTTTGAAGTCCCATAATTATGTGCTAATTTCACTTTAACTAAAATTGATTCGTGTGATGTCTCATAATGCCATGTTAGTAGCTTAATTGATAATTCCCTGAAAATTGTGAATATGGTGTTTGTTTGGTTAAGTTTGCTCATGAATAAGAACCATGATTTTTATATTGTTGCATTGTTGAGAATAAAATGACTGTACAATGTTTGTGGGTATCATTCTTGGAAAACCCTCACGAGACTTCACTTGTCCTCTAGGGAATCCCTAGAGGTTTTAAAAGGCTTCTTGCATTTGCTAAATGCAATCGTTTCTCCCACGAAAGCGGATCTATGTTATTTAATTGTTTTATGTTTTCATTTTGTTTTGCTAAGGGACTAGCAAAATATAAGTTTGGTATTTGATCGGTGCCAAATTTTGTTTATTTGGACCCCTTAATTTATGTTTGTTAGACTCTTAGTTTTGTTAATATCTAATGTTTTGTGTTGTTTTAGTGTTTTATGGTGTTGCAAGTCATTGCATTCATACCATGTTGCAAGGGTGAAGTTGACTTAAAGTGAAGGTTATGTTCCTTGCCGATTGAGCACAAAGGCGATCAAGCGCGCTATTTGAATCAAGGTCTCGATCAAGCATGCCTCATTAGCCCACGTGTCTCATGCGCTAGCTGCCTTGCTTCTATCCTGATGCGTGGGACTTACGGCGATTACGTGCGTTGATCGCGTCTTCTACGATCGAGCATACATGCACCTTGGCGCAATGGATGCAATCAGGTGCATCCCTGTGACAGAACATATTAGTTTTCTATAAATAAGTGCCTTGTGTAATATTTTTCATTCCTCGTTTTCATGGGCGCATTTTGAGAGCTTTTGCCTCTGTTTGGCTCTACTCTTGCCCATTTAATTGTCATTCTTTATTGCTTTATTTATTTTAATGTCTTTATTTTAGCTTGTTCTTGTCTCCCTTTACATGGGAGGCTAAATCCTCAACTAAGGTTGAGGATGAAGCCTCACCATTGATTTTATGCTTGTTATTTACATTGCTTATTTAATTTCATCTTTAATATAGCTTTCGTTTCAATTTGGTTTAGTGACAAAATCAAGTATGATTGTGCCGTAGTTGTTTATTCTTTGTCTTTCGTCTGATGGATGCATTCCATCCTTCGATTTACATTCATTTATCAATTATAGTTTGTGTTAAATCACATTCACTTTGGATCCTTTGGCCTAAATTGTTTATGGTTTGTCTTTTGTCAAAGGGACGGATTCTTTGAATCCTTCAACAGGCGCAATAGATTAAGTTTTGACTCAATCGATAGACGGATTGATTAGCTTAGTGTTTTTAATTAGCATTCATGATTTGGTGAGGTGGAGTCCTTAACCTTAGTGGTTCTTTTATTTATTTCACTGCAATTAATTTAATTTATGTTTCCTTTGGTACACAAACACCCACTTGAAGCTAGGTTAAGACAATATTAGTTTAGATTTAAAATTAGTTTTTAAACAATCATGGTTCCCTGAGGTTCGACCTCGCACTTTCACACTACTACACTATAACGGTTCGTGCTATTGCGAGTATCTATTTTTGGGTACGCCAAAACACATGGATGGAAACAAGTCAATTGCAGTTGGATGAAAACATTTATTTATGTTATTGATTTTAAGAGTTAGTACATGCATGTGAGATAAATGTTCCTCATATATGTTTATTTTTGTTTTTATGAATGATTTCTATTTATGTGTTTGTTTTTCCCTTTAATTAAGTGTTGGCAATAATATAATAAAAAAAGAATGAGAAATAATATTTTAAAGGAAGTAAAGAATGAAATAGAAAATCTGTTGAAGTATGTAGTGAAAAAACAATAGCTAAAGTAAAGAATTGTACTTTTTCATTATGTTCAATATCTAATGCTGCTGGAAATGCTCTAATTTGATTATCATGGTTACCTTATCTTAACCTATTTCAATTATCCTATAAATATATATGAGTAATTTACAATGCAAATATCATCAAGCAATAAGATCGAGCACAAATGTAACCATAAAGAACTCTGGCAGTGGTAGAGTTAGAAATTCACTATTGTAAAGGCCGAATCAAAAATATGATATACACAATTTGAAATATAAAATGAATGTTCTTTGGCTTCAGCCCTTGGGGTTCTACAACTAGAGTTTTATAAGGTTGTGTTTTTTACTTCAATTCTTAGAGATTTAAGATGATACTCTTTTGAGATTTGAAGTTTTGTATTACAATTCAACAATGTATTACATTTTGGAATGTCAACTTTTAAAAATAAAATAAAAAATCAATAGTTTTTTATTTTCGAAATGATTCATTAACCTATTTTTTTGAAGTTAAATAACAACGCTATAATTAAGAGACAATCAAAGTTGATAAACAACAAAATGAACAATGATAGAATAGAAACAATATATATTGTTGGAGTTATTGGCTTATATTAACACTAGTAGAAGGCCAAGTAGATGGGAGCATAGTGAATGTCGTGATTTTGTTGGGGGAATGATTAGGTTGTGAGGGTGCGGGGCAACGCCCCTGCGGTACGATACGGGGTATTTTAGGGATTTCGTACAAGTTCGTACGCATCCATGCAAGTAGGGTTTAGGGTTTTTTCCTATATATATATATGTTATTGATGTTACCTTGAATTATTAAGAGAATCAACAGCCGCCTCTCTGTGGACATAGGCAAATTGCCAAACCATTTTAAATATGTGAGTCTCTCTCTCTCTCTCTCTCTCTTTCTCTCTTTCTGATTCTATGGATTGTAAATTATTATTGTGCACAGTTACAACAATTGGTATCAGAGCCTAATTATTTGATGGCTAGGATTGGCTCATCTTCTTCAAAGTTCAACATGATGAAGTTCTATGGATCCGGTAATTTCAGGTTATGGCAAAAACATGTCAAGGATTTGTTGGTGCAACAAGGGATGGTGAAGGTGTTATATGGGATGAAACCAGAAAGGATGGCAGACATAGATTGGAAGGAACTTGAGGTAAAAGCCATGGCTACTATTTGGCTTTGTCTGTGAGATGATGTGATGTATCATGTCATGGACAAAGAATCTCCGACGATAATTTGGTTGAAACTGGAAAGTTGGTATACGTCAAAGTCGTTGACGAACAAGCTCTCTCTAAAGTAGCGGAGGGCTCGGATTTGAGCCAACACATCAACATGTTCAATTGGATAATCAAAGATTTGAAGAGGGTTGATGTGAAGTTTGAAGACAAAGACAAGGTGTTGATGCTATTGAATTCACTCCCAACTTCTTATAGGTATGAGAATTTGGTTACAACTCTGACATGGGGGAAAGAGACCTTGGAGTTAGAGGACATTATAGGAGCCTTGTTGGCTTTTCATCAAAGGAAGAAAAATATTGATGAAAATTCTCAAGGAGAAGGGCTAGTTGTAAAGGGTAACTATAAGTGTGGAAGAAACAATAACAGGGGTGATTCAAAAGGCAAGAATTCTTGGTCAACGTCTAGGGAGGAGGAAGGACATCAATTGCTATAAGTGCAGAAAGAAAGGGCACATGAAGTAGGACTGTCTAGACCGAAAAAAGAACAAGGATGACGAGAATGAAGGTTCCTCAAAATCTGCGAACGTAGTGGAAGACAATTTAGACAATGTTGATGGTGATATGCTTTCTGTTACATCTAATTTAGAGCACCCTATTGATTCTTGGATTCTGGACTCAGCATATTCATTTCACGTGACACCCAATAGAGATTGGTTGAACACCTATAGGTCAATTAATTCTGGTATTGTTACTATGGGTAATGGTGCGCATTGCAAAATTACTAGCATAGGTAATATTAGAATTAAAATGTTTGATGGTGTGGTTAGAATGTTATGTGATGTTAGACATGTACCAGAAGTGGAAAAGAATCTAATTCCATTAGGCACCTTAGACTCAAACGGTTATGATTATAAGTCTAAAGGTGGAGTAATGAAGGTAACTAAGGGTGCAATGATAGTGATGAAGGGGCAAATAAATTCAAAGAATATCTATAAACTATTAGGAAGTATAGTTGTAGGTGGAATCGCCTTTGTAGAGTCTGAATATGATTATATTGTTTTGTGGCATATGCGGTTGGGTCATATGAGTGAGCAGGGCATGTTAGAGCTTTATAAGAAAAATCTATTGAAGGGTGTCAAGACGTGCGAACTTGATTTTTGTAAGTTCTATGTTCTGGGGAAACAGAATCGGGTACAATTTAAGATAGCCACACACAAGACAGAGGGCATTCCAGACTATGTTCATTCTGATGTATGAGGACCAGTGAGAGCAGCGTTACGGGGAGGACATATGTATTTCGTCATCTTTATTGATGACTTTTCCTAAAAGGTTTGGGTGTACTTTATGCGGCATAAATTAGAAATGTTTGCCAAGTTCAAGTTGTGGAAAACTGAAATGGAGAACCAGACTAGGAAGAAGATTAAGTGCCTCAGGAAAAATAATGGCACTGAGTAAAGAAACGACGAGTTCGGGGATTTTTTTGAGCAACATGGTATAAAGAGACATTTCATAGTACTCAAGACACCACAACAAAATGGTATGGTGGAAAGGATGAATAGGTCGATTGTAGAGAGAGCACGATGTCTTAGGTTGAATGCTGGACTTACAAAAATTTTTTGAGCAAACGCAGTGAGTATGGCATGCTACTTGATAAACAAGTCACTGAGGGCAGCACTAGAAGGGAAAGTTGCAGAGGAGGTGTGGATAGGTAATGAGGTAGATTACTCTGGTTTGAGAGTATTTGGTTGTCCAACCTATGTGCACATACCTAGTGAAGAATGATCAAAGCTTGATCCAAAGTCTAGATAGTGTCTTTCTTGGATATGGGAAAAGGGTTAAAGGTTACAAGTTTGGGGATCCAACCCAAACAAGGCGGTGATCAGTAGAGATGTGGTATTTGACAAAAATTTCATGTTGAAGAGTACTCAGGGTAAAGAGTAGCAGGTGCTAGAAAGCAGTAGCAATGATAAGCAGATGGTGTAGGTGGAGTTAGAAACTCCTATGCAGAAGAACACTTCTCAAAGTACAGAGACTTCTACTTTAGGAATTGAGCAACAGCACAATATGGCCATAGATAGATTTAGACGCATTATCAGGCCACCAACCAAGTGCAGTTTTGAAGACATGGTTTCTTATGCTCTTGTTATTAGCAGCAAAAATCCTACTACTTTTCAAGAGGCTGTCAATAGCCAAGAGAGAAGCAAATGGATGGGTGCTATGGCAGAAGAAATGGAGTCTTTGCATAAAAACCAAACATGGGATTTGGTGAAGCTCCCAAAGAGGAAGAGGCCGATAGGGTGCAAATGGGTGTTCAAGAAAAAGAAAGTAGTATCAAAAAAAGGGGGAGAAAAGTTCAAGGCTTGCCTAGTAGCTAAGGGTTATTCACAGTAGAAAGAGGTTGATTATGAGGAAATATTTTTCCCAATGGTTAGACATACTTCCATCAGAGCAGTATTGGCATTGGTAGCCCATTATGACATGGCTTTGGAGCAAATGGATGTGAAAACAACTTTTCTTCATGGTGATTTAGAGGAGCAGATTTACATGGAGCAACTAGAAGGGTTCAGTCAACCTGGACATGAGCACTTCGTTTGTAAATTCAAGAAGTCACTTTATGGGTTGAAGTAGTGATCGGTGTCAAACATTGATGTTTGAACCTCTTTAACTTATATTTGTTATGCCATTAGCATTGTTAATATCTAACTATTTTTAGTGTTTTGTGTTGTGCAGATCATTGCAACAAACATGGCTAGCAAAGGGCATAAAAGTGGACTTAAAGTGAAGATCCTGTCAAAGTGTGTTCGACTGCACTTGATGCGTTTGAACTCACCCATGGTCGCACGTAGAAGCACGGTCGAACACGCACTCAGTCAACCCTAGCCGCCTTAGCAATTATTTGTGGTCGACCGCATGCCTTGCGTTCGACCACAAATAACTGTGCGTTCGAATGCAGGTATTGTGTTCGAACGCAGGTAGTGTGTTTGAACACAGGCCAGTGACTTACCAGCCTATAAATAGGACCCTAGGTCCATTTGGTCAAAAAACTTTTACTTTGGACGTGTTTTTTAGAGCAGTTTGCCATTGTTGGCCCTGCTCTGCCCTTTTCTTTGTAGTTAATTACTTTTGATTAATTATAATGCTTTCTTTCTGTTTATTTACGCTTCCCTTACTTATGGGAGGCTAAATCCTCAACTAAGGTTGAGGATGTAGCCTCACCATGAATGCTATGTTAATTGCTTACGTTTAAGTTATTTCATTCCGTTATTTCTTTATTGCTTAAATCGTTTCTCACTTGGTTTGGTGACAAAACCAAATGAGATTGCACCGTAGTTGTTTATTTTTGGTTTTTCGTCCGATGGATACATTTCATCCTTCAGTTTATGCTCATTTATCCATAATAGTTTGTGTCTTAACACATTCACTTTGGATCCTTTGGGCCTTAAACCATTTATGGTTTGTCTTTTGTCAAATGGATGGATTCCTTGAATCCTTCGATAGGTGCAAAAGATTTAGTTTTATTTCTAATCGATAGACGGATGTAGTAGCTTAGCGTTTTCAATTAACGTAGTTGAAATGGTGAGGTTTTCACCTCAACCTTGGTATCTTTATTTTGTTTACATTTATGCAATAATTTACATTAAAGTTGTCACAATCACCCACAGCGGAGCTAGGTTAAAATTGCACTAACCTAGACTCAAAGTTATTTTTGCACAAAGCAATACACGGTTCCTTATGGGTTCGACTCGGTACTTGCGCAAACGCTATACGAGCTGCGGTTCATTCAATTGCGAGTATCTAAATTTGGTATGACCAAATTTTGGCACCGTTGCCAGGGAACCATCTAAATTGTTTTGAATTTAACTTTGTTTTTTGATTGATGTTATTTTTCTACTAGTTTTTATTTTCTACATTGTAAATATTGTTCATAGTTTTTTTATGTTTCAGTTCATTTTTGTTAATTTTTAGTTTAGTTTTTAGTCTTTTCGCCTAACGATCGGCCGCTTCCCGATCGGCGCACACTGCGAACGCTTCTTGCCTCGCTGCGCGAGCTCAAAGCCCCTGACAAGAATGCAGTGCAGCTCTGCGTTTGAACGTACCTGTGTTGCGTTCGAACGTACGTGCAACAGCCTACCACATTTTGCATCTGCGAGCGAGGACTTGACCGCCGAGCGCACGATGTGACCAAATTTTGGTACTCGCAATTGAACGAACTGAAGTTCGTATAGTGGTTGCACAAGTACCGAGTCGAATCCCACAAGGAACCGTAAATTGTTAGTGCGCAAAATAACCTTGAGTCTAGGTTAATGCTATTTTAACCTAGCTCGGTGTTCGTGACAACTTGAAAGTAAAACAAAGCGGAATTGTAAACAACGTAAGCCCCAAGGTTGAGGTTTTCACCTCACCATTTCAACTACATTAATCAAAATACGCTAAGCTAAAACATCCGTCTATCGGTTTGAAACAAAACTAAATCTATTGCACCTATCGAAGGATTAAAGGAATCCGTTCATGTGACGAAAGACAAACCATAAACGGTTTAAGGCTCAAAGGATCCAAAGTGAATGTGTTAAAACACAAACTACTATGGATAAATGAGCGTAACCGAAAGATGGAATGTATCCATCGAGCAAACACCAAAAATAAGCATTCAGTGCAATCTCACTTGGTTTTGTCACCAAACCAAGTGAGAAGAAGTAAATAAAGAATAACGGAATGAAATGACTTAAACGTAAATAATTAACATAGCATTCATGGTGAGGCTACATCCTCAACCTTAGTTGGGATCTAGCCTCCCATAATAAAAGAAACATAACTAAGGAAAATAAATGCATTAAATTAAAATTAATGTAAAAACTAAGTAGGGCCAACAGAGGCAAACCACTCTAAAAACACGCCCAAAGTCTAACTCTCGAACAAATGGACCTAGGGTCCTATTTATATGCGTTCAAAGCATGCGTTCGAGCGCACCAATTATTTGTGGTCGAGCGAGTTGGCCGCAAATAGGCGGCTAGAAATTTGAGTCATGCGTGCGTTCGAACGCAGAGCACCTGCGTTCGAACGCAGATAACTGCTAGGGCCGGCTGCAGGCTGTGTGCGAACGTGGTGTGCTGCGTGCGACCGTGATGCTGCAAGGCTGCGTGCGTCCGTGGTGCTGCAAGGCTGACCGTGGTGCTGCAGGCTGCGTGGGTGCGTTCGAACGCACCAAGTGCGGTCGAACGCACTATGGCAGGATCTTCACTTTTAAGTCCACATTCTTGCCCTTTGCTCACCATGTTTGTTGCAATGACCTGCAAAACACTAAATACCAAAAACTATACAAAATGTTAGTAATTAATGCAGCTATGAGTCTAACAAACATAAGTAAAGGGGATCTAATATACAATATTTGACACCTATCAAATACCCCCAAACTTACATTTTGCTAGTCCCTTAGCAAAACAACATAATAAAACATAAGTCCGCTTTCGTGGGAGAACGATTGCATTGAGCGTATGCAACAAGCCTTTTAAACCTCTAGGAGTTCCCTAGAGGACGAGTGAAGTCTCGTGAGGGTTTTTCAGAATGATACCCACAAACATACGTATGCATTTTATGCAAAAATATATCAACCATGGTTTAAATTCAAAAGCAAACAATCAAACAAACACCATCTTCACAAGATTCAGAATTTTAATCTACAAACATGGCCGAGATATCACAATAATCAATTCTAGTGAAAGTGAATTTAACACATAATCATGGGATTTCAACACTAAACTTTTTCATGCATGCTTTGACACTCAAATTCATCAGACCACTCATCGGAAACAATAACCAAGGTTTATTTCTTTTTTTTTTTTTTTTTTTTTTTATTGCATAGCTTCCTTAAGCTGTCTAGTTGACCCATGTATCAAGCGTTAGGTCAATGACTCCCAAACCAGACGGTTTTAGGGCATTAGGTGTAAAGACACCCCTAAGGACCTACTAACTCGAGTCAAAAAGGCTACGAAGCTTGCTAATCAAGTTTAACTTCTCACTTTTTTACGCGAATGCTCAATGCTTACTGAGGCATGAGATTCGGTTACTCGGTGGAAAGCTTAAAATGATCAAAGATTTTTTTTTTTTTTTTGACATAAACCATGGTTATTTCTCAACAAGTTATCCAACTGTATTTAAGCTTACAAAACTAGCATGACCAAACTCAACATTTAATCCCACAGGACTACATTGCCAAATGTGCTCGTGAAAATCAAATTGAAATGCAATATCTCAAGTTTTGCCAAAGAAAGTAACATAATCAAAATTCCATTCACAAAGTAATCATGTGTTCATAAAATTAAGCTCACAAAAGAAAATAAACCATAATCAACATAAACTGCATAATAAAATGTGCACAACATGATAAAATACCCCAAACTCAAAATCTGCCTTTATCCACGGTGTCTTTGATATAAAATAAAAACAAAGTGCAAGGGTGTGAAAATAAACCAAGGCGTCACAAAAGGCGTCAAGCTAGTGGTGGTGCATGAGGTCCTGCTGCTGGAAGCGATCTCATCCATGATGGCTCGGAACATCTGGACCTCGAGCACATCTGACGAACATCCCTGCCGTCTGCAAAATGAAATCGTCGTCCACGATGCGGGATCGTATGTCCCACGAGTGTCACTGGAAGTGCAATAAGTCGGGCGTCTAAGCGTGATACACTCCTCATCCTCCTCAAGCTGCTCCTCCTCGTACTCCTCGGGCTGGTCCTCCCTCCTCATCATCACTGGCTCAAAAGCCACCTCATGCTCGACTACCAACTCTGGAATGTCCATGGGCTCGGGCTCAGTGCGGGCTCTGGCTGTGCGTGGTGCGGCTCTGGGCATGTGGGATGAACTCGGCGCTTTGAATGGAGCCAAAGTGTGGGCTCTCGATGTCGGCCCGTCCGCTGTTGCCTTTAATCCCCATCTTTCTCAGAATGTGTGTGATGAGAAAGGAAAACAATCACGTCTTCGTGTGCTCCCCCTCGATGATGTACTCCCTCCAGAATTTCTGGATCGGCGCGGATAATCTCGGAATAGAACACGAGAATCCTCTGTGGAATGAGTAGAGGCAGAGGAAAAGATCCGTCTCGAGTCTTGTGTCCCAAAGGACACACATTCTAAGACCATATCTATGAAGAGAAGATTCAGGGAATCTTACGTCTTCTAACTAAGCGTTCGGATGGTGACATCACGCCCTCACACATATCGGAAGCAGCGTCCTCAGTGTGAGCATGGAGGGCACTCAAGCCGAGGGTGTCCGACTCGAGGCGGCTCATGGCTGCACTTCAAGCAACCGCTATGTCTCCAAGCGGTCACCTCCACTTCTCTCCCGTCAATGGAGGAGAAAAATGTCCGGTGGTCACTCAATCCTCGGATGAGTGTAAAACTCTCGACCAGCCGCTCATATCAGTGGAGGTGGCGGGTTTGAAAAGCCTTTTCAAACCCGGCGCTTCAAATCATGACGGCCCAACTTGTGGCTTCATTGTTGGAGAACACCTCTTTTACGGCAAAAGTGTTCTCCAACAAGAGCTTGCGGCTCTCCATCGATGGCCTGGCTGTACTAGCATGGGACCCCGAGGCGGGATGATGAACCTCGGCCTCTAGGCATGATGAAGGTTCGTTGGGGACTTTAAATCGAGCACACAGTGTGCGTCCCAAAAATAAAGGGTTTAGAACCCTCTTGAAAAATGCCCAACCCCCTGCAAAAACAAACAAAAACCAACACAGAATCAAAGGGGCACAATCCAAGAGTGGATTTGTGCCCTTTGATTTGAACAAAAAGTGAAAAAAATGGGGGATTTTTGGAGACTTTGGTTTGGGGTTGTGTTTGGGAAGAGCAACAAATCGGGGTGTTTGGGCGGCGGTGGTGGGCACGGTGGAGAATGGCGGCGGTGGTGTTACAGTGGTGGGTGAGGTGGTGGGTGGTGGTGGGTGTGGGTGATTTTTGGATTTGGGAGGAGAGGCGGAGGTGCGGGGATGGGAGAGTGTCGGCTGGTGGGAAAATGGGGAAAGAAGGAAGAGGCGTGACCTTAAAGCTGGTCACAAAAGACCTGAAACCGAGTACGTTCGAACGTACATATGTGCGTTCGACCGTACTCGTGCAGGTGAGTGTGTGTCGTGCAGCGGCATGCGTTCGAACTTATGAAAGCACGTTCGAATGCTGCAGCGTGCTTGTGGGTGAGAAGCGCTACGGTCGAACTTCACCAAGGCAAAAATCGAGCCGTGCGATTACGCGTTCGAGCGTCTGAGAATGCGTTGAGCGTCTAGTGTAACAAAACAAACATAAAATTAATTTTACAAACAAAACAAAATAAAATAAACAAAACACAACAAAGCAAAAATATTTACACAAATAAAATAAACACAAAAATAAAATATTTACAAAAACACAAAATAAAATATTTACAAAAACACCCCCAAACTTAAAACGTCACATTGCCCATAATGTGACCGAATCAACCTAGGGGACAAGTCAATTTAGATGCGCATAAAGAATGCTTCCCCAAATTTGACTAAAAACAAAAAGCAATAACATAATGAGGGGTGCCTCCCACAAGCGCTAAGTTTAACGTCTTCAGCCAGACTCGTGATAAGGAACAAACTACCTATGATACTAGGTAGACACAAAAACTGATGTACCGAGTATGGTGGGCACTATCTTGCCCGGGTCAAACGGGTGATGGTTGCAGCTGGGATAATCAATAAGCAAAGATAGATGTCCAGCTACTACTGACCTCAAATGATCAAAAAATGGGGAAGGAAAATAGTCGTTCCTTCCCCGGGTCCATCTCGGCCTCCTTGGCCGCATATGAATGAGAGCAAAAAGCTTGCTCTCAGCAGTAATATCAGATGACTCAAATGTGGAGGAATAAATAGTGGGGAGAACTGAATCCATGGTTTTCCCACACTCCGACTGTAACTCAGATATGGGATCGATCAAGAAATGAAGTAGCTCACCTACCTCGTCAAAGTACTGGTCATCTCCCAGCTGAGCAAATAGTTCTAGCTCAATGTCCTCCAAACCTGGCTCAACCACTTCATCAGTTGGCTCAAGTATCCTACCAAAATCCATGTTTCCTCCATCCTGAGCGAAACATTCCAACTCCGGGTGCTCCAGACTGAGGTCATACCTCGGCTCATCAAGCTGTAGTGTCTCACTCAAATGACCTCCAGATAGTGCAAAGCACTCCATATCAGGGTCCTCCAGGCTAGGCTCATGCGAAGCTAACCTAATCAGCCTGTCTAAATCTAGGTCCTGAGTAAAACACTCAATCTCTGGGTCCTCAAAATCAAAATCACCAGTGATTTCTTCAATAAAGCACATAGGATGGGTCTCATCGTACTCCAATGGTTGGCTATTGATATTGAAAATATTGAGCTCAACCGTCATGTTTCCAAATGAGATCTTCATTACTCCCGTCCTCTGATTGATTAGAGGCGTTAGTAGCTAAAAATGGTAGCCCTAGAATCCTTTGGAATTTGATTTGCCACATCGTGAAATATCTATCACTATAAAGTCCACGAGGAAATAAAACTTGTCAACCTTGATCAACACATCCTCAAGTATTCCCGTGGTCTCTTAAGTGACCTATCACAGCTGGGCGTCACGGTGGTTGGCTTCAACTCTCCCAATCCCAACTTCAAATACATCGAGTAGGGAAGGAGATTCACTTGCCCTTTAAGTCCAACAATGCCCTATTGATCGACTTTCTCCAATCATGCAAGCAATTGTTGGACATCCAGTCCTTATACTTGATGGGTAGCTTGCATTGGAGGATGGAGCTCACTTGCTCCGTCGGATAAGCCTTCTTAGGGACATTGGTTTTCTCTTAATTGTCACAGATCCTTCAAGAATTTGGCGTATCTTGGCACTTATGAATTGCATCCAAAAGCGGGATGTTTATCTGGACTTGCTTAAACACCTCTAATATTTCAACAAGCTGCGCATTTTCTTTGGCGCTTTCAATCTTTCGGATAAGGGCTTTTGGGACAAATGACCTTATAAGGTCCTTCTCGGGGAATGACGATAGATGGCTCGCATCTTTCTTCTCTTTGTTGTCACTCTTTGTCTCCTCTTCCTCGGCCAAGGTCTGCTTCTGTCTTGCTTCATCAACTACTTAAAACATCCACTCGGTTTTCCACTTGTTTCACGACCTCGGTGTGACAATCGCATGGGCATATTCTTGATTTGGAGCACTTCGATAGTGCATGCCCTAAGGATTGTTCCTTTGGTTGGCTAGCTTTCCTTTGTCCCTCTCACCCATGTGATTTGCCAATTGTCCCACTTGGGTCTCCAACTTGGAGATCGCTGGTGTTCACCATGGTAGAGTTTCTAATATCACTAATGGCTGACGATCATCTTCATGAATTCTTTCATTGACTCTTCTAATGGTGAGTTGATGATGTTGGGAGTTGAGTGGGGCTTGATAGGAAGATGACGCCGGTCAGCCAGCGTCGTGGTTTTCAGTAGGAGGAAACCTCCTTGATTTGTGGGCTGGTTTGCTTCCATGAAAAATTTGGGTGGTTCCTCCACCCGGGTTATAAGTTTCGAGTATGGGCAGTTGTTGCGCTTTTGGAAGTTGTTAAAAGCGTTCACTTGTTCCATCTCGGAAAACGCCATAGATGGACAATTACTGTGCTAGGTGCATAGGACTAGCAGCAGAACAACTTTCAAGCTGGAATTGTGTTCACGGTTTTAACTTTTCCATACTCATGGTATCCAGCCTCTTGACAATGGCGTCCATTCTCCGAGTCAATTCTTGCTCGACATTCAGCTCGGGGCGCCTCCTTTCTTTGGGCAGACTTGTCTCCTTGCTGGTGAAATCGATTTGGGTGTTGGCGGAATCTTCTCCAAGGCTTTGTAAGCCAAATCTCCCGTCAAATTCAGGAATGCCCCACCATTCAATAGTTCGATCATGCTACGGTTGGTGGGACAGCCTTGGTAGAAAAAATTGAACTAGGCGCCATTTCTCGTATATCCGTGGGGTGGACACTTCATCAACATGTCCTTAAATCGTGTCCAACATTCCGTGAATTTCTCGTCCTCCTCGAGAAAAGGAACTAATTTCCTTTCTCGCATCATTCACTCTGGACATTGGATAGAATCTGATAGAATTGCTTCAGACCCATGTCGTAATAGATCGAGGGCTAAGGAATCCAACCACTCGGCTCTGTCATGAAGGAGAAAGGAAAAGTCGAAGATTGATGATTCCTCTGAGAAGTTTTGAAATTTGGTTGTGGCAGTTATACTCCTAAACTTCTTAACATGTGAATAAGGGTTTTCATGATCTAAGCCATAGAAAGATGGTAGCATCTGAATCACATGTGGCTTAAGATCATAATGAGTGGCATTAGTTGGTGGTAATACTATGCATGAGTGGGTCCTGACCGCAGTAGGATTCAACAGTTCATGCAATGTTGTCGTAAAATCCAACTCATACATTCTTCAGTGCTCCCCGTTCCCAGCTCTTGCATCTTCGAATTCCTCGTTCTCTTCTTCATCCCTGCGATCTTCTTCGTCTTTGCTCCACCTTGGTTCTCTTTGATTGTCCCCATCTCGCTTGAGCTAAAACACGCTCTCCTAATGTTTCTTTCTAAATCGGGATCTAATGGTGTTAACTCTAGGTTCAACGATCGCCGACCATGCATAAACTAAAAGAAATTTAACTATACACTAAGGAAAAACAGCAAGCTAGAAAACAAATATGCAGGAAAAATAAAGAAAATAATAGAGCAAAACAGCAACTAAAAGATGACAAAAATAACTAAGAACAAAACAACTTAACAATATACTAAAAGCAACATAACAACAAAAATAAATCAAAGCAATTATAGAAAAAAAGCAGAGAAACAAGAATAAAAAGCAGAGAGTAAAATTAACTAAATTAACCAAACAGCAAAAATAAACTAATTTAAACAACTAACAATTTAAACTAACAAAATTATTAACTAAACACATGCAAAAAATATAAACAACTAAAAATAAAACTAAACAAAGCTAAACTCAGCAAACAAAATACTCAAAACAGGCAATTTAAACAAAAATTACGTCTAACAATTAATCAAAATTCAAAGAAATGTCAAGCGTTCGAGCATATATTGCTCGACCGTTGCACTGCAATCGCGCGATCTCTGTTGAGGCGGTTGAGTTACGCACGCAAGCGCGCTGAAGGTCGTTTGGTGTGCGACGTCACTCGAATAGCGACCTTGCGTTCGACCGTAGAATGTACGTTCGACCGCAATGCTGATACCTGATTTTCCAGGAGCTCAAACAGAAAGCTAAAAACTAGTTAAAACTAAACTAAAAATTAACACAAATGAATTGAAACATAAAATAAACTATGAACAATATTTACAACGCAGAAAATAAAAAACTAGTAGAAAAATAACATAAATCTAAAAACAAAGTTAAATGCAAAACAATTTAGACGGTTCCCCGGCAACGGCGCCAAAATTTGATGTGACCAAATTTTGGTATCATAATTGAACGAACGAAAGTTCGTATAGTGGTTGCACAAATGCAGTCGAATCCCACAAGGAACCGTAAATTGTTAGTGCATAAAATAACCTTGAGTCTAGGTTAATGCTATTTTAACCTAGCTCGCATGATGGGTGTTCGTGACAACTTGAAAGTAAAACAAAGCGGAAATGTAAACAACGTAAAAGCACCAAGGTTGAGGTTTCACCTCACCATTTCAACTACATTAATCAAAATACGCTAAGCTAAAACATCCGCTCATCGGTTTGAAACAAAACTAAATCTATTGCACCTATCGAAGGATTAAAGGAATCCGTTCATGTGACGAAGACAAACCATAAACGGTTTAAGGCTCAAAGGATCCAAAGTGAATGTGTTAAAACACAAACTACTATGGATAAATGAGCGAAACAAGGATGGAATGTATCCATCGAGCGAAACACCAAAAATAAACGATTACGATGCAATCTCACTTGGTTTTGTCACCAAACCAAGTGAGAAACGATTTAAGTAAATAAAGAATAACGGAATGAAATGACTTAAACGTAAATAATTAACATAGCATTCATGGTGAGGCTACATCCTCAACCTTAGTTGGGATCTAGCCTCCCATAAGCAAAGGAAACATAAATAAGGAAAATAAATGCATTAAATTAAAATTAATGTAAAAACTACAAGGAAAAGGGAGTAGGGCCAGCAGAGGCAAACCACTCTAAAAACACGCCCAAAAGTCTAACTCTCGAACAAATGGACCTAGGGTCCTATTTAGGGCGGCTGCGGTACGTGCGACGTGGTGTACTACGCTTCGACCGTGATGCTGCGGCGCTGCGTCGTCGTGGTCTTTGCAAGTGCGTCGTCCATAGTGCGTGCGACCGTGGTCTGCTGCGCAGGCGTGGTGCGTTCGAGCGCACCAAGTCGATCGAGCACTATGGCGGATCTTCACTTTAAGTCCACATTCTTGCCCTTTGCTCACCATGTTTGTTGCAATGACCGCAAAACACTAAATACCAAAACTATACAAAATGTTAGTAATTAATGCAGCTATGAGTCTAACAAACATAAGTAAAGGATCTAATATACAATATTTGACACCTATCACGCACCTTTTGCTTCGACATCAACGTACCTAAGGCGGTATGTTCGGTTTTTAGTTTCTTTATGCTTGGATTAATTGTTAGGCGTATTTTAATTGTTTAAATTGCTTGTTTTGAGTATTTTGTCTGACGAGTTTAATGTGTTTAGTTTTTTTTTTTTTTTTTGCATATGTTTAGTTAGTAATTTTGATAGTTTAAATTTTAGTTGTTTAAATTATTTTGTTTATTGCTGTTTTTTGGTTATTTTAGTTAATTTTGTTCTCTTTTTATATTGATTCTGCTATGTTTTCTGCATCTTTTATAATTATTTTTATTTTTTTGTTCAAATGTTGCTTTTAGTTTATTGTTGAGTAGTTTTAGTTCATAGCTGTTTTAGCCATCTTGTTGTTTACTATTTTTGTTCCATTGTTTCTTTATTTTTCCCTGCATTTTTGCTTTTCTTTAGCTTGCTGTTTTTCTTAGTGTATAGTTAAATTTTGTTAGTTTATGCATGGTGATCGTTGAACTTAGAATTAACACCATTAGATCCCGACTTAGAAAGAAACATTAGGAAACACGAGCTCAAGCCGAGATGGGGATAATCAAAGAACCAAAGTGGGCACGAAGAAGATCAAAGGATGAGCAAGAGGAGAATGAGGAGTTCCAAGATGCTAGAGCGGAATGGGGAGCATAGAAGAATGTATGAGTTGGATTTCACTCGCTCATCCACAAATTGTTTCTGATCAGGGTCACCATTCGTTACCACCAACTAATGCCACTATTATGATCTAAAGCCATATGTAATTCAATGTTACCATCTTTCTATGGCTTAGATCATGAAAACCCTTATTCATGTTAAGAAGTTTAGGAGTATAACCCGCCACAACCAAATTTCAAAACTTCTCGGGGGAATCACAATCTTCGATTTTTCCTTCTCCCTTCATGTGAGCCACCGAGTGGCTGGATTCCTTAACTCTGGTTCTATAAGTAAGGACCCCGGATGTCCAACCATTTCCAATGTCGAGTAAATGATGCAAGAAAGAAATCGGCCTTTACTCGAGATGAGGACGAGAAATTCACGAATGTTGGACAAGATTTAAGGATATGTTGATGAAGTGTCCACCCAGGATATGAGAAATGGCGCCTAGTTCAATTTTTCTACCAAGGGTTGTCTCATCAACCGTAGTATGATTGAACTGATGAATGGAGGACATTCTCGAATTTGACGGGAGATGCAACAAAGCTTTAAAGAAAATTGTCGCTAACATTTAATCGGGATTTCACCAATGAGACAAATCTGGAAAGAAATGAGGCATCCTGAGCTAATCCGAGCAAGAGTTGACTCAGAATGGATGCCATTGTCAATAGGTGGATGCTTTGAGTATGGAGCCCGTTAAAGTTGTGAACACATTTCCGCTTGAGTTGTTCTGCATGCTAGTCCTTTTACCAAGAACGAAATTGTCCATCTATGGCGTTTCTACGAGATGGAACAAGTGAACGCTCAACAATTTCCAAAAGTACCAAGCCCATACTGAAACTTATAACCACGGTGGAGGAACCACCCAAATTTTTCATGGAAGCAAAACCAGCCCACAAATCAAGGAGGTTTCCTTGCTTACTAATCTCGACGCTTGGCCCAAAGCCATCTTCCTATCAAGCCCCACTCAACCCCCAACCTCATTGATAAGTGCTTTTAGTGTTTTTAACACCCTTTTATTTATACTTGTTAAACCTTTAGCATTGTTCATATCTATGCATTTTACTTGTTTTGTTGTTTTGTAATAAAAGGCCCTTACATCACGTCTTGATCGAGGGAGCAATTGGACATGAAGTGAAGAAGCTCAAAAGTGCGTTGAACGCAGAGGCGGTCAGACGTAGAGATAAGGTCACAATCAGTCAAGCGTCTCATGATCTCCGGCAAGCATTATCTACATCGATCGTGTGTTGTGTTCGACCAGATAACTCAAGGCGTTCAACGCATCCTTTATCCAAAGATGTTTATAAATAGGTCCTTTGGTCATTCTGTGTTTTCCATTTTTATAGAGCAACTTGCCCTATTGGCCTTTGCTCGCCCATTTTATTTGTAACCACTTACTATAAAAGTTTATTTTATGCATTATTTTATCTTTTATTTCTCTTATTGTTTAATGGGTGGTTGAAACCTTCAACTAAGGTTGAAGATGATGTCACCCTTAGTTTGTAATTCTTGCTTTTACATTAAATGCTTTTATTTTTCAAATCATTTACTTTCTCGTATCATCATTTAATTTCCGTAACAAAAAGTTAAATGGTTGTCTTTGTTGATACAATCATAGTCATCCTATGATGTGTTTCTGTGGTGCACAACAAGTGAATAATTATTGATTTAATATCCATTGTGATCAAGGACGGATGATTTTATCAATAGTCAATTATTTGTTGTAGCTCCTTAACAAACACATTGTTTGGGTTTGACTTGTGTCAATAATGACAATAGAGTGTGTTGAAGGGTTTTATTATTAAGAGCAAAATTAGTGTTTAATGTGTTAAGCTACCATTTGATAGTGAGGCTAATCTTTAACTTTAGTCGTTTTTCCATACATTAACATTTCCTTAGTATAGCTTTTAATTAATGCAAATTTTGTGTTCTTGATAACTATTCGGAACTAGGTTAAAGTAGAGTCGATTTAATCGCAATATTAATTTCATAAGCAAACACTCTGTTCCCTGTGGATTCGATCCTGCAATTCGCACACTATACGACCTAATGGTTCTTACTATTGCGAATGCAAGTTAATTTACACATCACTCATCAACTCAGTCATTAAAAGAGTCAATGAAAGAATTCATGAAGATGACCGGTCAATCCATCAGTGACATTAGACACTCCACCATGGTGAACACCCAGGCAATCTCCATGTTGGAGACCCAAGTGGGACAGTTGGCAAGTCACATGGGTGAGAGGGACAAGGGAAAGCTCCCCAGCCAACCAGTGAACAATCCTAAGGCATGCATTATCGGAAGTGCTCCAAATCAAGAACATGCCCATGCGATTGTCATGCTGAGGTCAGGGAAACGAGTGGACAACCGAGTGGATGACCCAGAAGCAGTTAATGAAGTAGTACCAGCAGCAGACCTTGCTGGGCAAGAGGAGACAAAGAATGACAACAATGAGAAGAAAGATGCTGAGCCATCTACAGTCACTCCCACTGAGAAGGACCTTACTAGGTCATTTGTCCCAAAAGCCCCTTATCCGAAGAGATTGAGAACGCAAAAGAAGAATGCACACTTTGCCGAAATCTTAGAGGTGTTTAAGCAAGTCCAGATAAACATCCCGTTCTTGGAAGCAATTCAGCAAGTGCCAGCATATGCGAAATTCTTGAAAGATCTGGTCACAATTAAGAGAAAGGCCAATGTCCCGAAGAAGGCTTTTCTGACTGAGCAAGTGAGCTCCATCCTCCAATGAAAGTTTCCCATTAAGTATAAGGACCCTGGTTGTCCGACCATTGCTTGCATGATTGGCGAGAGTCAGATCAACAGGGCATTGTTAGACTTAGGGGCAAGTGTGAATCTCCTTCCCTATTCAGTGTATTTGAAGTTGGGACTGGGAGAGTTGAAGCCAAACACTGTGACGCTCCAGTTGGCAAATAAGTCACTTAAGAGACCACGGGGAATTCTTGAGGATGTATTAATCAAGGTTGACAAGTTTTATTTCCCTGTGGACTTTATAGTGATAGATACGAAGCCAGTGCATGATGTGGTAAATCAAATTCTAGTGATTCTAGGGCGACTTTCTTAGCTACAGCTAACGCCCTAATCAACTGTAAGACGAGAGTGATGAAGATCTCATTTGGAAACATGACAGTGGAGCTCAATATGTTCAACATCAATAGCCAGCCACTGGAGTACGATGAGACCCATCCTATGTGCTTCATTGAAGAAATCACTGATGACTTTGATTTGAAAGACCCGGAGATCGAGTGTTTTACTCAAGATTCTGATGACCTAGTTTAGACAGGCTGATTAGGGCAGATTTGCATGAGCCTAGCCTGGAGGACCCTGACATGGAGTGTTTTGCACTATGTGGAGGTCATTGTGATTTAAGTGAGCCACTACAGCTTAACGAGCCGAGGTATGAGCTCAGTCTAGAGGACCCAGAGTTGGAATGTTTCGCTCAGGTTGGAGGAAACATAGATTTTGGTAAGACACTTGAGCCAACTAGGGAAGTAGTTGAGCCAAGTTTGGAGGACATTGAGCTGGAGATATTTGCTCAGTTGGGAGATGATCAGTACTTTGACGAGGTAGTTTAGCTGCTTCCCTTCATTATCGATCCCATGTCTGAGTTATAGTCAGAGTGTGGGCAAACCATGGATTTAGTTTTCCCCACTACTTATTCCTCCACATTTGAGTCATCCGATTTTATTGCTGAGAGCAAACGTTTTGCCCCCATCCATATGCGGCCAAGAAAACCGAGATTGACCCTGGGAAGGAATGATTATTTTCCTCCCACATTTTATGATCGTCTAAGGTCGGTGTTAGCTGGATATTTATTTTTGCATATTGATTATCCCAACTGTGACCATCACCCGTTTGACCTGGGCAAGATAGTGCCCACCATTCTCGGTACAACAGTTGTTATGTCTACTTAGTATCATAGGTAATTTGTTCCTTATAATGAGTCTGACTGAAGACGTTAAACTTAGCGCTTGTGAGAGGCACCCCTCATTATATTTTTTGTTTTTATGTCTACTAGTCAAATTTGGGGAAGCATTTTTATGCTATACCTAAATTGAACTGCCCCTTAGGTTTTGTATTTTCAATCACATTGTGGACATTGTGACATTTTGAGTTTGGGGGTGGAGTAGACATTTTCTGTTAATACTTTGCTTGGTGTTTGTAAATAGGTGTGTTTTGTGTTTGTTATGTTCGTTATTTTATTTTTGTTTTAAAAAATTACTATGTGCTCGAACGCATATGACGTCAACGTTGCACGTGCATACAACCTTGCCTTGGGGAGTTCGACCGCAGCGCCCCATCACACACGCACTACACTGCATGCATGCATTCGAACTTGCTTATGTACGGTCAAATGCATGTTTCACTTCACACCCACGCACCTGCACGATTACGGTTGAGTGTATCTATGTACGTTCGAACGTATTTGATTTTAGGCCAGCGTGAACAGTTTTTAGGTCACATTTTCCTTCCCCTCTCTCCATTTTCTCACCTAGAGTACAGCCCCCTTTCCTCCATCTCCAATTTCCTCCTCCCTAAAATCCAAATCCACTTAACCCACCTCCACATCCACCTCCCCACCACCGAGACACCATCATCGGCCCTTTCTCCACCATACTCTCCCACCGCCGGCCACCCAAACACTCCGATTTCCCGTTTTTCCCCAACATACCCCGAAAACCCAAAAACCCCAAATACCTCATTTTTTTTCAATTTTTATTTGTTTTTTGCACAATTCCACTCTTGATTGTGCCATTTTCTGTTGTTGAGTTTTATTTGATTTGCAGGGTTGGTGTGATTTTCGGGTTCTCCAAACCTTGATTTGAGCTACACAAGGTGTTTAATAAATTGCCCCAACGAACCTCAAGCATGCCTAGAGGGAGAGGTTCGTCGTCCCAATCATCAGGGTCCCATGCTATTGTAGCTAGGCCATCCATGGAGAGCCGAAAGCTCTTGTTGGAGAATACCTTTGCCATCAAAGAGGTGTTCTCCAACAACGAAGCCACAAGTTGGGCTGTAGAGGAATTGAAGCAGCGGGGTTTGAAGAGGCTTTTCAAACCCGTCACCTCCACTGCATACAAGCGGCTAGTCAGAGAATTTTACACTCATTTGAGGATTGATGGTGACCAACTAGACATACTTTTCTCTTCCATTGACGGAAGAGAAGTGGAAGTGACCATCGTCGATATAGCGGCTGTGTTGAAGTGCAGCCAAGAGCCGCCTGAGTCGGACATCCCCTGGCTTGAGTGCCCCTCCATGCTCACACTCAAGGACATCGTTTTTAATATGTGTGAGGGGCAGTATGCTGATGATCGCTAGAATGCAGCCAGCAAAACAAAGATTCCTCGAAATCTTTTCTTTATTGACATGGTGCTGTACAGAAATGTGTGTCCTTTGGGACACAAGACACAGAGGTGGGACCTGTTTCTCAGTACCCTCTACTCATTCCACAGAGGATTTTGGTGTTCCATTCTTGAGATTATCTGGTGTCAGATCCAGAAATTTTGTGAAGGAGTGCACCATCGGGGGGCTGAGCACATGAAGACGTGGGGATTGCCTTTCCCTTTTCTTATCATGCACATTCTGAGAAAGATAGGGATCAGAGGCACACCAACGGACGGGCCGATCACTAAGAGCCTATACTTTGGCCCCATTTAGTGGCGCCAGAGTCATCCCCACATGCCCAGAGTACACTGAGCTGAGCCAACTATTTGCCGCCAGAGCTCTGACCGAGGCGAGCCCATGGACATTCCAGAGATGGCAGCTAAGCATGAGATGGCATTTGAGCCACAAAGAGAGGTAGAGCAAGAGGAGCAGCCAGAGGAAGATGAAGAGCATATCACACTCAGACGCTCAGACTTTTACACTTCCAGGACACCCTCGTAGACATACGTTCTTAGATCAGGGATGTACAATCTCAGTTCGTAGATTTTCAGAGGGATGTTTGTCAGGACAGACTCGAGGTCCAGGAAATGTTCCAAGCCATCATGGATGATCGCTTCCAAAGATCGTGAGACGTTCGCAGACCACTAACCCCCGTGACGTCTTTGTGACGTCTTGGTTTATATTTTACACCCTTTGCACTACATTTTTTTTCTATATCAGCACACTGTGGACAGTGCATATTTTGAGTTTGGGGGTATTTTTATCATGTGTGCACATTTGATTTTTTATTATGCATTTTATTTCAGTTATGGTTTATTTTCATTGGTGTGCTTAATTTGATGAACATATGATCACATTGATTAAGGGATTTTCAGTTATATTACTTTCTTGGCATAATGAGATATTGTAGTTCAATTTGAGTTTCACGAGCACAATTGGCACGTAATTTGTGGGAGAAAAAATTTATTTTGGTCTTGTTAGTTTTGTAAGCTTGAATGCAGTTGGAAAACCGTTTGGAAAGATAACCGTGGTTCATTTAAAAAAAAAAAAAATTTGATCATTTTGAGCTTTCCACTGAGTAACCGGATCTCTTGCCTCATTAAGTAATGAGTATTTGCGTAAAAAAGTGAGAAGTTAGATGTGGTTAGCAAAGCTTCGTAGCCTTTTTGACTTGAGTTAGTAGGTCCTTAAGGGTGTTTCTACGCCTAATGCCCTAAAACCTTTTGGTTTGGGAGTCATTAACTTAACACTTGATACATGGGTCAATTAGAAAACTTAATGGAGCTATGCAATAAAATAAAATAAAATAAAAAAAATTAAAAAAATTTTGATGAACCTTGGTTATTGTTTTTTATGTGTTGTCCAATGAATTTTGAGTATCGAAGCATACATGACTAAAGATTAGTTTTAAAATTCCATATTTTTTGTGCTAATCTCACTTTCACTAGAATTGATTTTTGTATCTCATAATGCCATGTTTGTATCTTGATTGTTAATTCCTTGAAATTTGTGAAGATGGTGTTTGTGTGATTAAGTTTGCTTTTGAATTTAAACCATGATTGATATATTTCTGCATGATTGAGAATAAAATGTTTGCACAAATGTTTGTGGGTATCATTCCTGAAAAACCCTCACGAGACTTCACTCGTCCTCTAGGGAACTCCTAAAGGTTTAAAAGGCTTGTTGCATATTCTCAATGCAATCGTTCTCCCACGAAAGCGGACTTATATTTTTATTGTGTTTTCCATTTTTATTTTGCTAAGGGACTAGCAAAATGTAAGTTTGGGGGTATTTGATCGGTGTCAAACATTGATGTTTGAACCCCTTTAACTTATATTTGTTATGCCTTTAGCATTGTTAATATCTAACTATTTTTAGTGTTTTTAGTATTTTGTGTTGTGCAAGTCATTGCAACAAACATGGCTAGCAAAGGGCATAAAAGTGGACTTAAAGTGAAGATCCTGCCAAAGTGCGCTCGACGCACTTGGTGCGCGCTCAAACTCCAATGTCGCATGAGCAACATAACGACCAAATTTCTAGTCGCTTAGCAAGTTATTTGTGGTCAACCACGCACTCGTTTGACCACAATAACTGCGTGCTCAACGCAGTAGTGCGTGCTCGAACGCAGCCGTTGATCCAGCTATAAATAGGACCCTAGGTCCATTTGGTCGAGCTTTTACTTTGGGCGTTTTTTAGAGTAGTTTGCCATCGTTGGCCCTCGCTTCGCCTTTTTCTTTGTAGTTAATTACTTTAGATTAATTATAATGCTTTCTTTTTGTTTATTTACGCTTCCTTGCTTATGGAGGCTAAATCCTCAACTAAGGTTGAGGATGTAGCCTCACCATGAATGCTATGTTTATTGCTTACGCTTAAGTTATTTCATTCCGTTATTTCTTTATTGCTAAATCGCTTTCACTTGGTTTGGTGACAAAACCAAGTGAGATTGCACCGTAGTCGCTATTTTTGGTTTTTTGTCCGATGGATACATTCCATCCTTCGGTTTACGCCATTTATCCATAGTAGTTTGTGTCTTAACACATTCACTTTGGATCCATTGGGCCTTAAACCGTTTATGGTTTGTCTTTTGTCAAATGGACGGATTCCTTGAATCCTTCGATAGGTGCAAAAGATTTAGTTTTATTTCTAATCAATAGACGAATGTATTAGTTTAGCGTTTTCAATTAACGTAGTTGAAATGGTGAGGTGAAAACCTCAACTTTGGTATCTTTATTTTGTTTACATTTCTGCAATAATTTACTTTAAAGTTGTCACAATCACCCACTGCGGAGCTAGGTTAAAATAACACTAACCTAGACTCAAAGTTATTTTCGCACAAAGCAATACACAGTTCCTTGTGGGTTCGACTCGGTACTTGCGCAAACGCTATACGAGTTGCAGTTCTTTCAATTGCGAGTACCTAAATTTGGTACGACCAAGCAGTCTCCAAGGCAGTGGTATAAGCAATTTGACTCTTACATGATCACAATTGACTACAAGAGATGTGAGTATGACTGTTGTGTGTATGTGAGGAGCCATGATGATGGCTCATTTATTTTTCTGTTACTATATGTGGATGATATGCTTATTGTAGCAAAGAGTATAGTGGAGGTCAACAAACTGAAGGTTTTGTTGAGTAGAGAATTTGACATGAAGGATTTGGGTGCAGCCAAGAAGATTCTTGGGATGGAGATTCGCAAGGACAAAGATTCCAAGAGATTATGCCTATCTCAAGCCGGTTATGTGAAGAAGGTGTTGGAGAGGTTTAGCATGGAGATTGCAAAACTGGTAAGTACACCTTTGGCAAATCACTCCCGCTTGTCTACCTCACAATGTCCAAAGACAATTGAAGAAACTAAAGACATGTCTAAGGTCCCATATGCTAGTGCAGTGGGGTATCTGATGTATGCTATGGTATGTACCAGGCTAGATTTGGCTCATGCAATGAGTGTAGTGAGCAAACACATGGCAAATATGGGGAAATAGCACTGGGATGTAGTTAAATGGATTTTCAAATACTTGAAAGGTACTACAGATTACGGCATCACTTTTTTCAAACAAAACAGTGATTTGTCAGTTGTGGGATATGTGGATGCTGATTATGCAAGGGACTTGGATGACAAGAGATCGACCACAGGTTATGTAATCAGTCTTACAGAAGGACCTATATGTTAGAAGTCTATGATCCAGTCTACGGTTGCAATGTCCATGACTGAGGCAGAGTACATGGCGGCGACTGAAGCAGTTAAGGAAGCTTTGTGGCTTATAGGGTTAGTCAAGGAGCTGGGTATTCAGTAAGGTGGAGTTTCACTACATTGTGGTAGCCAGAGTGCAATTTATTTAGCAAACAACCAGGTGTATCATGCGAGAACCAAGCACAATGATGTGAGGTTTCACAAGATCAAGGAGTTGGTAGCTACAAGTGAATTGTTACTTGAGAAGATTCATACTTCTGAAAATGCAGTTGCAGACAAGTTCAAGCATTGCTTGGACTTGATAAATGTCTCTAGGTGCTAGGGAGGAGAAGAGAAAGGTGGCATCCCCAAACCTATCAATCCCAGGTGAATCCAAATGATTTTCTTTGAAGAGGTGAATACTTGCCAAGGTGGAGATTGTTGGAGTCAGTAGCTTATATTAACACCAGGGGAAGGCCAAGTACACGGAAGCGTAGTGTGTTGTCACATTTTAGGAGCGATTAGGTTGTGGGGTGCAGGGGGCGTTGCCTGCAGTCTGACGTGGTATTTTAGGGATTTTAAGTACAAGTTCATATCGTTTGTGCAAGTAGGGTTTAAGGCTTTTCCTATATATATGTTATTGATATAACCCTTAATTATTAAGAGAATAAACAACCACCTCTCTGTGAACGTAGGCAAATTGCCAAACTATGTTAAATCTGTGTCTCTTTCTCTTTTGATCTCTCTCTTTTCAATTCTATATACTATTCATTATTGTGTGCAGTTACAACATATATATATATCTAGCTTAAGTGTTTAGTTTTTTGCTTTGATTTCGAAGTTCCATCCAAATCTCAAGAAGAAGATGAATGATAGGTTTGGATCACAATAATGATGGACAGATTTTAACGTATAATAGTTCCTGAATTTTAAAAAACTTTTCTAGGCTATTTAGTTTCGAATAATGTTAACCATGGTCTAAATTATTAAGGTTGTATCACACAAAATAAGGATGCCTCATCCATTGCAGTATTCTTCGCGTTATCAATTTCTATACTAATATTAGTAGTTTAATGGAAGGACAGATTACATCCCACAATGATAATGTGGCAACTATAATCAATCATGGGGTCAATCCTTATTAAAAACAAATATATTTTAATGGTTGGTTGGGGTGTATCATTTTAAGATTAAAATATAATATTTAGCATTACTTTTCAGCTTTTTTCTTTATACATATATGTATCTAGAGATTTTATACAAATTATTTTATATGAATCTCAAATATTTTCTAAGCAGCAACGATGCTTAAGTTTTTTTTCTTCTTATTTTTATTTATAAAAGTGACAAGTATGCTAGGGCCATTGACATGTGCATTCAAAAGGTATGTGAGGGCCACAACCCCATTGGCCCTAATGTGGCTCTACCACTTCTTTCTAAGTGGTGGGCGTAGGTGTCTTTGACAAGATTTAACAAAATATTGTATTGGAGGGGGATGTAACACTCAATCCCATATTGAGAAGAAGAAGAGTAGGCCAAATAGAGTGTGTAGTTTATAAAAATAGTCATGAGTACTACGCCTCACATTGTCTATAAGCTTTATAAAAAGTGACTGGTCTTTTTCTGGTTATAGCGTAAATGTGATTAGCTTTTTCTCTCAAGTTGTTATACATGGTATTGGAGACAGAGCCCAACATGAGATGGGGGGTGTGCCCAAAGGTCACCAGAGAGAATGTTGGATCCCAAGAGAGGAGTGATTGTGGTTGTAGTAACCCAAATTATTAACTAGGCGTAAGTGGCTTAGTTGGGGGGATTAATTTGGGTTTCGGGTTACTAAGGACACTAGAGGGATAATTTAGACTTTTGGACAGACGTACGTTAGGTCTGGCGAATGTACGCTGCTATCTGTAGTGTAGACATACAGGGGGGACCACCAAACATACGCTCTGCAAATCGTACAGCGAACGTACGCCAAAAGTACCGTACGTACGCTACTTTTTAAATACCTTCTGGATAATACCTGGACGTACGAAGCAGCCTTTGAACCACTGGGCAAGAACCACCTAACGTATGCCTCTTGGCCAAACGTCTGCTGCTTAGGCCTATAAATAGCACCCTACCCCCTTTGTATTTCTCACCATTTTCATACGCCCCCAGGCTGCCAAAGTGTTCCCAGAGTGTTTTGTGAGCATGTGTGTGAGGCATTTACAAGTTTGGAACATTCGTAAGGCGGAACTCTTGTGGTTTTGTTTCAAGGAGGTAACATTTGATCCTTAACTTTAATTTACGTCATTATGCTTCTTGGTTATTGTTTAGTTGTAGTTGTTAGCTTAGTTGCACTTTAAAACCCATTTGGGTTAACATTTTGGTTAGCTTAGCGTTGTTACGTTGTATGGAGGTTGCAAACTAGACTAGATGGCTTTTGGTTGTTCCTAGTAGCCTTAGGAGTCGAAGAATAGGCGAACAGTGGAGAGAAAATAAGGTTCTCCCCGAGAACCCATATAGTAGACGTACGGTATCGAGACCGGACGTACCGCTTATTGTTACACGACGAAAGTACGCACCCAAGCCCGGACGTACGGTCACTATGTGGTAGGGAAACCCTATTTCCACCAAACGTCTCATAATTCCTATTTTCCTTGATTTAGGGTTGTTTTAGTGGAATTAGGACTAATAGAAGGTTTTTCACAGATTTGGAGAACCCGAAACTTTTGGAGTTTTTCGAGACACGTATCGATCCAGGTGAGTTTTAACTCACATAATGCGCATTGTTATTTTTCCATGCATTGCACATCTATTTTGTGTACCGAGCAAACATGTATATTTTACAACTCTCATAGTTTATACTTATTGCACATGAACTCTGTCATTTTAGGAAATACGTTGTGCTAAACCTGTTAACCAAGTGAGACTTGTAAAAAGACATGCATGTAAAATACATACAAGATAATTGCATCGTATGACATGGTACACCGGTACATGTAATAGCAATGGCCATGGGCTTACTATACATGTTAGCTTTATGGTCAAATATGTGCGTTATGTGAGGGCTGTGGATCCATTGGTTTCGTGACCTTGATGCAACTATTCCCAACGGTTTGGTCACTACAGGACGGACGTCATTAATTGCTGTAGGCTACTCGGGGTCGAACCCGATCGTGTCATTAATGTTACGTACGATATGTTGTACAATGGCTGAGGCACTAGCATTGTATTATAGGTCCCTTGGGATAGCATCAACCCTGCTGAGAAGGGGTAATATCTCGGGTAGACCATATTGTTGAATTATGACTATTGTTGACTTCATATGCATATATTATTACTATATATATATCACGCATAATCAAGTTGTCATGATGGAACTACTTTTGCTTAATAAATACCTGAGTTCATTACTGAAAACTGACATGGATATTATCTATGTTAAAAATCACTAAGTCTTAGACTTACCCCCTTTTATTTATGTCTTTCCCCATCATTACGAATAATTGCGTGATTTAGCTGCTCTAGACGAAGATGCTATTAAAGACTACTTAGTTAATTGCTTATTACTTGATACGGATAATCTTTGAAGATATGGACCCTGTTTGGCTTAGGACGATGTGGGAGGATGGAGGATCTGCCCATGCAGATATGATCGAGATCTTGATATCATTAGCTCTATTGAAGCTTAAGTTTAGGCTTTGATTTATTGATCTTTTGTGAACTATGTTGATGTAACGTATTTTGGGAATGTATCTATTTTCTTGTTGACTGTCTGATGACCGGTACATTTGGCGACTATTTATAATGTTATGGATGTAGTAATTTATCTCTGGTATTGCTATGTGATGTTTCATTACTATCTCTGAATCCCATAGTCTTGGTAAAGTCTTCCGCTGTAGTTTTCTCGTTACGACAAGGAAAGTGATTTCCCAGAGGTCGTGTCTCGGAGGGACATGGCTAGGATGACGCACTGTGGGGTCAATTACTAGTTAATTGATATTAACATGGGGTGGGGCGTCACAATTGGTATCAAAGCTCTTTGCTCTGAGAAGACTATAGGATAGAGGGAAATAGAGAACGTAGGCCATGATCACACTAGAGATTAGGCTAAAAGAGCGATTAGGACTTAGCCTCTAGGTTTGTTCACTTGCTTCTAGTAGAGTCAATTCTATCTCTGTTCTTCGCTGCATAGAATGTTGCCTCGAAGGAACTTTGCAACCAGACCTAATGTGCTGGAGATCTGTGATGGAAGTGTTCACCCTGAGCCTGTGGACATTCCTGTCGATGAAGCGACACTCCCAGGAAGCCAAGTGATGGAAACGATTGGCTAGTTGGTTTCAATCATAGATCGCGATAGGATTGTGAGACAGCCAGCTGAAGGTACTGGATGTTCTCTAAAGGATTTCTGTAGTCATCACTCGGAGAGTTTTGACAGGAAAGGCGATCACACTAGTGCTAAGAATTGGCTAAATTACGTGGAGGAGTTGTTAGCTACTCTTGGATGTACGAATAAGTAGAAGGTGGCTTATGCTGCTTATAAGCTGACTGGAGAAGCTAAGCGCTGGTGGTAAGACAAGAAAGTGGTGTTTGTTGCTAACTTAGGTTCGGAGACTACCATTCTTGGGAAGTCTTCAAATATGAGTTCAATCGGCACTTCTATCCTAGAGTTGTGCAAGAGGCGAAGGCATGGGAGTTTTTGGATTTGGTCCAAGGAGGGATGTCGGTGATTGAGTACACTGCAAAGTTTCTGCAGTTGTCGTGCTTTGGACTGTACCTCATCCCGACTGAGGAAAAGAAAGTGAAGAAGTTTGAATGAGGTCTGAACTCTCGTATTCAGATCATGATGAGCTATTTTGACATTTGGGATTTCTCCCAGTTGGTCGATAAGGCATCTATCTACGATGAGAGTTTGAAGGAAAATGCTACTGAGTACGTGGATCAAAAGAGAATGACTCAAGGAACTGGTACTTCGGTTGGAGGAGCCAAGCTAGCTAAGAGGATGGCGGTGCGGAGTTTTCCACCCCAGAGGTCACAAGGACGTACCTCTGGTAACCCTCCAGTTTCATCGCAGAGGAATCAGGCGTCGAAGCTATGCAAGAAGTGTAACCATGTACACTAGGGACCTTGCAGGATGGCAACCGAAACTAGCTATCGCTGCAGCCAGTTTGGTCACTTCAGCAAGGACTGCGTGAGCAAAAGGGTTGCTCAAAAGCCTTTGGCACCAACTAGGGTTTACGCGCTTGTTCCAGGAGAACTAGAAGGAGGATTGATAGTAGTGATAGGTACTGCCCCTATACTTGGATTTGAAGCTTCAGTTTTGTTTGATTTGAGGGCTACCCACTCTTTCATATCTTTAGTGTTTGTAAGGTTGTCTAGACTTGTTGTGAGAACTTTGGAACTTGGTCTAGTTGTGACTACACCCGTAGGGAAAACTATGGTATGTAAGCGTGTAGTTTGCGAATGCCCTATTAGCATTTGTGGAAGAGTACTTCCCATAAATTTAGTTGTTCTCCCAATGTTTAGTTACGACGTTATTCTCGGAATGGATTGGTTGACGAGGCACTTGGCGATTATCGACTGCGTTTTGAAGCAAGTAACACTTACGCCATAGGGAGAAGGAAAAGTGACTTATGTTGAAATGAGTGCGAGGTCTTTACCTCTAGCGATTTCTACCGTTCAGGCAAGGAAGTTTATCGTCGAAGGTGATCAGATGTTTTTGGCCTTCATTGTCACTCCAACGAAGCAAGCAAGGAAGAATCTAGAAGATATTCTTGTGGTGTGTGAGTATCTAGATGTCTTTTCGTCAGACCACTCTGGATTACCACCACAAAAGGAGGTAGAGTTTGGGATTGAGTGTGTGCCAGGCATTAATCCTATCTCAAAGGCACCATATAGGATGGGGTCGTCGGAGTTGAAAGAGCTAAAGGAACAGCTCCAGGAGCTTTTGGACAAGGGTTTTATTTGCCCTAGTATATCACCGTGGGGAGCACTAGTGTTGTTTGTTAAGAAGAAGGATGGGTCAATAAGGATGTGCATTGACTATCGGGAGTTGAATAAGGTGATGATCAAGAATCGATATCCTTTGCCAAGGATCGATGACCTATTGGATCAGTTGCAAGGAGTGCGGGTGTTTTCTAAGGTCGATTTGCGCTCAGGCTATCACCAAGTAAGGGTGAAGGAAGAGGACATTCCTAAAACAACCTTTAGGACTCGTTATGGACACTATGAGTTCTTAGTTATGTCTTTCAGACTAACAAATGCACCGGCAGTCTTTATGGACACGAAGAACAGAGTCTTTCATGACTACATGGATCAGTTCACCATTGTCTTTATTGACAATATCTTGGTCTACTCAAGGACATCGAAGGAGCACGAGGAGCACCTATGAAAGATATTGGAGAGGCTTAGAAGCGAGAAGCTCTATGCTAAACTCGAGAAGTGTGAGTTTTGGCTGAATAATGTGTCTTTCCTCGGACATGTGATTTCTTGTGAAGGGGTAGCAGTTGAATCGGAGAAGGTGAAGGCCGTGGTAGAGTGGACTAGACCAACTAGTGTGTTTGAGATTCGGAGTTTCTTAGGACTCACTGGTTACTGTCGATGCTTCATCGAAGGTTTTTCAAAGCTGTCGGGACCACTCACTGCCTTGACTAGGATGAATGCTCATTTTGTTTGGATGGATGAGTGTGAGCAATGTTTCTAAGAGCTGAAGAGGCGATTGGTAACTGCTCCAATGTTGGCATTGCCTACGGAATCTAGTAATTTCATAGTGTATAGCGACGCTTCTAAAAAGGGTTTAGGTTACGTGCTGATGCAGAACGGCAATGTTATTGCCTATGCTTCACGCCAGCTAAAGCCGTATGAGTAGAACTATCCTACACACGACATGGAATTGGTAGCGGTTGTGTTTGCTCTTAAGATTTGGAGGCACTACTTGTATGGAAAGCGGTGCGAGATCTATACGGACCATAAGAGCTTAAAGTATCTCTTCACTCAAAAGGAGTTGAACATGAGGCAGTGAAGATGGCTAGAGCTAATCAAGGATTATGATTGCGAGATCAATTATCATCCTGGTAAGGTTAACGTAGTAGCAGACGCGTTGAGCAGGATATCAATGGTTGAGTTTGCTACTCTTGGGATTTCTCAACCCTAGTTGACTAAGGAACTCACTGGGATGGGATTGGAAGTAGTAGGCGAAGGTATACCTATACACCTGGCTAACCTGATGGTTTAGTCAAAATTGCTTGCAAGAATCAAGGCAGCTCAGCTTGAAGATCCTGAGTGTGCCAAGATCAAGCAATTGCTTGCACAAGGTAAGGCAAAGGAGTTTTGTCTTAAGGAGGACATGTTGCTCACCCATTTCAAGCAAGTGTGTCTACCGAGAATTAGAGGATTAAGGAAGGAGATAATGAGTGAAGCTCATCATTCTCCATACACTGTGCATCCTAGAGGCACCAAGATGTACCGTGATGTGAAGGGATCATATTGGTGGAACAATATGAAAAAGGACATTGCAAAGTTTGTGGAGCAGTGTTCGACCTGCCAACAAGTGAAGGAAGAGCATCAAAGGACGGTAGGAATGCTTAAGCCGTTGCTTATACCGAAATGGAAGTGGGATGAGATCGTGATGGATTTTATTTTGGGTTTGCCAAGGACACCCACTGATGAAGATTCCATTTGGGTTGTTGTGGATCGTTTAATGAAGAGTGCTCACTTTATTCACATAAAGGTTAAGGAATCCGATGGATAAGTTGGTCAGACTATATGTCTAGAATGTAGTCCGTTTACATGGAATACCATCGGCAATCCTTTCAGACGGAAACTCTAGTTTTACTTCGAGGTTCTGGCAAAGTCTTCAGAAGGAAATGGGGACGAAGCTAAAGTTTAGTATTGCATTTCATCCTTAGACAGACGATCAATCTGAGCTGACAAACCAGATCCTAGAGGATATGTTACGGGCATGTGTGTTGGAATTCAAAGGAAGTTGGGTTCAGTACTTGCCTTTGATCGTGTTTGCCTACAACATTAGTTATCAGGTGACTATTGGAATGCCGCCATATGAAGCACTTTATAGATGAAAGTGCCAATCACCTTTGTATTAGGACAACGTCGGTGAGAGACAGACGTTGGGGCCAGAGCTGATTTAGGACAGTCGTGAGAAGGTGCGCGTCATTAAGGAACGAATGAGTGCAGCTCAGAGCCTGCAGAAGAGTTATGCTAATAACCGAAGAAGGCCTTTGGAATTCAAAGTAGGAGATCATGTGTTCCTGAAGGTATCACCAATGAGGGGAGTAATGCGGTTTGGAAAGAAGGGGAAGCTTAGTGTTGTGGTAAATTTGTAACCAAATTTATAAATAATAAAATTACCACTCGCAATAGAACAAATCCCGTAGGATAGGGCTATATTGAGGGTGTCGAACCTCAAGGACTGTAGGATTTCGTTACTAAAATTGAAAGACTAAATTTAACCTAATTGAGAAAACGAGATTGATTGTTGTAAATTGAAGTGCATAAAATTAATGCAGTATTAAAAGTAATAATATCAGAGAGAGAGAGAGAGAGTAAGGTACTGACTTCACCGCAATCCGCACAACAATGGTAACCGTAATTCGATTCTAGAAACTCATAATCATGTATGTTATAAAAGACAAGAAGTTACATATTAAAGAATAAGAATAATTTATCTTTGGTTGGCACGGATCATCCACCTAACCACTAAGATGCGGCACGATCCGTCTTCCCTAGGTATAAACTATAAAATCCCTTAATAAGTTTTATATGATCAACGGAATAGTATAACCCATCTTCGGTTGGCACGGATCGTCTACCTAAAACTAGGGTGTAGTACGACCCGTCTTCCCTAAGCATGGTCTATCTAATCCTATTAATCATATGCATGTTAAACCATTGCACAACCATCAATTTTATGATCACAGAAAATAAAATTGATTGAGTTCATTACATGCAAAATAATTTCTAAGACAAGATAAGAATTTCGCAAGTACTGAATTTAGAATTGAATAACAATTGCATTAAAATTAAGAACAGAAATCAATGGTTGCAACCCTCAAAGTTATGCAATCAACATACACAATATGAATTAAATCAAATCAAATACAATCACCATTGTGCTTGGAAAGGGTTACATCGATACCCAACAATGGGGGTTTAGCTGCTCATGCTGACGAATGAACTCCAAGGAAATTGTATGTGAAATTCGCACTAAGGAAAACAGATCCTTTTAACATTGTATAATATCCTATTTATAGACACTAGGAAACCCTAAAACCCTAATAACGGCCGTAGGTTAGTTTCCCACTTCAACTAGGAGACTTGGAGTCGCAATTAAGTTGTCCAACATGCCTGCCGGGTTAAGTGAAGCCCGAGTGAGCACGTTCGCATGTATGGGCGATCGTGCGCACAGCGTACATTCACAGGGACTTGGCGCACGTTCACAGCGTGTGGGCGATCGTTCGCCAGCACAGTAAGGTTGCTTCTCTGCCTTTTTAGTCCAATTGCCAACGGAGCTCATGTATTTGACCTAAAACACAAAACAAAACAAAATCAAGCAAATAACAACGCTAAGGAATTAACATATGCAAGTTAAAGGGCTTGAATGTGCAACATTCGGTGCTTATCACACCCCCAAACTTACGTATTGCTAGTCCCTTTGCAATACAAAACAGGAAATAAAATGAAAAACATCAAAGATAAATCCAGCTTTCATGGGATGTACGATTGCATTTAGCATATGCAACAAGCCTTTTAAACCCCTAGGAATTCCCTAGAGGACGAGTGGAGTCTCGTGAGGGTTTTCCAGAATTGATACCTACAAACATTGTGCACAGTTCATGTTATTCAAAAAGTAAAGCATCACTCAAACCCATGATTTTCATTCATTGTGCACAGGCTTAAAAGATTAAACTCCATCTTCTCAATAAATTGGAAATTAAAGTCTAATTACTTACAATAGGCAAGCTAAGGCATCACAAGCTCGAAACAGTGTGAAGTGAATTAGCACAAGACTATGAAGCTTCCAAATAAATTTAATGTGCAATGTCTCCATATTTCAAGATTCACTAGAAGTCTTATCAGAATGAACAACAATGGCATACTTTCTTATTCTTTATTTTATTATTAGGCTCTATAGTGTTTAGTTCCCTTAAGCTTTCTAATTGACCCATGTAACGAGTGTTGAGCCAATGACTCCCAAACCAGATGGTTTTAGGGCATTAGGTGTCGAGACACCCCTAAGGACTTACTAACTCAAGTCAAAAAGGCTACAAAACTAAACTAGCCGTAATGTTGACCACCTCAAAACTCCTCACCTTTTGACATGAGCACTCAATGCTTTGATGCAAGAGGCCCAGTTACTCAGTGACCAGTTTATCAATGACTACCACCATTTGTGTTTTTTTTTTTTTTTAATATATGCCAATGTATCCACCCAATAAGTCACCCCTGTCACCCAAAACATAGAAACATACACATTAAACCCACATGTCATACCCCACAAATTATGCTAATGTGCTTGTGGTGACTTCTTTGCCTAAAGCAAGTAACAAACTTAAAAGTCCAACATCAGATCATGTGTTCAACATTTTAAGCTCATGATGAAATCAATCACAAGGTTTAGGTCAACCAAAATTTAAGGACAACATGAACATGCAATTTTTTTTTTTTTTTTTTATAAACGAGACAAGGTGTGTGAAATTGTGTTCCCATACCCCCAAACTTAATCACATTGTCCCCAATGTGGAATTTATGGAAAGAGCTGACACGGATTGGGAGTTAGAGAACTTGTTGGACTGGCATGGCTCATAGCACACCCCAAACTTGAATTGAAATACCCTTTTGTCTCGAAAAGAAAACACAAAAAGTAATAGAAAAATAAAATAAAATAAAATAAAGGTAAAAAAAAAACAAGACAACAAATAAATGGATATCTTGTGGGGTGCCTCCCATGAGCGCTAAGTTTAACGTCTTGAAGATGTTGCAGCGACTCACTGCTGCTCCCAGTGGGATGGAAGATGATGCCCCTGTTCTTTGGTGGTAGTCGGTCCAAAATGGCCGGAGTAAGGTAGTATGAGAAGATTTGTGTTTGATGTTGGTGAAGCGTTGTTCCGGCTTTTCCAAGCGTTGATGTGCACCACTCAAGAGCTCATATTCGCGGTGATGACTCGATGTCGGCTCTCCCACCTTGTTGTGGTGCGGTGCATCTTCTTCCATATGTTCGCTTCTTCTCCTCCTTCCTCGGCCGGAATTTCAACTCTAACCTCTCTGGGCATATGGGATTGGCTATGGTTCCACTTTGGTTCTGCCGAAGAATGGATGTTCGATACGGTCCATCTTGAGGTTCCTTTATGCCTTTCTTCTTGAGAATGTGGGTGAGAGGAGAAGGAATGGAGCCCCCATGACTTTGTGGTGCCTTGCAATCACCCCATCCCAAAATTTTTGAAGTTGGTTCCAAATGATGATGGATGGAATACCAATGACCCTTGTGGAAGGCGTCACGTGCTTGGAGAAATTGGTCACGCCTCTGACTTGTGCCCCAATGGGCACATTCGATACAGAACATAATCCACAAGCAAGAGTGGATGTGGCAATTTGGACCGGCTGCACGCATTCCGCTTTTCATCGGCATATTGGCGGCACACATGTCTTCAATAATCTGGAGACATAGAAAGCATCCATTGGTCATCAAGTTGTGCATCTGCGGTGGTGCTCATCGTTGCAATGCGGCCTTGGCGGCAATGTCGAGGTGGTCATCCACTTGCTTCCTTTGACAATAGAAGATAGGTGCCCGACTTATTGCAATCCGGGAGAGGTTGGAATAGAATGGATGACCAACCTTGTATAGCCCGTGGAGTGTGAGGTTTGAACAATTTCTTCAACCCCGGTGCGAACTCTTGGATTGCCCATTGGGTGGCTTCAAAATTTTGAAGTCACCGTTGATATCGAATTCTGTCTCAAATAGTATCTCCGCTGCTCAATAGTTGGATGGGAGGATTGGGGCAGGGAGCTTGGCGCTTGGGAGGTGGATTGAGTGGTCCTTGGGCATTTTGGAGTTCGTTGGACTTTTTTGTCGAGCGGTGGTGGGCAGCCTTGAAATCCACTTGTGAAAACCAACCTTCAAACAACTCCAACCCCTGCAAAAATACAAAAACCAACCACAGCACTAGACTCTGTGAATGCAATCACAAAAAAACAAAAACCAATGTGTTAGAGAGTGGGGTGAAGGTTGGGGTAATATGGAGAGGAATGGGGTGTGTTTGGTGAGGTGGTGGCGGATAGTGGTGTGGCCGATGGGTGCTGGGTGTGGTGGGGTGGTTGGTGGTGATTTGGTGGTGGTGATTGTGTGGTTGAGGTGGTGGAGTTGTGAGCGTGAGGAAGGGGCGTGGTGGGGTAGAGTGATGTGATGGGTAAGGGGGCGTGACCTAAATAGGTCACGTGAAATGTCCACGACGATCGCCCAATGTGAGTGACGTTTGCTCGTGTCTTGTGTGTGGCGGGATGAATGTTCGTCCTCATGCTGGCGAGCGAGCGATCGCTTGACTGGACGTTAGCTTCCTTCTCTGAGCACTTTATTGACGAGCGATAAGGATGGGTGACGTTAAACTTCCTCGGTGTTTAGCACTTTGAGAGGACTTGTGAGCGATGCTCGGATGGGTGACGTTGCTTCCTCGATGTGCCAATTCCCATTATGCACTAATCAAACTAAAGAGAAAAAATTAAACCAAAACAAAAATAAAAGAAACTAAACTACGAAAAAAATTAAAAACAACAATGAAAAACAACAAAAATAAAAAGAAAAAAAAAAACAAAATTGTACCTCTCGGTGGCATCGGCACCGACCTCAACAAAGGCGTTTGAGATTAGGACTACTCAAAGCGCCTTCATGTTCTGCATGCATTCTTAAAAGCGAATAGGTGGGATCCATCAACTTGATTCACATCGATCTATTTCGGGTTACGAATGCAGGCTTCACTCTTTGACCATTGACCTTGAAAATGTTGCCATCCTTTGGGTCCCTCAACTCAATCACCATGTGGAGATCTTGAAATAACGTGAATGGGCCATCCCATCTGGAGCGAGCTTGCGAGAAGAGCGAGTTTGGAGTTGAAAAGCCATACTTTGGTCCGGCTCAAATGTCTTAGGCACGATGTGCGGTCATGAAAAGCCTTTGTCTTCTCCTTGTAAATTTTGGAGCTATCATGCATCATTCGACTCTTCCAATTACATCAGCTGAAGCTTTGGTGAGGGCTGCTTGCATATCAAAGTTGAACTGCTTGATTGCCCACAAAGCCTTGTGCTCCATTCCAGGAGGTGACATGCCCTTCCATAAACCAGCCGGTATGGTGACATACCAATCGCGTTTTGTAAGCTGTCGGTAGGCCCATAATGCATCATTGAGGCGCAAGGACCAATCCTTGCGTCTAGCTAACCGTCTTCTCGAGAATATGCTTGATCTCCTGGAAACTTCTACTTGGCCACTAGTCGAGGATGGTAAGGAGTGGCTACCTTATGAGTAATTGTACTTGAGAAGCGGGTTTTAAGAAACCGGTTGCAAAAGTGCTTGCCTCCATCACTGATGATAGCTCTGGAGTACCAAATCTGCTGAAGATGTTGGCTTGGATGAATTTCACTACCACCTTGTGATCATTGGTCTTGGTGGCCACAGCTTCAACCCATTTGGAGACATAGTCTACCCCTACCAAAATGTACTCATACCCAAAAGATGGTGGAAAGGGGCCCATGAAATCAATACCCCAAACGTCAAAAATTTCAACTATGAGGATGGGGTTTAATGGCATCATATCTCTCCGGGACATAGCTCCTAGCCGCTGACATCTCTCACAAGCCCGGCAAAAGTCATAGGCATCCTTGAACAAAGTTGGCCAAGTGAATCCACATTGTAGAACCTTGGCTGCGGTTTTCTTGGCACTGAAGTGACCCCCACAGGCTAGAGAATGGCAAAATGTGAGGATACTGTGGAACTCACTCTGGACACAACGTCATTATCGTCGATCAGCGTTGAGAACAATTTCTTCCCAAAAGTAGAATCGGACTTGCTTGAAGAAGCGGTCCTTGTCTTGCTTAGACCAATGAGGGGGAATCTGACTGTGGCTAAATAGTTGATGATGTCAGCATACCACGGTGGTTCTCTTGGAGTGATTTCAAACAGTTGCTCATCCGGGAAGGAATCATGAACTGGAAGTGGTGAGATCTCAAGCTGAATTGATGATGGTGATGGCAACAACATTTTCAGTACCCTTCTTGTCCCAAATTTTGATGTCAAATTCTTGTAATAGCAGTATCCATCGAATCAGCCGAGGCTTTGTCTCCTTCTTTGCCAACAAGTATCGCAAGGCAGCATGATCAGAATAGATAATTACCTTGGATCCCAAGAGGTATGATCTGAATTTGTCCAAGGCAAATACCACAGCTAGCAACTCTTTCTCCGTTGTGGTGTAATTGACTTGAGCATTCATCAGGGTCTTGCTAGCATAGTAAATGGCGTGAGGTAGCTTGCCCACATGCTGTCCCAAGACTGCACCCAAAGTCGGATGCATCACACATGATCTCAAATGGCAAGGACCAACGGGAGGTTTCATGATGGGAGCGAGGATAGCGAGAGGCCGGAGCAGAATGCCTCATGACAAGCTTCATCAAATTGGAATGGAATGTCCTTGGCTAGCAAACTGCATAAAGGCCTTGAGATCTTGCTGAAGTCCTTGATGAAGCGTTGATAAAACCAGGCATGCCCTAAGAATGAGCGGATCTGCTTCCTTTGAAGTAGGCGGCAATTTTCAATCGGCTCAACCTTTGCTCTATCCACCTCAATGCCTCTCTTGGATACAATATGCCCCAAGACTATACCCTCTGCACCATAAAGTGACTCTTCTCCCAACTCAAAATTAGGTTAGTCTCTTTGCAGCGTTTTAACACAAGTGAAAGATTATGGAGACAATTATCAAGGAAGACCCAAAAAGAGAAGTCATCCATAAATACCTCCAAAAATTTTCTACCATGTCGGAGAAGATTGACATCATACATCTACGGAAGGTGGCGGTGCATTGCATAGGCCAAAGGGCATCGTCTGTAACAAAAGTGCCAAAGGGGCGGTGAATGTCGTCATCTCTACGGTCTTGAGGTCAACACAACTGGTTGTATGGAGTAGCCATCAAGGAAGCGATAGTAACTCTGGCCAGCTAGGCGCTCTAAGATCTGATCAATGAAAGGAGTGGAAGTGATCCTTCCTAGTGTGTGAGTTGAGCTTCCATAGTCAATGCAAACCATGCCATCCGGTGGTTGTGCGTTGAGGAATCAACTCTCCGGCTGCATTCTCCACTTGTAAGGCAGATTTCTTTGGTACTACAGTGGGGTGATCCATTTGCTTTGTCGAGATGGGGTAGATGATAGCATCAAGCAACTTGACTACTTCCTTCATCACAACCTCTTTCATGTTAGGATTCAGACGACGTTGTGCCTCACGGGAGGTCGGCTCCTTCTTCTAGATGGATCCGTGCATACACAGATGGATGGATCAATTCCTTGAGGTCCTTTGATCCACCCAATAGCTTCTTTATGCTCCTTCAACTTCTAATGATTATCTTCTGGTCTTTGTAAATCTGAAGCAATTATGATTGGAAGAGTATCGTTGGCACCAAGGAAGGCATATTTAAGCTTATGCAGCGGGGCTTCAACTCAAGCTTGGTGGGACTCAAGAGAGGAGCAGGAGGTGCTTGATGTCAAAGCGGGGTTCTTTGGTCTCCATGGGTGAAAATCTGCTGGCTCTGTCTCTAGCAAATCATGGACCTCTTCAATGTCTTGGTCCATGTTGAAATCTTCAAACCCAAAGTGGGCTAAACAAGCTTCCAATGGATCATCAGCCAAGAGACTAGGGAGTGAGTCTTCTACATACTCTTCAATGTGGTCCACAAAGAAACACTCATTCTGATCCGGGGCATGTTGGAATGCATTGAAGATGTTCATCTCACCTTCATATTTCAAAGGAGATTTCCATAACTCGATCCGGTTGATACATGCATTGGGCTGGCTAAGAAAAGGGCTAAGGATGACGAATCAGCCTCTCGGGATGTGGAAAGGCTCGTGTCAAGAACAATGAAGTCCTTTGGGAAGAAAGAACTTATCCACCTTGATGATAACATCTTCTATAATTCCCTAGGTTTCTTAATAGACGTCATTAGCTGCAGAATCATTGTAGTAGTTTCAGCTCCCCTAGACCAAATTCGATATCTGAGTATGGTATAGATTTACCCAGCTCCTAGATCAAGAGTGCCTTGTCAATCTCTTCTCCTATGATGCATGAAATGGTAGGAGCTCAGGTCCTTGAACTTGGAGGGTGTTGTCTTTGAATCGGGAACTTACATGCTTTCGATAAGGAGGACCTTCTTAGGAATGTGATTTTTGGACTTCCTCTTACGAGTCTGAGAGATCCTTTGAATTTGGCGTGTCAGTACTTCTTCAAGAGGAATGTTGATCTTCACTTGTTTGAACACCTCCATCATTGCTTGTATTTCTCTCCTTGTTTTCCAAAGTGAGAAGGTGCCTTGAGCCGTTAGGAATGGGGCTCATACATCTGTGTATCTCTAGGGTCATTTGAGGTAGATGTTTCATTGATCACTTGCTTGCCTTGTCATTTCTAGAGTCTCTGGAACCTCGGTATGCTCATCCTTCTTGTTTCCCACTTGATTGTCAACCAGGTTTCCGCTTCTCAATGTGGTGATGGACTGCACATCTTGATGTGAGGGTTTCTTCATTTACCATGTAAAGCCCCTTAGGATTCATCACTTTGGTGACTTGGAGCTTCCTTCTTCCTCTTGTTGAGGGTGTTTGCCATTTGTCCCATTTGAGTCTCTAATTTGGCAATGGATTGGGAATGTGAATTTCTATGAGACATCTCACCAAATTTATTCAACTCACCCACTATTTGATTCATCTCATCATCAGCCTACCTCACCACCATTCATCTCCGACATTCATCTCACCCATCATTTTCAGACATCGATCTTCAAAATTAGATTCTCCTAATGGTGAGGCAGCTTGTATTGCTTATGTGGAGGTCGGTATGTGGAAGACGTTGTAGATTGAGCTTGATTGTGTAAATTTGGATGATTTCTCCACCCGGGTTGTAAGTGTTGGAGTATGGATCATTACCCGGTCGGGAGAAAGCTGCATTGACCTTTTCATTAGAGACATCAGTATAATTGACAGCAGTAGGACAATTATTTACCTGATGCATTGTGCTAGAACAAAGGATCATGGTTCAAATTGTGTGCTTATGTGAGCAGCATTAGGCGCAAAACCAGTCATCAATTGGTCCAGCCTTTTGGTGATAGCATCAACTACTTGAGTAGCCACGTCCACCAGAGGTCCTACTTCGCAAAGACTCTCCATCTTTGGTGCTTTAGGTGCGGGTTCTCTCCGTCTATTAGAAGCCTGCTGACGAGAGTTGTTACTCGAGTTTTCAATCATAGCCCATGCTTTATCTTCACTTTTTAACATAAATGTCCCCCCACAAGATGCATCTACCATGCTCCTACAAAACTCAATCTGACCATCATAAAAACTATGCACTAGCTGCCATTTGGGGACAGCATGGTGTGGACATGATCTACGTAAATCCTTAAGCCTCTCCCAAGTCTCGTGTAGTGGTTCACCCTGGTACTGGGTGATACCAGTGATGGCTTGCCTAGTATCATTGGTCCTTCCTATGGGGAAGTATTGCTTGAGAAAAACTTGTTGCAGTTGATCCCAAGAAGTGATAGAATCAGGCTCTAAGGACTGGAACCAATGTTTGGCTCTTTCTTTAAGGGCAAAGACAAACAGACGCATCTTTAAGGCATCCTCAGTGAATCCCACAATTGAATGGTAGAACAGTTGTTTGAATTCATTGAGGAAGTCATAAGGATTCTCATGGGTAAACCCTAGGAAAGTCGGTAGACTCTGTATGGTGCTAGGCTTGATCTCATAGTGGGTTGCCGTAACTTCTGGCAACCTGAGACATGAAGGGGTAGTGTATATAGGGGGAATGTAGTGATCCTGCAAAGCTACGTGAGGAACGCCAACCATGGTGTCAGTGGTGTTTTCCTTAGACAAATTAGCTTTCCTTTCAACTCTAAGCTGTCTAAGAGTGTGTTCAATGTCGGGGTCACAAGAAATTAAAAGCAAAGACAAAAATCGACTACCCAACAAACTAGACTAGAAAATAAAGCAGAAAATAAAATCAAAAATAGAAAATAACAAAATCGAGAATTAAATTAAACTAAAAAGAAAAGCTCACAAATGGCCCGTAGGTGCACTGGAATGAGGCGCAGCAAAATTGTCCAGAGGCGAACGATCGCCACAAGAGGTGTGAACGTTCACACTGCAGAAAGGGGGAACGAACGCTAAAGGGCTAAGCGCAAGCGATCGCACATTACAGTGTGATCGATCGCTCATGGAGAGGACTGAGTGAACGTGAACTTGAAAAGAAAAATTAGACTTCAAAATTGAAAAAGAACAAAAACAAAACAAAAATCAAAGATTAAGCTAAACGTAATCCTTAAAATTAATAACTAAATCGTTAACAGGTCCCAGCAACGGCGCCAAAATTGATGTGGTAAATTTGACCAAATTTATCAATAATAAAATACCACTGTAATAACGAATCCTGTAGGATAGGGCTATATTGAGGTGTTGAACCTCAAGGACTAGGGTTTTCATTACTAAATTGAAAACTAAATTTAACCTAATTGAGAAAACGAGATTGATTGTTTGTAAATTGAAAATGCATAAAATTAAATGCAGATTAAAAGTAATAATATCGAGAGAGAGAGAGTAGACCGACTTCACCACAATCCACACAACAATGGTAACCGTAATTTGATTCTAAAACTCATAATCATGTATGTTATAAAGACAAGAAATTACATATTAAAGGATAAGAATAATTTATCTTTGGTTGGCACGGATCGTCCACCTAACCACTAAGATGCGCACAATCCATCTTCCCTAGGTATAAACTATAAAATCCCTTAATAAGTTTTATATGATCAACGGAATAGTATAACCCATCTTGTTGACACGGATCGCCTACCTAAACTAGGGTGTAGTACACCATCTTCCCTAAGCATGGTCTATCTAATCCTATTAATCATATGCATATTAAAACCATTGCATAACCATCAATTTATGATCACGAAAAATAAAATTGATTGAGTTCAATACATGCAAAATAATTTCTAAGACAAGATAAGAATTTTGCAAGTCTTGAATTTAGAATTGAATAACAATTGCATTAAAATTAAGAACATAAATCAATGGTTGCAACCCTCACAATTATGCAATCAACATACACAATATGAATTAAATAAAATCAAATACAATCACCATTGTGCTTGGAAAGGGTTACATCGGTACCCCACAATGGGGTTTAGCAGCTCATCTTGAATGAACTCCAAGAAATTGTATGTAAAATTCGCACTAAGGAAAAACCGATCCTTTTACATTGTATAATAGCCTATTTATAGACACTAGGAAACCCTAGAAACCCTAAAACCCTAATCACGGCCGTAGGTTAGTTTCCACTTAACTAGGAGACTTGAGTTGCAATTAAGTTGTCCAAGCGCTGTCGGGTTAAGTGAAGCCAAGCACGTTCAGTAGTATGGGCGTCGCCCTGCACATTCACAAGGACTTGGCATGTTCAGCACGTTCACTTAGTCCAATTTCCAACGGAGCTCATGTATTTGACCTGAAACACAAAACAAAACAAAATCAAGCAAATAGCAACGCTAAGGAATTAACATATGCAAGTTAAAGGGCTTGAATGTGCAACATTCGGCACTTATCATTTAGCCCCAAATTTGTTGGACCATTCGAAATTAGTCAGAGAGTGGGGAGGTTGGCTTATAGGATTGCCTTACCCCCAGATTTGGTTGGAACGCATGACGTTTTCCACGTGTCGATGTTAAGGAAGTACATCGCTAACCCCGATGTAATTGTGGAGTATGAGCCATTGGAAATCCAAGAAGGATTAACCTACATGGAGGAACCAGTTAAGATCGTGGACAAGAAGGAGCAGGTGCTACGTACTAAGACGATTCCTATTGTCAAGGTACTGTGGCGTAATCATGGAGTTGAGGAAGCATCATGGGAAGCAAAACACGATATGTGAAGTCGCTACCCGCATTTGTTTAAATGATTGTGTATGAATCTTTCTTTTAAGATTATACTTGGACAATATACCTATTTCCATTTTATGGGTAAGGAAATAGTTGACTAAGAAATGGTTGTTTTCTCTTCAGGATTATGGCACCTATACCAATCAACCCAGACTGCGTGTGGAACTACTCTTTCTGCGAGTGGATAGATTTGGGAGTATAGATTGATGAGGATTGGTATATTGTGGGCAACATCGAGTACGATGCACTCGACGACTTAAGAGGTGATTTTCTACAACTGTTTGAATGGGATGATGTACCGATTAATGGATGAGACGAGATGGTCCAGGAACCTACCGAGCATGATGAAGAGGACTCTACGGACATAAGGTAACATTCTACTTCTCATTAAATGCTGTTCTTTTGGTAGTTGTCTCGAAATTTCGGGGATGAAATTCTTATAAGGAGGGTAGAATGTAGTGACCCAAATTATTAACTAGGATAAGTGGCTTAGTTGGGGGGATTAATTTGGTTTTTGGGTCACTAAGGACACTAGAGGGGTAATTTGGACTTTTGGACGAACATACGCTAAGTCTGGCGGACGTACGTTGCTATCTGTGGCACAAACATACAAGGGGGACCACCAGACATATGCTCTGCAAATCGTACAGCAGACATATGCCAAAAATACCGGACGTAGGCTACTTTTTGAATACCCTCTGGATAATACCTGGACATACGAAGTAGCCTTTGAACCACTGGGCAAGAACCATTGGACATACGCCCCCTGGCCAGATGTCCACTGCTTTTTTGGGCCTATATATAGTACCCTACCCCCTTATTATTTCTCACCATTTTCATACAGCCCCAGACTGCCAAAGTGTTCCCAGAGTGTTTTCCAAGCATTTGTGAGTGTTTTGTGAGCGTGTGTATGAGGCGTTTGCAAGTTTGGAACGTTCGTGAGGCGAAACTCTTGCGATTTTGTTTCAAGGAGGTAACATTCGATCCTTAACTTAAATTTACGTCGTTATGCTTCTTGGTTATTGTTTAGTTGTAGTTGTTAGCTTAGTTGTACTTTAAAACCCATTTGGGTTAATGTTTTGGTTAGCTTAGTATTGTTACGTTGCATGGAGGTTGAAACTAGACTAGAGGGCTTAAGGTTGTTCCTAGTAGCCTTAGGAGTCGGAGAATAGGTGGACAGTGGAGAGAAAATGAGGTTCTCCTCGAGAACCCATACAGCGGACATACGGTGTTGAGATCAGACGTACGGCTTGTTGTTACACGGCGGACATACGCACCCGAGCCCAGACGTAAATTCACTATGTGGCAGGGAAACCCTATTTTCACCAAACTTTCCATAACTCCTGTTTTCCTTGATTTAGGGTTGTTTTAGTGGAATTAGGACTAATAGAAGGTTTTCCATAGATTTGGAGAACCCGAACCTTTTGGAGTTTTCGGAGACGCGTATAGATTTAAGTGAGTTTTAACTCACATAATGCGCATTGTTATTTTCCATACACTACACATCTATTTTATGTACCGAGCAAACATGCATATTTTGCAACTCTCACAGTTTATACTTATTGCACATGAACTCTATTGTTTTGAGAAAAACGTTGTGCTAAACCTGTTAACCAAGTGAGACTTGTAAAAGGACATACATGTAAAATATAGACAAGATAATTGCATCGTATAACATAGTACACCGGTACGTGTGGTAGTAATGGCCATGGGCTTCCTATACATGTTAGCTTTATGGTCAAATGTGTGCGTTATGTGAGGGCTATGGATCCATTGTTTTCGTGACCTTGATGTAACCATTCCAAATGGTTCGGTCACTGCAGGAAGGACGTCCTAAGTTGGTATGAGCCATTCGGGGTCGGACCCGATCATGCCACTAATGTTACGAATGGTATGTTGTACAATGATTTTGGCACTGGTATTGTAGTATAGGTCCCTCGAGACAGCATCAACCCTGTGAGAATGGGTAATATCTCGGGTAGACCATATTGTTGAACTATGACTACTGTTGACTTCATGTGCATATATCATTACTATATATATATATATATATCATGCATAATCAAATTGTCATGATGGAACTGCTTTTACTCAATAAATACCTGAGTTCATTACTGAAAACTGACATGGGTATTATCTACGTTAAAAATCACTAAGTCTTAGACTTACCCTCTTTTATTTATGTCTTTGCCTATCATTACGAATAATTGTGCGGTTTAGCTGCTCTAGACGAAGATGTCGTCGGAGACTACTTAGGTGATTGCTCAAGACCTGATACGGGTAATCTTTGAGGATATGGACCCTGTTTGGCTTAGGACGATGTGGGAGGATGGAGGATCTGCTCATGCAGATATGATCAAGATCTTGATATCATTAGCTCTGTTGAAGCTTAAGTCTAGGCTTTGATCTGTTGATCTTTTGTGAACTATGTTGATGTAATGTATTTTGGGAATGTATCTATTTTCTTGTTGACGATCTAATGACCAATACATTTGGCGACTATTTATAATGTTATGGATGTAGTACTTTATCTCTGGTATTGCTGTGTGATGTTTCATTACTATGTCTTAATCCCATAGTCTTGGTAAAGTCTTTTGCTGCAGTTTTCTTGTTACGACGAGGAAAGTGATTTTTCAAAGGCCGTGTCTCGAAGGGACATGGCTGAGATGGTGCGCCGTGAGGTCAATTACTAGTTTATTGATATTCCCATCGGGCAGGACATCACAGTGGTTTTCCACATTGCCTGGGTGTAGAGAATGGAAAATACTTATATGGAGCATGTTATCTTTAAATGGTATGACACATTTTTGGGGTAAACTCAAAAAACAAAACTTTGCAAGCTAAGGGTTAAAGCGAATAATATCATACCACTTGGAGCGAGCAAACTGTTATAGGAGACATTAGAAAGAATTGAAAGTTTGATATCCTAAAATATTGAGAATTTCTTTAACATTAAAGGGATAATTTTCAATGAGTGAAAATTCAAAGGGGTTTTGTGAAGTTTCTCTTAAGAAATATGTGATATAATCAATTCATTGCACTTATGAGGTTTGTGTCCCACATTGAGAAAGTGTAGGATCCAGCTTTTAACTACAGCATACATGCTGTTAAAAAATTGAATGGTAATGATTTAATTAAAGTAATTGAAGAGTTTAAATCTATCATAATAAATACCAATTTTCTTTTTCATCCATCACTTCATTTATTTATTGGTGTTTATTATGATAAATCTAAACCTTTCAATTACTTAAACTAAAAAGAACAAATCTTTATATCAAAAGAGTATCACATGTTTGGAACATTAAAGTGACTGAATTGATGAGTTTAAGCTTACAATTATTATTACACATAAATAACATAATACCTTATGTGACACAATGTCATCCATGAGTCGGCAAACTATTGCTGATGCACTTCACAGTTTAGGGTTGCTGAACAACCACTCAAAGGAATCTTTTGTAACAACATCTCGCATCCCAACCAAGGACGTGGTTGCCAACATGGAGTATGCAGGGGTAACTAGTGCAATGCACATATATATACTCATCCATTGTTGGTATGTGTTTCTTGTGGAACCATTTGGCTTCATGGAAGTAGGCTCTAACTTGATTCTTCATATGAGACAAGCAAGCAAGTATAATCACATTAATTTTATAACATGCACGGTAAACATATTCTTGCTTTCTCATTGGTTTTTTTTTTCTTGCGGTGACAATTTTGGTTATGCTGCGAAAAATCTTGTAAATTTGCATGTGTGGTGCTTAACTCTTGCATATCTAGTATGGTATGATCTTCCTTCACCTATCTTCTGATCCATTTCACTGTAAACATCTAGGAGTGCCCGGTAACACACTTTCATGTACTCAGGAAGTTGATATACGACATTAATATCCCACCTATAAAGTCAATAGATTCTATGAATTGAATTTTCCAATTAAAATAACTGTGGAAAAAATGAGAAAGTTTGTTAAATATGTCAACCTCTCGATTGCTTTAGTAAAGAGCTCAAGCTCTTCAAGTGTCCCATACACATCATAGACGTCATCAATAATAGAGGTCATGGCTATCACTTTGGTTAGAATGTTTCTAGGAAGAAAATATTCGAACTCGAAGTAAACTCCCAATATCCAGAAGTAGCACTCAACCACTCTGTCTCTTATAAAGGGTAGCTCCCTCCAAAAGTTCAAGTCCTTCCACCACCTATAAACATAATTTAGCATTGTCAACCTAGAGTTATGCCCAAGATACTTACTCTTCCAACTTTGTCATGGTTGAATAACTTAACCTTGAAATTTCATAAAGTTCTTTCTTGTGCAACTTCTACAGTATGTTGAAATCCAACTTTGCGAAGGTAAGAAGGACTTTGTTATGAGAAGCGTCTTGTCAGTAGATAGAAAAGTTATGCCTTGCCTCTAACCTTGATAGTCCTTTACGGATAGGCTGCTTTATGTTTAAGGCATGGCTAGCTTACTTGTGCTGCAAGAGGAGGGCTTAAATGGGCTACTGACTGATCAAGATGTGTGGCAATGACGACAAGTGCTTCATCAAGTATATCTTCCCCATGTACCCTTAGATGTGCAACTTCATACAGGCTCAACATTACTTGCGCATCCTTGGTAAGTGATTCCTTGAAATTCCCTTTGTTGTCCTTGAACTTGGCAAACTTCTTTGTTTTACCATGCAAACAGATGGAATGAGTCAGTCACCCAATTAGGAAAAAAAAAATTTGGGTGTCAGCCACCCAATTTGTTGTGGACTAAGGCGAGACCCAATTTGTTGTTTTCTTTGAGTTTACTTCTTAATAAAATTCTTATTCATAGAAAAAAAAAAAAAAAAAAGGATAGAAGAAGAGCTAGCCTAGGTATATATACGAGAGAAAGGGTTTACATGCTCATGCTATTTATAGAAATAGCTGAGGCCTATGTCTAGGATTCTCTAAACATGAATCACATGGGGTGAAAACAAAACAATAGTTGACTTTAAAAAAGGGAAAATGATAAAGGCACAACTTAAGTCCAACTTTGACCCAACTTTTATATTAAATTTAAAAAAAAATAAAAAAAAATAAAAAAAATAAAAAACTGATGTGAAGGAGAAAGAGAGGTTTCAACTAGAGAGAGAAAGAAAAATTTGGCTTAAAAGCAGGGCCGGCCCAATGGCTAGGCCACTTAGGCAATCACCTAAGGCCCCCAATAAATAAGGCCCAAAATGTTTTTTAATAAGGCCCCAAAAAAATTTTAATAAGGCCTATTTTTTCTAACTTAAGGCCCTTTTTTTTTTAAATAAGGCCCAATTTTTTTTTTTCCATAAAAACTTAAGAACTCTAAAATAAGGTCCCAATATAATAAGCCCATTGTAAAATAAGACCAATTAACCCAAAAAAAACAAATATGTCACATCATTTTTTTCTTTTTTAATCCCCCTCTCCTCTCTCTCATGCAAAGGAGAGAGAGCATAATTCCTTTGTCTCAAAAAATAAGGAATATCTGCATCTCTCGCTCTCTCTCTCCCCCCTTCCTCCCTTCTTCTTCTTCCTTTTCTTCTCTTCATTTCTTCCTCTCCTCTTCCGCGATACATCCCTGCAAATTTTCAAATAGGTTTTATTATTCTATTTTTGTAATTTATTTTATTATAATCCAATTTTTTTTTTATAAATCATATTTGTTTTATTTGTTAATATTTTTAATCAAGCATGTATACTAGAAAAATATGCATATAGATATGAAATACTTAAAAAGAGAGAGAGAGAGAAATAGAAAAATTGATTGAATCTCAAATAGGGCTTTAAAAAAAATTGTTATTAGCAATAAACAAAATATTAAGGATAATTTAGGTGAAAAACTCATAAATGAATAATAAATTCATCAAAAAGAATTATTTTATTAGAAGATAATGGAAATATTATTGATGCCTCTAATTTTATTGTTACAAATATTTATAACCCTAATAGGATGCAACTAGCTAATGAAGAAACTTAAAAGTTAAATTTAAAAGGCATGAAACAACAATGAACATATTACTAACCTGAATGAAAATAATAATAATATTATAAAAATACAATAATATTATTAAAATAAATATCATTTAATTAATATTTAAATATTAAAAAAAATAAGGCCCAACTCCAAAATTTCGCCTAAGGCCCCCAAATACATTAGGCCTGCCCTGCTTAAAGGTTGAGTCAAAATTGGACTTAAATTGTGCCTACATCAAACCTCTTAAAAAAGAACAGTGGTGGGAAGAAGTAAGCAGTTTGTTTTCTTAATTTATAGTCAAAGATATGTTCTGTTGCCCGATAAAGATATGTTTTGTCGCCCGATATATATATATATATATATATATAGTTGTGCTAGAAAGAATATGATGTGAAAGTAACCACGTACACATCTTTAACGTGGAAATATGTAATTGCAAATAAAGTTTCAAAAATCTTAGAAACATGGAATTCTTCTCTTGTCCTTGGTATTTTCTAGAAAGAGGAAGCTAAAATAATATGCAACTTACCTTTGAGCCCATACACTACAAGATTTTAGCTAATCAATGTCAATTGACAAAAGTCGACGCTAATAGTCGTACCGAAATAGAATTATTAGCATCCACTATATAGTGGACGCTAATAAGTCGAAGTTGATATGCTGGCAGGAAGGCTGAAAAATTATTAGGGTCAATTTAAGTAACTATTAGCGTCGACAAAGGTCAACGCTAATAAATTAGTATTAGCGCCGACTATAGTCGACACTAATAGTCTTATATAAAAATAAAAAAATAAATGAAAACTATCAGCGTCCACATAGTATATACCAGAATAAAAAATAAATAAAACTATCAGCGTCGACTATAGTTGATGCTAATACTCTTATACATAAAATAAAAAAATAAATGAAACCTATTAGTGTCCACTTGTAGTGGACGCTAATAGTATATAAAGAATAAAAAATAAAAATAAAAAATAAAAATAAATAAATGAAAACTATAGTGAACACTAATAGTTTATATAGAATAAAAATAAAAATAAAAAATAAAACTATCGAATTAATATAGTCGGGCTAATAGTTCTTATATAAAAAATAAAAACTAAATAAATGAAAACTATCAAGTGGATGCTAATAGTATATACTAGAATAAAAAATAAAACTATATCATAGTCGATGCTAATACTCTTATATATAAAATAAAAAATAAATGAAAACTATTAGCGTCCACTTAATAGTATATACAGAATAAAAAATAAAACTATTAGCGTCGACAATAGTTGATGCCAATAGTCTTGTATAAAAAATAAAAAAATAAAAAAATGAAAACTATCCGCGTCCACTATAAGTGGACGTTAATAGTATATACAGAATAAAAAATAAAAAATAAAAGTAAAACTATCAACGTCGACAATATATAGTCAACGCTAATAGTCTTATATATAAAAATAAAAAAATGAATGAAAACTATCTAATAGTATATAGCAGAATAAAAAATTAAAACTATTAGCGTCGACTAATACTCTTATATAAAAAATAAAAAAATAAATGAAGACTATCAATGTCCACTATAAGTGGACACTAATAATATATACCAAATAAAAAATTAAAAAAACTATATCGTCGACGCTAATACTCTTATATAAAAATAAAATAAATGAAAACTATGATACTCTTACATAGTATCCTAGTGAATTAGTTCGATTGATCGTGATATGATCAATTGATTCATCAAACTGGACATAATTGAAATTGAAGGTTCGATCGAATATTCGATCGATCCTAGTGAATTAGTTCAATTGATCATGATATGATTAAATAAAAATCAGAAATTAAAAAATAAATAGTTATTTATTTCTTTTAAATAAAACAAATTTTCAAATTAAATTAAAACTCTTAGATTTATATATATATATATATTATTATTGAAGTTTTCTATTTCTTATTCTTATTTAAATGTTTGATTGATTGTGATATGATCAAATGATTGATCGATCATCCGATCGATTCTAGTGAATTAGTTCAATTGATCATGATAGAATCAATTGTTCAATCTAACATCTAATTGATTCTAATGAATTAGTTCGATTGATTATGATAGAAACAAATGGTCGATCAATCCTAATTAATTAGTTCGATTGACTGTGACATGATCAAATGATCGATCGATCATCTGATCGATCTAAGTAAATTAGTTCGATTGATCGTGATATGATCAAATGTTCAATCAAATATCTGATCAATCTTAATAAATTAGTTCAATTGACTGTGATATGATCAAATTTTCTTCTTTTCATCTTAGGATCAGAGAGAGCTAGAGCGAGAGAGAGAGCCACCGCCAAGTTCGCTTCCGGTGCCAAGGTTCCTGGGGAAGAAGCACGGTTCGGCCACCAGCGATTTGTGACTGTAAGTGATTTTCCCCCCCTCTAGATTCTTGTAAATGCGATTTGTGACTGTAAGTGATCTCTCTCTCTCTCTCTCTCTCTAATTGGATCCTCTAAAACCTACCAACTGTAATGAGATGGAACTTCACAGATCATGGAAACCCTAATTTTCTGTTTGGTTCCCAGGATTCTTGTAAATGCTGTTGTATGAAGCCTCCTTGGCTTGATTCCATTTTTTCTGGTGCGTTTTCGGTACCAATCCCTAGTTTCCCTCACTCAAATACTTAGCGTCTAGTTCTGTAAATTTTTTCTTGTGTATAGAATGAATGGCGTGCGATTGGGGTTCAGCAAAGCCGAGGGTGGGTGCACTAAGCGATTCATTTACTCGAGCCGCACATCATGCTGTTCAAGAGGCCTCTGAACTATCAACGGCAGAAAACCCGGACCAAGCTCAATCATTTGACTCAATTTTGCTTTTAATCTCTAGAAGTGAAGTGAATGATTAAGTATTTGCCTAAGAAACAATTTGAATGTTTGTGACTTGGGGTTGTGTCGGTTGTAATGTTAATTCTCGGTTTGGGGAATTTTATACTTATGTCATTGTATTGTTAATTCTCCGTTTAGGAGTTTTATATTTGTTATGTTAATGCCTCTGGTGTACTTCATTCATGTGTGGATTTAGTTGAAACCGGGTTTCAGTGCTTATGTAGATTCTTTTTATTCTTTGGTTCTGGTCTATTTTGTTGTTGATCACAAAAATAGGATGCCTGTGTGTTTTTGCTTGTATTTGAACAGTTTGAGGTTGAATTAACATCGAGGAAACTTGTGGTTGATAGCAGATTGTGGTTGAGCTTGACCCTTTTGCTTGATAATTCTACTATTCATTTATCCATTTTGTTTGTAGAGAGCTGTGAAGAAAAACCTTGGTGAACCGGTGACAATTTAAGATGCTTCTATGATTTAATGACTACTTTTTTGGCTGAAATTTGTTAGAGAAATTTAATTTAGAAATTATGGTTTTGGGATCGTTGGCTGTCTTTGTTGGTATGCTGTTTAATTGTGTAGGGACTTTGATCTCGTTTGGCTGAAATTTGTTAGAGAAATTTAATATAAAAATTAGAATGAAGTTTTGATATCTAGGTTGGTATCCAATTGTTTAGCCACATTGGCAACTTAATCATACATTATGATATTTCTTTTTCCTTCTCTTTGGTAAGTGATGTGGTAATTTCGTGACCAAAATTATCAATTATAAAAATACCACTCGCAATAAAACGAATCCCGTAGGATAGGACTATTTTGAGGGTGTCGAACCTCAAGGACTGTAGGGGTTTTGTTATTGAATTCAACGAACGAAATTTAACCTAATTAATTAAAGGAGATTGATTTGTTTTTCTTAAAACTAAAGAGCATAAAAATAAAAGAGAAATTAGGTATGAGAAAGAATGTAGGGTATTGACTTCACCTCTATCCGCACAACAATGGTTAATCAAATTCAATTCCAGAAATTCATTCCATACATGTTATAATTAAACAAGAAACTACCTTATTAAAAAGTAAGGATAATCTGTCTTCGATTGGCACAGATCGTCCACTTAACCATTAAGATGCGGCACGACCCGTCTTCCCTAAGCATAAATTATAAAACTCTATAACAAGATACATACAATTAATGGAATGGCATAACCCATTTTCGGTTGGCACGGATCGTCTACCTAAATTATACTAAACTAGGATGTAGTACAACCCGTCTTTCCTAGGCATGACCTAACTTAATCCTATTAATCATATGTCTATTAAAACCCATTATATAACTATCATCCCCATAATCACAGAAAATAAAAATGATTTGAGTTCAATAAAAGTAAAATACTTTCTAAGACAAGATAAGAATTTCACAAATATTGATTTTGGAATTTAAGAACAATTGCATTTAATAATTAAGAACAAAATCCATATGTAGCAATTCTCATAGTTATATAATCAACATACATAAATTGAAAATTTGGAAATTAAATACAATTAAACCATTGTGCTTGGATAGGGTTACATCAACACCCCACAAAGGGGTTTAGCCGCTCATGACTCCACTAAGCCTCCAAGAAATAATTTCTGTCTAAAACTAAGTCTCCTTCTCTTGATGCTTAGAGGCCTATTTATAGGGAGCAAACAAGCTCTAGAAGCCCTAGGAAACCTAGAAAATTTGGATTTCAATCTCCTAGTCAAATTAGGAAGCAATCCATGTACAAATCGGAAATAGGATTTGTCTAGATTTGCCTTATCCAAAAAAAAAAAAAATTCTTATCTAAAAAAGGATTTGTCCAAATTTGCCTCCTTCTCTTCAGGGGCCATTTTGGCGTAGCGGGAATCCAATTTTGGAAAATCTTATTTCATCATGATTTGTAGAATTTTGAATTTGTTTTCCAATGCCGCTGGAATCAGCTTAATCCAATATTTGAGCTGAAAGTTATAGCTAAAATATAGAGACATATTCAGAACCTGAAATTCTATTCGATCCGATTTTGACTCAAATTGGAGAAATTCCGATTTTATCCCTTCCTTGATTTGATTAAACTTAACCACATCATATATGTCCTCTATTATGATTGGTTAAGCTTAATCGTAACTTCTAGGTCTTCACAAATTATGCTTTAAGTCCAAAATCAATGGTTTTTCTTGTATCTTTATTAAATACCTGAAAACACAAAAACAACACAAAATTAAATAAATAACAATGTTAAGGAATTAACATATGAGAGTTAAGGGATTTAAATGTGCAACATTCAATGCTTATCAGTAAGATTATTCAAGCACTTGTAGAGCATTATAGCAGCAAGGGGTGGTTACAGCGAGTTGAACAATGCGTCCTTCACATGGATATCACTTCCTTGGATTTCAATCAGGTCTTACTCTCAAAATCTTTGTTAATTGTTTGATTATTATCTGCAGCTTGCTGCTAGACCCTCTTACCAAGATTCCCTTAAGGTTCTTGAGGCTAATATTCAGCATGCCAATGTGGTGATCGTTTGATTGGTTTCATTTTCAATATGAATGCAGGGCAGCTTCTATTCCAAGAGGCAAGGGTGGTGCCTGCCTTCAAATGAGATTGGTTTACAATCATTTCATACCCCTTTTACTGGCGGATTGATTTCTCATGTACTTGTCTACTTTCAAGTTATTTAAACCTTTCTCAAATAATTGTATACGAGGTTAATTTCCACTTCCTTGCTTATGCATTATTATTGCCAATTAGATGGTAGCATTTTCATATGTATATGCATATGTTTGTAAAGTTTGAATTTTGGAAATTTGTTTGTTAAATCTCTTCTTTAGGTGCGCTCTGATGGGAAGCCGAATATGTCTTCATGTGGAAGGAGAGCTACCATTAAAGAATTCTATTGTATGTAAATTATCTTCAATCCTTTGGTACCATAATGTGTGATAAGAGGGTATCTGGGCGTTGAAGGAACTTTGCATTTGTTTCACATCTACAAAATAAGTCTTTCTTTTATCATATGGAATAGGTTCCTTCGAGGATTTCAAGAATTAATCACTTATCCTTTATGTTAATATAATGAAATGACACCATTTCAATTTTTCTTAAAATAGACACGTTTAAAGGACACCTTTGTGCTTTTAGAAATCACCATTAATGATTTATCCTATAACCTGTAAATGCAGCTGTTATGTTTCCATCTCTTCAGCGTCTCAATGGCGGCTCATCAGAGTTGGATATTACACAAGAGGAAGGTAGAGGCTTCAAGATGGTTGTGAGGAAAAAAATGGAAAAAAAAAAAAAAAAAAAAGGAAGATTTCAGATGTGGACTTCGATAGAGAAGATGAGTGTGGCATCTGCTTGGAGTCTTGCACTAAAATGGTTGTGCCAGACTGCTGCCATGCCATGTGCAGCAACTGTTACCGTGACTGGTATTTATGACCTTATTACTTTCCTCGTTTCATTTCCAATTTGGCCCATTTTTTATTTGTGATAAGGGAGAGAAGCCTTGATTTTTCTATATGTCTATAGGCAGGGGACTTGTGGGTTCTGACATGCAGTAGTGATGTGGTTGACACTCAAACAGAAATATTGCACTTCTCCCTGTCACCAAATTGCTTTGGTTTGAATCAAAATTTGACATGCTTATCATATAGAATTAATTTTTCTAGCTTATTACAATTTAGAAATATTTTGCTGGAAAACTGTTGGGTCCATACTGAATTAATTTTTCTGAGTTGAAGTGTTAGTGGAAGATCTTGATAGGAGATTTTCAATCTTCAACAAGTGGTACTTTTAATGCAATGATCGTTTCTAACAAACTGGTTCAGCACACCTTACCTTAGTAGTTCCTAGTTTAAATGAATAGAAGAAAAATAGTTTCTTTAAACTCTTCTGAGAGTTTAGAATTTGTACACCTTAATGTGTAATGGTTGTTTCTGCAAGATACTGGTGAGAAAAGAAAATCATTCAAATCAACCGTAGGTTTAGCACATAACTCTTATTGGTTGCTCTAAGAGAAGAAAAGCAATTTTTTAATCTCTAATATGCTTCATCGCCTTTAGAACTAAATCAGAAACATGCAATATCTATGCCCTAGTGACTACAGTTCTAATTGTAAAAGAAAATTATGACATGTGAGATTAGATGTAGAATCTGTGATATGATTTATCAGTGGTGCTGATGTTGATGTAGTTAAGAACCAAGCCAAGAGCATGAAAGACACGTCACATCTATTTTCTGTGACTCACCCACAGCTGGCAAGTAAGTTGCTCTTTATATACTCTCCCACATTCTCAATTTTGAACCCCCAACATCTAGAAAACATGAAGCGAAAAGCATTCAACCCCTTCTCTCTTTCTCACCTCAACTTGAAATCGGAGAAAATGATATATTTTTGGTTGATGAGCTTTGTATATTTTGGTTAATTTTTAGCTTCTTGATTGGTCTATGAGTTGATGAGGTCCTTAGAATTGCTTCTTTGCTTCTTGATTGGTCTATGAGTGGGTTTCTTTTCTATTGATTTTCTGGATTTAGCTTGAGTTTGTGGATGTAAGTTTAGGGTTTATATGAGGATTTACATTATCTTGGTACATATTGCTTTAGGTTCCTATTCCTATTTGAATGTCCAATATATTGTAAACCATTTTCAGATTCAACTGCCTAATGCCCTAATTAAGCTCAAGTTTTTTATGGTCTTTATCATCTTTTTTCTTTGTCTTTTTCTTTTGTTGGTCAAGACATAAGCTCATGGCATACTTTTCTTTTCTTTCTCGTGTAGGTCTAGGTCATCACATGCAACAAGTACCATCTAGGAAAGTTTGCTGTTACAAACTTCTAAAACATGATTACTATTCTTTAGCAGAGAGAAGGATCTTATGAGTACTTAGGGTTCACAAAAAAATAGAGTTTGGAAGTAAAATTAGGGATCTATAAGGCTGTTTACACGGTTCTTAGAATTGTTGTTTGGAGAGCAAAACAGTTAGCAATAACGGTTATTAGAATTGTTGTTTATATGCCATTCTGTCATCTCCCTATCTCTCTCTTTCTCTCAGTTATCTCTCTCTTGCTTTCTTCTTGTTTGTTTGATTTTGGCAGCTGATTATGGTTGATTTTTGGAATGGGCAGTGCAGTAATGGAAGAAGATGAAAGTGGAATGAACTCACAGCCAAGGCAAGGTGAGTTTGATTTTGTGATTTTTGTTGAAGGCTGTTTCGATTATCCAAAATATGAAAGTCTTTCCTCATCCTTCTTCTTGGAGGTTTTGATTCGCCATGTCTTCCATATTGCAAGGCTTCGACTTGGCTTTTCTCTAGTTGCACTTATATCTGCTGTTGTAATACTTACATTCATATTTGCTCTCTAGGGAAGATTACACTTCTAGACATTAGCAACAACTCAATTAGCGCAAGAGGTGCCTTTCATGTTGCTGAATACGTAAAGGAGAGCACGAACCTGTTATGGTTGAACCTTTACATGAATGACATAGGCGATGAGGTACTGATATTTCTTGGTAGTTGACCCTTAATATTCCACAGTTCCATGAACTCGCATGCTATTAATTTGTTGAAGTTACTTTAGTAAATTTTTTTTAAGTTGGCAACAAATTGGTTCCCTGCTAGAGTTATATTTGTTAGAATATTAATTAAATGATAAAATTCACTCACTACTATTTGCACTACAAGATTTAAGCTCATCAGCGGCGACTTATTAGCGTCGACCCTAGAGTCGACGCTAATAGTAGACTATCAGCGTCGACTTTAGGGTCGACACTAATAGTGGCACCAAAATATGACTATTAGCGTCCACTCCGCAGTGGGACGCTAATAAATCGATGCTAATACTCAGAAAATTATTAGCGTTGACCATATTAGCGCCGACAATGGTCGACGCTAATATTCATATATAAAAATAAAAAAATTAGGACTATTAGCGTCCACATCTTGTACTAATAGTCCTATATAAAATTAAAAAAAATAATAAGACTATTAGCGTCCACCATCTGGACGCTAATGGTCATATATAAAAATAAAATTTAAGAAAATAAAACTATTAGCGCCATGTGAGGTGGACGCTAATAGTCCTTTATAAAAAATTTTAAAATAATAAGATATTAGCGTCCACTATAGTGGACGCTAATAGTCATATATAAAAAAAATTAGGACTATTAGCGTCCACATCTTGTGGACGCTAATAGTCCTTTATAAAAAAAAAATTAAGACTATTAGCGTCCACACTAGTGGACGCTAATAGTCCTATATAAAATAAAAAATTTAAAAAAATAATAAGACTATTAGCGTCCACCATGTGGACGCTAATGGTCATATATAAAAAAATAAAAATTAAAGAAAAATAAAACTATTAGCGTCCACAGGAGGTGGACGCTAATAGTCTTTTATAAAAAATTTTAAAAAAATAATAAGACTATTAGCGTCCACTATAGTGGACGCTAATAGTCATATATAAAAATTAAAAAAAAATAAGACTATTAGCGTCCACATCTTGTGGACGCTAATAATCCTTATAAAAATAAAAAATTAAGACTATTAGCGCCCACACTAGTGACGCTAATAGTCCTATATAAAAATAAAAAATTAAAAAATAATAAGATATTAGGCCCACCATGTGGACGCTAATGGTCATATATAAAAAAAATAAAAATTAAAGAAAAATAAAACTATTAGCGTCCACAGGAGGTGGACGCTAATAGTCTTTTATAAAAAATTTTACAAAAATAATAAGACTATTAGCGTCCACTATAGTGGACGCTAATAGTCATATATAAAAATTAAAAAAAAAAAATAAGACTATTAGCGTCCACTATGTGGACGCTAATGGGCATATATATAAAAAATAATGATAAGACTATTAGCGTCCACATAGTAGTGGACGCTAATGGTCCATTGAAAAAAATTTAAAAAATAATTATAGGACGAAAAAAAATAGTCTTATATAAAATAAAATAAAAAATTAAGATTTAAGCATCTAGTCATATATAAAAAAAATTAAAAAAAATAGGACAATTAGCGTCCACAAGAAGTGGGCGCTAATACTCTTAAAAAAAATTTAGAGGCTAACAACAAAATTGATAGGCTTATATGATTTTTTAACAGGCAAAAATAATAATAATAAAAAAAATCCATCGAGTTCAATTGAAAATAAATAATGTATATCTAAAAAAAAAAAAAATAGTATACATATGTATATATTAACAAAATTAAAAATATAAAAAAATTATAATTATAATTATAACCCAGCAAATTTTTTTTTTTTCTATAGGACTTAATTTTAATAAACTAATATAAATTGTTAACAATTTTTTAAAAATGTAATACTTAAACTATCAGCGTCGATGTCTGCAAGTCGACGCAAATAGTCTTAACTATGAACGTCGACTAAACTGAGTCATGTTAGCCCCGATAATATGCAATTATTTCTTTTCTATAAAATTTGGATATTCGATCAAATATCCGATCGATCCTAATGAATTAGTTCGATTGATTGTGATATAATTAAATGTTCAATCTAACATCCAATCGATCATAATGAATTAGTTCGATTGACTACGATATATTCGAATGATCGATTGATCATTCGATCGATCATAGTAAATTAGTTTGATTGACTGTGATATGATCAAATGATCGATCGATTATCTAATCGATCATAGTGAATTAGTTCAGTTGATCGTGATATGATCAAATGATCGATCATAGTGAATTAGTTCAATTGATCGTAATAGGATCAAATGTTCAATCGATCATCCGATCGATCCTAGAATTAGTTCGATTGATCGTGATATTATCAAATGATAAATCGATCCTAGGGAATTAGTTAGATTGATCATAATATGATCAAAGGATCGATCGATCTTCTGATCAATCCTAGCGAATAGGTTTGATTGATCGTGATACGATCAAGTGATCGATCGATCATACGATCAATCCTAGTGAATTAGTTAGATTGATCGTGATATGACCAAATGATCGATCGATCATCCAATCGATCATAGCGAATTAGTTTGATTGATCGTGATAGGATCAAATAATCGATCGATCATAGCGAATTAGTTCGATTGATCGTGATATTATCAAATGATAAATCGATCCTAGGGAATTAGTTAGATTGATCATAATATGATCAAAGGATCGATCGATCTTCTGATCAATCCTAGCGAATAGGTTTGATTGATCGTGATACGATCAAGTGATCGATCGATCATACGATCAATCCTAGTGAATTAGTTAGATTGATCGTGATATGACCAAATCAAACATCCGATCAATCCTAATTAATTAGTCAATTGACTATGAATTGATTAAATTATTGATCGATCCTAGCGAATTAGTTCGATTGATCGTGATAGGATCAAATGATGGATTGATCATCCGATCGATCATAGCAAATTAGTTCGATTGATCGTGATATCACCAAATGATCGATCGGTCATCTGATCAATCTTAATGAATTAGTTCAATTGATTGTAATATGATCAAATGATTGATCGATCATAGCGAATTAGTTTGATTGATCTTGATAGGATCAAATGATTGATCGATCATAGTGAATTAGTTCGATTGATCATGATATGACCAAATGATCGATCGATCATCTGATCGATTATAGCGAATTAGTTCAATTGATCGTGATAGGATGATCGATCGATCAAATGATCGATCATATAGCAAATTAGTTTAATTGATCGTGATAGGATCAAATGATCGATCGATCATAGCAAATTAGTTCGATTGATCGTGATATGAGCAAATGATCGATCGGATGACAGATCAATCTTAATGAATTAGTTCAATTGACCGTGATAGAATCAATTCATTTTTTTATATATAAAATTGACTTATTTTTGTTTGTTTTATAACTTTTTTAAATAAAATTTCAGTTTAAAAAAAACATTTTTTCGTGTGAGAGAATAAAAGTTTTTGTTTTCTAAGAAAAAAATATTTTAAATAAAATTTCCATTTTAAAGAAATTCGTTTAAAATTTATTTTTTTTTTTAAATAATTCCTTTTAAATTATAATTTTTTTTTTAATTTTTTAAAATTTTATAGGGGTATATAAAATAAAACTAGGGTAACTATATATATGTATAACATAGACAAATATTTAATAATTAAGTTAATATATATATACTTATCAAAAAAAGTTACTATATATATAGTAAATATATATTATTTCATATTTTTTTTTTAAAAAAAATGATTATCAGCGTCGACTTTGAGAGTCGACGCTGATAATAGCTTATTAGCGTCCACTAAAGTGGACGCTAATAGTCATACATATTTTCACCCCACGCACCCGCGCGCGCTTCTGGATTTTATTTCGCCCAGCTTCCTTCCCAAAACTCAAAAGCAGCGCTTCTGGATTTTATTTCGCCCAGCTTCCTCCCCAAAACTCAAAAAGCAAACCCTCTGTCTCCTCTGTCGGCTCACGTTGCCCACCATCTCTCAGACTCTCACTCTCCCTTTCTCCCTCGATCTCACCCTTTCTCCCTCTCGCCCTCTATCTATTTCAGACTCTCTCTCTCTCTCTCTAAAATCAAAATCCACAAGAAGTTCAAGAACCCTCTCCTCTCCCTAAAATCGGAGATTCTTTTTTTCTTTCTTTCTTTCTTTCTTTTCCTACTCTGAGAACGACCTCAAGGCCTGGGACGCCGAGTTCGTCAAGGTCAGGCCACCCTCTTCGATCCCATCCTGGTCTGTCTTCTTCCTTATAAACTCAAATCCCCTGTTAGATCTTTTTATTATTGATTTGTTTCCTCTGATTAGGTTTTTGGTTTGTGTGTTAGTTCTGTATTGCATAGCTTTGTCTATTCCGGGATTCTGGCCCCCTCCAACTTCATCCTGTCAGTAAAAATTTCGTCTTAAAAGTCACAAATTTCTATTTCGTAGATATTGCACATAAATTTAAGGGTTTTCCAATTTTGTATTTTAATTTGGTGTTACGATCTCTGTGTTGGTGCTTGCAGGTGGGAAGAGAAGCTTCAGACTTCTCATTGTATAAAGAACCGTTCTTGCTCTTCTCCGCAACAGCAAAATATTTCCAAATAACTCTGAGAAGCCTGAAGTATCAAACAGCAGGTATTGTCTCACCCTCTCTTCGTCTTTCTCTCACTCCCTCTCCCCCGTCACTCTCTCTCTCAGCTTTGTTTTTCTGTTTTCCTTTCACTTATTTACTGAATAATCTGAACTTGATGCTGCAAAATGCGAAATTTCTTTGGTTAAAAATCTAGTAATCAGCTTGTGGTTTGGGTTGATTTAATTTCCTTTTTGTTTTTTGGTTACCCACAAGATTTATAGCTCTCTTGACATGCCCGTTAGTTATTTGACTCATTACCAGTGTGGTTTGAAGATCTGAAGGAGGAAAACCGTAACCCCCTGCATTTGTGAAATTCTTCTTGAATGATGATAAATCTTATTGTGTAGTGAAGAATGTTACTGCATGTCCCAGTTCAATTCGTTTGTTTGCCTAGTTTTGTTGATATTACTATTTGCAACCTGATATTGTCTTATAAAGTTGTCAATAATTGATTGTGTAATCTTGGAACACTCTCTTATTCTTTAATAATTGATGGTCTTTTAGAGCGAAAGTTATAGAGAGAGAGATTAACTAAAAAACTAAGCTAAATCTTTTTTCCTTTGTTGTATTTGTGAATGGTGGACTTGGTCATTGCATTTGGAAGTTTCTTTTGTAATATGTACTCAATCTCGTGTAGAGGTAAATTAGTGTTTTTTGGTGATTATGTCCTTTTGTTTGCTTTTGATTCTGGTTGTGGGTTTAACAGGTTATATTTCTGCATCCTGCTCCACTGCATCCTCATATCTATAGCAATGGCCATATTTGTTTAGGTAATCTTGTTGGGCTTCTTGTTAGCATACCATTCGTTTTTGTATAATTTCTTACCATTTTCTGACATATCTTCTGTTATATTTGTTTTTCTTTTCCCCACAAGTTGAGTTATTATCGACCACTTTTTCTTGGTGTTCTTTGGTGTGATATATGATTAGTTATAGTTAGATTATAAGTTCTATTGTGTCTTTTTCTTCTGCATTAATTCTATGCACTCATTTGTTGATTGTGATGGGTTTTGTCCCCAACTCTGATGTAATATTGATAGTGACCATCAGATACTTCTTTTTCTTTAAGTAAGTTTTTCACAACTTTTAGATAGGAGGTAGATGCTATTGGTCTTCAGGTATTGCAATCTCTCTCTGTCTCTGGTTTTTTTTTTTTTAAATTTTCATCCTATGGAATTTTTATATCAGATTTCATATTTCATTGCTATTTGAGCTTTAGAATTCTTCTTTGCTTCTTGATTTTTCTATGAGTGGATGAGGTCCTTAAATTCCACAGGACTTGTTAAAACAAGTCTATGATATGGACTTGTTTTTATTTAATTTACTTTGGCCTTTTGTGTAATAGATAAAATGGGAATTCTTTTGTGATTATAATAGACCTCTCCCATTTACTTTTGTAGTGGATATCATCTTCTGGATAAGTTGGAATTTTATTGGTTTATAGTCAATACATTGAATTGATGCATGTGCTTCTCTTTCTAGAAAATGAAAATTATTACCTCTTGCATCATCTTTGGAGCTGCTTCTGTGTCATTCAATATATGGTGGAGAAGCAATGCCCCAGTATCATTATGCCTTTTTCTTCCTTTCTTGTAACAACCTTGGTGATTAGACTGCAATTTCAATCATTGTGCAATAGTTACCTTAAGATTTTTGAAAGAATTGTCACTTAAACTAATTTAAACTTGAAATATCTTTAGGATATCATGATTCTCCCAATCGGTGCAAGCGGATTTGGGGAGGCAGTATGAATGGGCTATGAGACCTATCATCACTTAAAGGTGATTGTCCTCAACTCCATTTTCTAGGGTTTAACCCCTAACATATATGCTCCTTGTGATATTGCCTTGTGAGGATCATATCATATGTATATACACTTTTATGCAAAGATTTAACCAGAAAAATATGTGGATGAAATATGATATGAAGCTTAGAAATGGTTTCTTTCTTGGTGGTTTTCATTATTTGGTGGTCAAAAGGGTATTTTAGAAGAGCTCGATCAATATGGGAATGCATGTAACTCCAGGGAATCCCTCTCTCCAAGGTTGCACTTTTGTATTATGGAGAAGTATATATGCAAGAAGTTATTCTAGCAATTTGCCCTTTTGATTCACTGTGACAAGGATGCATATTTAATATTTGAAAACTAGCAATTTGCCTTGTTTGATTCTCTGAGTTAGTAGCTTATATTAAGACCAGTAAAGGGCCAAGTAGACGGGAGCGTAGTGAACGTCGCGATAGCGACGTTCACGGAGCGGGAGTCATCGCCTAACTTAATTGTTGTGGGGGAACGACTAGGTTGTGGGGTGGGGCAACGCCTCGCTGCACGGCAATGGGTAATTTAGGATTTTATTTTATGTATGTACAAGTAATTTAATTGTATTTTTTTTTAAAAATTTTAAGATTATGTCCGACTTTGAGTCTATCGATGGTAATTTTATTTTATTTTTTAATTTTAAGATTATTAGCGCCGATTTAAAGTCGACACGATAGTAATTTTTTTTTAATTTTTAAGTCGACGTTTAGCTTCTCCACTCATGTTTTAGCAAAATAAAAAGACTTTAGCGTCTTGTCGACGCTAAAAGTGGAGTATTAGCGTACACGTCGTATCGATGATACCTTTAGAGTCGGACTTTTAGCGTTGACCTATTAGCGTTCAAAAGTCGACGCTAATACTATTAGCGCCGACTTTTGATATGCGCCGACTTTTTGTCGACGCTAATGAGCTATTTCTTGTAGTTGGAGGTATTCTATTTGGAGTCACATATATAAATTTGTTTTGTAGTTAACTCATTCTTCTTCGCCTCAATATGCATGGCTAGAAATTTTTGGTTGCATTTTTGGTATTCTTTGTCATGACTTTTTATTATTTTTTTCATTAAGATCATTTATACATCTTTTAAATATGACCTTATGTTTTAAAATTGTGTTTTTTTATTTTTATTTTTTATTTATTAGGGTTGAATTGACCCTAATAATGTTTTATTTATTTTTAGTTTTTTAGGACCATTAGAGTGGACGCTAATGGTTATTTTATTTTATTTTTTAATTTTTTTTAACACTATTAGCATCCACTTGGTTTGGACACTAATAGTTGATTTTTATTTTACTTTTTATTTTTAGACTAATGGTTTTTCATTTTTTTAACACTATTAGCGTCCACTTGGTTTGGACACTAATAGTTGATTTTTTTAATTTTTTTTTTAAATTTTTTTTTTAGACTATCATAGTCGACGCTAATAGTTTTTTATTTTTTTATTTTGCACTATTAGCGTAGACTTTTAGTGGACGCTAATAGTCCACTATTAGCGTCCACTCTACGTTCCTTCTGCTCTAGCATTAGCGTCCACAATACATGACTTCTATGTTGACGTTAAAAGTCAACTATTAACATCCACATGAGGTCAACGTTGATGACCTCATTAGTGTCGAACTTTTAACATCGACCCCATTAGCGTCCACATGTCGATGCTAATACTATTAGCGTCGACTTTTGGACTTTCAGCGTCCAAAAAAAGTCGACGCTAATAGTGCTTTTTCTTGTAGTGATACTGTCAAAGTGATAAGTTGATTTGGCGGGCAACCTCTACAGGGCTTTTATGGTCCGGAGTGCGTTTTACTTGGAGAAGGAGAGGGGAAGGATCTAACCAAGAAGGGTGCCAGAGTGTTTGGAAGGAGCTATGGAATATTAAAGTGCCTAATTCTACGAAAGTTTTTCTATGAAGGGCTTGCAATAATATACTTCCAACAAAGGATAACCTGAAGCGGAGAGGAGTAATTAAGGAGGACTTATGTCCTATTTGTATTAAAACTCCAGAAACGGTAATTTGTGGGAGTGCCCAGGAGCTAATGACGTCTAGGGAGGGAGTAAACGACGGGTCCAAAAGTACACTAGTGGAGGGAGCAGTTTTATTGAAGTCATGGAATTCCTGTTGTCGAGATACAGTGGGGAAGAAATGGCGGTCAATGCAGCGATAGCCCGTGGTATTTGGTCTCGCAGAAATCAAGTAGCACGTGCATGGAGGGAATTTCTCCCACCCAAACTTTATTATAAAAGAGGCGGAGGAGGTAGTTGCTCAATTTCTGGAAATCTAGTGAGAAAATGGAAGATGGCAGTATTTCTCAGCCTGCTCCGACATGCATGAAGTGGAATAATCCTCCTTTAGGCCGTTTGAAGACCAATTGGGATGTGGCACTCAACTCTGATGGCAAACGGTTGGGATAGGAGTGATTATTAGGGATGGTGTATGCTGCTCTTAGCCATTCTGTTGCAGCTTGTCCAGCGCCGGTCATAGTTGAAGCAATGGGAGCGTTACAGGCGACAGAATTTTGTCGGGATTTGGGCTTGTCGGATTTAATGCTGGAGGGAGATTCATTACAGGTGGTTCAAGCTATTAATGCCAAGGGAGATCAATGGCTTCGGTTTGGACAAATTATTGATGATATCCAGGTGGTTCTCTCTCACTTCCGTAGCTGGGAGGTTTTACATGCTAAACGTGAAGCTAATTTTGTAGGCCTTGGATTAGCGAAGGTTGTGGCGCAAGAACTTACGGAGAAAATATGTATGGGAGAGATTCCTTTGTTTATTTTGGATGTAGTTCTTTTAGAGCAAAATGCTCTTATTATTTAGAGTTTTATATTCTAGATTTTTTATGAATGAAATGTAAGAAGTTCTTTCTTTCAAAAAATAAAAAAAAAAGTGGCAGCGAATCTCAGTACCCACAAATTTTAGCTTTGTTTATGTGATAATCGTTTTGGTTCAATTTTTACCAAAGTGGTGAATTTGGTTCTTTGAAAGGTATATACCGTATATTATTTTTTTTTATCTAATATATTATTATTTTTTAGAGTGAGTTTTAGATTTAATTTGTTTTTACTCAATCTCTCTCTTTTTCTTATTTATTGTCTTTCATATCATATATTATCTCTCTCTAGCTAAAACTCTCCATACACCCTACAAGTACTACAAAAAGATAGTTATCTTTTAGGGTTAAATACTCCATTAGTCCCTACGATTTGGAAACTTTATTTTTTTCTCCTTAGGGTTTGGAAAGTGACTAAATTAGTTCTTGTGGTTTTGAAAAGTGGCTAAATTAGTCATTCCGTTAGTTGAATGTTAGTTGACTTAACGGAATAAAACGTGGACCAATTAAAAATTGACACGTGTCACCAAATTAATTTTTTTAAAAAAAATTCAGAAAAAATATCTTTTCAAAAAAAAAAAAAAAAAAAACTAGGGGTAACTACAGCCAACCCCTAGGCACCATGGGGTGGCCGAGAGCCACCCCCTTGAGCCACCCCTTGGTGCCCAAGGGGGTGGTGCCACCCCCAGTGAAAGTCCGCCTAAAACAGAGGAGTTGATCCCGCAGCGATATGTTCCAAAAACCATTATTAAAAACTCCAAACCATCGTGGCCAAAAAACCACTAGCCGCCGACAATCAACAGAATCACCCAGAACAACAAATGGCACCATCGAGTTGCTGCATAATTTCCAAGACCATCCCAGAAAGCATCTCAAAACCTCCATTGGACAGCTATGCCTCTTAAAGCAATATCTCCTCTGTAAGGCTCCAATTGCGGGACATAATTGCATTCTCCACGTTCTTTTGGGGGTGGTTTCGGCCACCCCTTGGAGCCTTGGCTCCATGTAGCCACCCCAAGTTTTGTTTTTTTTCTCTTTTTTTTTTAAATAATAATAAAAAATAAAAAATTTAATTAGGTGGTCACGTATCAATTTTTAATTAGTCCACGTATCAGTCTGTTAAGTCCACTAATAGTCAATTGACGGAAGGACTAACTTTGTCACTTTTCAAAACCACAAGGATTAATTTGATCACTTTCCAAACCCTAGGGAGGAAAAAATAAAAGTTTTAAACCCTAAGGACTAATGGAGTATTTTACCCTATTTTTTATTATATGAGTATTTTTCATTTTCGTTTGTTTGTCTTGATTTCTTATAGTTTTGTTCTTTCGTTTCCAATTTTTTGTTCTAATTTTTATATATTATATTTTATTTCTATTTTAAAAGTAGTTTCTTTTATGTATATATGCGAATTAAGGTGGTTGACAAGCCTTCCTATGCCCATGAATTTCATTATAACGGAAAAAGTATACAAAAAATACAGTTATTTTCTATTACATTTGTATTTTTATTTTCTGTTTATTTTTGTAGTTCTATTTATTTTTTTCATTTCTTTATACTTCTTTTCGTTTTAAGTTACACCTATGAGAACAAAGATCTTAACATGTTTTAATTTATATGGATTAAACTAAATTTGGATCTTATGATAGTATTTTTTTTTGGTTGATTTATACATTTATGCAATGTTTTTTGTCACTATGTGCAATAATGTTTATCATTCTAAAATGTGTTTAAATCTTGAAATTAAATTATAATGAAGAATCAATAATAGGACAAAGTTATCAACAACAACATATTATATGACTCTCAATATGACTCATTATCAGCCACAACATGTTGGCTTAGATTCTTACGAGATATTTACGATGGCTCTAATATTGTTATTGAATAATTCTAGAAGGCTTATCTGTGTTCTACTAAAATAATGTAGCTATTAAAATTATCATTTGATCAAAATTCAATAATGATCAATCACAAATCTAATGATGATTTTAATAACCATATCATTCTTAGTAGAAAACAAGTAAGACATAAATAGGCCTTTTAAAATTACTCAATATTATTAGTAGCAACAAAAATTATTGTTGATAATGACATAATCGGTGGCAATGCTCAAAACCTTTCTCAACAGGACAATTGTGACAACTATAAAAAAAAAAAAAAAAACTACCTATGGATAATTTCCGAATATATATATTTTTAATATATATATATTGAAATGAAAAGAAACCCTCTACCCAAGAACATGCTAATTAGACATCGGCTAGCCTAGGATATTATTAATTGGTAGATTGTTATTCCATTATAGACGGCAAAATATTCGGTTAATGGATAGAATTTGTTATAAGAAATCATAAGGCCACACAAATAGGACACATGTCCTTGTAATAAAAAAAATAATAGATTATTATTTAAAATTTTTTTATTTATTTATTTTTTAATTTTTAAACAATAAAGTGGCTGGCTACTCCATTTTTGCCTTTGGTAGCTGAACCACCCCATCTACTTCATCATCTTCTCTTGTCCTAGTCATCTCACTTCTTTTTGTAACTCTTGTTGACCAGTGCCTAGAGATCCTACCTCTTCATCATGATCTAGGCGTTGCAACCTATATATGGTCAGACATGGCTGAACCTGGCTTGAAAGTTGAAACCAAGATGTTATGGATCTTGGTTAATTTGTGGGCGACGGATGGGTGGGTAAGGAAGTAGTAACCTTCCAAGGTTGCCTAGGGTGATGAAAATGGACGTACAAACGTGTGAGTAGAATATAGTAGAGTAATTCTTTTGGAATATATTCTTAGATATCGTATGCTTTTACGAGAGATCTTTTCGTTTACACACACACACACATATATATATATATATATATATATATTCTAATAGATTCGAGGTACCCTGACCTCCAAGCAAACTGATGCAGTTTGTAGGATAATTTATCATAATTATTCCAAGCAATCCGCTAAATAACCTTACAAACTGTCCCAGATATGGATGGACTCTTCCTTACGTGATTATTAATAACATAATAACTAGATGACAATTAAGAGACTTGCATTAGTTGCATAGCTAACTAGAAAACGTAAGAGACATGATAACATCCAAATTAATACTAATGAGGATAACATCCTCTTATTAACTGCTGTCCATCCCCAAGTAGAACTCTTCCTTGTTGCCGTTTGCTTGTCTTCTTAAAATCCTGCCCACCCCTTCCCCCTACTGATATGTAACACAATTCAAATTCTTGCTATTGCAAACCATGCATGTAGGGGTCCATGATCATAAGGGCACAGGATCAATAAGCAATGAAGATATAAAATCTTTGAGCCCATCCCCAGGATTTGTGTAGTTATCTTGGCCCTTGTATATGATCTCAATCACACGTGTAAGGTTTAGAATTGGCATCACAGGGGCCATGGGAATGGCGGTTGGGCAGAGGCACTCTTCATTTACATCCTTCCATGCATCTGTAACTTGTTTCCGGAATTCTTTGATTGCTTCTTCTTCTGTGGCATTATGTTCTAGCATATAACATTCAACAGCCGAGGCAACGTGCCCTCTCTTTTGTTCAAACTACATATAAGTATTGAATCATTATATTAGAAGGGTGCTACATGTTTAGAATATAGAAGAAATCAAATTAGAGAATTTTGAAATTACAATAATTGTGCATAAAAATAAAATAATACCTTATGTGACATCATGTCATCCATGAGTCTAGCTATCACTGATGAAGCTGTGACCACTTTAGGTTGGTTAAACAACCACTCGAAGGAATCTTTTGTGACAATGTCCCCCATTCCAACAAATGATGTGATTGCTAATAGTGGGTAGCCAGAAGAAACTATTGCAATATGCATATATTCGACAACTGTTGGTGTGTACTTCTGGTGGAGCCATTTGGCTTCCTTTAAGTAAGATCTAACTTGATTTTTCATCTGAAAAAAAAAAAGGAAGCAATTTATAATCGTATTAACTAGTACAGATTACAACATACTAACACTTTCTTTCTTTTACATCTTTTCTTTTTGGGCTGGGGAATAAGGGGGTGGAGGGTTCCTCAAATGCACGTCATTTTTAAATTTGTCTTTATGATACTTACGGCTTCTCTTGCATATTGGACGCGGTATGATTTTTCTTCGCCTATTTTTTGGTCCATTTCAGTGTATACGTCCAAAAGTGCCCTGTAACATAATTTCATATACTCAGGAAGTTGATCTATTGAACTGGTATTCCACCTGTAAAGTAAGTAGACTCGGTAAATTAACTGCATGTTCAAATTAATGTAACAATGAGAACAATAAATCAATGATAATAAATTGTGAATTTTCATCAAATGTGGCAATCTTAACCTCTCGATTGCTTCAGTAAAGAGCTCAAGTTCTTCAAGTGTTCCATACATATTATAAATGTCATCAATAACAAAGATCATGGCTATCACTTTGGTTAGCATCCTTTTAGCAAGAAGATATTCAGGCTCGAAGTACAATCCCAATATCCAAAAGTAGCACTCAACCACTCTGTCTCTTATAAAAGGCAACTTCCCTGCATGGTTTAAGTCTTTCCACCACCTATAAACATAATTTAGCACAATCATATTGTCAGACTAGAGTTATGTACACGTTGCTCACACTTGCAACTTTGACATGGTTGAATAACTAACCTTGAAATTTCTGAAAGTTCTTTCTGATGCAGTTTCTGCAATAGGTTGAAATCCAACTTTGCAAATGCAAGGAGGACTTCATTATGTGATACATCTTGTTGGAAGATAGAAAAGTAATACCTTGCCTCCAACCTTGGTATTCCTTTGTGGATAGGCTGCTTTAAGGCATGGTTTACTAGTGCTGCAAGAAGAGGGCTTGAGTGGGATGCTACCGACTCAAGATGTGTTGTAGTGAAGACAAGTGCTTCATCTAATATATCTTCCCCATGCACCCTCAGATGTGTGGCTTCATACAAGCTTAACATTCCTCTCACATCATTGATAAGTGATTCCTTGAAATTTCCTTTGTTGTCCTTGAACTTGGTGAACATATCTGCTTCACGATCCAGGCATGCACATAAAAAAAGTTGGTCATGGAATGATATAGAACATTACACGTTGGCTCATGTTTGAGCACATATTTAATTAGGCACGTAATATGTTAAATGTGACATTGATTCGTTCTAAATAAAATGAATAAATATGGCTAGCTGTTCTATTTGATCATGACCATAGTAGCAGTACTTATTCGTTAAGATCTGCACAACAATGGCATAGATAGTAGGAATCACAAGCATTCTCTCAAGTTCGGTTGAGCCATAACTTAACATAGCCACACCACATCAATGAAATCCTAAGTGATTTATATTAATCAGGTATAAAGATTCTCATTACGGAATTCAAACTCATATTTAATTTAGTGTGTACCTAATCACTTTGAATATTTTCTCGGATCATTAAACCATCAATAGCTCCCAAATAGAAATGAAAGACGACTAGCTTGTTTAAAACCAATAAAAAGAAACAAGCACTTGCCAAGGAAAAAAAAAACGCACCACATGAAATAGAATAACCATGTTGTCTAAGTAACCGAAACCGAAGAGCAACAGTGCAAAGGTCGTCGTCATCATCATCGTGGTCAGCACCGTCATGAAAAGTCTTGTGCAATTGTTGCAAAATTTCTTGAATCTCATTCTCAAGATGGTAAGCCACGCCTAAGCGTTGAATTGCATCAATCAAGCTCAGCTTTTGTGAAGACCTTTCACCTGGAGCCGCTAGCATCTTCCTCACTTTTTCCTTGGATTCCTCAACTTGTTGCTTTATTTTCTCATGATGATCAGTTTCCTGTACGAGCAAATTGAAGAATATAACACTACGATCGAGGAGGATAAATAAGATTTAAAAGAGTATATATATGAAATATAGAAGCTTAAAGTTCCTGAAAAGTACAAAAATGATGTAAAGTTTAATTGTTCATGCACATGTAAACATGCATGTTGGCATGCAAACGCTGAGACTCAAAGGGGACAAACAATAGATGCATTTTTACGACCTCTGAAGCATATGTGAGGAAATGGTCACCCCAAATGCTAGGTTGAAAATTTGCTGAGCGACGATTAGTTTCTGACATAGCGTTTTGGGATGGAGCTTCACCAGACATTTTCTTTTCCTTATATTTGAACTTTGAAGGCACCTAGCTCGATTCTACAAGTGGTGTCGTTAACGTGAGAGAAAGGTGTTGCATGCTTGGGTATTTATAGAAAGAAAGGTGTTGCATGCTCGGGTATTTATAGAAGGACAGAAATTAAATTTCATCCAATCCATATAAAATGGTGCCATGTGTCTAACATTTAATATGCACATTAAATATTAGATGATCATTAATAGCATATTAATAACTAAGGTTAGGTTATTTATTATTTTTTTTTTCTCTTTTTGATAAATGTTAGACTAATTTTTACCAAGGTTAAAACTAACTTTAAAAAGGAAATATTTAACAGCATGTTTTATTAAAAAAAACCCAAAAAAAAATCACATCTAAACATAGTAAATCACATCTAAGCACATTTTATTAGAAGGGGAAAAAAATACATCTAAAAAACCCACGTATAATAATAATTAAAAAAAAAAGGCCCCTTGCTTGTTCTTTTTTCTTTATTTCTCTTTTTTCTTAAAATTGATATATTTTTGTGCTAATACAAATTTGGAGACCAAGTATGATGTATGTGTTGTAAAAAGAGATTTGTTGTGGAGCCTTGATTTCCTTGGGTCACAGCGTTTAAAAAATAAATGACTTTTTTCTTCTTTGTTCTATACCAAAATGAGCATGTTGGCAATTCTAATGAAACCGTAAAAACCAAAAAGGGAATATCTAAATTTCATCAAAAAAGTTAGATATTCCCTTTTTAAAGTTAGTTTTAACCTTGCTAAAAATTAATCTAACATTTAACAGAAAGAAAAAAGGAAAAAAAAAAAAAAAAAGTTAACCTAACCTTAGTTACTAATATGCTAATATTTAATATGCATATTAAATGTTAGACATATGGCACCATTTTTTTTTTTTTTATGTGGGTTGGATGAAATTTCCTCCAAACCGGTTTGGAGGAAATTTCTGTCCTTTATAGAAAATTAATCATAATAGAGTAAAACACCTTAGGTCGCCCGCCGAATTTTTTTGAATTCCTAAGTTTTTTTTTTTTTTTTTTACAATTTACTCACTGAGTAAATCGAATTTACAATAAAATACAATCCGTCAAATTTTGTTAACTAGCGTTTGTCTTGGTCAAAATGCACCGTTTTGACCCATTAAAATATTAATTTTTAAAAAAATTAAATTTTAAAAAAAAAATAAAACAAAGAGAGAGAATGCAGGGGGTTTGTTAGGGGTTCTCTCAGTAGTATTTTTCTTATGTTTTTCAGTCTTGTATAGAACATGATTTAAGAAAAAATAAAATTATAGTACCATTTTTTTGTCAACAAATTAATTTTTATGAGTTAATCATTAGGTTCTAATTCTTTAAAACTTGTTTTTGGATTCAAAACTAAAACATAAGGATGAAAGGTTAGACCTTTAAAGATGGTATCACTCAAAATGAATTTGATCATTCTAAATTTGGTGCTAATGTCTCAATTTTATTGCTAATGCCTCAAATTTGGTACTAATGCATAAAAAAACGTGTGGTGGAAGCCACTATAATTTTATTTGTTCTTAAATTATGTTTTATATAAGACTGAACGAACGTAAATAAAAAAACTACAGAGAAAACCCATAACATTTTTCAATTTAATTATACTTTTACTGAGCTGCCGGATGTGAATGCACATTATTCACATGCTTGACAGATTTGAAGATATTTTTTACAGGCGGTATCGATATTTCATTATCAGTACTTACTCAAACGAAGTACGCCCGCCGCCCACACAATAAATTTAAGAACTAGAATATCCGCAAAGGACCTAAGCTGAGCTCAAGCATGGCCTATATATAAATTAAGGTTAGTAAAACAGAAAAAGGTTTGGTAGTGCCGTAGTGGGTCTGGCTTTGGTCATTTCCCTAGTAATTTAATTAAAAGAAAATTACATTAAAACATCTTAGATCAGCGTTGAATTTTTTTGAAATTTTTAAGATTTATTTTTGACAATTTACTCCCTGAGTAAATAGAAATCATAATAAAATCTCTGCTGTCAAAATTTTATTAACTAATGTTAGTCTAAGTCAAAACACATGTTTTGACTTATTAAAAAATTAATTTTTAAAAATTAAATCTAAAAATTAAAAATATATATATTTAAAAAAAAAAAAAAAAAGAGAGAGAGAATGCAGGTGGCGAACCACCCCTTATGCTGGGGTGGTTCGGCCACCCCTAGACCAACCACCTTTGTCGAGGGAGGTGGTCCGCCACCCCAAAAGGCCACCCAAAAAAAAAAAAAAGTATGGGCTTTGGCACTTATGGGGGGTGGCCAGACCACCCCCTTAGGCAATGAGCCACCCCTAGACCGGCTGGTTCGGTGACCCCAAAAGGGCCACAAAAAAAAAAAAAAAAAAAAAAAGGTATTGGCTTTTGGGGGTGGCCGGACCACCCCCTTAGGCAATGGGAATGGCTCGGCAACCCCTAGACCGGCCAGTCTGGGGGTGGTTTAGCTACCACCAAAAGGCCAAACAAAAAAAAATAATGGGTTTTGGCTTTTAGGGTGGTTCAAGAACCCCGCATTCTCTCTCTTTGTTTTATTTTTAAAAAAAATTTAATTTTTAAAAAAATTAATATTTTAATGGGTCAAAACGGTGCATTTTGACCAAGACAAACGGTAGTTAATAAAATTTGACGGATTGTATTTTATTGTAAATTCGATTTACTCAGTGAGTAAATTGTAAAAAAAAAAAAAAAACTTAGGAATTCAAAAAAATTTGGCGGGCGACCTAAGGTGTTTTACTCTATCATGATTCATTTTCTATAAATGACAGAAAATTTCCTCCAAACCGGTTTGGAGGAAATTTCATCCAACCCACATAAAATGGTGCCATGTATCTAACATTTAATATGCACATTAAATATTAGATGGTCATTAATAGCATATTACTAACTAAGGTTAGTTTAACTTTCTTTCTTTTTTCTTTTTTCTTTTTTCTTTTTTCTTTTAGTTAAATGTTAGACTAATTTTTACCAAGGTTAAAACTAACCTTAAAAAGGGAATATCTAACGGCATATTTTATTAAAAACCCAAAAAAATCACATCTAAACATATTAAATCACATCTAAGCATATTTTATTAGAAGGGGAAAACAAAAAAAAAAAAAAAAAACCAAAAAAAAAGAAAGAAAGCCATACCTTTTTCTCCATTCTCTATTTCTTATTCTCATGTATCACAAAAGCAATTTGGCCGTGTTGTGCTTAAAACAAATTTTTGGTGCAATCAAAAAAGGTTTGCAAGACAGAAAATGACATTCTTGGTCTATCAAGTTTGATTAGCTGAGCTATGGTTATCAAAAGTTGAGCTTGATAACTACTACTTCTAGGAGTTGTGGTCGGCTATGTATTTGAGATAGAGTAAATCAATTATACAGTTTTTTAATCTCTATCTATTTCTTATCACCTGGTTCATGATTGGTTTAGAATCGTTTGAATATCTTTCCCAATGTAGATGGAGTTTCATTTTACCATCCAATTAAAATTGATATATTTTTGTGCTAATACAAATTTGGAGATCAAGTATGATGTATGTGTTGTAAAAAGAGATTTGTTGTGGAACCTTGATTTCCTTGGGTCACAGTGTTGAAAAAATAAATGACTTTTTTCTTCTTTGTTCTATACCAAAATGAGCATGTTGACGATTCTAATGAAACCGTAAAAACCAAGAAGGGAATATCTAAATTTCATCAAAAAAGTTAGATATTCCCTTTTTAAAGTTAGTTTTAACCTTGGTAAAAATTAATCTAACATTTAACAGAAAGAAAAAAGAAAAAAGTTAACCTAACCTTAGTTAGTAATATGCTATTAATGACCATCTAATATTTAATGCGCATATTAAATGTTAGACATATGGCACCATTTTTTTTTATTTTATTTTATGCGGGTTGGATGAAATTTCCTCTAAACCGGTTTGGAGGAAATTTCTGTCCTTTATAGAAAATGAATCGTGACAGAGTAAATATGAAGTCTTTTTAATTAAGGAAAAGAATATTAAAACACCTTAGGTTGTCCGCCGATTTTTTTGAATTCCTAAGTTTTTTTTTCTTTTTACAATTTACTCACTGAGTAAATCGAATTTACAATAAAATACAATCTATCAAATTTTGTTAACTGCCGTTAGTCTTAGTCAAAATGCACCGTTTTGACCCATTAAAATATTAATTTTTTTAAAAATTAAATTTTTTTAAAAAATAAAACAAAGAGAGAGAATGCAGGGAGTTGCCAAACCACCCCTAAAAGCCAAAACCCATTGTTTCTTTTTTGTTTGGCCTCTTGGGTGTAGCTAACCTCCCCTGCACCCACTGTCTATGGTTAATGAGCCACCCCAAAAGCCAAAACCCTTTTCTTTTTTTTGGTGGCCTTTGGGAGGTGGCCAGACCACCCCCTTGGCCAAAGGGGTGGTTCAGCTAGTCTGGGGTGGCCGAACCACCCCCAGGCATAAGGGGGTGGTTTGGCCACCCATGCATTCTCTTTTTTTTTTAAAAAAAATAATAATAAATTATTTTTTTTTATATTTAGATTTAATTTTTAAAATTAACTTTTTAAAAATTAATTTTTTAATAGGTTAAAACAGTGCGTTTTGACCCAAACTAACATCAATTAACAAAATTTTGATAACAGATATTTTATTATTATTTCAATTTACTCAGGGAGCAAATTGTCAAAAAAAAAAAAATCTCTAAAGAATTTCAAAAAATTCGACGGCTGATCTAATGTGTTATAATGTAATTTTCTTTTAATTAAATTACCAGGGAAATGACCAAAGCCAGACCCACTACGGCTCTACCAAACCTTTTTCTGTTTTACTAACCTAAATTTATATATAGGCCATGCTTGAGCTCAGCTTAAGTCCTTTGCGGATTTTCTAGTTCTTAAATTTATTGCGTGGGCGGCGGGCGTACTTCGTACGAGTAAGTGCTGATGATGAAATGTCGATAAAACCGTCTGTAAAAAATATCTTCAAATCTGTCAAGCATGTGAATAATGTGCATTCACATCCAGAAGCTCAGTAAAAGTATAATTAAATTGAAAAATGTTATGGATTCTTTCTATAGAGTATTTTTGGCGTTTTCTTAGTCTTACGTAAAATATAATTTAAGAAAAAATAAAATTGTAGTGGCCTCCACTACTAGTTTTTTTAGGCATTAGTACCAAATTTGAGACATTAATAACAAAATTGAGGCACTAGCACCAAATTTAGAATCATCAAATCTATTTTGAGTGATACCATCCCTAAAGGGTTTACCTTCCTTCCTTAGGTTTTAGTTTTGAATCAAAAAACAAGTTTTAAACAATTAAAACCTAAATATCAAATCATAAAAATTAATTTATTGACAAAAAAACGGTACTACAATTTTATTTTTTCTTAAATCATGTTCTACGTAAAATTAGAAGAACACCGGAAAAACACTATGGGAGAACCCTAGCAAACCCCAATTAAATTTAGCCATTTTTTTTTTTGACAATTTACTCCCTGAGTAAATAGAAATCATAATAAAATCTCTACTGTCAAAATTTTGTTAACTGATGTTAGTCTAGGTCAAAACGGGTGCGTTTTGACCTATTAAAAAATTAATTTTAAAAATTAAATCTAAAAATAAAAAAAATAAAAATATATGTTTTTTCTTTAAAAAAAAAAAAAAGAAAATGCATGGGTGGCAACCCCCGCCTGCCCCTTATGCCTGGGGTGGTTCGCCACCCCCTAGACTAGCTAAACCACCTTGGCCAAGGTGGTCCGCCACCCAACATGGCCACCAAAAAAATAAAAAAGTATGGGCTTTGGCACTTATGGAGGGTGGCCGGACCACCCCCTTAGGCCATGAGCCACCCCTAGACTGGCTGCTTCGGTGACCCCCAAAAGGGCCACAATAAAAATAAAAATAAAAAGGTTTTGGCTTTGGAGGGTGGCTGGACCACCCTCTTAGGCAATGGGGTTGGCTCAGCAACCCCTAGACTGGCCGGTCTGGGGATGGTATGGCCACACCCAAAAGGCCAAACAAAAAAAAAAGGGGAGTTTGGCTTTTAGGGGTGGTTCGGCAGCCTCTGCATTCTCTCTCCTCGTTTTATTTTTAAAAAAATTTAATTTTTTAAAAAATTAGTATTTTAATGGATCAAAACAGTGCATTTTGACCTAGACTAACGGCAGTTAACAAAATTTGACGGATTGCATTTTATTGTAAATTCGATTTACTCACTGAGTAAATTGTGTGTGTGTATATATATATATATAATAAATAAAAAATAAAAATAAAACCTTAGGAATTCAAAAAAATCCGGCGACCGACCTAAGGTGTTTTACTCTATCATGATTCATTTTTTATAAAGGACAGAAATTTCCTCCAAACTGGTTTGGAGGAAATTTCATCCAACCCACATAAAATGGTGCCATGTGTCTAACATTTAATATGCACATTAAATATTAGATGGTCATTAATAGCATATTACAAACTAAGGTTAGGTTAACTTTTTTTTTTTCTTCTTTTTTTCTTTTGGTTAAGGATAGAAATTTCCTCCAAACCGGTTTGGAGGAAATTTCTATCCTAAGAAAAAAAAAAATTCCCTCCAAACCGGTTTGGAGGAAATTTCATCCAATCCACATAAAATGGTGCCATGTGTTTAACATTTGATATACACATTAAATATTATATGGTCATTAATAGCATATTACTAACTAAGGTTAGGTTAACTTTTTTCCTTTTTTTTTTTTTTCTTTTGGTTAAATGTTAGACTAATTTTACCAAGGTTAAAACTAATCTTAAAAGGAATATCTAACAACATATTTTATTAAAACCCAAAAAATCACATCTAAACATATTAAATCACATCTAAGCATATTTTATTAGAAGAAAAAAACATCTAAAAACCCACGTCCAAAAAAAAAAGGCCCTGCTTGTTCTTATTTCTTTTTCTTAAAATTGATATGTTTTTGTGTTAATACAGATTTGGAGACCAAGTATGATGTATGTGTTATAAAACAAATCTGTTGTGGAGCCTTGATTTCCTTGGGTCACAATATTGAAAAAATAAATGGCTTTTTTCTTCTTTGTTCTATACCAAAATGACATGTTGGCAATTCGATAAGAAAAGTTTCAATACCCTCTCCAGAATATGGGTGGGAACATGTCACAAGTACTAGTATAGGAATAATTTATATATAACTTGCTGGAGGATGGATATGGGTATTACATTATGTTTTAGTTGCAAGGCTTTCTCTTGCTCCATGAGAGACATGAAGATGGTGTCATCTTTTGAAGTGGGACAAGAGATTCGAGTAAAGCCATCTATCAATGAGCCATTAATTGATGGTCAAATGAAACTCCATCTACATTGGGAAAGATATTCAAACGGATTTTAAACCTATCATGAAGCAGATGATAAGAAATAGATAGAGATTAAAAACTATAATTGATTTACTCTATCGCAAATACATAGCCGACTACAACTCCTAGAAGTAGTAGTTATCAAGCTCAACTTTTGATAACCATAACTCAGCTAATCAAACTTGATAGACCAAGAATGTCATTTTCTGTCTTGCAAACCTTTTTTATTGCACCAAAATTTGTTTTGAGCACAACTCAACCAAATTGCATTTGTGATACATTATAAATTTTTTTTTTTTTTTTTAGATGTATTTTTTTCCTTCTAATAAAATATGCTTAGATGTGATTTAATATGTTTAGATGTGATTTTTTTGGGTTTTTAATAAAATATGCCGTTAGATATTCCCTTTTTAAGGTTAGTTTTAACCTTGGTAAAAATTAGTCTAACATTTAACCAAAAAAAAAGAAAAAAGAAAAAAAGTTAACCTAACCTTAGTTAGTAATATGCTATTAATGGTCATCTAATATTTAATGTGCATATTAAATGTTGGACACATGGCACCATTTTATGTGGGTTAGATGAAATTTCCTCCAAACCGGTTTGGAGGAAATTTCTACCCTTTATAGAAAATGAATCATGATAGAGTAAAACACTTGAATGAATTTTTCAATTCCTAAGTTTTTTTTTTTTTACAATTTACTCACTAAGTAAATCGAATTTACAATAAAATACAATCCGTAAAAATTTTGTTAACTACCATTTGTCTTGGTTAAAATGCACTGTTTTGACCCATTAAAATATTAATTTTTTTAAAAATTAAATTTTAAAAAAAATAAAACAAAGAGAGGGAATGCAGGGGGTTGCCGAACCACCCCTAAAAGCCAAAACCCATTATTTTTTTTTTTGTTTGGCCTTTTGGGGTGGCTAAACCACCCCCAGACCAGCCGATCTAGGGGTTGCCGAGCCACCCCCATTGCCTAAGGGGGTGGCCGGGCCACCCCCAAAAGCCAATACCTTTTTTTTTTTTTTTTTGGCCCTTTGGGGGTCATCAAACCAGCCGGTCTAGGGGTGGCTCATGGCCTAAGGGGGTGGTCCGGCCACCCCCCATAAGTGCCAAAGCCCATACTTTTTTTTTTTTTTTTGGTGGCCTTTTGGGGGTGGCCGGACCACCCCCTTGGCCAAAGGGGTGGTTCGGCTAGTCTAGGGGTGGCGAACCACCCCAGGCATAAATTGGTTGGCCACCCCTGCATTCTCTTTTAAAAAAATATTATTTTTATTTTTTATTTTTAGATTTAATTTTAAAATTAATTTTTAATAAGTCAAAACGATATGTTTTGACTTAGACTAACATCGAACAAAATTTTGACAAAGATTTTATTATGATTTCTATTCACTGTGGGAATAAATTGTCAAAAAATATCTTAAAAATTTCAAAAAATTTGACTTGATCTAAGATGTTTTAATGTAATTTCTTTTAATTAAATTACTAGAAATGACATTTCAAATGAAATGGATAATATCCATTTAGTGTAAAATAAAGGTAGTATTGTGCGTTAAAGTTGAAGAACTAATTTTACAATATTACCCATCATTTTACACTAATGGATATTGTCCATTCATTTGAAATGACAGATCCTATCAACACTACCAAACCATTTTCTTTTACTAACCTTAATTTATATATAGGCCATGCTTGAGCTCAGCTTAAGTCCTTTGCGGATTTTCTAGTTCTTTGAGTAAGTACTTGATGATGAAATGTCGATAAAACCGTCTGTAAAAAATATCTTCAAATCATCAAGCATGTGAATAATGTGCATTCACATCCAGCTCAAGAAAAGTATAATTAAATTGAAAATGTTATGGATTCTTCTTTAAAACATAATTTAAGAAAAAATAAAACTAGTTTTTTTAGGCTTTAGTACCAAATTTGAGACATTAATAACAAAATTGAGGCATTAGCACCAAATTTAGAATGATCAAATCTATTTTGAGTGATACCATCCTAAAGGGTTTACCTTCCTTCCTTAGGTTTTAGTTTTGAATCCAAAAACAAGTTTTAAAGAATTAAAACCTAAATATTAAATCATAAAAATTAATTTATTGACAAAAAAACGGTACTACAATTTTATTTTTTCTTAAATCATGTTGTACGTAAAATTAGAAGAACATGGAAAAACACTATAGGAGAACCCTAGCAAACCCCAATTAAATTTAGCCTTTTTTTTTTTTTTGACAATTTACTCCCTGAGTAAATAGAAATCATAATAAAATCTCTATTGTCAAAATTATGTTAACTGATGTTAGTCTAGGTCAAAACGCACCGTTTTGACCTATTAAAAAATTAATTTTTAAAAATTAAATCTAAAAATAAAAAAAATAAAAATATATGTTTTTTCTTAAAAAAAAAAAATGCATGGGTGGCCGAACCCCCCCTGCCCCACCCTTTATGCCTGGGGGTGGTTCGGCCACCCCTAGACTAGCCAAACCACCCCTTTGGCCAAGGGGGTGGTCCGGCCACCCCCAAAAGGCCACCAAAAAAATAAAAAAGTATGGGCTTTGGCACTTATGAAGGGTGGCCAGAACACCCCCTTAGGCCATGAGCCACCCCTAGACTGGCTGCTTCGGTGACCCCCAAAAGGGCCACAATAAAAATAAAAATAAAAAGGTTTTGGCTTTGGAGGGTGGCTGGACCACCCTCTTAGGCAATGGGGTTGGCTCGGCAACCCCTATACCCGATCAGGTGGTTTACCCCAAAAGGCCAAACAAAAAAAAAATGGGTTTTGGCTTTTAGGGGTGGTTCAGCAGCCCCTGCATTCTCTCTCTTCGTTTTATTTTTAAAGAAATTTAATTTTTTAAAAAATTAATATTTTAATGGGTCAAAACAGTGCATTTTGACCTAGACTAACGGCCGTTAACAAAATTTGACGGATTGCATTTTATTGTAAATTCGATTTACTCACTGAGTAAATTGTGTGTGTATATATATATATATATAAAATAAAAATATAAAACCTTAGAATTCAAAAAAATCCATGTTTTACTCTATCATGATTCATTTTTTATAAAGGACAGAAATTTCCTCCAAACTGGTTTGGAGGAAATTTCATCCAACCCACATAAAATGGGAATAGGATCCTGTCCATTTCAAATGAAATGGATAATATCCATTTAGTGTAAAATAAGGGGTAGTATTGTCTTAACGTTAAAGTTGAAGAACTAATTTTACAATATTACCCATCATTTTACACTAAATGGATATTGTCCATTTCATTTGAAATGGACATGATCCTATTCCCATAAAATGGTGCCATGTGTTTAACATTTAATATGCACATTTAATATTATATGGTCATTAATAGCATATTACTAACTAAGGTTAGGTTAACTTTTTTCTTTTTTTTTTTTTTTAATTCTCTTTTGGTTAAATGTTAGACTAATTTTTACTAAGGTTAAAACTAACCTTAAAAAGGGAATATCTAACAACATATTTTATTAAAAACGCAAAAGAATCACATCTAAATATATTAAATCACATCTAAGCATATTTTATTAGAAGGGAAAGAAAAAAATACATCTAAAAAACCCACGTCCAAAAAAAAAGGGCCCCTGCTTGTTCTTTTTTCTTAAAATTGATATGTTTTTGTGTTAATACAGATTTGGAGACCAAGTATGATGTATGTGTTGTAAAAATAGATCTGTTGTGGAGCCTTGATTTCCTTGGGTCACAATATTGAAAAAATAAATGGCTTTTTTCTTCTTTGTTCTATACTAAAATGAGCATGTTGGCAATTCGATAAGAGTTAAAGTTTCAGTACCCTCTCCAAAATATGGGTGGGAAGTGTCACAAGTACCAGTGTAGGAATAATTTATATATAACTTGCTGGAGGATGGATATGGGTATTACATTATGTTTTAGTTGCAAGGCTTTCTCTTGCTCCATGACAGACATGGAGATGGTGTCATCTTTTGAAGTGGGACAAGAAAACCGAGTAAAGCCATCTACCGATGAGCCATTAATTGGATGGTAAAATGAAACTCCATCTACATTGGGATAGATATTCAAACGATTCTAAACCAATCATGAACCAGGTGATAAGAAATAGATAGAGATTAAAAAACTGTATAATTGATTTACTCTATCGCAAATACATAGCCGACTACAACTCCTAGAAGTAGTAGTTATCAAGCTCAACTTTTGATAACCATAGCTCAGCTAATCAAACATGATAGACCAAGAATGTCATTTTCTGCCTTGCAAACCTTTTTTTATTGCACCAAAAATTTGTTTTAAGCACAACTCGGCCAAATTGCATTTGTGATACATGAGAATAAGAAATAGAGAATGGAGAAAAAGGTATGGTATCTTCTTTTTTTTTGGAATTTTTTTTTTTCCCCTTCTAATAAAATATGCTTAGATGTGATTTAATAAGTTTAGATGTGATTTTTTTGGGTTTTTAATAAAATATGCCGTTAGATATACCCTTTTTAAGGTTAGTTCTAACCTTGGTAAAAATTAGTCTAATATTTAACCAAAAGAAAAAAGAAAAAAGAAAAAAAGTTAACCTAACCTTAGTTAGTAATATGCTATTAATGGTCATCTAATATTTAATATGCATATTAAATGTTAGACATATGGCACCATTTTATGTGGGTTAGATGAAATTTCCTCCAAACCGGTTTGGAGGAAATTTCTGTCCTTTATAGAAAATGAATCATGATAGAGCAAAACATTGGTGAATTTTTGAATTCCTAAGTTTTTTTTTTTTTTTTTTTTTTTACAATTTACTCACTAAGTAAATCGAATTTACAATAAAATACAACTGTAAAAATTTTGTTAACTACCGTTTGTCTTGGTCAAAATGCACTGTTTTGACCCATTAAAATATTAATTTTTTAAAAAATTAAATTTTAAAAAAAAATAAAACAAAGAGAGAGAATGCAGGGGGTTGCCGAACCACCCCTAAAAGCCAAAACCCATTTTTTTTTTTTTTTGGCCTTTTGGGGGTGGCTAAACCACCCCCAGACCAGCCGATCTAGGGGTTGCCGAGCCACCCCCATTGCCTAAGGGGGTGGCCGGGCCACCCCCAAAAGCCAATACCTTTTTTTTTTTTTTTTTGGTGGCCCTTTGGGGGTCACTGAACTAGCCGGTCTAGAGGTGGCTCATGGCCTAAGGGGATGGTCCGGCCACCCCCCATAAGTGCCAAAGCCCATACTTTTTTTTTTTTTGGTGGCCTTTTGGGGGTGGCCGGACCACCCCTTGGCTAAAGAGGTGGTTTGGCTAGTCTGGGGGTGGCCGAACCACCCCAAGGCATACGGGGTTGGTTCGGCCACCCCTGCACTCTCTTTTTTAAAAAAGAAAATATATATATATTTTTTTTTAGATTTAATTTTTAAAAATTAATTTTTTAATAGGTCAAAACGATATGTTTTGACTTAGACTAACATCAGTTAACAAAATTTTGACAGTAAAGATTTTATTATGATTTCTATTTACTTAGGGAATATATTGTCAAAAAAATATCTTAAAAATTTCAAAAAATTTGACTGCTGATCTAATCATCTAAGATGTTTTAATGTAATTTTCTTTTAATTAAATTACTGGGGAAATGACCAAAGCCAGACCCACTACGGCACTACCAAACCTTTTTCTCTTTTACTAACCTTAATTTATATATAGGCCATGCTTGAGCTCAGGTAGGTCCTTTGCGGATATTCTAGTTCTTAAATTTATTGCGTGGGCGGCGGGCGTACTTCGTATGAGTAAGTACTGATAATGAAATGTCGATACCGTCTGTAAAAAATATCTTCAAATCTGTCAAGCATGTGAATAATGTGCTTTCACATCCGGCAGCTCAGTAAAAGTATAATTAAATTGGAAAATGTTATGGTTTTCACTGTAGTTTTTTTTTTTTACATTCCCAAAGTCTTATATAAAATATAATTTAAGAAAAAATAAAATTATAGTAACTTCCATCATAGGTTTTTTTATGCATTAGTACCAAATTTAAGGCATTAGCAATAAAATTGAGGCATTAGTACCAAATTTAGAATGATCAAATTCATTTTGAATAATACCATCCTTAAAGGACTAACCTTTCATCCTTAAGTTTTAGTTTTGAATTAAAAAACAAGTTTTAAAGAATTAGAACCTAACTATTAATTCATAAAAATTAATTTGTTGACAAAAAAACGGTACTACAATTTTATTTTTTCTTAAATCATGTTTTACGTATAACTGGAAGAACACCGGAAAAACACTATAGGAGAACCCTAGCAAACCCCAATTAAATTTAGCCAAATATTATTATTATTATTATTATTTTTTGACAATTTACTCCCTAAGTAAATAGAAATCATAATAAAATCTCTACTGTCAAAATTTTGTTAACCGATGTTAGTCTAGGTCAAAACGCACTATTTTGACCTATTAAAAAATTAATATTAAAAACTTAAATCTAAAAATAAAAAAATATAAAAAATATATATATTTAAAAAAAAAAGAATACATGGGTGGCCGAACCCCCTCTTATGCCTGGGGGTGGTTCGGCCACCCCTAGACTAGCTGAACCACCCCTTTGGCCAAGGGTGTGGTTCGGCCACACCCAAAAGGCCACCAAAAAAAAAAAGTATGGGCCTTCGCACTTATGGAGGGTGGTCGGACCACCCTCTTAGGTCATGAGCCACCACTAGACCGGTTGGTTCGGTGAACCCCAAAGGGCCACAAAAAAAAAAAAAAAAAAGCTTTTGGCTTTTGGGGGTGTCTGGACCACCCTCTTAGGCAATGGGGGGTGGCTCGGCAACCCTTAGACCAACCGGTCTGGGGGTGGTTTGGCCACCCCCAAAAGGCCAAAAAATAAATAAATAAATAATGGATTTTGGCTTTTAGGGTGGTTCGGCAACCCCCTGCATTCTCTCTCTTTGTTTTATTTTTTTTTAAATTTAATTTTTTAAAAAATTAATAGTTTAATGGGTCAAAACTGTGCATTTTGACCTAGACTAACGGCAGTTAACAAAATTTGATGGATTGTATTTTATTGTAAATTTGATTTACTCAGTGAGTAAATTGTATACAAAAAATTATAAAATAAAAAAAAAAAAAAAAGCTTAGGAATTCAAAAAATCCGGGCCAACCCTAAGGTGTTTTACTCTATATATCATGATTCATTTTCTATAAAGGACATAAATTTCCTCCAAATCGGTTTGGAGGAAATTTCATCCAATCCACATAAAATAGTGCCATGTGTTTAACATTTAATATGCACATTAAATATTAGATGGTCATTAATAGCATATTACCAACTAAGGTTAGGTTAACTTTCTTTTTTTTTTTTTTGGGTAAAGTCCACTTAACTCAAATTACCACCCTAATGACAATCTACCCCCAAACTATTAATTATGACAATTTATTAACTACCAAAACAATGACAATGTAAAATTTCAGCAAAATGACAAAATTATATAAAATTTTCAATAAGACCCAAATACCCTTAAAAGATTTGAAAAGAAAATTATATTTTAGTATTTAGCTTTTTATTTTAGTAAGGGTAATTTCGTCATTTTTGTAAAATTTGGGGTTTATTGTCATTGTTTGGTAGTTTGTTTTTTCTTTTGGTTAAATGTTAAACTAATTTTTACCAAGGTTAAAACTAATCTTAAAAGGGAATATCTAACAACATATTTTATTAAAACCCAAAAAAAATTACATCTAAACATATTAAATCACATCTAAGCATATTTTATTAGAAGGGGAAAAAAAATACATCTAAAAAACCCACGTCCAAAAAAAAAAAAAAAGCGCATGCTTGTTCTTTTTTCTTTATTTCTCTTTTTTTCTTAAAATTGATATGTTTTTGTGCTAATACAGATTTGGAGACCCAGTAAGATGTATGTGTTGTAAAAAGAGATCTATTGTGGAGCCTTGATTTCCTTGGGTCATAGTGTTGAAAAATAAGTGACTTTTTTCTTCTTTATTCTATACCAAAATGAGCATGTTGGAGATTCGATAAGAGTTAAAGCTTCAATACCCTCTCCAAAATATGGATGGGAAGATGTCATAGGTACTAGTGTAGGAATAATTTATATATAGCTTGCTGGAGGATGGATATGGGTATTAGATTATGTTTTAGTTGCAAGGCTTTCTCTTGCTCCATGACAGACATGGAGATGGTGTCATCTTTTGAAGTGGGACAAGAGATTCGAGTAAAGCCATCTATCAATGAGCCGTTAATTGGATGGTCAAATGAAACTCCATCTACATTGAGAAAGATATTCAAACGGATTCTAAACCTATTATGAACCAGATGATAAGAAATAGATAGAGATTAAAAACTGTATAATTGATTTACTCTATCTCAAATACATAGCCGACTACAACGTACTCTTAGAAGTAGTAGTTATCAAGCTCAACTTTGATAACCATAACTTAGCTAATCAAACTTGATAGACCAAGAATGTCATTTTCTGTCTTCAAATATTTTTTATTGCACCAAAAATTTGTTTTAAGCACAACTCAACCAAATTGCTTTTGTGATACATGAGAATAAGAAATAGAGAATGGAGAAAAAGGTATGGCTTTCTTTTTTTTTTGTTTTGGTCTTTTTTTTGTTTTCCCCTTTTAATAAAATATGCTTAGATGTGATTTAATATGTTTAGATGTGATTTTTTGGGTTTTTAATAAAATATGCCTTTAGATATTCCCTTTTTAAGGTTAGTTTTAACCTTCGTAAAAGTTAGTCTAACATTTAACCAAAAGAAAAAAGAAAAAAGAAAAAAAGTTAACCTAACCTGAGTAATATGCTATTAATGACCCTCTAATATTTAATATGCATATTAAATGTTAAACACATGGCACCATTTTATGTGGGTTGGATGAAATTTCCTCCAAACCAGTTTGGAGGAAATTTTTTGTCCTTTATAGAAAATGAATCATGATAGAGTAACGAATTTTTTGAATTCTAAGTTTTTTTTTTTTACAATTTATTCACTGAGTAAATCGAATTTACAATAAAATACAATCCGTCAAATTTTGTTAACTGCCGTTTGTCTTGGTCAAAATGCACTGTTTTGACCCATTAAAATATTAATTTTTTTAAAAATTAATTTTTTTTTTAAATAAAACAAAGAGAGAGAATGCAGGGGGTTGCCGAACCACCCCTAAAGCCAAAACCCATTATTTTTTTTTGTTTGGCCTTTTTGGGGTAGCTAAACCACCCCCAAACCGGCCAATCTAGGGGTTGCCGGGCCACCCCCATTGCCTAAGGGGTGGTCCGGCCACCCCAAAAGCCAATACCTTTTTTTTTTTTTGTGGCCCTTTGGGGGTCACCGAACCAACCGGTCCGGCCACCCCCCATAAATGCCAAAGCCCATACTTCTTTTTTTTTAATTTTTGGTGGCCTTTTTGGCGGACCACCCCCTTGGCCAAGGGGTGGTTCTTAGTCTAGGGTGGCCGACCACCCCAGACATAAGTGGTTCGCCACCTTGCATTCTTTTTTTTTTTTAAATATATATTTTTTATTTTTTTATTTTTAGATTTAATTTTTAAAAATTAATTTTTTAATAAGTCAAAATGATGTGTTTTGACCTAGACTAACATTAGTTAACAAAATTTTGACTGTAGAGATTTCATTATGATTTCTATTTACTCAGAGAGTAAATTGTCAAAAATAAATCTTAAAAATTTCAAAAAATTCGACGGCTGATCTAAGATGTTTTAATGTAATTTTCTTTTAATTAAATTACTAGGGAAATGACCAAAGCCAGACCCACTACGGCACTACCAAACCTTTTTCTGTTTTACTAACCTTAATTTATATATAGGCCATGCTTGAGCTCAGCTTAGGTCCTTTGCGGATATTCTAGTTCTTCAATTTATTGCGTGGGCGGCGGGCGTACTTCGTTTGAGTAAGTACTGATAATGAAATATCGATACCGTCTGTAAAAAATATCTTCAAATCTGTCAAGCATGTGAATAATGTGCATTCACATCCGGCAGCTCAGTAAAAGTATAATTAAATTGGAAAATGTTATGGATTTTCTCTGTAGTTTTTTTTTTTTACGTTCGCTCAGTCTTATGTAAAACATAATTTAAGAACAAATAAAATTATAGTAGCTTCCACCACATTTTTTTTATGCATTAGTACCAAATTTGAGGTAATAACAATAAAATTAAGGCATTAGCACCAAATTTAGAATGATCAAATTCATTTTGAGTGATAGCATCTCTAAAGGTCTAACCTTTCATCCTTATGTTTTAGTTTTGAATCCAAAAACAAGTTTTAAAGAATTAGAACCTAACGATTAACTCATAAAAATTAATTTGTTGACAAAAAAATGGTACTATAATTTTATTTTTTCTTAAATCATGTTCTATATGAGACTGAAAAAACATAAGAAAAATACTACCTAGAGAACCCCTAACAAACCCCTAACAAACCCCCTGCATTCTCTCTCTTTGTTTTATTTAAAAAAAAATTAATTTTTAAAAATATTAATATTTTAATGGGTCAAAACGGTGCATTTTGACCAAGACAAACGGCAGTTAACAAAATTTGACGGATTGTATTTTATTGCAAATTCGATTTACTCAGTGAGTAAATTGTGTAAAAAAAAAAAAAAACTTAGGAATTCAAAAAAATTCGGCGGGCGACCTAAGGTGTTTCACTCTATCATGATTAATTTTCTATAAAGGACAGAAATTTCCTCCAAACCGGTTTGGAGGAAATTTCATCCAACCCACATAAAAAAAAAAATGGTGCCATATGTCTAACGTTTAATATGCATATTAAATATTAGATAGTCATTAATAGCATATTATTAACTAAGGTTAGGTTAACTTTTTTTTTTTTTTTTTCCCTTTTTTCTTTCTGTTAAATGTTAGATTAATTTTTACCAAGGTTAAAACTAACTTTAAAAAGGGAATATCTAACTTTTTTGATGAAATTTAGATATTCCCTTTTTGGTTTTTACGGTTTCATTAGAATTGCCAACATGCTCATTATGGTATAGAACAAAGAAGAAAAAAGTCATTTATTTTTTAAACGCTGTGACCCAAGGAAATCAAGGCTCCACAACAAATCTCTTTTTACAACACATACATCATACTTGGTCTCCAAATTTGTATTAGCACAAAAATATATCAATTTTAAGAAAAAAGAGAAATAAAGAAAAAAGAACAAGCAGGGGGCCTTTTTTTAATTATTATTGGACGTTGGTTTTTAAAATGTATTTTTTTCCCCTTCTAATAAAATGTGCTTAGATGTGATTTAATATGTTTAGATGTGATTTTTTTTGGGTTTTTTTAATAAAACATGCTGTTAAATATTTCCTTTTTAAGGTTAGTTTTAACCTTGGTAAAAATTAGTCTAACATTTAACAAAAAGAGAAAAAAAAAATAATAAATAACCTAACCTTTGTTATTAATATGCTATTAATGATCATTTAATATTTAATGTGCATATTAAATGTTAGACACATGACATTAATAGCATGCATCTGGTAGCCAAAACCCAGCCACCACCCACAGGCACTCAATCCACATTACGGCCTTGGTGCATAAGGTGAGCCCAGGACACCAGCTCTCAAAGTAGTGGCAGCTCATTTTGGGCTGCCTGTGGGTAACGAAGCCAAGCTTTTGCCATCAACGACTCTGCATCGGAGCTGCTAAAAAGAAAAAAAATCCCAACCAGACGGCAGAATAAGGGGAAAAGGCTACTGCTTGATTTCTTTTTGGGTCAAGACTTAAGGATATGGGTTTTGGGTCAAGACTTAAAGATATGGGTAGGGTTTTCTACCCCATAAGGAATTGGTTCTAGGGCCACTAGGTATGGGTTTATTTTTAACCCAAGCCCGATTCAGTTTTAAAAATATATGCATTGACTAGGTCATTAATTGGGCTGACCCAAAAGCCCAATTTGGATCAAGTAGCCCATCTGTCTTAAAAATATATATATATATATATATATATATTTGGGCCCATGTGGGATTAGAACTTGGGCTCTCCAAGTACTAAGGCCTAAGATACTCTCTTAGACAATCAAGTCATGCATCTTTTATATATGCTTTTATATATTGCAATTTACTATTTCTTATTGTTTAGCATTAAAATTATTTAGCATTAATGCATGGACTTGAGATTAAATTATTCTTATTATTTGAATATAAATTGTTTGATGTTTGGACCTAAGAATAATTAATTAAACCATATATTTTGGCGAATGTTTATGATACTATCCAATGTTGCGAAAGGGTAATTCTAGCAAGGCAGGATTGGGATTTAAGTGTGCCATCTGATTGTACTTTGAAAAAATACTATTTATCCATTGATGTGTTGGTTTGTCAATTATTCTTGGGAACTTTATTTGGCATCTATACAGTTATTAGATGTTAATGAAGTTGTGATTATCATAATAATTTTGGGAGAGCCACAGCATCCCGATTTTATAATGATAATTGCATCAAGATTATGTGAACTTTATAAAGAAAATTAACATCGTATTGTAATTAATTCATAAATTTAATTGCCAATCCATAAGGACGTTTTTATTTTATGACTTAATTAGAATAAGATAGTAAATTTAACATTAAAAATAAAATTTCTCTTAGGCCCACAGTATGAGAGAATTTTATTTATTAATGCTAAATTTATTATTAATAATAAAGAGTAAATTTCATGTGATGCAACCTTTGCCACGGTAGGTTGAATTTACTATTAAATTAACATTGGTTAATTTAAATAAAGTTACTTCAAAGCAATTAAAGTATTTTTTTGGTTATTGCATTATTCTAAGCGCTTAATGGATGGAACTTTTCATGTTCCAATGCTTAATGGTAACAACTTTTACATTTGGAAAGAAAATTTGCTTCTTACATTGGGGTGTTTAGAGCTTGACTTGGCTCCGTGAGGAACCACCGCCTCTGGAGAAAATGCACGCAACTAGAGATTGCTAAACATGAACGGTGGGAGCGATCTAATCGCTTAAGTTTAATGTTCATAAAATCTCATGTCTCTAAGGGCATTAGGGGTTCCATCCCTGAATGCACTAAGGCTAAGGCATTCCTTAAGGCTATTGAGGAACAATTTGTAAGTTTTGACAAGGCCCTAGCCAGCACCCTGATGAAGAAGCTCTCAAGCAAGTCCTTTGATAACTCCAGTAGTGTGCGAGAGCACATTATGGAAATGAGGGACATGGCAACTCAACTCAAGTCCCTAGAGATTGACATATCTGAGTCATTCTTGGTCCACTTTATATTGAACTCTCTCCCCTCTGAGTATGTTCCTTTTAAAATATTATATAACACACATAAGGATAAATGGTCAGTTAATGAACTTCTGACCATGTGTGTTCAAGAGGAGGAGAGGTTAAAACATGAGAAGCCAGAAGGTGTTCACATGGCTATTCATGCTAAGGAAAGGACCAAGAGAGGCAAGTATGCTCCTAAATTCAAAAGGAAGAACAAGGTGCCAATCAAGCAAAATGGCAATAAGGATGCTTGTTACTTCTGTAAGAAAGAAGGGCATATGAAGAAAGATTGCCAAAATTATATATAAAGTGGCTCGAAAGAAAAGGGTTTTCTCACAACAAGGAAACAGGCAAGCAATGAACAAAGAGTCTATTCAGGAAATAAACTGTTTTCAAGAGTTGAAGTTGTTGGGACTTTTAGAATAATTTTGAAATCTGGATATGTTTTAGATCTTGAAAATGTATTTTTATTCGAATTTTCTAGAAATTTAATTTATTTCCATACTTGATAATGTGGTTTTGGATTTTGGTTTATCAATTCAACTTTCGTATTTTTAAAGGTGAACAATTTATTGGTGGTGGAATAAAAACTTATGGTTTATTCAAAATTGATTTAGATCCCAACTTTGAAAATAACTATTTGTCATTGCATACTGATGTTGGCATAAAGAGGAGCCTTATGGATCAAAGCTCTGCTTTGATATGGCACAAGAGATTGGGACATATCTCCATAGAGAGAATCAAAAGGTTAGTAAATGATGGAGTTTTAAAAACTCTCGACTTTACAAATCTTGGTACTTGTGTGGATTGCATAAAGGAAAAGCAAACCACCAAGACCACTAAAGGTGCTAAAAGGAGTTATGAGATTATTGAGATCATACACACTAACATCTGTGGACCTTTTCCTACTCCTTGCCTAAATAGTCAAAGATATTTCATATCTTTTATTGATGACCATACAAGGTTTATGTATCTTTATCTTCTAAATGATAAGGCTGAGACATTAAATGCTCTCAAGACCTATAAGGTAGAAGTAGAGAAACAAAAGGAAAAGAAAATCAAGATCATAAGATTTGATAAAGGCGGAGAGTACTATGGTAGGTACACAAATAAGGGACAAATGATAGGTCCATTTGCTAAATTCCTTGAAGAGGAAGGTATTGTGGCTCAATACACGATGCCTGGCACACCACAACAAAATGGTGTAGTAGAAAGAAGGAATCACACACTTATGGACATGGTTAGGAGCATGCTAAGTAATTCCCATCTCCCTTTATTTTTATGGAGTGAAGCCTTAAAAACTGCTGTATATGTTTTAAATAGGATTCCATCCAAGGCTGTCCCTAAGACACCTTTTGAGTTATGGAATGGGTGGAAACCAAGTTTAAATCATTTACACATATGGGGTTGTCCTACTAAAATGAGGATTTACAATCCAAATCAAAGAAATTAGACCCAAGGATAACCAGCAGATTTTTTATGGGCTATGCAGTTAACTCCAAGGATTTAGGTTTTACTGTCCTTCACATAGTTCTAGAATTTTTAAGTCTATAAATGCAAAATTTATAGAGGATGTTGAACCTAGTGCTCATCCTCATTTGGTTGAACTAGAGGAAGCACGAGAGTTGGCTGAAGCTCCTTCACATGAAGGACGTTTGATTGTGCTTAGGAAAAATCAAAATGATTGCCAATGAGCCTACTCAACCTCCTCCAAATGAGGGGGAAGTAGGATTAAGGAGATCCTCTAGAATAAGCAGACCAGCAATCCCTAGTGATTATGTTGTATACCTTCAAGAGTTTGATTTTGATGTTGGGCCTAAAGATAATCAAAATCATTTTCACAAGCCATGAGTGGGGATAACTCCACATTTTGGTTCAATGCCATGAAAGAAGAGATGGAATCCATGGCTAAAAATCAAGTTTGGGATACCATAGGCTGCAAATGGGTTTACAAAACCAAAACAAATGCTTCTGGTAATGTTAAACGATATAAAGCTAGACTTGTGGCCAAAGGCTTTACTTGAAAGGAAGGCATTGATTATCATGAAACCTTTTCTCCAGTATCAAAGAAGGATTCATTCAGGATAATCATGGCTTTAGTAGCTCATTTTGATCTAGAGCTACATCAAATGGATATGAAAACAACATTTCTAAATGGGGATCTTGAAGAAAAGGTATATATGAAACAACCTGAAGGATTTGATGATAACAGTCAGAAGGCTTGCAAATTAAGAAAATCTATATATGGACTAAAGCAAGCCTCCCATCAATGGTATATCAAATTTCACAAAGTTATTACCTCGTATGGTTTTATTGAGATCTTTGTTGATCAGTGCATATACCTTAAGGTTAGTGGGAGTAAAGTTATTTTCCTAGTCCTATATGTAGATGATATTTTGCTTGCAACCAATGATTTAGGTTTGCTACATGAAACCAAACAGTTCCTTTCTCAAAACTTTGAAATGAAGGATTTGGGTGAAGCCTCCTATGTCATTGGTATAGAGATTCACAGAGACAGAAATCAAAGAATTTTAAAATTGTCTCAGAAGGTCTACATTGAAAAAGTTTTAGAGATTTGAAATGAAGAACTGCTTCAACCATAGCACCTATCACAAAGGGGACAAATTCAGTAAGGATCAATGTCTCCAAAATGCATTGGAACAAGAGTAGATGAAAAATATCCCATATGCATTTGCAGTTGGCAGCCTATTATATGCACAGGTATGTACTAGACCTGACATTGCAATAGTAGTTGGAATGCTGGGTCATTATCAAAGCAACCCAGGGATGGAACATTGGAAAGCTACAAAAAGAGTCATGCGGTATTTGCAAGGAACCAAGGACTACGGATTGACATACAGATACACTGACCATTTGGAGGTGGTTGGATATTCAGATTCAGATTTTGCTGGATGTGTAGATAGCAGGAAGTCTACTTCAGGATATATCTTTCTTCTTGCTGGAGGGGCTATATCTTGGAAAAGCAACAAGCAGACTATAGTTGCTACATCCACAATGGATGCAGAATTTATTGTATGCTATAAAGCCACTACACAGGCATTATGGTTGAGGAATTTTATTGGTGGTCTCAAAATTGTCGATTCTATAGCAAGACCAATCAAGATCTTCTGCGATAATCGTGTTGCCATTTTCTTCTCTAAGAATAATAAAAGTGGAAGCAGAAGTAAGCATATCGACATCAAGTACCTTCGGGTGAGAGAGAACATCAAGAGAAATGAAGTATTCATTGAGCATATCCGTACTGAGCTAATGATTGCGGATCGATCCCATGACTAAAGGTTTACCGGTAAAGCAGTTTAAGAATCATGTGGAGTATATGAGGCTTATTGATTCATATTGTATTTAGTTCTTTCTTCAGTCTATAGACATCATGTTATTGTTATAAAGTTTTGTGCACATTTATTTTCTTATCCATGAGGATAAAATTAAAGTTGGACCCGAATGACTTATAGGAAGTTCATTCATAAAGTTTGATTGCCCATATGGTACTCATTTGAGGAATATTATATATTGTGATGCATGGAAGGGACGGCTCACTATATAAAAGTTTTACCACCATGATTCATATGTGGTATACCTTGAGTGAGTGGGAGGATTCCATGAATGGTTGGAATAAATAAAGTAATGGTCATATCAAATAATTAAACACCATAAGAAATTTATGTGTCATAAGGGCCAAGTGGGAAAATGTAAGATATTCCATTTAAAGTGTGTCCCTTATGTCACATAATTATGATTACAAAATATCACAATAATATATGTCACATATTTATTGTGATTACGGTGTTTAATGACTTATTTCAATCAAAATGAAATCAAATATTCTGAATTAAATTGTTGATTTAATTCTTGAGGAACAAGTAATTTGATTTCATTACTGATTTATTTTATGGATTTAAATATGCTGTATTGATTAAATATTTGATTTTTATTCCTTGATGGGATGAGTAATTAAAGTTATAGCTATAATTGAAGGTCCCTGACCTACCTATAAATAATTCCTGTGTATTCCATCAAATGGCACTCACCGGTAGGCATAGGTCAAGAACCACTCAATAATGTTTTTTGTTTTGTTTGCTTTGTGGGATTGTTGTTGTGGAGTTGTTCTTCAATCGCTTGAGTAAAGCAATGGCCGGAGGTAACTTTATTCCGCTGCTAATTTATATATTGATTAGCTTTAGTTTATAAAGAAATTCTAACAAAACTTTCGTAGAATTAGGCACTTTAATATTCCATAGCTCCTTCCAAACACCCTGGCACCCTTCTTGGTTAGATCCTTCCCCTCTCCTTCTCCAAGTAAAGCGCACTCCGGACCATAAAAACCCTGTAGGGGTTGCCCGCCAAATCAACTTATCACTTTGATAGTACCACTACAAGAAAAAGCACTATTAGCGTCGACTTTTTTTGGACCTTAAAAGTCCAAAAGTCGATGTTAATAGTATCAGCATTGACATGTGGACGCTAATGGGGTCGATGCTAAAAGTCTGACGCTAATGAGGTAATCAGTGTCGACCTCATGTGGATGCTAATAGTAGACTTTTAGCGTTGACATAGAAGTCATGTATTGTGGACATTGATGCTAGAGCGGAAGGAACGTAGAGTGGACACTAATAGTGGACTATCAGCGTCCACTAATAGTTTACGCTAATAGTGCAAAATAAAAAAATAAAAATAAAAAACCATTAGTGTCGACTCATAGTCGACGCTAATAGTCTAATTTTTTTTTTTTAAAAAAAAAAAATCAACTATTAGCATCCAAACCAAGTGGATGCTAATAGAGTTAAAAAAAATTTTAAAAAAAATGAAAAACCATTAGCGTTGACTCATAGTGAGTTGACACTAATAGTCTAAAAATAAAAAATAAAGATAAAAAATCAACTATTAACATCCAAACCAAGTGGGCGCTAATAGTGTTAAAAAATTAAAAAATAAAATAAAATAACCATTAGTGTCCATTTTTTTTTTCTCTTGTAATATGTTTTTATTATTATAATAATATTAATTAATAATTTCCATTTATAAATTTATTATATATGCATATTAATTAATAAAAATATGTATATATATTAATTTAATAAAAATATCTTATATGGTATATTACTTATTATTTATTAAGTAACAAATTAACAATAGTCAATGTATATTCATTATTAGGTAATTCTCAGAAAAATATTAAATAACAATAATTATTTGGTATACAATATATAATTATATCTATATAATATATAATTGAATGATAAAAATTAATCATATGGTTATATCATAAATGACCTCACAATTAATTATAGTTGAAACTTTGGGGACATGATAGTTGAAACTTGAATCAACAATTTCAATTATTAATCATATGATTTAATTAAAATCGTGATACTTAATCATATTATTCATATAATCATATTGATTCATATAATTCATATCATATTCAATGACAATGTGATTAGAATAATCCCAAAATGAAATGACTATAATTACAAATTTGAAATTGACAATAACAAAATAAGTTAATTAACAATGCATGAAATGTCCTATAGTCACAAATTAAGTATTGACATTGTCATTTGAAATTTGGAATTGATAGCATGAGATGTTATTGTTGATAAGTTAATGATAACTTAAGAAAAAGAGGATGATATTATTAATAAGAATCATATGATCAATCGATCATTTGATCCTATCACCATCAATCGAACTAATTCACTAGGATCGATCGGATGATCAATTGATCATTTGATCATATCACAGTCAATCGAACTAATTCACTAGGATCGATCGGATGATCGATTAATCATTTGATCATATCACAATCAATCGAACTAATTAATTAAGATCGATCGGATGATCGATCGACTATTTGATCCTATCACAGTCAATCAAATTAACTCATTAGGATCGATCAGATGTTATATTGAACAGTTGATTCTATTACAATCAATTGAATTAATTTACTAGGATCGATCAGATGATCGATCTATCATTTGATTATATCATAGTCAATCGAACTAATTAATTAGGATCGATCAACCATTTAAACCTATCACAGTCAATTGAATTAATTCATTAGGATTGATCGGATTATCGATTGATCATTTGATCATATCACAGTCAATCAAACTAATTCGTTAAGATCGATTGGATGTTTGATTGAACATTTAATCCTATCATGATTAATCAAACTAATTCAGTAGGATTGATTGGATGATCGATCGATCATTTGATCATATCACAATCAATCGAACTAATTAATTAGGATCGATCGACCATTTGATCTTATCATAGTCAATCGAACTAATTCATTAGGATCGATTGGATGTTAGATTGAACAATTGATTCTATCACTATCAATTGAACTAATTCACTAGAATCGATCTAATGATCGATTGATCATTTGATTATATCACAATCAATCAAACATTTAAATAAGAATAAGAAATAGAAAACTTCAATAATAATATATATATAAAAAAAAAAAATCCATGAGTTTTAATTTAATTTGAAAATTTGTTTTATTTAAAAGAAATAAATAAATATTTATTTTTTAATTTCTAATCTTTATTTAATCATATCATGATCAATTAAACTAATTCACTAGGATCGATTAGATATTCGATCGAACCTTCAATTTCAATTATGTCCAATTTTGATCAATCAATTGATCCTGTCATGGTCAAGCGAACTAATTCACACTACAAAAAAACCATTGTTTCCTAACGTGTTTACTATTCATCATTTTTTGCCACATCAGCATTTACTAACATGTGAAAAACTTACACGTTAGTAATGGATATAATGCACGTTAGCAATTACTAACGTGTTACTATTCACATGTTAGTAATTGCTAACGTGTCGTACTTCCCACGTTAGGAATTGTCATATTTAAAAATAATTAAAAAAATTAAAATATCAATTGCTAATGTGTCAATAATGCCACGTTAGTAATGGAAAATATTTAATTAAAAATTTAAAAAAATAACATTATTTTACTAACGTGTGACTATTTAAACGTTAGCAATTGCTAACGTGTGAATAGTAACACGTTAGGAATAGAAAATATTTAATAAACATTTAAAAAATTAAAATGATTTTACTAACGTGTGTATATCCAAACGTTAGCAAATGTAATTTAATTTTTTTAAATATGAAATATATATATTTGCTCTTATTATATATTAGGTTCGTTAGTTAATTAATTATGTTAGATAATTCATTAGGTTAGTTAATTAACTAGGTTATATAATTAATTATGTTGGTTAATTAATTATGTTAGATAATTCATTAGGTTAGTTAATTAACTAGGTTATATAATTAATTATGTTGGTTAATTTATTATGTTATTTTAATTAATTAGGTTAGATATTTAATTAGGCTATATAATTAATTAGGTTATATAATTAATGATGTTAGTTAATTAATTAGGTTAGATACTTAATTAATTAGGAGGAGAAATAAAAAATAAAAAAATTGGACATGTGTTTACTAACGTGGCATGCATGCCACGTTAGTATTTTCCTAACGTGTGGCTGCATGGCACATTAGGAAATACTAACGTGGTATGCATGCCATGTTAGGAAATGTTTTTTTTTTTATATGATATACTATTTATATTATTATTTAACTAGGCCATACCTGCATAATTGTGAAGGTGATTCATTGAGGTCGTATTTAATTAGGTTTGTTAATTAATTATGTTATATTAATTAATTAGGTCAAATATTTAATTAGGTTAGTTAATTTAATAGGTTATATTACTTAATTAGGTTAGATACTTAATTAGGTTAGTTAATTAATTAGGTTATATTAATTAATTAGGTTAGATACTTAATTAACTAGGTTAGATTAATTAAATACCGTTAGATAATTAATTATGTCATATAGGTTTTATTTTTAGGAGGAGAAATAAAAAAAAAAAAAAAATTGTAAAAATGTTTGCTAACGTGGCATGCATGCCAATTAGTATTTTCTAATGTGTGTGTGTGTTAGAAATTTTTATTTTTTAGGAAATTTTTTTTTTTTTTATATGATATACTATTTATATTATTATTTAATTAGGCTATATTAATTAATTAGATTAGATAATTTTTTTTTGAAATGAGATTAGATATTTAATGAGAATAGGTTACTTAATTAATTAGGTTATATTAATTAATTAGGTTAGATACTTAATTAACTAGGTTAGATTAATTAAATACCGTTAGATAATTAATTATGTCATATAGGATTTTATTTTTAGGAGGAGAAATAACAAAAAAAAAAAAATTGGAAAAATGTTTGCTAACGTGGCATGCATCCCACGTTAGGAAATGTGTTTTTTATTTTTTATTTTATTTTTTTTTATATGATATACTATTTATATTATTATTTAATTAGGCTATATTAATTAATTAGATGAATTAATTAGGTTATATTAATTAATTAGATTAGATATTTAATTAGGTTAGTTAATTAATTATGTTATATTAATTAATTAGAGATTAGATATTTAATTAGGTTAGTTAATTTAATAGGTTATATTAATTAATTAGGTTAGATACTTAATTAACTAGGTTAGATTAATTAAATAGTTAGATAATTAATTATGTCATATAGGGTTTTATTTTTAGGAGGAGAAAGAACAAAAAAAAAAAAAAATTTGAAAAATGTTTGTTAGTATTTTCCTAACGTGTGGCTGCATGACACGTTAGTATTTTCCTAACGTGTGGCTGCATGACACGTTAGTATTTTCTAACGTGGCATGCAGCCACACGTTAGGAACTGTTTTTTTTTTTTTTTTTTAATATGATATACTATTTATATTATTATTTCATTAGGCTATATTAATTAATTAGATTAGATATTTAATTTTTTTTGAAATGAGATTAGATATTTAATGAGATGAGATTAGATATATTTTTTGAAATGAGATTAGATATTTAACGAGATTAGGCTAATTAATTAGGTTATATTAATTATGTCATATAGGGTTTTATTTTTAGGAGGAGAAATAACCGGAAAAAAAAAAATTGGAAAAATGTTTGCTAACTTGGCATGCATGCCACGTTAGTATTTTCCTGCATGACACGTTAGAAAAATACTATCGTGGCATGCAGCTACACATTAGGAAATGTGTTTTCAAAATTTTTTTTATTTTTATATGAGATATTGTTTATATTATTATTTAATCAGGTTATATTAATTAATTAGATTAGATATTTAAATAGGTTAGTGAATTAATTAGATTATATTAATTAATTAGGCTAGATACTTTATTAATTAGGTTAGATTTATTAATTACGGTTAGATAATTGACCTAATTAACATAGCTAAATAGTTAACTATAACCTAGTTAACCTAACTATATATATAATAATAATAACATATATATATATATATATACACGGATCAAGATCCCCAGCAATTTTGGGAAATTGCTAGCCAGTTTTTTTTGAAAATCTCAGCCATTAAAAAGCTATAATGACTCAAAATTAAACACTCATTTAATATAGGAGAGATAAACTTAAAATTTTAAATTTTGAAATTCAACCTCGAAATATATATTATCCACTAAAAAAAATGGGTGTTTTATTTTGAGTCATTAGATTACTTTAATGGTTGAGATTTTCAAAAAAACTGACTGACAATTTTGGAAAAATTGCTGGGATCTTGATCCATATATACACCTGTTTGAGAAGACTAGAAGATGAAGAAAGAAAAGAGAACTAATTAAGTACTTAGGAAAATAAATATGTAATTATTAAAATAATAAATATATAATTATTATATGTATATTTTAAGTGATTGATCTTTAATTTTCCTAATCGATCCATTACATACAAATTAGAAACCCTACATCTTCTAATTAATTCTTTTCCAAAATAATAAAAAAAATTTAAATTCATTTCCTAATGTGTCATTAATAGCACGTTAGAATTAAAAAAAAAAACTATTTTCTAACGTGTCATTAATTAATCGTTAATAATGAAAAATTAAAAATTAAAATAAAAATTCATTTTCTAACATGTTATTAAAGACACGTTACGTTAGGAATTGAAATTTTTTAAAAATTAAAAAATTGAAATTAATATGCGAATCCTGTGCGTTTTTCTCTTCCCTCTTTTTTCTCTTCTCCCTCATTTTTCTCTCATCCAGCATGACGCTCTTCCTCTCCTCTCTCTTTTTTATTCTTCTCCTCCGTCGCCGCCGTTCACCCTTTTGCTGGGCTCTCCGTCGTTTCTCTCTCACTCACTCTCTCCTTCGCTGCCCAGCCTGTCACTCTCTCTCAGACGTCCGCTTTGCTCCAAAGCAATGGGCGTGTTCTCCTCTTTCTTTGGTTCCCAATCGTCTTCGCGAATCGCAGGAGCTACGATTCTCTCAATAATCTTGGCCAGATCTCTCCGGCAGTCCAGATTCATCTCAAACAGGTACTGATTATTAAAGTATACTGCCCTGCCAACCCATGCGCTACTACAAGACCTCCAAACCATGCTGTGCCCGTGTGCCTCACTGCCCAGACAAGCCACCATGAACCCACGCCTATCTCTGACAAATCTGAAGTTACTGCTCAACTGTTCCCACAAAACATGTTTCCATGTTTTCTGTGAACAGTAGCCGCACTCCCTCTCTCCGTGTTTTGTGCCATGTTTCCTGATTGTTTTGCTTTTGTTAACTCTATATGATGCCTCTCTTGTAACTAAGATAATGATCAAGAATGAAAGACAAAATGTAGTCCTTTTGTATTATCTTCTTCTACGAATCTCCTTCTCCTTTTTCACAAATTTTCATCTTTATTTTCTTTATTTTACACTGATAGTTTCATCGTCGTTATTTTCTGGTTTTTATTGCTTTCTCCGGTTTTGTGTTCTGGGTAGACCTTGTTTATGGGTCAGTCTCGTTATAATGTGTTCGGATTTAAGTAGGATTTGATTAGTTTCTTAGATGGTTGTGATGGAATGCAAGTTATTTTTAACTCCTTAGTTTTATGGGTTTTTTTTTTTTATCAGCGATATGGTACTGGTAGTGTTTTTTTGGCTGTGACAGAGTAGAGGTTTTGCAAGTGGTAAAAGAGATGCTCTCATTGAATGTTAACTCTCTTTGATTTAAGTTTCTATACACACATTATATGAATACAAGCTGGTTTTGGGTTCAATTGTTTGGGTTTTTTTTTTTTTTTTTTAATTTTAATTCTTGATGCTGGTTTTGTTTTTGAGTATGAAAGTATTTGGATCTCATAGTGTTTGGAATAGTTCAATCTGTTATGTTTGATTGCCCAACAGGAAAAAGGAAAAAAAAAAGAAAAGAATACTTCCATTATGCCGTCCAAGTGTTTGATTGGTTGATTGTTTGTGCCCTTTAGTGCTTCCCCTTTTTCCTTTTCATAATATGAGGGGAACACTGCCTTTACTGCTTTTGGGAAAGATTGAGCCTCATTAGCCATACTCATTGGTTATGAGTTTCTCTCTTTGGTCATACTCATTGGTCATGTGATCTTTGGTGTTTGAGTCTCTTTCTTTTATGGGGTGTCTCTATATGTACCTCAGGGGTGGGGTGGTTTTTTGGTTGGGAGATAGAATCATGATTAGCACTTAGCCATCACAAGGGAATAAGTGATGCTGAAAATTTATGTTTTAATGCAATGTTGCCAACACAGTTAATTGAGCATTACTTATGTTATATAATATGTTTCTCCTTCAGACAGGAGAGATTTGCCTTGATATCTTGAAGAATGCATGGAGCCCAGCTTGGAAGGTTTGTAATTATATTCCTATGTTGTATGCTCTGTTGTCTAAGTGAATAATTGCATGCGCATGTCATATGTGTTTCTTTTTTATTTTGCCCTAGGTTGGGGGTGGGACTGGATGGGAAGGGGAATGGGCAATGTAAATGAGGTTATGTGAATTTCTTTTGTTTTCACTATTCATTAAATGTAGTGATCCATGAAGTTGGCTCTTTATCTCCTACAAGGTTAGGATTTATTAAATGGCTGAAAGAACATATTGCTAGGCAGTTGTAGTCATATTTTTGCTAAAGATGTTTGTGGTGGATTTGGGTGTCTTTGGATGCTTCAATAATGAGTTTTTGCTGGGTGCATTCTGTGTGTTCTATAGTGATGGTAGAATAACATAGGCTGCTTCTAGTTGTGTATGCTGACTGTTATAATGTATGGGGATTCATGCCAACTCTGGGAGAAGGCTCCTCTTGAGCCATAATGTTGCCATATTGGACAATTTCTCGGTCAAACTTGTTAGATTTTGTATTAAATTTTCTGATTTTTAAGAATCGTTGATAGTAATAGGTTGCAAATAGGTTGAACTCTTGGACAGGTTAATTGCTTTTGGGATAGTTATCCTATACTTTTCTTTTATGATTTTGTGATGAAGTCTTCATATCTTTTGGTTTTATTCTTTCAGTATGATCAAGTGTTGGGGAGAGGAGCATTTAAGACTGTGTATGGTTCTTAGACCTATCTTATTCAATTCTCTTCTTGATGATTTTATTAGTTAGTTTCTTAAGTTGATAGTTGTTAATTGGCTCGGTTGTTGTTATATATAGATACAAGGCATTTGATGAACGTGATGGAATAGAAGTTGCTTGGAACCAAGTCAGCATTGAGTTGTTCACATCTGGGAGTTTGAGGCAGTGAGTTCCATTGATTGTTTACTTCTTTTTTCCATTTTCTGCCTCCAATGCTCATTTCATGGCATTCATGGTTTTTTTTTTTTGGGACTTTAGATATTGTAAGAAGCATATTGGATTGATTTTTCTAGAAAGCAATCAAACTAGATTTGTACGCTAGGGTCCTTCTCATCATTCATTTTGTCCTATTGATGCTTCTAAAATCGCAACAATGTGTCTGTGGAAGACCGCAACTATATCAAACTAAGTGATGGAAGATACTCTGTAATTTGATTGTTCCAGAGACAAACAAACAAATTGAAAGACTTGTATTTTGTAGTTTAGAATTATTCAAATATGTGAATCATATATGAAAATGGTTGGTTAATGCTGGAATATGCAAATAATTCAGATTTAAGTAACAATGCTGTATTAATTTAACTTCCAACTTCCGTCCTCCAAGTATGCCTTAATTTGGATTTTATGCGGTGCTAGTCATGGACACAAGCCCTCTTTAACTCTCTCTCTCTCTCACACACACATCTTTGAATCTTCAGGTGCTTTAAGCACCTCCTTAGATCTGAAAGCCTTGTTGTTTCACTTGTAATTAGCTTTGGACATAATGTTTCCTTGTAAATAGTATTTGATATATTACTTAGGCAAAAGTATTGGTTTCTAACAATCTTAAATTAATAACTTTTGGTAGCTGATTAGTAGTTGAAGCTTTGATCATTGCCTTTTAACTCCACCCCAAACCCTTCACCTTTACATTGTAGCTCCCCAACAACTTCCTCCTCCCTTTCATTTGCATTCACATAAATGAGAATTATATAAACATAACAATAATCTGGGTGTACTTTTTGAAAAAAAATAGAATAATCTTGGAGTACTTATTGTCTCACTGCATTAGTATAGCACCATACATGCGTCCTCTTTGTGTCCTGCTAACCATACTCATTGGTTATGTTTTTCTTTCCTTTTTATTTTTTCCTTTTTTGGCTCTCAACATGGTACATTGAATTAGTCATCTCTTTGTTGATTTTTTTTTTTTTTTTTTTTTCAATTGTTAACTGTGAAAGTGCTGAAAAGGATCAAGTTAAGGTTCTAATTCAATTGGTTTTTTGGAATTTATTCAGGCGTAACTGATATGTATGTCCATGTAGCTGTTGACAATGAAGCAACAAAGAACTTATATATGAAAAGTGGTTTTGTATATGAAAAGTTGAATTTATTTAGTTTTTTTTTTTAATTATTATTTTCCCATTTACGTTAGTAATGGGAAAATAAATATATATATTTTTTAAATTATTATTTTCCCATTGCTAAAGTGTCAATTTTTAACATGTTACTAAAATGGTAACGTGTCAAAATTTGACACCTTAGTAATGGGAAAATAAATATTTTTTTTTAAATTATTATTTTCCCATTACTAAAGTGTCAATTTTTAACATGTTACTAAAATGGTAACGTGTCAAAATTTGACACATTAGTAATGGGAAAATAAATGTTTTTTTAATTATTATTTTACCATTACTAATGTGTTAATTTTTGACACGTTAATAAAATGGTAACGTGTCAATTCTTAACACGTTAGTAATGGGAAAATATTTTGTAATGTAGCATTTCTCCCCACGTCACCCCAGGGGTAACGTGGTAATTGTGCCACGTTACCCCAGGGGTAACATGTGGTGTTTTCCCATGTTAGCTTTTGTTTTTTTATTTTTTATTTTTAATTTTTCCCATTTACTAACATGTGAATAGTAACACGTTAGTAAATAGTAACGTGGCACATGTTTAACACGTTAGTAAATTACCATTTCTAACGGACACATTACTAATGTGTGAAAAAGTTAGAAACGACACGTTAGGGCCATTACTAACGTGTCAAAGGGCTTAAAACGTTAGTAATGAGCCGTAACTAAAAAACAAGTTTTTTGTAGTGTCACTAGGATACTATATGTAAGAGTATCCTAGTTTTCATTTATTTTATTTTATTTTTATATAAGAGTATTAGTGTTGACAATATAGTTTTTTTAATTTTTTATTTGGTATATACTATTAGCGTCCACTTATAGTGGACAATTTATAGTTTTTATTTATTTATTTTTTATATAAGAGTATTAGACGCTGATAGTTTTATTTATTTTTTTATTTTTTTATTCTGGTATATACTATTAGATAGTTTTCATTCATTATATATATATATATATATATTTTTGTCATTCATTTTATATATATATATATTTATATATATATATATAAGACTATTAGCGTAACTATTGTCAATGCTGATAGTTTTATTTTATTTTTTATTTTTTATTCTGTATATACTATTAGTGTCCACTTATAGTGGATGCTAATAGTTTTCATTTATTTTTTTATTTTATATATAAGAGTATTAGCATCGACTACAATCGACGCTGATAGTTTTATTGATTTTTTTTATTTTTTATTCTGGTATATACTATTAACGTCCACATAGTGTTACTGGGCACTCCTAGATGTTTACAGTGAAATGAATCATAAGATAGGTGAAGGAAGATCATACCGTACTAGATATGCAAGAGTTAAGCACCATACATGCAAATTTACAAGATTTTTCGTAGCATAACCAAAATTGTCACCGCAAGAAAAAGAAAAAGAAAAAGAAAAAGAAAATGTTTACCGTGCGTGTTATAAAATTAATGTGATTATACTTGCTTGCTTGTCTCATATGAAGAATCAAGTTAGAGCCTACTTCCATGAAGCCAAATGGTTCCACAAGAAACACATACCAACAATGGATGAGTATATATATGTCCATTGCACTAGTTACCTTTGCCATGTTGGCAACCACGTCCTTGGTTGGGATGCGAGATGTTACAAAAGATTCCTTAGAGTGGTTGTTCAGCGACCCTAAACTGGGAAGTGCATCAGCAGTAGTTTGCCGACTCATGGACGACATTGTGTCACATAGGGTATTATGTTATTTATGTGTAATAATAATTGTAAGCTTAAACTCATCAATTCAGACTATTTAGTCACTTTAATGTTCCAAACATGTGATACTCTTTTGATATAAAGATTTGTTGTTTTTAGTTTAAGTAATTGAAGGGTTGAGATTTATCATAATAAATACCAATAAATAAATGAAGTGATGGATGAAAAAGAAAATTGGTATTTATTATGACAGATTTGAACTCTTCAATTATTTTAATTAAATCATTACTATTCAATGTTTTAATTACAGCATACAAGCCGGATCCTACACTTTCTCAATGTGGGACACAAACCTCATAAGTGCATGCACAACATAATAAATTGATCGTATCACATATTTCTTAAGAGAAACTTCACAAAACCCCTCTGAATTTTCACTCATTGAAAATTATCCCCTTAATGTTAAAGAAATTCTCAATATTTTAGGATATCAAACTTTCAATTCTTTCTAATGTCTCCTATAACAGTTTGTTCGCACCAAGTGATATGATCTTATTTGCTTTAACCCTTAGCTTGCAAAGTTTTGTTTTTTGGGTTTACCCCAAAAATGCGTCATACCATTTAGAGATAGCATGCTCCATATAAGTATTTTCCATTCTCTACACTCAGGCAATGTGGAACACCACAATCACTCCTCTCTTGGAACCCAAGGTTCTCTCTGGCGACCTTTGTGCACACCCCCCATCTCATGTTGGGCTTTGTCTCCAATACCATGTATAACAACTTAAGAAAAAAAGCTAATCACATCTGCACTATAACTGGAAAAAGACTAGTCACTTTCTATAACTTTTTATAAAGCTTATAGACAATGTGAAGCGTAGCACTCATAACTATTTTTATAAACTACACACTCTATTTGGCCTACTCCTCTTCTTCTCAATATGGGACCGAGTATGACATCCCCCTCCAATACAATTTTTTGTTAAATCTTGTCAAAGACACCTACGCCCACCACTTAGAAAGAAGTGGTAGAGCCACATTAGGGCCAACAGAGTTGTGACCCCCACATACCTTTTGAATGCACATGCTAATGGTCCTTGCATACTTGTCATTTTTATAAACAAAAATAAGAAGAAAAAAAAACTTAAGCACCGTTGCTGCTTAGAAAATATTTGAGATTCATATAAAATAACTTGTATAAAATCTCTAGAGACATATGTATGAGGATAAAGTTTTCCTCCAAATTGGGTTGGAAGAGAGATTCCTACAACCTAATCTATAAAAATGACATGTGTTACTTTTTTTAATAACATGTGAGATGTACATGAGTTTTTAATAAAATTTATTTCAACTTTGTCCCTACTATTAAAACAAATATGCACTTCACATGTTCAAGAGACACATGTTGCTTTTACAGATTATGTTGAAGAATCTTCAATCCAGGCATCCTTATTTTGTGTGATACAACCTTAATAATTTAGACCATGGTTAACATTATTCAAACTAAATAGCCTAGAAAAGTTTTTAAAATTCGTGAACTATTATACGTTAAAATCATCCATCATTATTGTGATCCAAACCTATCATTCATCTTCTTCTTGAGATTTGGATGGAACTTGAAATCAAAGCAAAAAACTAAACACTTAAGCTAGATATATATATATGTTGTAATCGCACACAATAATGAATAGTATATAGAATTGAAAAGAGAGATCAAAAGAGAAGAATGATTTAACATGGTTTGGCAATTTGCCTACGTTCACAGAGAGGTGGTTGTTTATTCTCTTAATAATTAAGGGTTATATCAATAACATATATATAGGAAAAAGCCTTAAACCCTACTTGCACAAGCATATACGAACTTGTACGAAAATCCCTAAAATACCACGTATTGCATCGGGCAACGCCCTGCACCCCACAACCTAATTGTTCCCCCTAAATAAAATGTAATCACTATGCCGTGTACTTGGCCTTCCCCGTGTTAATATAAGCACTCTCCAACAATCTCCACCTTGGCAAGTATTCACCTCTTCAAAGAAAATCATTTGATTCACCAGGATTGATAGGTTTGGGGATGCCACCTCTCTTCTCCTCCCTAGCACCTAGAGACATTTATCAAGTCCAAGCAATGCTTGAACTTATGTCAATATAAATCTTCTCAAGTAACAATTCACTGTAGCAACCAATTCCACGATCTTGTGAAACCTCACATCAATGTGCTTGGTTCTCGCATGATACACACAGTTCTTTGCCAAGTAAATGGCACTTTGGTCACATCAATAGCGGAACTCCAACTTCTGAATACCCGGCTCTTTGACTAACCACATAAGCCATAAAGCTTCCTTTGCGACTTGGCCCGCGCCATGTACTGCCTCGATCGTGGACATTGCAACCGTGGATGGATCATAGACTTCCAACATATGGGTCCTCCTGCAGAGTAAACACATAACCCGTGGTCGATCTTCATCATCCAAGTCCCTGCATAATGCATCCACATATCCCCTATGACAAATCACTCTTTTGTCGACAAAAGTGATGCCGTAGTAATCTGTAGTACCTTTCAAGTATCTGAAAATCCATAAGCGCATTCCAATCTTGTTTCCGGATTGCCATGTACTTACTCACCACGCTCCTTGCATGAGCCAAATCTGGTACATACCATAGCATACATCGGACACCTTTGCCTGGCATATGGGACCTTTGACATGTCTTGATTTCTTCAAGCTGTCTTTGGACACATGAGGTAGACAAGTGGAAGTGATTAAGCCAAAGGTGTACTTACGGTTTGCATTCTCCATGCTAAACCTCTCCAACACCTTCTTTACATAACCGCTTGAGATAGCCACAATCTCTTGGCATCTCTGTCCTGCGAATCTCCATCCCAAGAATCTTCTTAGTGCCCAAATCCTTCATGTCAAATTCTCTACTCAACAAAACCTTTAGTTTGTTGACCTCCACTATACTCTTTGCTGCAATAAGCATATCATCCACATATATAATGTGAAAAATAAATGAGCCATCATCAAGGCTCCTCACATACACTAGCAGTCATACTCACATCTCTTGCCAATCTTGATCATGTAGGAGTCAAATCGCTTATACCTTTGCCTTGGAGCCTTGACCCATAAAGTGACTTCTTCAATTCTGGACCAAGTGCTCTGTCGGTTGGAACCCTTGGTGCTCCATGTAAATCTGCTCCTCCAAATCACCATGAAGAAAAGCTGTCTTCACATCCATTTGCTCCAAAGCCATGTCATAATGGGCTACCAAGCATATTGCTCGATGGAAGTATGTCGACCCTTTGGGGAAAATATTTCTTCATAATCAACCCCTTTCTGCTGTGAATAACCTTTTGCTACTAGGCGAGCCTTGAACTTTTCTCCCCCTTTTTCTGATACTGCTTCCTTTTTCTTGAACACCCATTTGCACCCTATCTTCCTCTTCCTCTCTGGGAGCTCCACCAAATCCCACGTCTGGTTTTTATGCAAAGACTCCATTTCTTCTGCCATAGCACCCATCCATTTGCTCTTCTCTTGGCTATTGACAGCCTCTTGAAAAGTAGTAGGATCTCCGCTGCTAATAACAAGAGCATAAGAAATCATGTCTTCAAAACCGTACACGATTGGTGGTGCGATAGTGCGTCTAGGTGCATGCATGGCTATCTTGTGATCTTGCTCAACTCTGAAGTAGAAGTCTACGTACCACGAGAAGTGTTCTCCTGCACGAGTCTCTAACTCCACACCACCTTATGCTTATCCTTTACTTTCTTTGCTCTTTACCACAGTACTTTTCAACATGGAATTTTGTCAAATACCACGTCTCTCTGATCACCGCCTTGTTTGCCGTCGGATCCCAAAACTTGTAACCTTTAACCCTTTCCCATATCCGAGAAAGATACCTTATCTAGACTTTGGATCAAGTTTTGACCGTTCTTCACTAGGTATGTGCACATATTTGGACAACCAAATACTCTCAAACCGAGTAATCTACCTCATTACTGTCCACACCTCCTCTGCAACTTTCCCATCTAGTTGCCCTTGGTGACTGTTTATCAAGTAGCATGCCATACTAGCTCGTCTGCCCAAAAATCTTTGCAAGTCCACATTCAACGAGACATCTTGCTCTCTCAATCGACCTATTCATCCTTTCCGCCACACCATTTTGTTGAGGTGTCTTGCGTCTTGTGAAGTGTCTCTTTATACCATCTTTGCTCACAAAAATCTGAACTCATCGTTTGTGTACTCGGTGCCATTATCATCACGAGGCACTTAACCTTCTTCCCACAGTTCTCACTTGACTTTCCACAACTTGAACTTGGCAAACGTTTGATTTGTGCGCATGAAGTACACCCAAACCTTTGGAAAATCATCAATAAAGATGACAAAATACATATGTCCTCCTCCGTGACGCTGTTCTCACTTTGGTCCCCATACATCGAATGAACATAGTCCATAATACCCTCTGTCTTGTGTGTGTTGTCTTGAATTGTACTATTACGCTTCCCCATAACACAGAACTTACAAAATCAAGTTTACATGTTTGACACCCTTCAATAGATTTTTCTTATGAAGCTCTAACATGCCCGTTCACTCCATATGACCCAACGCATATGCCACAAAGCAGTACAATCAGATTCGGACTCTCTGAGGCAATTCCACCTACAATTACTTCCTAACGGTTTATAGATATTCTTTGAATTTATCATCCCTTCATCACTACCATTGCACCCTTAGTTACCTTCATTACTCCACGTTTAGACTTATAACCATAACCGTTTGAGTCTAAGGTGCCTAATGAAACTAGATTCTTTTCCACTTCTAGTATATGTCTAACATCACATAACGTTTTAACCACACCATCAAATATTTTAATTCTAATATTACCTATACCAGTAATTTTGCAATGTGCACCATTACCCATAGTAACTATACCAGAATTAACTGACCTGTAGGTGTCAAACCAATCTCTGTTGGGTCTCATGTGAAACAAACATGCTAAGTCCAAAATCCAAGAATCTACAAGGTGCTCTGAATTAGATGCAACCACTACCAAAAAAATAGAGGTTTGGTGATGGTTTTTTGGTGATGGCTTAGAGCTAAAAACCATTACTACAAAGATAGTGACGGTTTTGTAGTGACGGTTCCAAATGGTAGCTAAACAAGGGTAAGGAAATAGGAAAAAGTGTTGGTTTAAGCAAAACTGACACTAAATAGTGTCAATTAGTGTCAGTTTGTCCAAACCGACACCTTTTAAAAGGTGTTGGTTTAAAAACCATCACCTTCAAAAAAGTGTCGGTTTTTTTTAAAACCATCACCTTTTAAAAGGTGTTGTTCTTTTAAAAGTCATCACCTTTTAAAAGGTATCGGTTTTTTAAAAAACCATTACTAATTAAAAGGTAGATTTACTTAAAAAACTCAATTTTATGTACATACGAAAATTTAAAAAACTCAATCCCATTACCATTCACATATTTAAGATTGCTTGGAAAAATAGAGTTTCCAAAGTTTGAAAAAAAAAGTAATAAATAAATAAATAACTTGAAATTTTTTAATAGACATACTAGCTTTTTATTTAAAACAACATTTTAGAGAATAAAAATACATTTTAACCTTCCTAACGCAATTCCTAATAAACTCTCACATGCCATCCATATTGATCATCCAGGCTATCACCCTTTTACATTGTAATGAACCAAGCAGTGCTCAATCAACTAAAAGTAAAAGGTTTGATTTCAACACAAAAAACGAACAGCTCAATGTCAAGGCATATCTAATGCCCGAAAAAATTCAAAGTATATCAGAACAAAATAACATTGCAACAATCTCAAAAGTTCAAAGCTATGTCGGATTTCTAAAAGTCTACTGGCAAACTTTTTGATACTACCATGGTTTAGACAAAACAGACAGTGACCCAATAGAATCCATGGCACTTCTTCCTCACAATCAGTAGTCTACTTTATCTTCTTCTTTGGCCTCAGCTGCAGTTCAACGTAGAACATTAAACATTGTCTCAATTTGTTACAAATGCAGAAATTGAAGAAATTTTTTGAATTAAATAACTAATAAACAATAGCTATAAATCAATAACAGTGGTCCAAGATGATCTACCTGGTTGCTGTGTACACACTTCTTTTTCCTGCAGTTGACAGCACGTGGGTGCAAGCCTGCATAACATCTGTAAAATGGAATTCAACGTTAAGAATTAGAAGTATCACAACACTTTTTACAATTCACACAATCAACATTCAAGAAATTATTATCACTCCAACACTTAACAGGAACAGAGCTAATTTTCTTTTTTAGAGAAAAACTAAAATACAAAAAAAGCATGTTACACAGCAAGTCATTACAGAAGCGTTAAAACCACCATTACTAATACATCCGGAGAATAAAACGATTGAAAACAACAAACATCAAAAACATAATCTAGCAAGTGATCTTTTGCCGAGTAGAATTCCAAGCCATGGAGCTAATACCTGATTAAAGAATCAAATATCAAAAGCACAATCTAGCAGCTGATCTTTGGCAGGTAGATTCCAAACCATGGTCACATCATTCAACACAATACAGCTAGCTAGTACCTGGAATTGATAATATTCTTTAATTGAATTTAGCAACCCAAGAGTAGTTAAACATGAAAATCTCTAGCCTTGTATCTTCAGCCGGTAGGAGCATCTCCAATAAAGTAAAAGTAAAGTTGAAAACGATGAAGAAAGAAAGAATGGCTGCTATCCTATATATATAATAATTTAGGGATCCCAACATAGGCTACACAATCCAGCTTCAGGCCGACTGTCGATTTTGGCTCATAGGCCACTCATAGGACATAGGAGCATCTCCAATAATAATAAAAACAAATGTGATTTTTATATAATATAATTAATGGCAGGAAAAAAAAGAATAAGAAAAATTAAGGAAGACAAAAGCAAGGTAATAATAAAAGAAAAATTAAAGAACATTGGAAATGACGACAAAAGAAAAAGGAAAGCAATAAGATTCTTATTGAGTAAGATTCACCTATCTCACTAATCACAAGATACTTTATTTTCGTTGTTAAACTTTTTATATATACTTTTGTATCACGTTAAAATTCTCCATTCAAAAGTTTGACAAGCATGCATTCTAGATTTCAATGTTAGCTTCTATATCGTGTTTAAAACCGTTGTAAAAAAAGTTGAGTGGATCCTCTAAATTTCAAAGCAGACTCCATCTAAAAATATCTTGTCAACATTGTTAAGCATTAGCCAAAAAAGTTAAAACAAGCAAGTCATCTAGAGTCCAATGATTAAGCTATACGAAAATACTTTACCTGAGTTGTTAAAACTTTGCACATCTTCTTTTTTATTGCATTCAAAACCATCATCGAAGAAGTCAAGACAAGCTAGCAAAGCCATTTGAAAATTCTTTAATGTTAAGCTTTCAGGAGGATGTAGGAGATGTGTGGGGTAAAACCGAAAGGGTAATTGTCACTGCCATATACATGAACTCTGCTCTGGAAATAGGAGTACTTTTAGTAATTCTGATAATTCCTTATTAATGGGTTTAGCTATTTGAAGTGGACATTTCTGTGTCGCCTCTTGTAGTCCAAGACATTTTCAGGAGCTCATATAATTCAAAAACTGTTTCAATTTTTGCAAGATTGCATTTATAAGATCTTTTGAGCAGATACTTATAACTTTTAATAACTTTCTCTAACCTGTTCACCCTAACTCATTTGTAAAACCTACGAACACGCTTCTGCTAATTAGAGACATTACAAAATGCCGTTAGTCATTAACTGTATGCTGTACCATTCAAATTGCTAGTGCTTTCCTGCATTGTGGACACTTTTGTGCTGCATTGGTACATTGAGAAAAAATGAAACAGAACTATCAGAAGAGTGGACAATATATATTCTCAAAATCAAGTGATAATTCCAAACCATAAATATAAGTCTTCAGTAAAGTTCAGTTAATTAGGATAGTTTATGGGTATGGATGAGATTGGAAAATTGAAGACGGAGAGATATGGAAGTAGAATTCTGGAACAAGTTGAGAAGTACTCCAACGCCGTGCAGACTGATGAGTTAAATGAAGAACAAGGAAGTCAAAATAGAGCTACCAAACGGCTGAAAAGCAAAAAGGCTCTTGTTGTTATTGAAAGCAGTGATGATGAAGCATGAGTGGATTAGTAAATTAGAGGCGATTTTGTGTTGGTCCCCTTCCTGAAGGAGAGGACTGTGTAGATGGATATTTAGTTGAGACAGTTTGGGGATCTTGACTGCTCTTAAACTTTGAGTTTCCTTCCCCTGTGGGAGTTTTCTTTGTTCTTCCTTCCCTCCCTCTCTCTCTCTCTCTCACACACACACACATAGACCTGAACAGAATGAATCAAAGCCACATTGTACAAATATAAGATTACTTCCATATCGGAGTACTTCTCAACGATGGAGTAAATAAAAGATTCATTGAATCAGATCCCACACCCACAAAATTCAACAGCTTAGAGAGTCTAACAAGACTTGCATAGCCTAACCTGTGTTTGTTTACCTAGAAATCTATAATCAAATAGAGTATGCTTTCACAGGCAGATTTAGTTCTTTTTCTCTTCAACCATTTTCCGAGCAACCAAACAGATTAGTTAAAGAAGCAACAGACCAACCCACAAAAATTTCAAAAAACAATAGATTCTGGTACTTCGAAATAGAAAGCGCGAATTACAAAACTAACACTGCGAATTACAGGAACACATGAACAGAGAAAAAAACCCAAGATTAATTCGTACACAAACCCCAAACCCCAGCAGGAACAAAAAAACCCCCCCTAAACCTCAAATTGATGATCATCAAGTGAAATCCCTAACCCCAGCATGAAAAAAAAAAATAAAACAAATCAAATTTCTACATACCAGTACTTTGACGAGGAGGTCCTTGCAGAACCCATTGAACGTAGAAGGAATGCGCTGCAGTACCAGTGGAGAGAGATCGAGCTGTGATCGAGCGAGGACGACGATTTTGGGGGGATCGTAGAAGGCCAAACGCAGGTAAGGGTCTGAGCTAGAGGGAAGGGTCTGAGCTAGAGATTGAGCAAGGCGTGGGTAGTCTAAGACCAGAGCAAAGGGTGGAAGATTGAAATTATTTCGAAGTGGGGGAGCTAGATGAGAGGCGGGAGAGCTAGATGAGAGACGCAAGAGGTTTTATTTTTTTCAAACAGACACTCTTAAATATTAAATAGTATCGGTTTTGCTCAAACCGACACTATTTAATAGTGTCGGTTTTATCAATATCGACACAACTTAAAAATAGTTGTCGGTTTTGCTAAAACCGACACTATTTAATAGTGTCGGTTTTAGCAAAACCGACATCAAACGGTTTGAGCTAGAGATTGAGCAAGGCGTGGGTAGTCTGAGATTAGAGCAAAGGGCAGAAGATTGAAATTATTTTGAAGTGGGGGAGCTAGATGAGAGGCGGGGGAGCTAGATGAGAGACGCGAGAGGTTTTAATTTTTTTCAAACAAACACCTCTTAAATATTAAATAGTATTGGTTTTGCTCAAACCGACACTATTTAATAGTATCGGTTTTATCAAAACCGACACCACTTAAAAATAGGTGTCGGTTTTGCTAAACCGAAACTATTAAATAGTGTCGGTTTTAGCAAAACCGACACCTATTTTTAAGTGATGTTGGGTTTGATAAAACCAACACTATTTGGCATGTATTAGTGTAAGTTGTTTAAACCGACACCATATCAACCATCACTACTCTTTCATATTTTTGTAGTGAACAGAAAGCATATCACCATCAACATCTTCTAAATTGTCTTCCACTATGTTCACAGATTTTGAGGAACCTTCATTCTCGTCGTCTTTGTTCTTTTTCCGGTTTGGACAGTCCCGCTTCATGTGCCCTTTCTTTCCTCACTTATAGCAATTAATGTCCTTCTTCCTTTTAGACTTTGACCAAGAATTCTTGCCTTTCGAATCGCCCATGTTATTACTTCTTTCACGCTCATAGTTACCCTTTACAACTAGCCCTTCTCCTTGAGAATTTTCATCAATATTTTTCTTCCTTTGATGAAAAGCTAACAAGGCTCCTGTAACGTCCTCTAACTCCAAGGTCTCTTTCCCCCATGTTAGAGTTGTAACCAAATTCTCATACCTAGAAGAAGTTGGGAGTGAATTCAACAGCATCAACGTCTTGTCTTCGTCTTCAAACTTCACATCAACCTTCCTCATATCTCCGATTATCTGATTGAACACGTTGATGTGTTGGCTCAAATCTGAGCCCTCCGCCATCTTCAAGCCGTACAACTGCTACTTTAGATAGAGCTTGTTCATCAACGACTTTGACATATACCAACTTTCCAGTTTCAACCAAACTGCCGCCAGAGATTCTTCGTCCATGACATGATACATCTTGTCATCTCCCAGACAAAGCCGAATAATAGCCATCGCTTTCGCCTCAAGTTCATTCCAATCTATGTCTGCCATCCCTTTTGGTTTCGTCCCATATAATGCCTTCACCATCCCTTGTTGCACCAACAAATCCTTGACACGTTTTTGCCATAACCTGAAATTACCGGATCCATCAAACTTCATCATATCGAACTTTGCAGAAGATGAGCCAATCCCAGCCATCGAATAATTAGGCTCTGATACCAATTGTTGTAACTGTGCACAATAATGATGAACAATATATAGAATCGAAAAAAGAGAGATCAAGAGAAAGAGAGACACAGATTTAACGTGGTTCGGCAATTTACCTACGTCAATAGAGAAGCGGTCATTGATTCTCTTAATAATTTAGGGTTATATCAATAACATATATATGTAGGAAAAAAATCCTAAACCCTACTTGCACGGACGCATATGGACTTGTACGAAAATTCCTAAAATACCCCGTACTGTATCGCGGGGGCGTTGCCTCTGCATCCCTACAACCTAATCATTCCCCCCCGCAGATCACGACGTTCACTACGCTCTGGTCAACTTGGCCTTCCACTAGTGTTAATATAAGCCAATAACTCCAACAATATATATTGTTTCTATTCTATGATTGTTTATTTTGTTGTTTATCACTATGATAGTCTCTTAATTATAGGGTTGTAATTTAACTTAAAAAATATAGGTTAATGAATCATTTCGAAAATAAAAACTATTGATTATTTTTTTTTTTTTTAAAAAAAAAAGTTGACACCCCATAAAGTAATACATTGTTGAATTGTAATACAGAACTTCAAATCTCAAAGAGTATCATCTTAAATCTCTAAGAATTGAAGTAAAAAACACGACCTTATAAAAACTCTAGTTGTAGAACCCCAAGGGTTGAAGCCAAAGAACATATAAATTACTCATATATATTTATAGGAGAATTGAAATAGGTTAAGATAAGGTAACCATGATAATCAAATTAGAGCATTTCCATCAGCATTAGATATTGTACATAATGAACAAGTGCAATTCTTTACTTTAACTATTGTTTTTTCACTACATACTTCAACTGATTTTCTATTTCATTCTTTACTTCCTTTAAAATATTATTTCTCATTCTTTTTTTTATTATATTATTGCCAACACTTAATTAAAGGGAAAAACAAACACATAGATAGAAATTATTTATAAAAACAAAAATAAACATATATGAGAAACATTTATCTCACATGCATGTATAACTCTTAAAATCAATAACATAAATACATTTTTTCATCCAATTGCAATTGATTTGTTTCCATCCGTGTGTTTCCATGCAATAAATTTTTTCATCCAACTACAATTGATTTGTTTCCATTCGTGTGTTTCCATGCGAAAAAGCTTTGCAGTAATAAAACATAGTTTATGCAGAATTAACAAATATTAAACATGTAAGCTATCACCAAAATATAAAAATCAGATACAAAGATTTTGGTGACGAAGAGGAAATCTTTTAGAAACTGTTCTAAAATAAAAGCTTTCCGGGGCAGTCAAACTTAAGAAATCACTATCAAAAGATTATCCAAAGATTATAGACACTAGGAACGCTTAAAAACCGATGCAAGACCTTGACTCTGTAAGATCAACAAGCCTCCAACTCGTCTTCTCGGTCACAATCTTCTTCAACGTGATTCTCCTTTAACGGACCTTTCTAGTAGACTTGTCAATGATGCTCATAATCAAACTAAACAAAGATCCTGTAAGAGGAATAACAAGGCTCACAATAATATCTCTAAACACAGCCTCTCACAAACTCTCTAGGGATAAAAATGTATTCATCTCTCTTTCTATAAAGGTGTATTTTAATAGTCCCATCATCCTTAGACCTAGGAAACAGTTTATATTCATTTAAAACTGTTATAGGTATGTGGCGTCCAAATGGGAACATGTGCCATCCGGACGGGCTAGAACATGTTTTTAATACATCTCCATCTGCAATCTCGTCCGGATGAGATTGCACACGAGCCATTATGCAGTCTTCTTTTTATGACCTATTTTGACCTAGTAAACATTGGAATTTGCTGAACCTTATGAAACATGACTTTGTTAATCTTTGAGTTATTTTTCCAATGCTGTAATGCTTGCTCCAATCAGAGGCTTGAAAGTCTAGATATGACCTTTTTAGCACAAGTCATCAAACAAAAAAAAAAACATAGGCGTTTGGATGAGGTTTAGACGAGACTGCAAATGAGGTACTTTGGAATTCTTGTTTATCAAGCTCATCCGGACAGGCTTGCAAACAAGATTGCAGACGAGGCTCTCGGAAAAAATAAACTTCTTCGAGTGTCCAGACTACCTTTCTTCTCATCTGAATGGCAGCATTGTTGATCACCATTTTGCTTACCGAATTACGCCAACAAGAACTTACACCATGAAATAAATTTTTCTACATTTAATTTTTTATCCAACTGTGTGAAAAAAAAAATTGTGAGCGAGAGAGATAAATTTTGGGTGAAGAAATTGTGTTTGAGAGAGAGATGTAGCAAATGTGAGGAGGTGTTTAGAAGAAATAAAAGATGTTGGGTGAAAAGAGGTGAAATAAAGAATCAATAAACAAAAGAAAAATAAACAATATTTTTTTCATCTAGTGTGCTACAGTGAATAGCTCCAAATTGCAATTCATCGTAGCAATTTAGCTATTTTAGCTAATGGTAAGCTACTCTATTGGAGCTAAAAAAAAGATAGCAATAATAGCTAAATAAAGCTGATATTGGTCTTTTCTGCCGGAGATGCTCTTAATTAGATTGATTTGATTAATTAAATCTAATAACAATCAGTCTTGATAAACAAATTCTCATTTATGAAAAGGAGATTTACTTTATCATACATTCTGAAAGAAAAGATAATTCAATAGACAATTGAATATAAAGCGGAAATAATAAAATAATGACACATATGTGGTTCAGTATATGACCTATGTCAATAGGATAAAGCCCTAAGGCTGCATAAAGCTCTTGTTTCTTTAAGTAATATTTATAATATAACATGCTTATATTTATAGAAGAATTATGTTAGATACAAATAGACTTCTACTCTAACTAGATTAGTTAGGTGATAATTTATAACTATAGCTAGACTTCAACTCTTCAATTCTAACACAATGATAGTCTTCAAGTATGTGACTCAGTGATATTTTTTAAGTGTGAGTCAATGACAGTCTCCAACTGTGATTATTATTTTTGAACTCCTTGATATGCTCTAAGATATACTACCATAGGCAATGGTGATTATTTTCTTTTGCTTCTTATTTCAGGCTCGCACTAGTCAAATTGTGTATCTGGATATTAATTGTTGAGATTTGTTGGATTTGTTTGATCATATAGAGACCAATTCTGTTGTACATGCATAGTCAAGTGCCACTCATATAATATACTCGAGTTCTAAAAGTCTGTATGTGCCAAAAGCCAACAGAAAAAGGGACTCCACAACACCACAAGCTAAGTTATTACTTCATCACAAGCTAACTTTAATGTGTAAAGACATGGGAAAATGATTGTGGTCCGTATTAATTTGTTATCGATCAAGGATACACTACCAAAAAAAAAAAGGCCAATTAGTGATGTGCGTCACTGTTCAAACGTCATCCATATAGGGTGACGTGCAAAAAGTGAGTCGCACGTCACCCCTAGGATGACGTTCCCAAATTTTTGCACGTCACCTTAGGGGTGATGTGCAAAACATGGTTCGCACATCACAACATAGGGTTGGTGGCGATGTGTGAAAATGGTTCTGCACATCACCCCAATTGTGATGTGCATAATCATTTTCCATGTCACCCTTAGGAGTGACGTATGAAATATGGTTCACAAGTCACAACAAAGGGCTAGTGGCCTCCACCATATATGGGAGGTTAATTTGTCTGATATTTTTTTCTCCTTTTTTTTAAATTTTTTTGAAAATATTTTGTATTATATTCCACAATTATAATTTTATAAGGGTGACTTGACGAGTACTTATTGACAGAATTTATGCCACATCAGCAATTTGAACGAAAAGACCCATACTCTTTATTATTTTAAGGTGTTTTTTTTAGATGAACAAGAACAATAATTGAAGCAAAAGAAGAGCCGGATCTGGCTCTTCTCTAGTCCAAAATGGACTAGATGAGAGTCGGTTGATGGCAAGGATCCTTAGAGATCCTAGGGCCATCAACCTGCCACATGGCGAATTAAAAACATAATAATATTTTATTATTTTACTTTTAAAAATAAAAATAAACAAAATAATAAAAAATTAAAACAAATATAAAAAAAGAAGCCATCTTGGCCACATGGGGTGGCTGGCCATAACATTTTAGGATAGGGGATGGGGAGGTGGGCCAGTTGGGGGTGGCTCGCCACCCTCAAAGGCCAAATAAAAAAACCTCGAAAGCCCACTAGTCAACGACACTGCCATGACCACTTTCGGAGACCAACTCTGGCACCAGGTACTCGTGGGTGCCAACGTAGGACCTCTCGTAGGTTTAGCAACAAACTCGGCCGCTGATTCCTCTAGGTCGAGTTTTGTTGGAGTCGAGCCCAAGCAGTTGAAGCTGTGGCTCCTGGTGGTGCGGTGGGCTCGGAACTGCTGCAACATGGGGGCCACGTCGGCCATGAAGCACAAGTCAACCTTAGACAGCATGATGTGGCCATCTTCACGAAGCAAAACGTTCTCCGGTTTCAGATCCTGGTAAACAATGTTGAGAGTGTGCAAATACTCCAAGGCTATCAAGACCTCGACGACGAAGAATTTGACCGCTTGAAGGGGGAGGCGGTTGCTGGACTATCTGCCGAGGAAGGAGTGGAGGTCCCCGCCGAGATGGAGTTTGCTGTCAGAGGATATGTTGGCTGCAGCTTTGATAGCAGCCTAATGTAGGTCGAAGCTACGGTGGGGACGGCTATAGCGGGGAGTAGTAGCGATAGTGGAGGTGGAAGTGGAGGAGAGGTAGGATTTGTTGAAGTTGAGAGATCATGTGGCCGGAAGGTGCACTGGTGAAGTTGAGGTCAAGATTTGAGAGGAAATGAGAATGAGAGTAGCACTCCCATGGGGGTGGCGCCTAAAATGTGGTGGCCGGCCACCCCTGTGGGCTGTGGCCAAGATGGGGGTGGCCAGCCACCTTTTTTTTTTTTTAATTATATTTGTTTTTAATTTGTTTTTTTTTTTTAATTTTCAAAATGACAATAATAAAATATTATTATTTTAATACGCCACGTGGCAGGTAGCCTTAGGAGAGATCCTAACCATCAACTGGATGCTCTCCGATCCATTTTGAACTGGAGAGGATCCTTGTCCAAAAGAACGAAAATACAAAGAGGGGGCCATTTAATTAGTATTAATTAATGCCCCCAAGCCAAGAAAGAAAGAGAAGTCCAAAAAAACACAACAATACAACACAGACACTAAAACACAAGAGACAACCCAACTGATCGCGAGGCTGAAACAGTTGCCTAGTTCGTGAGGGTGATCCTGCAAATAAGATTCTTTTAGGTCTTTGAGGCTGCTTAGATTCTTACAATACTAAGCGGCTGCACTGGGTTCTTCAATTCATATATTGATCGAGGTTGTTAAATAACCACTTATTATAATAATAATAAAAAATATTAATTTAATCAGCATAAATCACCACTTACCATAATAATAATAATAAAAAATGTTAATTTAAAACGTAGACTTGGAAAGGCTAAAAGCTTGCTAACAATGGACCGCCATGAACGACAGACGACATCACGGTAGTTGTAAAGATCAACTAAATCTATTGTTGGGTGCGTCAAGATGATATCTATCAACACTTCGATCAGTGGCGGATCTAGAAATTAGAGTTACTAGGGGCGTAAAAAAATAATAAAACATAATGAGATTTTTTTTTTTTGGCTATAATATAATAAATACAATAAAAAATAAATTATACCATAATATATGTAAAAAAACAAAAATTCTTAGTAACTATTAATAATCTTCATGATGTCACAAGCATATAATAATTTAAACCTTTTGCAAATAAACTAAGCATACAATTAAATGATTAATAGTGTCTAAGAAAAATGAGTACATTTTAGTGGGTGTTAGATTACAACAATTTCTTTTAGAAAACACAAAATCTCAAAGCATAAATCACATTAGAGACTAAAGTCTATAGAGATATATTAGAGTCTAAATTTAGAGACTAGAGTCAAAATTTAGCCAAAAAAACCATATTTATCTATTTTAGCTACCTAATTTTTTAAAGCACTACATTCCGATCAGCATTTTAACTTATCATTTTTATTATCTCATTTGAATAATATTTTCCTATCATTTAAATATTATTTCTCTATTCATTTTTTATTCTTTCTTTCTTTATATGTTTTTTCCTCATAGCTATTCACACTGCATCCAATGGTTTGTAGCACATGCATGAGAGAGAAATTTTTTTTAATTGGAATTCAGATATGCATTTATAAACCTCATAACCCAGCCAGTGTAATCTGATTCATACACGTAGGAAATCGTGTCGCCATGTTCTTTGGACAAGTGCCAACTTAGCCAAACAATGAGTAGCATTGTTGGCCACACGTCTCATATGATTCACTTCCCAAACCTGGTGGTGGCCTAGTATCTTCGTTTCATACACCACCTGACGATCCTGACCTCCCATTCTTACGCAAGCCTTCTAACATAATACCCTGTAAATCCAATTTGCAAGCAAGCTCCACTGCTCTCAAGCTGCAACAACTTCAGCCATGGTGGATCAGAGTTATATAGTCTTTAGAAGCACAAAGCATCACAATAGCACTCCTGTGATGGTCTCTTGCAATCACCCCTATACCCATTTATGTGATTGAGACAATCAACAGCTGCATCCCGGCCCAATTTATCTTTATTTTTTCTGTTGGCCAGGGGTTTCTGCCAAATGGTCACTGCCTCAACCTGGATATATAGTCTTCTTCCGTGAATCCCTTTCCTACTACGATAGACCAACGTTTGGCTCAAAAAATTGAAATTAACAGGAGAAGAATTTTTTTTTTCTTTTTTACTGGGGGCGCCCGCCCCTGGGTCGCCCCCATGTGTATCCGCCCCTGACTTCGATCCGGGAGGTCAAAAATTTGAGCCATTGATTGATTGGCGGAGAAGCAAATTTTGTGTTTGATCCACGTACCCTGCAATCCTATTTATAAGGCACAAACTCTCACTAAAAAAAAAAACTTTGGATTGTGGCGTTAATTTAGCTCACTTGTTATTAACTTGCCATTAATAATCTGTTAAAGTACACTGCTCAGCAAGGATAACATCATGGATACACTGGGGGATTTCCTCAAAGAGAACCTAGTAATTCTCCCCTGAGAGAGAGCTCATCCTTGGCCAACCAGTGTGCTACCTCATTTAGAAAATGTCTGACATGAGTAACCTTTCATTGTTGGAAGATACAAGCTGTTCTTTCAAACTATATGTGCCTTCTTACGTGGTGTATCAAACAGGATCATAAAGAACGAGATTAAAGAAGTTGCTTTGTTAGAATTATTTCAAAAAAATTAAATTTATTCCTCTTATTTTAAAATTTTAACTTTTGTCCATTTGTGTCATAAGAACCACATTGAAAAGTTAGAAAAAAATAATAATTTGTATTTTCTTATAAGAGCCCCTACTATCAGGTCCTAGTATAAACCAATCATTTTACAGTATCCAATTACCATGTGACAAATCATTAATTTAAGAAAAATACAAAAAATGAAAGTGGGAACTACACCAAATCAAAAAAAAAAAAAAACCGTAGTCGGCGAGATCTAGGCCCAACTCACGACCAAACCCATGAGACTCAGCCCGGCAAGACCCATGCCAGGCCGGCGAGATCCAAGCCGGCCATGACTTGCCTCAAAACCCATTTCTAATGTTCCAAAATCCATTTCTAATGCCTAAAAACTTGTTTTTAACACCTCAAAACCCATTTCTACTTCTTCCATTTGTCTTCTTGTTTTAGAAATAGCCCCCCATTGCTCCGATAGACTCACAATCTCATTGAAATCTCCCATACATAGCCACAGTAGAGGAGACAAATTTGAAAGGTGTCATAGAAGACCCCAAGCTTCCCTTCTTTTTGCAAACTTGGGATGGCCAAAAGAATCAGTAAATTTCCACTCCACTTCATTCCCGTTCATACGAATAATTGCATTAATATGTCAACGAATGTAGTTATGGATTTCCACACTAAAATTGTCTCACCACAAGAGAATCAACCCTCCACTTTTCCCAACACTATCCACCACAAACATATTATGCACCCCTAGCTTGATTCTCAAAAAATTTAGAGTCTTGTCGTGCACCTTGGTTTCCATAATGAAAACCACCATGGGCTTCTTTTCCTTCACCATCTGAGGAAGGTCACGAACTACCCGAGGGTTCCCAAGCCCTTGGTAGTTCCAACTTAATTAGGATACTCATAATTGACCCGTGCAGCCTCCACCAAATCATTACATTTTCCTCCAAACACCTCCTCGTTCTTATTACGCTTCCCCGGCAAACTGTCAACCTCTGTGTCCTCCCCTAGAATTTTCCTCTTTCCCATACTGTCAAATACTCCAGCTCGGCTCAGTCCAGTCTTTTTTTTAGTTACCCATTTTTTTGAACTTCTTGGGCTTTCCACAGGAAACTCAATTTCATTCCTAATCGAATACGTCAATTTGCTTCCAAAAATGAAAGGCCCATTACACACCTCATGTTGAACAGCTGTCTCCACTTGATTTGCTTTCCCTGGCAACTTACCACCATCTGATAGCACCCTAATTAATTGCGCCTCATTGACCTTGTCCAGCGAGTCCCATTCCATTTTTTCTCTAATGGTATCCCACTGCCCTACATAGATATTCTTGTCGTTATTATGGTTAACCTCGTTTAAATTCTTTCCCTTACTCAAATTGCCTCCAACGTCCCCTTCTCCATTATTTCTGTTGCGATCCCCATAAAATCTTCCCATAACAGTTTGCTCAGGGTCTTTTCCTCCCATAACCACCCCATCATTCTCCACTAATGCTCCTTTATTCCCGCTATCCCTTATGGAAAGAGATACGCTGGAGTTACGTGAGTCATATTGCTCCCCCCCTTCGCCGGCACTGTGAATGTCCCAGCTGATCAACCACCATGTCCAGCCTCTCCCTCGCCGCCTACTTCCTCCGTGCTCCTCCACTGTTGATGGCGCCGATCACGTTCATAAAATTTCTCCGGTTGAGTACGTCCCCACCTTCCGCCATGAGTCCATCCTCCAGCTATTCCCCGTCTTCTGTTAGGTAATGGGACCCTTAGCCACGGCCCAAATTCCGGCTCCACATCTCTTCTATTTGCCCGTTGACCTCCAACCCTAACACACCCCCCTTGCGCCATGCCTAATAAGTAATAACACCACACTTAAAACAATACTTAGGGATTTTTTCATACTGAAAAGGAATTCAATGCATTTTGTTGCGAAGTGTTATGGTTCTCCCACGGGATAGAGGTTTTGCAAGATCAAGAACGACTTGCACTGAGAAACTCACCCCACCCCACTCCATCGTCATCAATTTCAACCTCTTCCACTTCACCAACCGATGCCCCAATCTGTTGCCCAATCTCCTTCCCCATACACGCCAGAGGCAGATTGTACATGCGAATCCAAAACGCTGCCTTCTCAAAATTCAATTGAGACGGTGGAGTAATCCCATCAAAGTCCAATAAGGATATTAGATGCCCATCAAATGTGTACGGACGACCTTCCATAATTTTGGATTTGTCCCACTCATGTTCAAAATCAATGAGGAATGAATTCTGCCCAAGAGTTTTGAAAGAAAGCCTACCAGTAGGTTGCCATGCATGTTGCAGCAGAGTTTTCACTATATCTTTTCCCACCATTCGATCCGCCAACAATTTCCCGACCACACAAGCATGCCTCTATCCACAAGTGTGCAATCCCATGTTCAGTAATCCCCAGCCGCATATCCTCCTCTTCCATCAACGTTAGTTTACCCCAAAGTGTCGTTAATTCCTCAGTCATATTTCCCATTGAGAGAAAACACAAACTGACCTCCTCGTTCTGCTTGCAAAAAACCCAAACAGATTGTTCCTCATCCGATCTATAAGAGATGAAGATATTCTGCTTCACCTTTAGGGTTTTTTAGACAGAACCTCTAGAGATAATAAGTATTTCATTTTTTTTTATGTTTTCTAAATAAGGTTTATTAATATTTTTCTTAATAAGTTATTTCTCTTTATGTTAAAATATTTTTATTCTCCGTTATTGTATTTTCCTTGTAAGATTTATTATCTTGCTTAATTACTTTAAGGTTTCTTTTTTTTTTTTTTTTTGAGCCAAAAATCTGATGTTCTCATTAATAAAGATCAAAGAGGAGTCCAAAAACAGAAGCTCCTCCATTACATCGCATGAGAATCCAAGGACCCAAAATTTTAGCTTCTCCCTAATAGATAACAGACACACGGTGAGCGCCACCACAAAGGCTGCATCAACCGCTGCCCCCATTAGGTTTTTTGAAGTCAAAATTTGAGTTACCTAATAACAGTTCAATATCAAAGAGTAATAGCTTGTTCTTCCGAAACCAGAAGACTATTAATACCCACAGGTGGGACCACGAACCACATCTCATCCATTTCCTTCGCCGTGGCCATCCTTGCCAATTCATGTCTGGCCTGCTCGTTTCCCTCACCGTGAGCTATCTTCCAAGCTGAAAATTCCTGCAGGTACTTGTAGAGGTCCTGCAATATGGGGTTCCTCAAACTCGACCTGGCCTCTCCGTTATTAATAGCATCCACGACCAGTTTTGCGTCTCCCACAAACAGTGCCTTATCAATACCCCATGACCGACATACCTGAGTTGCTGAAATTGCCGCCAGAGCCTCTGCTTTAGCTGGGCCCAGGTATCCTTTCCATGTGGTGCTTTTGGCTAGGATCATCTTCCCGTTATGGTCCCTGATCAGTACTCCAATGCCCACCCATCCTTTTTCTTTTTTTGTTGCAGCATCCCAGTTGACGAGGACCCATCCCATTGGTGGAGTGACCCATTGAATCGGCTTCTCGTTATTACCTGGTATGACCTTCTTCTCATGGGCAGCTTGGAATTCAATTAGAGCTCCTTGCGTCATGAGTAGAATTTCCTTTGGGGAAGAGAAACCCCCTCCATGCACACTCTCATTCCGCCTTAGCCATATTCTTCGGGCCAGCCCTACGAACAGTCTCATCTCCTCCTCATCACAGATTGAGAACATATCTTCTACAACCTGTAAAAATTTTGGGCCCCCGTGAGCACTCTTCTGAAATTTTCTGACCCCTTCACTCCAAACGTCCATAGTTGATGAGCATTGCCATAAAATGTGGAATACCGTTTCCTCCTCCAATCCGCATATGGGACACAATGGATCATCAATTATCTTCCTCCGGAATAAGTTTGCACGAGTTGGCAATATCTCATGGCTTGCTTTCCATAGGAAGTGTTTTTCAACATTTGGCACTTGCATCCTCCATATTTTATCCCATACGTCACTGCTTTTGGTTGAGCACCCAGCCATGCTCACCTCTTCTACCTCTTTTTGCAAATGGTATGCACTACATACCGAAAATTCTCCCTTCACTGTTCCTCTCCACAGCAAAATATCCTCTTTGTTTGTACAACTAAGTGGAATGGAGAGAATTTTTGTAACTTCGTTTGGTGAAAAAATCTGCTCTAGCAAGCTAATATTCCACCACCTTGTATTTCTTTCAATAAGCTCACATACCTTTGCCGATGGGTCTAAGACAGCCAGAGGGGATTGTATCTTGTATGTAGTCGGAGTTGGTAGCCACTTGTCTTCCCAAATTCGTATCTTCTCTCCGTTTCCCATCCTCCACACAAGACCCTCCCTAATAAGTCCACTCGAGCTATGTATACTCCTCCACGCAAAAGATGGCTTTCTCCCTAGATTAGCTTCAAGAACCGTGCAATTGGGAAAATATTTTCCTTTCATTATTCGTGCAGTGAGGCTGTCCGGAATTTTCCAAGTCCTCCAAATTTGTTTCGATAAGAGGGCCTTATTGAAACAAGTGAAGTCTCGGAAACCCATGCCTCCTTTCCTTTTTGAATTCCCCATTTTACTCCAACTCATCCAAGCAATTTTTTTCTCCTTCTCCTTGTGACCCCATCAAAACTTTTGCATAAGTGAATTTATTTCCGAACATAAGGCTTTCGGGAATAAAAATACACTCATACAATAGGTTGGTATTGCTTGAATTTCGGCTTTCAATAATATTTCTTTTCCTGCTTGGGACAAGAAATTAAGCTTCCAATCTTGGAGTCTCTTCCAAATCCGATCTATAATACTTCGGAAGGCCTTTGTTCTTGATTTTCCAATAAGAGCCGGTAGACCAAGATAAGTATCATATCGTTGTGTGTTAGGAATTCCAGTGACCTCCAAAATTCTCCCTCTCTCCTCCGGGGTGTGTTTTTGCTGAAAAATATGGAGGTTTTATTTGCATTCATTTTTTGTCCGGATGCTCCTTCATATAATTGCAATATGTCTGTCATGGCACTCCATTGTGACTGATTAGCCCACGTCTCCAATCGTGGCCCAATTTTTTTGAAAAAATTCTGCCGTATATCCATCCGGTCCTGGAGCTTTTTGAGTGGCCATTTGTGTGATTGCCACCCCTACCTCCTCTTTTGTGAAAATTTTTGTGAGTTCAGCGTTCATCTCCTCCGTCACCCCCCTTGCAACTTGTCTAACACATGTCTCCAAATTCGTCCTTGGGCCTGCTGTAAATAACTCACTAAAATAATCAACAAAAGCCATACCAACAGTTTCTGTTGTCTCCCATTGCCGCCCCTCCAGGTCCTTTATAGCATAAATAAAATTTTTCCGTCGCTTTGCATTTGCGCATGCATGCATGATAATACTTTAAGGTTTCTTGATCACTACTCATTACTCTCTATAAATAGAAAGTTATGTAATATTGTTTGATATAGAGAATATATAAGATTTAGCCCATATATCTCTCTTGCTTCTACGCGATCTCTTTTCTTTCTCTTTAATTCTTATTTTCTTATTTTATATTTTAATTATATTTCAACACCTTCAACAATTTTTTTATCTCTTTATTTTATGAAAGAGATAAAACTACTCTTATGGGAATAAATATTTTCATATGTTTTATGGGTCTTATGTTTTAACTCATTTCAAATTTTTGTGTGTGTGTGTGTGTGTGTGTGTGTGTTTTTGTAATTTACTATTATTTTTTAATGTGCTTAAATTAAAATTAATTAAGGGTGTTATGTTTTAACTCATTCTAGGTTCTCTTCTTGCTTTTTTCGTTTTTTCTTTACACTTCTTTCCATTTTAAATTACACATATGAGAATTTTTTAATATGTTTTAATTTATATGCATTAAAAGTAAAATTATATATGGTTCTTGTGATAGTATATTTTTACGTAATTTATATATTTATGCAATCTTATGTGTAATTGTGTCACTATGTTCAGCAATATATTGTTTTATGACCTTTAGGGTTTTTTTTTTTTAAAATTGAAATAGACATGATTGATTTTTTTTTTTCACTACTTTTTTGACCTGTAATAAAAAATACAATAGAGATATGTTTTAAGTTTTAAAATTAAATTATAATGAATAATTCCACTTAGCGCGTGTGTTTTGAGCTAGTTTAAATAAAATAGAAGACTTAATAAGGTGTTTATGGAGTATGTATAGAAAAAGCAATACTTAAAATAAAAATGTGCACTTTTTCATTAGTTATTTTAAATAGTATTGCTGGAGATGTGTGTATATATTTATTTCCCTTTTCTTGAGAAAAAGAATATTTAACTAAATTAAAAAAAAAAAAAAAAAGGTAAAGAGTTTGATGTTTGACTCCTTTTAAAAGTGATTTTCAATTTTTTTTTTTAAATGAGTTTTTTGTTGTAAAATCAAATAAAATAACAAGACAATATAAAGAGATTACAATATGTGAAACTAGTTCTTCATAAACTATATATGATTCTTCTATCTTATTGTGTATTTTACATACTACCTACCTAATGCTCCCTTTTATAGACATGAAATTATAATGGGAGGATAAGGAATATGAAAGGGTAGTACATGAATCAAAAGACTACATCAATGTATTACATGAATGTTATAGGAATTCTAAAATATGACATAATGTGTAAAATTCCAAGATATGGAACTAAATGGTCATCCATCAAATTCATGAATGTATTCATAACACTCCCTCTTGGATGACCATACACTAAAAATATGTCTTGTTAAAACCTTGCCAAAAACTGAGTGGGAAGAAGAAAAAAAACAAAAAATTGTGGCGAAAAAATAGTATAATATTCTTGTGTGCCTTCGTATGCTTTAGGACTGCTTCATTAAAACCTTACAAAGGAAAGCCTAGTGGAAAGAACCTTAACGAAGGAAAAAGAGTACAATTAGTATAATCACTTTACTCCCCCTTATTAGCATGAAGAGCTTCAACTCTTTATGATGAAAGATCATTGAGTCAACGTATTCTAATGTTATTCACTAACTTCTTAAATGTTACAGTTTGTAATGTTTTGGTAAATAAATATAACAAATTGTCACTTAATCGTATCTGTTTGACATTAATTTCACCACTCTTCTAGAGCCTCCCATTGAAATGTGTTTGGTTCTATCACCTTTAATATATCCTTCTCTAATCTGTGTAATACAAGCAACATTATCTTCATATAATATTGTCGAGTTATCTTTGATTGTGGACAAACCACACTTTTCTCAAATGTGTTGAATTAATGATCTTAGCCATATATATTTCCAACTTGTTTCATGAATGGCAATAATCTCTAAGTGATTTGAAGAAGTAGTAACAAGTATTTGCTAGACAAATCTCCATGAAATAGCAGTACTTCCACATGTAAATAGATATCCTGTTTAAGATACACCTTTATGCGGATTAAAAAGAAAACCCGTATCTACATATCTAACTAATTGTGAATTTGTTGGGTTTCCAAACCCATTTTTCCAGACTCATCGGTGAATTTTAAAACCCAATAAAGATCAATCTCATATCTAATGATAGTCTTAAAGGCCATGTAAAAAAATAAATGTAAAGAATGACATTTATCTAGAAACTAATATTACTCAATTTTTTTAGTTCTTATTTATACACTTTTAATGGGTCACTTGTCAAGATTTTCTATAAATAAATAAAAGGTTAAAAGAAAAAAAATATTACCAAAAAATGGATAAATGTTCTCAAGAACTAGAAGCCACCGTACCTGTGGCTGTAGATGCTCAGTGGCCAGCAATAAAGCCGTTTCCCTCTCAAGGACATTCACACAAATCACGCTGAATTTTTAACACGTGAATGTTGATTTAATTTTACTTTTTGCACCCTCGTCCCTCTCTCCTTTTTAATTGTATTCACAATCCTGAGTCATTTTAACAAGTGAAAGAAGAGAAAAATGTAGCTATTAAGGCTTTATCATAGGAATGTGAGTATAATAGACTGAACCAGAAAAAATCTTAGTGTCTATGCTTATTTTCTTTAATTTTCACACCTTTTTTATTTTCTTTAGGATTTCCATGCAAACCCTAACAAAGTTGCTGTTAGAATGGGTCAAAGTCATGTGATCGGTGTGCCCTTCTCTGACACAGCTTCTTTTAAGTGCAACGACTTATACTCTCTCCCCACTGAGAGTGTGTATAAATAACACACCCTCTTCTCAATGTTTTTACAAGCATCTTCTAATTATTATGGTTTTTCTTTAATTTGTAACTGAGGGAGAAGAAGAAGAAGGGGAGGTTTTCGGTTACATCAAAGGTGAGACATTTTTCTTTTGTTGAGATTTCAATTTTGATTTTTGTGGGTTCAATTCTCTGCTGTTAGAAGGAAAATTTCTGAAGTTTGAATTGAGATGCTTCTCTTATTAACCTTGCACTTAGTCGAAATCTGGGCTTAACTATATATTTTGAGTTTTGATTACTCAAATTTTTGGAGTCTTAAAACGTACAATATAGTGTTGTTCTTAAAAATTTTGGGATAATTAAGTTTTTTTCTTGTGTGGGTGTTTTGAGATCATGTCCAAATGGTGAAAATGTTGTTAAATATAGGGGTTTTCTTTAAGAGATTTTCTGGTTGAGAGTGATGTGTAAGACGTACACTAATTAAGTCCCTTATTCACTCCATCATCTGAATCAAGAGTGAGAAAAATCATCTCATATAATCATCTTTTTCTTATTCTATTAAAAAAAAAAAATCTTGTCATCGTCATACAAGCAACCTTCATTGGCTGCACATGAATAAAATTTTCGAGACCCATCATGCTAACACAAAAAAAGGGTGAGACCCGTAAGTACAAAGGTTGATTTTCACTGTCATATCATCGTATAACTTTGATTTTCACTAAAACTTTGATTTAAAAGAGATGTAAATGACATAATCAAGGTTCGAACTCTAGACACTTGCCTCCGATACCATGTTAAATTACCATTTATCTTAAAAGCTTAATTAAGCTAAAATGAATAGGTAAATTTAATTACTTATTCATTACTTAAACGCCTTTATTTTGTCATATAATTACGCAAACTATGTTTCGATGATATTTTACATGTGTTGAATGAAAATAAGCAAAGAAAGAAAAAAAATGAATTTGAACGGAAAAAAAAATAGTTTTTGTAAATATTGAGGTTTGCAAGGAAAACCACACATGCAAAGAAGATTTTGTTATATTGACAGTGTGGAAAAATGTAATGATTGTAAAAAAATTGGTACCTGAATCTCGATAATTAAGTGGAGTTATATGCTTATCACTTCGATGCTATAAGAAATAAATTAGTAGCACTCAACGGTTATACACTTAGCAAATTCAGTGGTCGGTCAAGTGAGAGTGTACACTTGATCAGTTTTGGAAAAAGATCAAATGAAGAAGAAACATATAAATGTGAAATGTGACGATTGAACATGTTAATTAATCTATTTCAAGTGATATTTGCATTATAATAGTTATTCAATAAATACAAGTTAAAATTTTTTCAAAAGAAATGGAGGCTCACATCACATATGTATGGTCAGGATACTTTATACTTACTGAGCTGTGGACTCACACATTCGTCTATCTCTGCCGGCCACTCTCCGCGCCAAGTTTAATGCCTTGCATTTCTCTTGCATTGTCATGGGTTTATGCTCCGGTGCAAGCAGCCTCACAATCACTTCTCCCTCACCTCCGCAAGGTATTTTTTTCAAAGAGTAAAACATTTTTTCACAAAGATATATTAAAATTGAAAAACCGTACTCCTATATGAGGAAATTTGCTTTTCCTATTATCAATTTCCATTGTCGTTAATTATGATTGTATTTTCTTCCAAACATTCATAATGTTATTATTTTCTCATTTGTCAAAAGTAATTTTTTTCTAGTACTTGCAGTTGTGAAATCAACGGATGCAGTTTTATATGGGAATAAGCGGCTTTGGGAAATGTTCAATTTTTTTCAGGTGAAAAATAATCTTCTAAAATATATTTGTTCAGTAATTTTTTTTTTTTCCGCATTGAGTAGAGAAGTTGATTTCAAAAAGTATAAATCTATACAACTGAAGAAAAAAAAAAACCCCCCTGCCATATGAGAAGAGCAATTGAAAGATCTAGCACGTACAAGATAAATAATTTAAATTTTTTTAAGAAAAATTTGAAAGTGAAATATATTCGAATCTACCATATGAGAAAGATTTTAATGAAAGAAACATTCATAGAAAAACATGTCCAATTTAAACGAATCAATAATTATTAGAATATTTGTAAAAAATAAATAAATAAAATTTAGATAAAGGAATGATCAATTAGGACAACTAAATAAGTTTCATTGGAGTTATTTTGCTTAATTTGCATGTTCAAATTAAAGAATTAACACTTTTTAGATGATGTATACTCTCAGTGACTAATTCTATTTAAATAATATCAAGCAATAAATATAATATATTCTGGGTATTATTTAAATACCAAGCACCCTTTACGTGGAATTGTTGTTATTGGATCAAAATTAGCATTACATATAATTGTTATTCATAAATTTAAATTTAATTATTTCGAAATAGAGAAGTGTAACAATCAATTTGTTTTTATTTCCTTTCTTTTTTATTTCTTTTCCTAAATCGTTAGTGGTTTTTTTGGACCTCACGGTTGATTTTTCCATCCATCTAGATTATCCCAAGAGAGAAGTAATGCATTTTTTTTTTTTTTTTTTTTAAGGAAAACTTTGTCTTTTCACCAATGAGGCATCCTCAAGACTCTTGAAGCACCTATTATGTTAATAAATTTCTTGGTAAATTTTAATAGTTTTGATTATAGGTACCGAATCTACCCATCATTGTTTGTTTATATATAATATGCACTTACAATAAGGATACGGTATTTGTATGGGTCCAATAATGGCTCTAATGTAATGTCTCACTGGGCTAATTTTTTTTAATTTATATATACTTATTTATATTTTAGGAATCTCACGATCGGAGGAGTTAAGGTGTGCTTCATCGCCGATCGAGTTCATGCACAACCTGCTGGTGAGTCATGCAAGATTTGATATTTTAGTTATGTTTACATATATATATATATATATATTTTTTTTTTTTTCATTTTGAAAACTAACTATTAAATCCCACACATAATTTTTAAAATGAAAGGATAATAAAAAAAAAAAAAGGATAATACAAGAAAGCATTTCTCATTTTTGTTTTTTTTTTTTAGGTTACAGTGGATGCCATGCACAAATTGAACAATCGAGACCATGCACTTTTCCGTCCATCGTCAATACAAGAGCTTATTGACTTTTGCAAACCAGAAGAAACAAAGATTTATGGGTTTAATATGCACCTTGCTTTTAAATGGGTTAAAAAATATGGACCGACGAATTAGTCATCCTAAAGCCTCGAGTCATGTTAAAATATTTTATATTAATGTCTTTCCTATGAGGGTTTAATATTCCTTACTTTGAGTTGCTTCTTACTCACAAACTCTTTATTTATAGAGGCTTCTGTAATCATATCAATTAATATAGAAAAGAATACATTAAATGTAATCTTTATATGATTCCGCTTTCTCCCTTCTCTCTTTCTTCCGCTGTCCACATTAATATATTTAACAAGTCAAGAGGCTTGATCTGCACAAGACATCAATCAACAAAGATTCTCCACAAGTAGTAGCATATACATGTGCACACACAAATAAATTTTTTAATATCTTAGGGAAGAAGTGTTGTGACTGTGATTGTGTTCCCTTAATCCAACTTTATTTATGGTAGACATATAAAAGAAAAAAAATAAAAAACAAAAAAAAATATTTATTGTAGATATGTACAAATAGAAGATTCCCCATATAATATAATTTAAATTCTTCTCGGCTTGATTTATGAAGAAAGTACCAAAGTTAATATCTATGGTACTTCAAAAATAAATTAAACTAGATCGAATTTCTACAACTTCACACAACAGTTATACATAGACATACAATAGAAAAATGTTATTTCTGCATTCTGGGCTGGCCCAATGGCTCTTCTTTTCTTCCTCTCCTCTTCTGCGATACATCCCTGCCAATTTTCAAACAAGTTTTATTATTCTATTTTTGTAATTTATTTTATTATAATCCAAATATTTTTTTTTTATAAATCATATTTGTTTAATTTGTTAATATTTTTAATCGAACATGTATCCTAGAAAATATTCATCCAAATATGAAATATTTAATTGAAGAGAAAAATAGAAAAACTTATTGAATCTCAAATAGGGCTTTAAATAAATTTGTTATTAGCAATAAACAAAATATTGAGGATAATTTAGGTGAAAAACTCATAAATGAATAATAATTCATAAAAAAAAAATTATCTTATTAGAAGATAATGAAAATATTATTGATGTCTCTAACTCTATTGTTACAAATATTTATGACTCTAATAGAATACAACTAATTAATAAAGAAGCTTAAAAGTCATGAAACAACAATTAATGAACATATTATTAACATGAATGAAAATAATAATAATATTATTAAAATTAATATTATTTAATTAATATTTAAATATTAAAAAAAATAAGGTTCAACTTCAAAATTTCACCTAAGGCCCAAATACATTTGGCCGGCCCTGTCTGTATTCTGCCATCAAATTTACTTTGGTGATCCCATTTACTCATTGTAGTCTCTATTCTTACATCACAGTAATTAATTGAAAAATTAATTTAAAGAGCCGTTACTGTAGTTTGGTGGGTTTATATTCTTGTTCATTTTCATTTTAAAGTGTTTTTGGTCCATCGTCCAAACTTTTAGTTTGGGTGGAGTACCGAAATGTAGAATATGGATGAATAATGACCGTATACATTCATTATTTGCACTTAATTGTTATTCGCACATATGGATGTCGATGCGAATGGTAAAAATCAATATGTGCAAATGCAAATGTGGATAGTGAGTTTAGAGTATGTGAATACAGATCATCACCTCATTCACATCTACATTCCCTTTATATATGTATATATTATAATTAATATATTTGTTGGATTTGTAATGTTGTTTGATTTCGATGTTAGGAAACTCTTCTCATTTAATTGCCTTATTTTTTCTTCAATTATTATTATTATTTTTCAAATGTTTTTTTCTTGTCACCAATTATAAATTAGATAGATGATACATGATGTTAAATAATATATAGGATAAAGTTTACTTAATCCCCTTAAACTACCACTCCAATGACAATTTATCCCTAAACTATCAATTGCCACAATTTAACTCTCAAACTATCAAAACAATGACAATATACCACATAATTCTAGCCAAATGACGAAATTATCCCTATAAAATTTTCAATAAGACAAAAATATCCTTAAAATTTTGAAAAAAAAAAAATTAAATTTTAGTATTTTTGGTTTTATTTTAGTAAGGATAATTTCATCATTTTGTTAAAATTGGGGGTATATTATCATTGTTTTGGTAGTTTTGAGGGTAAATTATCGCAATTGATAGTTTTAGGAGTAAATTATTATTGAGGTGATAATCTAAGGGGGATTAAGTGGATTTTACCCTCTCTTTTTTTTTTTTTTCTTTTAAGTCTTATTATTTCCTGTTCTTGAAACAAGTGATAAGTCATTCTATATCTAATAAGTAAAAATAAAAAATAAATAAAATAAAATAAAAGTGTTCCAATTGACGTACTAAATTATATAAAAATATTTTATCATTTTTTACATGTGCCACTTATAAAATTTGATTAACAATACATTTTATGGTTGCTTATGAAGAAATTATTTTTATCAAAATTAAATTTGATAAAATCCTACCCAGCTAAGATCATCAATGTCACAAGAAAAATTAAATGGAATAGGGTGGTGATAAATGTCCCGAAGGCTTGAGGGAACTGTCTCTCATGCCTGAATATAATAATATATTATATATTATTATAATATATAAAATATTATAACATATAATATAATATATTAAAAAATGAAGGTGTGAGGAACCAAAAATCAGTCAATGGAAAATCCATATTATCAATTGAAAATGAGATGTTGAAAAACTTGATTATAAAAACTTAATTAGTACTTATGCATCATAAAAAGTAAGAAAAATAATTTTTAAATAAAAAAGGAGAAATTACACTTTACCCCCCTGAACTATTCACATATTTGTAGCACTTTTACCTCCAAAGTTTAAAATGTAACACTTAAACCTCACTCCCCCCCCCCCTCCAAACTTTCAAATTGTTGCAATTTGACTACTTTGACCTTTTTTTTTTTTTCCAAAATGCCCCCATCACATATTTTATTTTTTAAAAAAATCCAAACGGGGTAGTTCAGCCACTCCAACATATTTCTTCTTCTTCTTCTTCTTCTTTTGGGTTTTTTTTTTTTATTTTTTTTTAAATAAAAATAAATATGTGATGGGGCATTTTAGGAAAAAAAAATGTCAAAGTGGTTGAATTGCAACAATTTAAAAATTTGAGGAGTTAAGTGTCAAATTTAAAACTTTGAAAATAAAAGTAAAAATAGATGAATAATTCATTAGAGTAAAGTGTAATTTCTCCATAAAATAAATATAAAATAATTAATTTTTAAATATAAGAAAAAAGCCACACTTAAACTTATTGCCTTTGGCCTTAAAATCTATTGAGACAACCAAGGTGGGGTGATTGATTAGCATCAATGATTAATCGCCCATGTTTCTTTTTTCTCGAAAAAAGAACAAGAACGTTACGGAAAAATACAATAGACACATCAATTTAAAAGCCATGTATATTTTAAAAATATGTTTATTTTTTGGATATTGCATTTTTCTTGGTCTACTAAAAATATTTTCAGACTAACATATATTTTAAGCTTGGTCAAACACTCAATACACCAAAAAATAAAAACCTTTTCGAAAAAAAAATATATATATTTTAAACCGAAACAAATTGGGTTTGGTTTTAATTGGTATAGGATGGTCAAAGAAAAATTACTAGAATAAAATAATAATTATATAATTGTTTTTAAATCTTGTTCTATTGGTATCAATTAATGAAGCTCAAAGATGGCTAGAGAAAAGGAAAAAAAGAATTGAAGAAGATCCTCTCCAGTCCAAAATATTCAATTCATAACTAAGATTTGTTAGAAGAAATCTTAAAACCACAAATAAGACATATGTCCCACTAACCAAAAATAATAATAAAATACTATTTCATATTAAAAAAATATAAAAAAAATAATATAAAAAAATAAGCCACCCCCAAGGACCATGGGGTGGCTTTGGCCACCTCGAATTGCCAAATCTAAAAAAAATAAAAAAACCGTTTGGCCTTTTGGGGTGGCCGGACCACCCCCAAGGGTTGTGGGGTGGCTAAAGCCACCTTAGACCAGGTTGAGGTGGTCAAAGCCACCCAAGCCCAACAGGGGTCCTAAGGGCCAAACGATTTTTTATTTTAAGTTTCGTCATTGGGGGTGGCCAGACCACCCCCGGCCCTCAACTAGGGTGGTCCGGCCACCCTCAATGGGGTGGCCAACCACCCCTAATTTTATTTTATTTTTTTTAATATGAATTTTTTTTTTTTTTTTTTTGTTAGTAAGACATATGTGATGTGGTATTTTGTTGACCAAAATATCAATAATAAATTACCACTTAATAGAATCTAATCCCGTAGGGATAGGGCTATATGGAGGGTGTCGAACCACAAGGACTGTAAGGGAATGCTATTAATTTCGAAGATCAAGGTTAACCTAATTAAGAAGCAAATTGATTGTTGTGAACTAAAGTGCATAAAATTAAACGTAATATTAAAATTGATTAATTCAGAGGGAGAGAGAGGAGGTACCGACTTCACCGGCAATCCGTATACATAGTAACCGTAAATTGATTCTAATAGTTCATAATCACATATGTTATAAAGACATAAAAATTCATATTAGGGATAATAATAATTTATCTTTGGTAGATTATCATCCACCTGATAGTTTGATGGGTACGACCGACCTTCCCTAGGTATAAACTATAAAATCTCTTAATTATTTTATATGATCAATGGAATAGCATAACCCATCTCTTATCTAATTCTACTCTAAACTAAAAATAAATTCGCTTTTCCTAAGCATGGTCTATTAATCCTATTAATCATTATATTAAACCATTGCATAACCATCTTTATGATCACTTAAAATAAATCGATTGAGTTCAATACATGCAAAATAAATTCTAAGACAAGATAATAATTTTGCAAGTATTGATTTTGGAAGAATAACAATTGCATTATATTTAAGAAAATTCAAGGATTGCAATCCATATTATCAATTGAAAATCAACATATGTAATATAACTTGAATGAATCAAATACAATCACCATTGTGTGTTGGAGAGTTACATCGGTAACAATGGGGTTTATATATGTTAAAATAAATATAAAGAAATTAATTTTAAATATATATAAGGAAAAAGCCCCTTTACATTGTATAAAGGCCTATTTATAGACACTAGGAAACCCTAGAAACCCTAAAACCCTAATCATGGCCCATGTTTTTTTTCTCTACAACAACTTTAAGATGCAAATTTAAGACACATTAATTTGTTATGTATATTTTAAAAGATTTATATTTTTGGAAGGCATCGGTCTACTAAAATATTTTCAGACTAAAAATATATAGCTTGGTCAAACACTCGTCGCCCAAAAAATCTTTTTTGATATTTTCCCACTTTCCAAATGGCTTTTAATTTGATAGAAACACTAAACAAAACAAATAAATAAATAGCGATGCTAAGGTATTAACAAATGCAAGTTAAAGGGCTTGAATGTGCAACATTGCTTATCAATATGTCTCATTTATGGTTTTAGGATTTCTTAGAACAAATCTTAGCCTTGAACTTTGATATTCTCCAATCCATTTTGGACGGGAGAGGATCCTATTCCAAAAAGAAGTAGTAAGGTTACGAGTAGAAAAGCACTTGCATTAATGTTTGTTTTTACTAATGTAGAGAAGGTTGGCCTTAACTCATGCATGGGACGAAAGGCATTTGCAATAGAGAAATATTTGATTGGACCACCCAATGACTCATCTCTTGAGAGGTATTTTTAGGGCGATCAGACTACCCTTAATTTGAAGAGTGGTCAGATCATTCTATTCAAGAGTTTTTGGATATGGCTTAATTCACCTTAAAGTGAAGAGTGGTCTCACCAACCTTTTCGCAGATTTTAAAATGATCTAAATCAGCCTGAAAATTCTTTAAATAAGCGATTTAGCTATACCCAAAACTTATTTTTTAAGGGTGGTTAGACTCACTCTTCCGTGCATAAGAGGTTAAGCCACGCCCAGGCGGTAGAGAGGGGAGAGCCACCCCGCCACCTTTCTTTTATTTTTATTTTTATTTATTATTGTTTTTAGGTGTCAAGCCAATGAGGCATTTTGTACATGTACATGTTTTTTTTTTTTTTGACATGACCACACAAGAGGGGAAAGGGGGATTCGAACTAATGACCTCTACTTTATTAAGTATGATCCCAGCCGATTGAACTAGCTCTTGGGATATTTATGTTGTTATATGTCTTTTATATGAGGTAAATAATTATGCATTTAACTCTAGAAAAAAGGCAGTGAGAAGAGAAGTCAAGGGATTGGATTATGGGCCTGAGGAATTGTTGTGGTCACGGGTACTTTGCATGTAAGAAGGGCTTAATTATAAGGGATTGAAAGTCATAATCTTGATTGAATGGTGCATTAATTATCAAGGAATCACCAATGAAGGATTGAAAGTTTCCTTTGGTTTCTCCTTTAATTTGATCCAAACAGAACAGAGAACACAAAATCAGAGCATTTTATTTCAGACTTTACATTAATAGCCAATTTTCCTCTCTTTTTCTTTCCCTGACCAACAACCAAAGGCTGAAGAACTAGTTATGTTTTACAACTTCAATTGATTTGATAAAGCTTCCATGCTCAAAGCTGCTTGAGAACGCTGAAATTGAATCTTGAATTGATTTGATCCCAATAAAGTCCGACCTCATCACCCTCTTCAGCTTCCTTCTAATCACAAATTCATTTTTCCATTGTTTGATGAGGACATAGCTCCCACTTTTCCATTGTTTGAATTCCATTTGGTGTTCAGATTTTGTATCAGAATCCCAAACAACAACTCCTACACCATCCTGAATCTTTTCAATGGTTTCATCCCACATCGGCAAAATATGGCTTTACCAATCCCGCCGCCAGCAAGAGCCTCGCCAAGTCCCCAAGATCGCTTGTTTGAATTGTCTTCTTGATAACCCAGGGATCAAACCCAAGCTTCAATTCCAATGAAACTTCTCGGCAATTATGTTTCATCCTTTTCATCCCACGAGCGCTGGATGAAGGAGGAGTGAGCTTCGCAGAGTTTTCGCATGATTTCCTCTTTGTGGTGATGCAAGAAGCGCAACCCAACTTCAAATCCAATGAAATCTCCTCCAATTCAGATGGCTTCATGCTCGCAAGTGCTACTCCTTCGGCTTTACTGACTTTAACATGATCTCTCTCCGCAACAGCTAAAAAATTATGGAAGATGGGCTCCTTAATCTTTCTGTTATTTTCAGAGCAAGAGGAACATGAACTGATCATCTCATCGGATGTTGTGGCCTCAAAAGGAACCGATGAAAGATTGATCATCTCATCAGCGTCTGGGATGCTCTCCATCAAAATATCATACATGGCCATGGCCGCCATGAAATTTTGGTTTCGGGTTTGCAGAGTAAACCCGATTGATCGAGAGGAAAAGCCAGTGAACTGAATTTGCTGGAGATTAGAGGAAGATCCGCCATCAAACCGAGACAAAACTACAAGAAACAAAAAGGTTTTGTGTTTCTTGGAGGATCTTGGAGTACTGAAGAGGTGAGTGGGATTTTTACAAGGAAAAGATGTGAGGTGCTTTCCAAGTTTTCAGGCCCTTGTAGAGTTCGAATTGGAGTTGCCAATGTCGGTTCTAACTAAGGCGGTCGGAGGAAATTCTGTCATTTGCGGGGATTATAAAAGCCAACGACTTGGACATAAAAACTAGACGATGAGGTTGAAATTTTCCTGCCGTTAAGAATCCGAAGTCGGTGGAAAACTGAAGTTGTGTTTGGAATCATAAAAGCCTACGACTAGTCGTTTTAAGAATGAAATTCTCAAGTGAAATATTAATTCTAATTCTTTATTAATAGGCATATTTCTCTGGGTATCGTTTTTAGTCGAAAATGTGGCTCTTTTTTAATGTGCGTTTGCATTCGGCTAGATGCCTTGTAAATTTTTATTTTTTTGTTGAACTATTAGATGCGATGTAATTAGATTTTGAAATTTTTTACACAAACTTGTAAATTTGGTACGAACCTAATACAAAATTAGTAGGTTATAATTGAGAAATTTCACCGTTTAATTAAATAAATCGGATTATGATTGATCTATTATACCTATATTTTAACGACTTGAAACCCGATAACATATTTTGAACTTGCAAATTTTGATACAACTTATAAAACCAACATAAACTTAACACGAAATTAGTAAAAGTTGATGGGTCTAACCCAGCCCACTAATTATGCTTACCCATGGAATGGTTTTAAATGCGAGGACATAAGAACTTCAAGTTTTTTTAAAAAAGAAATGCTTATAAATATTGAATAATATTGTGAAGTTCTCAACAAGTGCAATTTGATGTTATAACAGAAATAGTAAAACAAAAAATAAATGCTCCTAAGGTGCATGAATGCAGGAACCATTCCATTATATCTTATATTATAATTATGAACTTCTTGTTTAAATCTAAAGATGTTCCACTTTTTAATCAAATGTATGATAGGAAGCTAGATGCCATTTGTGGAAGGCTGAAACACTTGCCTAGTTCGTGAGGGTGTTCTGCAAATAAGATTCTTTTAGGTGTCTGAGGCCGCTTAGATTCTTACAATACTAAGCAGCTGCAGTACTGGGTTCTTCAATTCATACATTGGTCGAGGTTGTTAAATCACCACTGATCATTAAAAAAAAAAAAAAATGTTAATTTAATCAGCATAAATCACCACTTACCATAATAATAATAATAAAATGTTAATTTAAAACGTAGACGCGGAGAGGCTAAAAGATTGCTGACAATGGACTGCCATGAACAACAGACATCATAGTAGTTGTAAAGATCAACTAAATCTGTTGTTGGGTGCGTCAAGATGATATCTATCAACTCTTCGATCTGGGAGGTAGACATTTGAGTCATTGATTAATTGGTGGAAAAGCAAATTTTGTGTTTGATTGACGTACTCTGCAATCCTATTTATAAGGCACAAACTCTCACTACCAAAAAGAAAAAAAGTCCTCAAGGGGTAACTCAATCGGTTGTGGACCGCGCCTAATAAAGTGGAGGTCACAAGTTTAAATTCCTCCATCCCCTTCCCTTGTGTGGACATGTAAAAAAAAAACTTTGAATGCTGGCGTTAATTAATTAACTTAATTTAGCTATCATGCACTTGTTATAAATACTAGGAAAAAAAAATTGTGGCACATTTATAAAACACCAAAAAAACCAGAAATTTTCTGGCAAAAGCACATTTGCCAGGAAATATTCTGGCACATGATGCTATGTACCCGAAATTCTTGGTCGATCTCTCTCCTTTACCCACCAAAAATTTGTATTACATCTTAATTTTCTCTCTCTAAATCATACTTAGATCCGACTGCGTAGCATTCTTTCTTCATTCTAATATTTTTCTTCTCGCTATTCTTACCTTCTGTTACTGGGTAGAAGCTGTGTGAGCAAGAATTCTCTGCCTGAATAAGAGACCCATCTGCTTGAATAAGTAGCTCGAATAAGAGAGTCTATTCACAGAGAGAGGGCCCTCTCTCCTAGCCGTATACAATTTATCCTAGGGTTCTTTTTGGACAGGAAATTATAGGAATTCAAATCCTGTCATTTAACACCATCATGTGGTGGTCAGGACAGGAGCCATAGGGGTCCATATCTTCAGTTAAAACATATGGCAAATAAACCTTTTGAAGATACAAGTTTTTTTTTTTTTTTGGAAAGGTGTCAAGCAACTTGTCATTAATAATCTGTTAAAGTACACTGCTGATCAACAAGGATAACATCATGGATACATTGGGGGATTTCCTCAAAAGAGAACCTATTCTCCCTCCAGAGATAGCTCATCCTTGGCCAACCAGTGTGCTACCTCATTTAGAAAATGTCTGACATGAGTAGCCTTTCATATTGTTGGGAGATAAAAGCTGTTTTTCAACTATATGTGCCTTCTTACGTGGTGTATCAAACAGGATCATAAAGAACAAGATTAAAGAAGTTGCTTTGTTAAAATTATTTCAAAAAAATTAAATTTATTCTTCTTATTTTAACTTTTGTCAATTTGTGTCATACACTTTGTCCCACATTGAAAAGTTAGAAAAAAATAATAATAATTTGTATTTTCTTATGAGAGCCTCTACTTTCATTTTACAGCATCCAATCACCATATGACAAATCATCAATTTAAGAAAAATACAAAAAAATGAAAGTGAGAACAACCACACCAAATCAAAATTTAAAAAAAAAAAAAAAAAACCGTAGTCGGCAAGACATAAGCCAGACTCAAGTCGTGGGTCTCTCTAGACCCGTGAGACTCAGCCCAGTGAGACCCATGCCAAGCTGGTGAGATCCAAGCCAGTTGTGTCCCGCCTCAAAACCCGTTTTTAATTCCCTAAAACCCGTTTATAATGCCTCAAAATCCGTTTCTAACGCCTCAAAACCCCTTTTTTTATTCAAATCTAAACTTAGAGAGGGAAGGTTAACCCTTTAAGGATTTTATCACCTTAAAAGCCGAAAAAGGTGGTGACCCAACCAAACCCACTAGCATTACCCAGCCGTGGGTGGCTAGTTTGGTTGGCTGTGGATCACAACCAAAGCCAAGGCCAGCGTTGTGGGAGAAGACCCACGGCCACACTTCTGTTTTCTTTTTTCTCTCTTAAGCTCATAAATGGCATCACTTGGTTATTTGGTTGTAGGATATTTTTGTGCACTTGTTGTACTTTAGCTTATGTGTCAAGTGTTGATTAGGGGCTGTAAACATGAGGTTTTAAGGCAGGTTCGGATATAAGTTAAACTCTTTTCCTATTATTTTCGTGTGCATTTTGGACATGTACAACCATTATGCCAACATTTATTGTTTGTTCAAAAGTAAGATTGAATATGCTGTGAATGAAAAAAGAATAGAGGAAACGTAAAACAGAGAGTATTCTTTGGTTGAAACACCAGGCTTTCGTATTAACCAACATAAAAGATTTACATAAAAGAATTTATATAAAAATTTTGCTATACAACTAATAACAAAATTCCAACTAATCTAATACAGCTCATGCCTGCTAATTTAACACATGTTACATGTGTAGTCTAATACCCTCCCTCAAGATGGACAATGTATATTAAGAATGTTCATCTTGGATAGAAGTGTTTGAAAAACATCAAAACCAAGAGCCTTAGTGAACAAATTAGCTAGTTGATTAGTAGAAGAAACATGAAGTGTGCGAACTAAGCCAAGTTGGATCTTTTCTCGCACAACATGATAGTCGATTTCAATATGTTTAATCCGCTCATGGTAAATAGGATTAACAGCTATATGAAGAGCTGCTTGACTGTCACAGAATAAAAGAGCAGCTTGAGGATGTGGAATCTAAAAATCCTTAAGCAAATGAAGTAGCCAACTCACAACAAGCAGCTGCCATAAAATGATATTCGGCTTTAGCTGATGATCTGGAAATCGTGGTTTGCTTCTTAGACTTCCAAGAGATTAATGAATCTCCTAAGAAAACACAAAAACCAGATATTGATCTTCTGGTGTCTGGACAACCAGCCCAATCAGAGTCACAAAAGGCCTTCAAATGAAGAGTCAAGAGAAGAAATTTGGAAAATCCCTTGGCCAGGGGCTGCTTTGATGTATCTGAGAATTCTATATGCAACATCAAGATGAAGCTGCCAAGGAGCTTGCATAAATTGACTCAAAGTGTGGACTGAATATGTTAAATCAAGCCTAGTGATTGTCAGATACAGCAACCTTCCAATCAACCTTCGATACATTGTTGGATCATCAAGTAAAGCTCCATCCATAGTAGAAAACTTGGTATTAGATTCCATAGGGAATTTGGAAGGCTTTGCAGCTAAATGACTAGCATCACTGAGAATATCTAAAGCAAATTTTCTTTGACAAAGTGAAATCCCTTGAGAATTTCTAGCAATCTCCAACCCAAGAAAAAACTTCAAAGGACCCAAGTCTTTTAACTTAAAATGGGTGTTCAAAAACACAATCAAATCTGCAATAGCTTGACCATCATTGCTAGCTAGAACTATGTCATCAACATAAACCAAGAGGGCCATGAAAGAAGAACCTTTGGACTTAGTAAACAATGAATAGTCTACTTTGGATTGAATGAACCCATGAGCAAGTAGGATTGAAGAAAATTTGCTGAACCATTGTCTAGAGGCCTGTTTTAGACCATATAAAGACTTGTTCAAATGACAAACCCTATTGTCTCCCTTGGTGCCAAAGCCAAGAGGTGGTTTCATGAACACTTCATCTAGATCTCCATGCAAAAATGCATTGTTTACATCCAGTTGGTGAAGCTCCCAATTATTGATTGCGACCAATGCAACTAGACACCTGACTGTGGTGAGTTTAGCCACTGGAGAAAAGGTTTCAAAGTAGTCCGAGCCTTCACATTGATTGAATCCTTTGGCTATAAGTCTGGCTTTATACCTTTCAACTGACCTATCTGCTTTGTGCTTCACCTTGTAAACACATTTACAGCCAATAGCAACGTTGTTAGGAGGTAAAGACACAAGAGTCCATGTATTATTATCTTCAAGAGCTTTGATTTCAGCTTGCATTGCTTCACGCCAACATGCATGATGAACAGCTTGGTGATAATATTGTGGCTCAACATGTGTTGAAACTGAAAGAAGATAATGTTTATAAGAAGGGACAATTTATCATATGAAATGACAAAGGATAGATTATAAGGAATACCTAAATCCATTGGATGAATGCTTGGAGATGATAAGGATGAAGTAGTTGCCATTTGACAATGAAAATTTTGTAAGTAACTAGGCTTTTGTTTAATCCTAGATGATTTTCTAATGGGAATACTAGGAACATGAATACTGCGAACAGAACCCAAATGTGTTTCATGATTATTGGGATCAGAAACATCATTAGAAATAGAAAGAACATGATTATTAACAATATCAGTAACATGATTTGGAATAGAAACAGAATTATCATCATAATCTAGAATAGGATTTGGAAGAACAATGTTATGATGTATAATATGAGAGAGTTTAAAGTTTGGATGATAAGGAAAAACACTTTCATGGAATATAACATCACGAGAAATAAAAATTGTTTTAGTGGACAAATCAAACAATTTATATCCTTTGATGTTATATGGATATCCAATGAAAACACATGGTTTTGCTCTTGAATCAAACTTAGATCGATTTCTAGTGAGAGTGGAAGCAAAACACAAACAACCAAATATTTGAAGAAGAGAATAATTTGGAGGAGTTGAAATCAGACACTCATAGGGTGTTTTGTTAGACAAAATAGGAGTAGGAATTCTGTTGATTATATGAACAGTAGAAAGAATACATTCACCCCAAAAAATGAGTGGCAAATTAGCTTGAAATCTTAGAGCTCGTGCTACATTTAACAAGTGTTGATGTTTTCTTTCAACTATTGAGTTTTGTTGAGGTGTCTCAACACAATTCAATTGATGAATGATGCCTTTGGATTGATAAAATCAAATAGCTGGAATGTTGTGATGTTACAAACATTTGTCATTATTTGTCTTTGATTTTTTTGACCGTTTGACATCAAGTCTTCTTTATGAGTTTCATGAGGAAAAAAAAAAAAAATGAATCTATATTTTGACCTTTTGTCAAAAATATTATCTTCATTATTTATTCATGGGTCTTATGAAAAATATCTCAACTTACATGTTCTAGCCGTTTGTCATTAACTCACTTTCATGAGTTTTGATTTTAACGGTTTATTATTTATTCTTGCATTGTTTTCTTTCCGTTGGCTATTAATGGTTTTAGTAAAAGCAATGAGCTCATCTTTCTTATAAATTGAGCCCACCTACCAACACCAAAGCACAACTTTTTTGGCTCCAAAATATTGCCGTACAGCATCTAAACCCACATTCTAATTGTCCAACAAATTTTCTTTTCATAAGCTATTGAGCTATATTTTGGTTCTCCTTTTTGGTGTGGTTTTTGTCCCCCATCTGCTTTGATCAAAAGGGTTGTTCATCTGATCTTCATTACTTGGAAGTGCGTCCTTAACGAAGGTAGACGCTATAGTCTAATCTCGGAGGTTGCTGCGTGTCAAGAGATCCGATGCGAGTTATACACTCGGGAGGCACGAAATCAACCTTTAAGGACAACGCTCTTGCGTGATTCAACAGCTCTGTGAGATTTTTCCTTGCTCTATTTTTTTATTGTATTTTATTTATTTTATTGTTAATTATTCGGATTAATTTTATTTAGCATCAATAAGAATTTTTGCACCATCCATTTAATTTTACAACATGGAATTCAAAACCATTGTCACTTCATATGCAATTGACTTTAGATTCAAATTGGGTTTCAATCATATGAATGAAAGATTTAATCAAATTTCTGGTTTGAGACTTAGCAACCATTAGATGAACCCAAGTAAATCTAGAATAATCATCTACAACGGTGAGAAAATATTTAACACCATTGAAAGAATTAGTAGAAAAGGGACCCCAAATGTCACAATGCAACAAATCAAAAGCTTTATTAGAAACAAAATGGCTTACAGGAAAAGACAATCTATGTTGCTTAGCCAAAGGGCAGATAGTACAACACTTATTGGAGTCAACAAATATGCTAGAATCTAATTGACTTAGAATCTTAAGACGTGCAGTAGACAAATGACCTAAACGGTAATGCCATACATTTGAAGAAACACTCTTAACAGAAAGACTAACAACAGGAATTGAAATACTTGATGCAGGCTTTACTGGTTTATTGACCAAATAGAACAAGCCTTCATGTTCCTTACCCACTCCAATCATTCTCCAAGTCAACAAGTGCCACATAAAACAGAAATCAGCAAGAAAAATGAGACAACATGAGAGATTTTTAGTTAGTTTACTTGCTGAAATGAGATTAAAAGTGAAAGAGGGAACACAAAGCACATTGGTTAAAATGAATGAAGCAGAAATTTGAACAGTACCAACATGTGTAACTAAAGCAAATTGACCATTAGGTAGTTTTACAGATTTAGAAACAATTGATGTAATTGTAGTAAGAAAAGAAAGTGAACAGACCATATGGTCAGTAGCACTTGTATCTATAATCCATGGACTATTTTCAAGTTGGGAGGCAACTTGAAAAGATGAAATGGATGAGAAAACAAAGTGCGAAGATTGAATTGGAGAGAAGTTACCTAACATCTGAGACACTAGGTGACTCTAATGTGTTTGAATTTTACATAAATAATTGTTTTTCCAACAACAATAATAAATTAATCTTATTTTTCTATAAAAGGTTGGAGTAATGCTTTAATTTTTTTTAGAATCTTCCTAGAGTTATCACAAATGTGATGTGGCTTTTAAAATCACCAATAGATCAAAAGTTAATAAATCACATCTCAAATTCATTGGTAACTATAAAAACCGAAGACTCTAGGAAGCCTATAACATTACTTAAAAGGCTGACTTCAGAAATTTGATTTACACAAATTTTCTTCTTCTCTTCTGCTATTACGCATTTCTTGTGCAAAATAGTGTTTGGAGTTTATAATTTGCACACTAATTTCAAGCAATATTGTATCCGCAGGATAAAATTGTTGTGTTTCCTTGCAAAACTTTTTGTATAAGCTACGAGGTAATATTTGTCTAAAAATCAACAATTCCCATACGGTTTTTGTACTTTCTTTAATTCTGAAATTCCAACATCTTTATTCCTAGTAATTATCTAAACAATTATTTTTCTGAAGAGCCTATGCTATTTGGAATTGACTTGCAAGATTTTGGCCATAAGTACCGGAACTTATTTCATTTTGGCCCCATTTCTTTCGATGTAAAATGGTTTTTAAGAAAATGATTTTTGTATTTTACTGTGTTTAGTGCAATGTAAAATAATAATCAATGGAAAATATTTTCCCTTTAACCGAAAATTCTTCTTTAATTTTTAGAAAATGATTTACAATTTTGAAAACCGTAAACAATTTTTTGATTTTAAGCATCTCATTCTCAAATTTATGTACCCAGCCAATACTCGCTCAAGACCCCACCGGGACTTGACCCGGACTTGCCAAGGACTTGATCGAGACCCTTCCAGGAATTGATCGGGACCCGCCCGAGACCTTCCTGGGACTTGACCGAGACTTACTCGTATGTAGGTCCCGGTCAAGTCTCAGGCAGGGTTCCGGGAGCTACCCATAAATTTAGAGTTTAATATGATTTAATGAATATATATATTTTTTATTTTCCATACAAGTTAAACACTGTAAAATATTTTCCAGAAAATAATTTTTCAGGAAATTATTTTTTGTTGAAAATATTTTACAATGGAAACTATTTTATGTTGAAAGAAATGGGCCTTTATTTTGAATACTTTGCTTAGTTTGTCCTTTGGGAAATATATTAATGAAATAAGCAAATTTTGGCCATAGTTGGTGAAGAAATTGATAATAAAATAGAAACAATAGTAAATACTAGAATAAATAAAATAGAGACAAGCCTTCGTTCACGGATAAAGCTTTAATGCTACATTTACTATTATTTCAATTCATAAATTCACAAAACAAATGGTTCGTATTTATAGGGATGTGGAGAAAATACAAAATAATATAGTCGATAAAATCAAATACATTCAATGCTAATATATTCTCATAATATCAAATCTTACACAATATATTCTAACAAATTGAACTTATTTCATTTCATTTTGTATTTTGGTTTCTGAATCTTTATTATTATTATTTTTTTAATATTTTGCTTAGTTTCCTTTCCCATTTCGACCTTAAATATATATAACCGGATCATGTTGCTAATTGTTCTAATTAATATATTACTCCTACCATAACAACAACAAAAATTAAAAGTGAATATTTCGAGAAGGACCATAGAATGTAAAATAATATTTCTCAAACAAAAACAGCTATCAAAATTAAAGACAATTTTAAAATGAAATATAAAATATAAAATAAAAATATGGTATATATACCGTATTTTTATTTTTTATTTTATTCATAATGTTATATATATATATATATATATATATATATAACATTATTCATATCTGCGTTGTCAACCACTGGTAGGGTACAAATCTCCGCGGAAAAGGGTTGGAGAATCGATGGATGGTTTTATTTGCCATGTCGTATACCCCGAAATCCTCTCTCGACCGTTCGGGCATATCCGACGGCAACTGTTCATCTTTGAAGTAGACACAATTTCGTTTGTACACGGTAGAATCACTAGCTCTTACGCACACAGATTCCTTACCGGCCATGAAAATTGCTTCATCACCCAAGCTTGTGATCTCACCCCACACCATCGTCTCCCAATCCAATTTGAAAACATTGAAGAAACCCTCCCGACACCTACGAACCGTCAACAGATCCCCAGACAGCGATTCCACAACACAGATGGATGATGATGACAAAAGAAACAGCATCTCAATTCCATTACCTGTTTCGTCGGGATCAGGAACAGGATTGAACTGATCAAATTCTGCAACGTTCCCTAAGAAGTCAATTGCACATAATCGACCTTTGTAGCTTATTATATCAAAAACCAACATATTGTTCTTGAGAGGACTATCAATGGGGGTCCAGTCTTCATCTCCTGGTTTCCAAAGCATGATGTTTTTACCAATAGCTAAAGCAACTGAACTTGGAGGAAGAGACGTCGTCTGTTTAGATGATAAAATAAACTTCATTTCCGGTTCCGATATATTCTGAAAATGGCGATCAAAAGTGCAAGTCGGAAGCCGAATCCGAGCTCTTGACAATGGGTTATAGAGAAAGAAATGATGAGTGTAGCGTTGTTTTTTGCGTGTGGTGAAATTTATCGCCAGCCAACCATGCTGGGAGAAGACGCTTCTGGGAAACCTTAAGGGCTTACCGCCCCTGGTCTTGAAGTCGGGAATTTTATACACGCTTGAATCGCCGGTGAAAATATTCAACAAACGTATGTTGTTTTCCATTTCATAGAGAAGTAGATGTGGAGGTGAGGAGGCTAAAAGCTTGTCGACAATGGACCGCCATGAACGACAGACGTGTCGGTAGTTGTAAAGATCAACGACATCCGTTGGGTACTCCAAGATGATCTCTATCAAATCTTTCGGGAGGTCAGACAGTTGAGCCATTGATTGATTGGTGGAGAAGCAAATTTTGTGTTTGATTCACTTACTCTGCAATCCGATTTATAAGGCACAAACTCTAAACCAATAAAAAATAAAAAATAAAAAATAAAAAATTTTTGGCACATTTATAAAAGAGATATGATAGGCTTAGACCTAACTTTTACTTACCTAGCTAGCACAAAGTCAGATAAGAGTTGTGTAAGTTCAAAACTAAAATTAAAATAAATTAAAAAATTTTAAAAAAAAATGTCCACAAAAATAAATACCCTATCATCCTAATTTTTTCTTAGATGTGATTCATGTGAATGTATAGCATTCTTTCTTCATTCTAATTTTCTTCTTCTCAGTAAACTCGGAAGCTCTCTCACCAGCCTACTCAGGTTTCTTTTTTCTTTCTTTTTTTTGTTTTTCCTTATTTAGTATTAAAATATATTTTTTATAGCATGCAGTACTTAAATTATTGGGGCAATTACCTTTTACATGAACTCTGATGTTTACTTTCTCCCATGAACTAAAATATGTGCATTGAACTCATCTTATGACACTTTCCCTTCCGTTAGTCAAAGGGGTTAAAACTAACGGTCAACGGTCATGTGACTTGTATGTACCATTTTAAATTTTTTTCCTTCCATTTTTGCCTTCACTTTAGATTTTTGGATTAAAGTTTATGAGGGTATAAGCGTCATTTTATTGATTTGAAGTAAGAGCAAAAATGGAAAGAAAAAAATTTAAAATAGTTAACCATTAGATTTAACCCATTTGATTAATGGAAGGGGGAAAGTGTCATAAGATGGTAGTTTGATGGGGTCAAGTGTCATAATTGGTAGTTCATGGGGGAAAGTGTCAATGCGCTGTAGTTCATGGAGGCAAAAGGTAATTACCCCTAAATTATTGTTTTTATTCTAATACTAAATTATTATTATTATTATAAAAAAGTGTCCAAGGTGCCCGTGGATCACTTGTATAGAAAAAAGATAGAAAAAAAAAAATCTCCTCAGCTCCCTCAATCTTGAATCTTCTATCTCCAACGCCCAACCCATATTTCTCTCTTAAATCTGTTCCTTTCTCTCTCTAAACTCATTCTCACTCTTCAAATCAGCACCAAACCAACACTTTAGGGCTCGTTTGATTAACGAAATAAACTCATGGAATGAAATAACTTTTCCTGTAGAATAGCCATTCATTTGTTTAGTAAAGACCTATTCCTAGGAATGGTTATTTTATGGGAATAGCTAATCCCTTCTACAAAGGAATAGCTATTCCTTTTCGAGTGGGAATAATGATTCCGTTTAATTTGCCACAAAAGCCCTCAGTGCTTTTGTGCTTTTTTATTTATTTATTTTCATAAATAATTTTGTAGCATAACTGGAAAAAAAAAAAAAAAAAAAGGCAATATACTTGACAAAATTTAAATATATATATAGCTCTTTATGTTTCAAAAATAAACAAAAAAAAAAATCCTTAATAAATAAAAAATTATATATGTATTATAAGGGTATTTTAGAAAATTTGATTACTATAGGATTCCATTCACCATCCTGTTAGACCGTACCAAACAAAGGAATAGAAATGGCTATTTCATTCCACACTCAATTCTAGGAGGGCTGTTAGGTGTCCCAAAAAATTTTCCCAAAATCCTTCCCTAATGATGTGGAAAGCATTATTTTTATTATTATTTCTTTTTACATATCCACACAAGAGAGAAAAAACACTATTTTGGGAAGGAGTGTGAGACAAAGAAAAGAGAATGAGAATTTTTTTAAGAAAAAAAATGCTTGCCACATCATTTGGGAAACATTTTAAGAAGAATCCCTTGGGATGTCTAGCATTATCCCAATTCAAGTGTTTCAACCAAACTAAGGAATAATAATAACTATTTCATTCCACACTTTTCTAATTTAGGAATAGCTATTCTTTCTCCTAGTGAAATAGTCATTCCATGAACCAAACGAGTCTTAACAGTCTAACACCCGTTAATATTATAACCGAACAAGAGAAAACAAAATCAGAAAAAGAAAACAAGAAATTTCTTTACCTTCTTTCTCCTCTTGACCTTCTCTCTCTCTCTCTCTCTCTGATTGAAACGCTGCAGCGGCTGAAACGGGTTTCTCCAGGAGAGACGGCCTAAAAGAGTTAATTAGTGTTGATTATTTATAAATGATAAAGTTAAATCTCAGCCGTTGGTGTTTTTATTTCTTTCCTTTTTTTTTTTTTTTCTATTCAATCTCAACTGTTGGTTGCTTTAACAGCTTAGATGATTTTATATGTTTTTTTAATGATTTTCTTTTTATTACGTTCCTTTTGTAGAAGCAAAATCTAATACTATTTGTACTATCTAGATTAGCAAAAAAAAAAAAAAAAAACTACATGTAGCATTATTTTTGAAGGAACCATTTCATTTTTTTATTGTTTTCTCTTTTCCAAAATTTTTTCCTACTATTTCTCTTCTACATCTCACTTCTTTCAAAATTTTCTCCTACTATTTCTCTCTCCACGTCTTTTTTTTATAGAAGTTGAAAAATAGGATATTTAAGAAAAATACAATCCTTATAAAAAAAATAATATTTAAATAATATAGATAAAAATATAACTAATCGAATGTATGAGACATTTAAAAATTCATTATCTAAAATAGATAAAGTGAGTTTTGAGAAGTCATTTTGAATAAAAATTTGGGTTCTCCATTAAGAATGCTCTAATACGCACCATTATATTTCCCTTTATTTTTGGGAAATTTATTTTCATTTTTCAAAGTTAAGAAAGAGGGGAAAAATGCAGTTTATGGCTTTTCCAAACAAAAACAAAAATATTGAAGAAGAGAAAGCCCACTTTTTGTTTTTCAATTGTAAGAGTCAACTTTTAAAAAGAATCAAGTATCAAACTCTCTAGTTCCTAAGAGGTAATTTAATCGGATGTTAACCACGTCTTATGAATCAAATGTCATTAATTTGAATTCGCTCTCCCCTTTCCTTTATGTAGATATGTAAAAAAAAAAAAAAAAAATCAAGCTCTCTCCCTATTTTAGTTAAATATTCTTTTTTCTTGGTAAACGAGAGATAGAAGGAAAATTAATAAATCAGCTTAAAAAAACTAAGTAGCTTTTACATTGTAAAGCAGTGTCCTTTCTTGTGCTTTAAGAATAATTTCTGCATAGCGTCTCTTCAGCATTGCCACATGGAGGGCCTTCCTTTTTTGTGCTATAAGAATTGGCACACGGAGGGGGCCGAGGGGCTTCTCTGGTGAAAGTAGATGTGGAGGTGAGGAGGCTAAAAGCTTGTCCACGATGTACCGCCATGAACGACAGACTTCGCGGTAGTTGTAAAGATTAACGACATCTGTTGTTGGGTGCGTCAAGATGATCTCTATCAACTCTGCTGGCAGGTCAGACAATTGAGCCATTGATTGATTGGTGGAGAAGCAAATTTTGTGTTTGATTTACGACTCTGCAATATTCTCACTACAAAAAAGAAAAAAAAAAAAAACGAAAAACAAAACAAAAAAACAAAAACAAAACAAAAAAAATTCAATGCTGGGTTAATTTCGTTATCATTTGCTATATAAACACTAGGAAAAAAAATGTTTGCACATTTATAAAACACCAAAAAACCAGAAATTTTTGGCAAAAGCACATGATGCTATGTGCCACAATATTTGTACAGAATTTACCTGCCAGAAATTTGTATTACATCCTAATTTTCTCTTCTCTAACCATACTTAGATCTGAATGTATAGCATTCTTTCTTAGTTCTAATCTTCTTCTATCATTCTAGTCTTTCTTCCTCTAGTAAACTCGCAGCTCTCTCTCTCTCTCCCCAGCCATATCCTTTGAACTTTACACATTTTTTTTATTTTTCTCTCTTATGTTGGAATTGCTATTTGCAAGAATAATTTGAGTTTTTAGAAGATATTGCAAAACGTAGGGTCCGTTTGAGAGTGCGTTTTTAAACCAAATCGCAATTTTAGAGTGTTTGAGATTGTGATTTTAAAAACGCAAATTTAAAAATCTGAAATTTCAATAAGCTGACTAGATGATGCTTATTTGAAAAGATGTGAATTTAAACTAAAATCATGATTTCGCTCAAAAAAATATTTAAAGCAATATATATATTTAGTCTGAAATCGCAATTATATGTTAATTTTATCCAAACACTCGATTAATAAAAAAACACTTTTTAACATATTTTACCAAATGTCTGTACGATTTTAGTTTTTAAAATCGTATTTATTAAAATCGCACTCCCAAATATCTTCAATCTTGTGGATTACTTGTAAAACGTAATATATTGCAAAAAGTAGGATATTTGGCACTACAATTTGTGGATCACTTGGATCCGGCTTGTCTCTCCTCCCTCAATCTTCTCCAACGCCCAACCCATATTCCTCTCTTAAGTCTCTTCCTTTCTCACTCTAAATCCATATTCCTCTCTTAAGTCTCTTCCTTTCTCACTCTAAACCCATATTTCTCTCTTAAATCCGTTCCTTTCTCTCTCTAAACCCATTCTCTCACTCTTCAAATCATCACCAAACCAACACTAATAGTCTAACACCCATTAATATTATTATAACCGAACGAGAGAAAACAAAATCAGAAAAAGAAAACAAGAAATTTCTTTACCTTCTTTCTCCTCTTCACCTATTTCTTCTATCTCTCTGATTGAAATGCAGCAGCGGCTGAAACGGGTTTATGCAAGAGAGGCGGCCTAAAAGAGTTAATTAGTGTTGTTTATTTATAAATGATAAAGTTAAATCTCAGCCCCTCCCTTTTTTTAAAAAAAATTTATTCCACCTCAATTATTGGTTGTTTTGTTTTGTTTTTTTTTATTCAATCTCAACTGTTGGTTGTTTTAACAGTCCGACACTTGGTCCCATCAAACTAAAGGAGTCGATCATGTGACATTTTAAATTTTTTTCTTTCTATTTTTGCCCTCACTTCTTATATGTTACATTAAGGTTTATGAAGATATAAACGTCATTTTAATGATATGATTGATAAATTCAAATTAGATACATTCAGTGTTAATATACTCCCATAATATCAAATCTTACACAATATATTCCAACAGTTGGAACTTATTTCATTTCGTTTTGTTTTGTGAATATTTTGCTTAGTTTGCTCTCACTTTTCGACCTTAAAGATAAGTAGATCAGGTTGCTAATTTTTCTTATTAACATATTACTTCTACCATAACAACAACAACAAAAATTAAAAGTGATTATTTGGAGAAGGACAATAGAATGTAAAATAACATTTATCCAAAAAAAAAAAAAAAAAAACAGCAGTCAAAATTAATGATATTTTTAAAAACCAGGAAAGAATATAATAATGATATATAACATTATTCATAATTGTGTTGTCAAACAGAACCACGAGCAGCGTTCAAATCCCCGCGGAAAATGGTGAGAGAATCGATGGATGGTTTTATTTGCCATGTCGTATACCCTGAAATCCTCTCTCGACTGTTCGGAGATATCTGATGGCGATTGTCTATCTCTGAAGTAGATGCAATTTTTTTTGTATACGGTAGATTCACCAGCTCTTACGCACACAGATTCCCCATCCGCAATGAAAATTGCTTCATCACCCAAGCTTGTGATCTCACCCCACACCATCGTCTCCCAATTCAATTTGAAAACATTGAAGAACCCGTGCCGAGATCTACAAACCATCAACAGATCCGCACTCAGCGATTCCACAAGGCAATTTATGGATGATAACAACAAAAAAATCATCCCAATTCCAGCAGTTGGAATTTTTGTGGCACGAGGAAGAGGATTGAATTCAAATTGAGCAACGTTCCCTAAGCAATCAATTGCACAGAATCCACCCTTGTAGCTTATAATATCAACCCACATAAGCTTCTTGAAAGGAATATGAACGAGGGTCCACCCTTCATCTCCTGATTTCCAAAGCATGATTTTTTCATCAATAACTAAAGCAATTGGACTTGGAGGAAGATTTGTCTGTTTAGATGGTAAAACGAACTTGATTTCTCGTTGCCTGTGATCCGGTAGCCGGAACGCCGGGAGCCGAATCCGAGCTCTTGATAATGGGTTATAGAGAAAGATAAAATAAGTGTAGTATTGAATATTGCATGTGGTGAACTTTATTGGCAGCCAACCATGCTGGGAGTAGATGCTTCTGGGAAACCTCAAGAAGGGCTGCCCGTCACCGGTCTTGAAGTCGGGAATTTTACACACGCTTGAGTCGCCGGTGAAAATATTCAACAAACGTATGTCGTTTCCCTTTTCATGGACAAGTAGATGCGGAGGTAAGGAGGCTAAAAGCTTGTCGACAACGGACCGCCATGGACGACAGACGTTGCAGTAATTGTAAAGATTAACGACATCTGTTGTTCGGTGCGTCAAAATGGTCTCTATCAACTCTTCTGGGAGGTCAGACACTTGAGCCATTGATTGATTGGTGGAGAAGCAAATTTTGTATTTGATTCACTTACTCTGCAATCCTCAATCCGATTTAAAAGGCACAAACTCTAAACCAAAAAAACAAAAAACACCAAATTGTTGCACATTCTAGTCTTTCTTCTTCTAGTAAACCCGCAGCTCTCTCTCTCCCCGGCCATATTCTTTGAACTTTACACTTTTTTTTCATCTCCAACGCCCAACCCATATTTCTCTCTTAAATCTCTTCCTTTCTCTCTCTCTAAACCTGTTGATGCACAGTTTCCGACTGGTGACGTGGCACGTCGATTTGATTCTTGGATTGACTGCCTCGTGTACGAATGCTGCACAAGAAAAAGACAATAGGGTCGAAGAGAGACCGGGGGTGAGCCGGCGGGGTCACTCTGATGCCTAAGTCAGTGAACTGTTGTAAAGAAAATGGGAAACAACCAAAGCTTGAAATGTGCTAGAGTTGCCTTACCTTTGCATGTGATGGAGACTTGTATTATATAGGCATGGAGTAGCGATCTAGTCAATTGTGGTTCTTCCACGATTTGCTTTCTTGAGGCGGTTGTTATTAGGGAATCTAGCGATTCTCGTTCCTTGATCTTGGAGATCAAGATAGGATTTAGCGATTGTCATTTGAATTTTGAATTCAGGTTGATAGATTACGGACCCGGGTTCCTAGGTGCTCGGCGTGGAGTCCTCGAATTGAGAACCTAGGACCTTTAGGTCTCGGAGGCCTCGGTCGGTAATCGATCTTGAGGAAGATTTCGAATATGGGGCCTCGAATTCGAGAGCCTAGGACCCTTAGGTCTCGGAGGCTCAATTGAGCCATGTCTTCGGAGAAGGTCTCGGACGTGGGGGCCTCGAATTCGAGAACCTGGGACCCTTACGTCTCGAAGGTCTCGAATTCGATTCCTTAGTCCTCAGTCTCGGAGATACTGGGCCAGAAGCGGTCGTGGGCTCCAAACCGGGTCAGTGGCAGTTGGGCTTTTAGGAGATTGATCCATGATCCAACAGTTACCCCCCAATTTCCTTGTCTGGAAGACTCATGGAAATTTTCATATGTTTATGAAGAATGGATCAAACTCTCAAAACATGTTCACTAGTACACGAGGACTCGTCGGTTTTTTTTTTTTTTGTACATTTGGGCGGGAAAATTTTTGAATTCCCGCCAAAAATATTTCGAGACGCTTGGTTGGCTCGAAGACGTCGAACATTTAATGCGCGTACGCGTGTGTGAGTTCGCCATGTGTCGAATCGGAGTAATTAAAGCTATCATAATGATGGCCGGAAGTCGAAGAAGTTTTGGGGATTACGAAGAGTCTTTTAGTGTTTTTGAAGCATTTTTTCTGGGTTTTAATGCATGTCTCTTGTTATCAGCGTAACGCTTCATATTCCTTCCATTGCCTATAAAAACCGGCTGAATCATATTTCAAACTTATTTGCTTGTGTGATCATCTTTCTCTGCTTTTCTAATTACCCGCATTTCCAGCTTTTCTATATCTTCTCAAAAATGACAAAGAATGGACGACTCGATGGCTTGGGAGAAACCCACCACATACAGGTGGCATCCCATTTGTCCGCTATGATGAGGCGCATAAGGAGGAGTGCTTCATTCAAGTTTCATCAAAATCCGTTTTGATGAAAATAATTCTGGCGCCGTGGCTCGATCGGATATATACGAAGTCTGTATATGACACATGTTCAAAGCGGCTTACGACTTCCGTTCGGATAATTAGAGAGCTACTCGGCTTTCTTAACTTATCACCCCACCAAGCATCACGAGCTGGAGGACTTTCTTTGCGTGTGTGATCTTGTGGCCCCTAATACAGGTCGAGATCATATACTCACGATAAAAAGTTCTTGCACATACTGGCTCAAAGAACCCACGAGCTCTGCGGTCTACAACTTCCAGACGAAAAAGGAAGTTTATTCAAATCGACTCCCAATTTTCAGTAACCCCAAATGGAAGAACAAGTACTTTTTTCGTTTTGAGGGACGGTGGGAGTTCACTCCCCCGAAAAGCTAAGGGTCCTAGGGTACCCGAGACATCAACGACCCCCCAAAGCTCATGACAGCTGTTACGACCCAGATGATTCATCGGGTCAACAGCGTTATCAAGTGGGGTCGAGCACCAAAATGATGTTTGTCGGAAGCCTTATTACATCCATGAAAGCTATCCGAATTCGTCTATGACGTGAATCCTTAGCGTCAATGAGGCTACCGGTGATCCTCTGCACGTCTGGACCCCGCGTCACGGACCCCGATGGTCCGCCCGCTAATACCACGGGCCTCTACCCCTCGAAAGGAAAGGTGAGGCCCTTTGGCCTCAAGTGAAGCCCAAGGTCATTGACAAGGCAAAGCGAAAGTCATCGATGGAAGCCGAAAGCCGTCTATCCTATAATGACTGGCGGGGACTTTAAAATTCGTGAGCCTAAGGTTCGACACCTCCTTCACTCCCCATAAACCTTGTGAAGAAGGGCCTCTTGGTAGAAACACGAGAAGCCCACGAAGGTGGCGAGGTGCTTAAAAGCTCGATGAGGAGGAGAGCCAGTAGGTGGGCCTATCGAGGACCTTAGGGATCCGCTCGTAAGAGCACACTCGATGGCAGGAGTCGATGGAGGTTATCGAGGCTCCCCTCGTGAAGAAGAAGGCTGACCAAGGTGGGCGAAAGCGGCGTCCCAATGGCGGGGACCCGGTCCCAGGTCAATGACAAGCTAATGTCGCAGTTCTTAGCCTCTCGGGAGGAAGAAAGGCCGTGCCCCTCAATTCCCCGCTAGGGGAGGTTGAGAAATTCATTGTGAAAGCCTGTCTTGGCTGCCTTCTGTGTGGCCAAGGTGGTTGAAGAAGAGCCCTACGAGTGCGAGGGGAGTATTCTGCTTGAGTCAACCTCTTGGCTCGAACATCCGCACATTCTGGAGGATATCGAGATGATGTCGGGTAGCCGGCGACAAACATGGGGCCTCCCTAGAGCGGAGGAGGCTCCGAAGGGCATTGTCCCCGATCCCCGAGGTGGGGAACTCACGAGAGCTCCGACTCGAAGGCTCAAGTCCGACTCAAGGAGGTCGAGAAGGAAGGAAGCGAGGAGGCCAAAGCTCGAGGCATCCGGGCTTCGAGTCGAGAGTACGGTTGAGATTAAACCGAAGGGCCAACCGGACCTGGGGGGAAGTTGGCTAAACTTGAGGATTTTAAAGATAACCCTTTCAAGGCCGTGGTCGACCTTGTCGATCACGATGGTCTCGCTGAAGCGGGATATAACCCTCCGTGGGGTAGCCGAGGAGATGCTGACCATGCAGTGCCTGGTAAGTGTCGATCACATCGAACCTTATTTTCTGAATGTTTTTTCTAACATCATGTTGGCTTTGTCTGTAGGCTTTCCTCCGGTCCACGATCCTATACTGCTATATGCGGAAGGTTTCGGCTTCCGATAGTGGGCCGGAGAACTTACAAGGGAGGCTTTCGGAGGTCGAGGAGGAGAATGCAAACCTCAAAAGTCCGTGCACGCAGGAAGACCTCCGGTTCTCGGAGCATTCCGCCATGATGGAATGCGAGGCCTCAGATGCTTCGAAGGCTAGGGATCGAGCAGAGGCTAAGCTCTCGAAGCTCTCCGAGGATATCGAGCGGCTGCGTTCCGAGAACACGAAGCTTCGAGAGGACCACCACGTTCTTGAGGCAGAAAATGCAGAACTCCTGGAGGACCACTCCATCCTTAAGGAGGATTATAAATTGCTCGAGGAGAAGCACTCCGACATTCTTGAGCAGCTGACGGAGAGTAAGGTCTCGGTGGAGCGAGTGGAAGGCAAGGTCGTGCCGAGGAGAAGTTCCAACACTTTAACACCCTGTACAAGGGTATGAGGTTGGAGCTCAAGGAAGCCAAGGCGAAGGCGGCTGATTACCTACATCAGCTGTCTTTTGCCTCGAGAGTCCGAGACTCGGCGTGGGCGGATGGACTTCACCTCGGATTCGAGACCTTCAGGGCCTGGTGGAGGGACCCGGCTCGGAAGATGGACCTCAACTCAGTTAACATCGAGGATATTCCTATGACGAAAGAGGCCATTCGACAGCTGATCAGCCTTGGTCGTGAGGAGGAGATGCCGATGTGAGGATTGACCGGTTATATCGACGGAAGCGGCTCCGGAAGGTGAAGAGGCGGAGAAGGAACACGACGGCGTTGAGGAACCTCCGCCGGCCCAAGACCCCCCAGTAAAGCCGTAGGCTCTGTTGTACAACTTGTATATCTTTCCTTGTACCATATTGTAAATTCAGAAGTTAATGAAACATATTTTAGTATATTTCAGTTAACATTTGTTTACTTGAATGGAAACTTTTTTGACATAACTTTGTATAACTCATCCAAAAAAATGATCAAGAATCAATTGACAAGGTATTCTTCTCGAAAAATCGAAAAGTGTTTTGGGATTTTAGCTTCGATGTTGTTTCGAGAAGTCCATGTGATTCTTTGACTGTTCGTTTCGAGCGTTCGGTTATCGAGTAAGCGTAAGGTCTCGGATGTCGAGTCTGACAAAGGCCAGGCCTCGTATCGTGCTGTGAAATCATTTTGAGTCAGGCTTTCGATGCCGAGCCTGGCGGAGACCAGGTCTTGTATCGGGCCGTGACCTTATTTCTTTTGAGCGTCAGGCTTTTGATGCCGAGCCTGGTGAAGACCAGGTCTCGTATCGGGCCGTGACATTATTTTGAGTCGTCGTTGATGCCGAGCTGGTGGAGACCAGTCTCGATCGGCCGTGATATTATTTCTTTTGAGTGTCGCTGATGCCGAGCTGGTGAAGACCAGTCTCGTGATCGGGCCGCGTGACATTATTTCTTGTTCCAACTGATTCCACATTTTTGCGAAGAGAAACTTCGAACGTTCCTTTTATTGCACGAATTCAAACTGAAATTGAAGAAACAAGAACAAATATGAATTACAATCATTAAACGAAATACTTCTTAAGGTGATCAGCATTCCAAGGTCTCGGAAGGGCTCTCCCCGTTGAGTCTTCGAGGTAGTATGCTCCTAGCCTCTGGCATTTAACCACTTTGTAAGGTCCCTCCCAGTTTGGAGCTAGCTTTCCTTCGACTGGATCCCTGGTGGTGAGAGTAACTTTACGCAGGACTAGGTCTCCGACTTTGAAACTTCGATGGTTTACTTTCCTGTTGAAATACTTCACCATTCTTTCTTGATAGGCTGAGAGTGTGATCTGGGCATAGTCACGCCTTTCTTTCAGTAGGTCCAAATGGAGCTTTAGCCCTTCGGCGTTTGCCTCCTTTTGGTACGACTCGACCCTCAAGCTTCCCGATCCCAGCTCTGCCGAAATGACTGTCTCGGTTCAGAATGTTAGAGCGTAGGGGGATTCTTCTGTAGGAGTTCTCTTGGTGGTTCGATAGGCCCAAAGGACTTCCGGGAGGTCGTCGGCCCAGTTACCTTTTTTGTCACCTAGCTTTTTTTAAAATTTTGAAAATGGTCTTGTTGGTGGCTTCCACCTGCCCATTTTCCTGCGGATGTCCGGGAGAAGAGAAATAATTCTTAATACACAAGTCGGCACACCACTTTCGGAATGGTTCACAGTCGAACTGTTTTCCATTATCGGTGACAAACGCGTGTGGCACACCGTAGCGGCAGATAACGTTCTTCCATAAGAACCGTTGGATGGCTGCAGTCGTGATGTTTACCAAGGGTTCGACTTCTGTCCATTTGGTGAAGTAATCCACTGCGACAATTGCGAATCGAACGCCCCTTTTCCTCGGGGCAACGGTCCCACGATATCCACCCCCCATTGTGAGAAGGGCCATGGGGAGGAAATTGCCGTCAACTCCTCGGGGGGTTGTTTGGTGATGTTTGCGAATCGTTGGCACTTGTCACAATACCTGACGATTTCTGTTGAATCTTTATGCATGTTTGGCCAGTAGAATCCTGCCCTTACGACTTTATGAGCCAGCATCCTAGCTCCCGAATGACTTCCACAGATTCTCTCATGTATTTCCCGGAGCACGTAATTTCCTTCTTCACTGGAAATACATTTTAGGAGAGGCAGCAGAATCCTCTTTTGTAGAGTAGTCCATTTAATATTGTGAACCTTCCCGCTTCATTCTCAATTTTATCGCAGACTTTTTCTCGGAGGGCAGGGTTCTATCCTGCAAGTAGTTGAAGATTTCCTGCCTCCAATCCGAGGCTTCCTCGATCGACGAAATTCGAGGCCCTTCCGAGGCCTCCTCAAAAATCGAGGGTCGATTTAGAATTCGAATGATTCCCTCGTTCCCATCGATTCTTCCGCTCCGACGCCATTTTTGCCGGATGATTGCTTTTTCGTTGTCCTCGTGAATTCTTTTGATGCGTAACTTCAAAATGCGCTCGCATGCTTTGTACCTTTGTGAGGTACTTCTTCATCTTTTCTCCTTGGCCTCGAATTCTCCTCGATATGCCCCACGATAACTTGGGAGTCACTCCATTTCCACTAATCGCTCCTAATTCCAGGGCCAACTCGAGGCCGCCACACGCCTCTTCAGACTCGTTGTTGGTGGTCTTGAACTCCAGCCTCAAGGAGCTATTCAACTCTTCCCCATCCGGAGTGAAGAGTACTATCCCTGCACCCCCTTTTTTCTTCGTCGATGAACCATCGACATAGACCACCCATTTTCGCTCCATAACGGGTTCTTCAACTTCTAGCATGTTTGTGAATTCGACCAAAAAGTCTGCGAGCGCTTGACCCTTGATGGCATTTCGAGGGATAAATTTGATATCGAACTGTCCCAGCTCGATCGCCCAATTCGCCAATCTACCCGATAAATCCAGCTTTTGCATCACCTTTCGAAGAGGGTACTCCGTGAGAACCCGGATGGTATGGGCCTGAAAATAAGGCCGAAGCTTTCTCGAGGCCATAATGAGGGCAAATGCAAGCTTCTCGATCTGGGGGTACCTCCCTTCTGCACCGTGAAGCGCTTTGCTAACGAAATATACCGGCTTCTGTGTTCCTTCATCTTCCCGGATCAAGGCTGCACTGATCGCCGTAGGGGTAACTGCCAAGTATAAGTATAGGACTTCCCGAGACGTTCGGCTCAAGAAGGAGGACTAGTCGAACGCCTTCAAGTTGGAAAAAGGCCTCTCGCATTCATTCGTCCACTCGAAGGCCTTCCTCAAAATTTTTAAAGAAAGGAAGGCACTTGTCCGTGCGAGAGATAAACTGTTTAAAGTCGCTAATCGCCGGCCATTGTTGTAGCTGTTTTTGTCTTCGGGATTGCATTTGAGGATGCTCGAATCTTTTCGGGTTTGGCCTCGATTCTCTTGAGACCATATACCCCAGGAATTTCCCGGAGGATACCCCGAAAGCGCACTTTACGGGGTTCAATTTCATTCCGTATTGCTTCAGTGTGGCAAAGGCCTCGTGAAGGTCACGGATGTGATCCCTCGATTCCTTGCTCTTGACCAGCATATCGTCTACATATACCTCCATGTTCCTCCCTATCTGGGCTTGGAACATTTTGTTCACCAGTCGCTGGTAAGTAGCCCCTGCATTCTTCAAACCGAAGGGCATAACCTTGTAGCAGTATAGGCCTCGATCGGTGATGAATGCAGTTTTCTCTCGATCTTGTGGGTGCATGAGGATCTGATTGTATCCCGAAAATGCGTCCATGAAGTCGAGCAACCAGATCCGAGGTGGAATCGACCAAAGCATCAATGCGGGAAGAGGAAGCTCTTTGGGACAGCTTTATTGAGGTCGGTGAAGTCCACACATTCTCCATTTGCCATTGGACTTCTTTACCAAGACTACATTGGCCAGCCATTCCGTAATGAACCTCTTCTATGAATTGCCTTCAGAGCTTTCGACCTCCAGCTTATCGCTCAACTTTCGGTGCAAACTTCCTTCGCTTTTGCTTTAGCTTTGCCAGATTTACGTTAACACATAGACAATCTCCTCGCTAATTCCGGCATATCTTGTGTGACCAGCGTAAACCTCCACATTCCTATGAAGGAATTCCACAAGGCCTTCTCGAACTTCCTTCTCTAGGTAAGTCCCTATCTGCAAGACTCTTTCTTCCCCGATTGAAACTTCCTCTAGCGGCTCTGCTGGTTCCCCTTTGACCTCGTGCACCGAAGCCACTGTGAGTGTGGTCGAATCCGATACCCTCTTCATCGTGTTGTAACACTTCTTGATCGCCTCATTGATCATGCTCACTCCGACTCCTCCGGCCGGAGAACTTCATCATGAGGTGGTAGGTCGATGTTCGCTTTCAATTTGTTCAGTGGGCCAACCCACAATCGTTATGTATGGAGGGCAGTCGATTTACCAAGAAATCGACCATTACAGAGCTAGTTGATCCTTTCACGATCGATACCTATTTCTTTGGAAGGCGACCAAGAAGGATGTCGTGAGCTTCCATTGTCCACGAGAATTGATGTATCCCGTGGTTAGCAACGGTCAAGGTCACTACTGTATCGTCATGGGGCATCACCACCCCCCGAGCGTCTTCCTCCGAGAATGAAAACACTACCGAATCTGTCCTTGCCACCTTCGAGGGCCTATGTAGCGAATACACCTCCGCCTTGCGGACTTCTTGCATAAGCCTTTCTTGCGAATTCGTCTCCTCCACCAGCAATTCCTCCGTGATGGTGTGGATCTCTCGAAACGACCTCTGGTTTTGGATGGGTTCTTCGGATATCCCTTCCGTTCTTGGTTACGTTAACCTCTCTCGAGCTTCGTCCCTACGTCTTGGTTCTGCCCGTTCGAGACCTTCTCGAACTCCCTCCGGGGGTCCTCAACGATTGGCCTCTCGATTCCTTTCCTCCGCGAGGAATCTAACTAAGCTCCCGTTTTGTATGAAGACTTGATTTCTCGGGAGAGATATACAATCCTCCGTCAAATGCCCGTGATCGGCATGATACTCACAAAATTTACTTGATCCCGTTTGAATGGGCCGGTCTTCATCTTTTGTGGCCATCTAAATCTGGGTCCCCTTTATGGCGAAAATACCGAGGCTAGTGTTTAAGGGGTGAAGACTTCCTTGAGAATCTCGGTGGCTCTGTTTTCGAGGCTCACTTGAGTAATGGGCCCGCTTCTTTTCCCTTTTGGGATTCTTTTCTTCCTTCAACTTGGGAGGATTCGAAGTCCTTCTTCTTCTCCTTCTTAGCTGCTCTTCCAACGTCGGGCTTTAAGAAGTGCCCCGACTAGCTCCTCCCGTGAATAAATTCTTTCTTTCATAAACTAGGGAGGGTCACCTTATTCACATTCTTCTCCCTACTTGCCATGCGGCCCTTCCACGCACGCCGCATCAAGGCACGTGTAACGCCTTGTCGTCGAGTATCGACCTCAAGTTTCTCCCTATTGAAAGCGAAGCATGAAGTCCTTCAAACTTTCCTCCTTGTCTTAACGCAAGGTCAATGCAAGTTGGATCCTTCTTCCTTTTCCGGTGGCTAGAACTGGTTAAGAACAAAGCGCCCCATCCTTGAAAGTGCCGATTGACTTAGGGGAGTCCGTGAACCAATCTTTCGCTACTCCTTTAGGGTTAAAGGAAAGCCCTACTTATGCAATTTCGGAGTACCATGCAAGATGATATGCTCGGAAGGCTTCCAAATGCTCCTGTGGATCTCCATTCCCATCGCATTCTCGATCCGTGGCATTTTGAATTTATCCGCATGGGGTAGGCTTTCACCCGCGGTGAACGGAGACTTTCGCCTTCCAACATGTCCTCCATCAATTCCGGATCCTCCCCATCCATTTGCGAGCATCCGGGTATACTTATCCTCGGTCTTTCATCTTGGCTTCCGGTGGCTTCCCGAGTTCCCCCCATGTTGGGATTTTCTCGGTGCCGCCTTGATCGGTGAGACCTTTCTTCTTCGCCTCTCTTCCGAGACCTTTTGCTACCTCCTTCTCATGCCAAGATTCTCTCATGGGGACTCTTCTCGATGGGTTCGATCCTTCGAGACCCTCCGCTTGTCGGCGGATTTGTCGCGATTTTCCTCATTCTCCCTCGGACGGTATCTCATTGTCCTCCGACGAGGTTGATAGCCGCTTTTCACGGTGAACCTGCCTCTTCTCCTTCTCCGCTGCTCGACGCGCTTCTCTTTTTTCTCCGCTCGGGCTTCGCAGAATCCGCATTGAGTTCCTCGCTCGCTTCGAGGACTTCCATCGATTTCCGCCATAGATTTGAGGAAATCTCAAATCCGGTCATTGATACCCCTGCACTTAGTGGTGGTTGCATCCTCAAATCCGTCATTGATGCCCGCGCGCTAGGAGGTGGCTGCATTGGTTGAGGTTGCTGCGGGTGTGAAGATCGATGAAAGAGATGTATTCACCATGTCGGATAGTAGATGAATGGAAATCGATCGAAAATATCGCTCCTGACAGACGCACCAAATCGTTGATGCACGCTGACCGTGACGTGGCACGCCGATTTGATTCTTGGATTGATCGCCTGTACAAATGCTGCACAAAAGAAAGACAATAGGGTCAAGAGAGACCGGGGTGAGCCAAGGGCACTCCGATGCCTAAGTCGAACTGCTATTGTAAAGAAAATGAGAAACAACTAAAGCTTGAAATGTGCTAGAGTTGCCTTACCTTTGCATGTGATGGAGACTTGTATTATATAGGCATGGAGTGACAAATGCCTAGCAATGATTGGTTCTTCCTCGATTTGTCGAGGCGCTTTGTTATCGGAATCTAAGCGATCTTGTTCCTTGATCTTCGGAGATCAAGATAGGATTTGGCAGCTTGTCATTTGAATTTTGAATTAGGTTGATAGATTACTGCACCCGGGTTCCTAGGTGCTCGACGTGAGTCCTCGAATTGAGAGCCTAGGACCTTTAGGTCTCGAGGCCTCAATCGTAATCAGTCTTCGTGGAAGATTTGAATATGGGGCCTCGAATTGAGAGCCTAGGACCCTTAGGTCTCGGAGGCGAATTGAGCCCCACTTCGGAGAAGGTCTCGACGTGGGGCCTCAATTCGAGAACCTGGGACCCTTACGTCTCAAGGTCTCAATTGATTCCTTAGTCCTCAATCTCGGAGATCTTGGGCGGAAGCGTCGTGGGCTCCAAATTAGGAGGTTGATCCATGATCCAACAAAACCCATTCTACATTACTCTTCAAAATCCCTCTTCAAATCATCACCAAACCAACACTAACACCTAACCCACGCACTAATATTATGACCGACGAGAGAAAACAAAATCGTAAAAGAAAACAAGAAATTTATTTACCTCTTTCTCTTCACCTTCTTCTTCTTGAGTCTTCTCTTGAGTCTCTCCTTCTTCTCTCTCTCTCTGATTGAAAGGCAGCGGTCAAACGGGTTTTGCAAGAGAGGCAGGCGTGAGTATAGTTTATTTATAAATGATGTTAAATCTCAACCGTTGGTCTTTTTTTTCAATCTCAAGCATTGGTTGTTTTAACTACTTAGGTGATTTTATTATTATTATTTTTTTATGACCTTCCTTTTGTAATCTTGGTTGGAGTAGAAATATTAACTGAAGAAGCAAATTCTAATACTATTTGTACTAGGAAAAATAATTTTGAGTTTTTTTTTTCTATATATATACATATATACAAGTAATACGCACCATTATATTTCCCTTTTTCTTAATTATTTCTTTTTTCTTGGTAGATGAGAGAGAAAAGGAAAATTAATAAATCATCTTTAAAAAAAAACTAAATTGCTTTTACTTTTTGGAGAGTTTGTCTAATAAGAATTTAATTTGAAATAAAGTAGTACAGAATTTGTGAAATAATCATTTTTGTGAGAATTTTCAAATTTTTAGAGACACGCTAAATTTTAAAATGTCACTATCAAGATATTATGATTAAAATAATGCTAGAAATCCTCGGTTGACAACGTTTTTTTTTTATTTATTTATTTTTAGCATAAACACAAAAATATTAACAAATAACTTCAAATACAAAACACTCAAAATTATTTTTACTTTTATCTTAAATCATAATACTTTTTCAATCAAAAAGTAAAGTGCATCTTCTAAAAAAAATTTATCAAATGAATCCAACAGCATTGCCGGATCAGCATAATTAGATGGTTGTGAGATAATAGTATAGTTACTTACTTACTTAAGTAATGATAGAAATCATACTTTTATTTTACCACTATCCCATCTTACTATCTTGATAATGTCAATCAACATTTGAATTTTTTTTTTTTTTTTTAAATAAAGACTGATTTAAGAATTTATTGGCATTACCATGGTCCCACATCAATAGAGTGAATAAAAGAGTGATTAACATTACTACTGTCAATTTCATATTGCACATTATTCTTTCAACTATCTTATTTACAAATCTACTATTGAATTTATATATTCACAAGTGGATTTTACAAATTCAATGATAGATTCACTCATCCATTATACAGAGATAGGTGAAAGATGAGATAGAGAATAATTAGTATCATTTCTCTTTAGTAAACCACCAAATTTAGGCAACCATACAACTAAGCCACCAAACATGGTATATGCATAAAAAAAATAAATAAATAAAACATTGGTAATTGCATGTCGTCGCTAATTCACACCTTCCTTTATTTGATTCAATCAACAATGGTTAATGATTGCTAATACTTGTCAAGATCGTCACCTTTGGAAGGAGTATTTTTTTGTCACAGTTTTTGACGGACATAAATTATCAACAAACTGATTTGTAGCAATTAGCTATAAATTAGTCTAATAAAGTGACATGTATTCATAAAATATATGAGAAGCACATGTTTTTTTTATTAATATTATTAAAAAAATATGTGAGCGGCGGCACATTCTATTAAGAAAATATGTGATTTTTGAGTCCTACTATGCGTAGGACATGTTTCGGCAGCCCAGCATATGACATTTTTTTTTTTTTTTTTGCAGACCAGCATTGATCTTTTTTTTTTGGAGACCAGCATCGATCATTTAAAAAAAAAAAGATTTTTAATGTTTTTTGCATTATATATGTTTGATGAAATTTCCATGAGAAAGAGAAAATGTTTTGGGTTGTATTTCGAGATATTTGAGTGATATTAACTAAATTTTTATGAGCTAATATTTAAGTTCTAATGCCTCAAAACTCATATCCGATTAGTTATATTTTTATCTATAAAAGTCTCCACTATGGTTTCTCTATGAGAGGCGGTTGGTATTGGAGGTGTAGTTTCTATCCGTTCATATGGAGCAGGAAGTTTGGCTGGTTTTACCAATTCTTTTTCCAAGCTGATTCCAATGGAGGACGAAATAGAATCACTGTGTGGGAAGATCAAGCTAACTGAAGGCGAGAAAAAAGGTATTCAGATTTCAGAAGGGGAGGTTGTAGTCAACAGAGAAAGTGGAGGGCTGTGTCTGGTGGGCAAAATATGGTCCTACAGGCAGGTCAACAAGGAGTGTTTCACAAGCGTTCTGTCACATATATGGCGTCTGGTAGACGAGGTGGTGTTCAAAGAACTACAAGACAACATGTGGTTGTTTGAGTTTTCTGAAGGGGTGGATAAGGAGAGACTTATGGAAGGTCGGCCATTGACTTTTGATAGGTAGATCATTGTGTTGAATGAATTTGATGGGAGGACCCCCCGTCGCCGATGGAATTCACGCACTCACCAGTATGGGTGCAAGTGCATGATATGTCCTTACTGTGCATGAATAGGAATGTGGGTTCAAAAATTGGGTCATCTTTGGGGCAACTTGAGGAGGTAGATGCGGCGGGAGATGGAGTGGGTTGGGGCCGATGCTTGCGACTTAGGGTCACGATAGACCTCACGAAGCCGTTGGACCGGGGGGAAGATCGTATTGGGTGGAATTCAAGTATGAAAAGCTCCCGCTTTTCTGCTTCAAGTGTGGACGCATCGTTCATGGCAAAAAAGGTTGCCCCATCCCAAATTCAACAAGACGAAGCACGGTGGAGGAGATCAAACAATGGGGGCCATGGTTGAGAGTAGACGACTCAAAACGCAAGGGCAGTGGCGGTTTCTCGTCCTTCAGGGAGGGGGAAGAACGAAGGTGGGCGTCTGGGGCACAAGGAACAGAGGGCGGCGGACAAACAAAGGGGGGTAGGCCCAGAAAGGAAAGTTCCAATGCTTTCGAAAACCCTAGGGCGACTGCAAAGGGGAGCACTAGTGAGGAATCAATGGCGTTCCATATTGGGAGTAAAGCAGGGCAGGATTTGCGGGAGGCCATCAATAGTAGTCAAGAAATAATGTCATGTGCATCTTTAGAAGCAAGGCACGAGTTACTTAAAACATAGACGCTGAGAGACTAAAAGCTTGTAGACAATGGACCGCCATGAACACCCGACACTTAGCCCAATCAAATTACCATTTTCTAACACTTTTTTCCCTTTTGTCAGTCAAAAGAGTTAGTCATGTGACTTACATGTGCTATTTTAAATTAAACTACCATCTTCTAACACTTTTTCTTTTTTCGTCAGTCGAAGGGGTCAATCATGTGACTTATATGCACCATTTTAAATTTTTTTCTTTCTACTTTTACCCTCACTTCTCACGTGTTGGATTAGGGTTTATGAGGATATAAGCGTCATTTTAATGATAAGATTGAAAAATTCAAATTAGATACATTCAGTGTTAATATACTCCCATAATATCAAATCTTACACAATATATGCAACAGTTAGAACTTATTTCATTTCATTTTGTTTTGTGAATATTTTGCTTAGTTTGCTCTCACTTTTCGACCTTAAAGATAAGTGGATCATGTTGCTAATTTTTCTTATTAACATATTACTCCTACCATAACAACAAAAAAAAAAAATTAAAAGTGATTATTTGCAGAAGGACAATAGAATGTAAAATAACATTTCTCCAAAAAAAAAAAAAAACAGCAGTCAAAATTAATGATACTTTTAAAAACCAGGAAAGAATATAATAATGATATATAACATTATTCATAATTATGTGGTCAAACAGAACCACGAGCAGCGTTCAAATCTCCGCGGAAAATGGTGAGAGAATCGATGGATGGTTTTATTTGCCATGTCGTATACCCTGAAATCCTCTCTCGACTGTTCGGAGATATCTGATGGCGATCGTCCATCTCTGAAGTAGATGCAATTTTGTTTGTATACGGTAGATTCACCAGCTCTTACGCACACAGATTCCCCACCCGCAATGAAAATTGCTTCATCACCCAAGCTTGTGATCTCACCCCACACCATCGTCTCCCAATCCAATTTGAAAACTGTGAAGAAACCCTCCCAAGATCTACAAACCATCAACAAATCCGCACTCAGCGATTCCACAAGGCATTTTATGGATGATAACGACAAAAAAAACACCCCAATTCCAGCAGTTGGAATTTTTGTGGCACGAGGAAGAGGATTGAATTCAAATTGTGCAACGTTCCCTAAGTAATCAATTGCACAGAATCCACCCTTGTAGCTTATAATATCAACCGACCTAATCTTCCCGAAAGGAATATCAACGAGCCGGGTCCACTCTTCATCCCCTGATTTCCAAAACATGATTTTTTTACCAATAACTAAAGCAATTGGACTTGGAGCAGGATTTGTCTGTTTAGATGGTAAAACGAACTTGATTTCTCGTTGCCAGTGATCCGGTAGCCGGAACGGAAGCCGAATCCGAGCTCTTGATAATGGGTTATAGATAAAGATATAATGAGTGAACTTTATTGCCAGCCAACCATGCCGGGAGTAGATTCTGGGAAACTCAAGGGCTGCCGTCACCGGTCTTGAAGTCGGGAATTTTACACACCCATGAGTCGCCGGTGAAAATATTCAACAAACGTATGTCGTTTCCCTTTTCATGGACAAGTAGATGTGGAGGTGAGGAGGCTAAAAGCTTGTCAACAACGGACCGCCATGGACGACAGACGTTGCCGTAATTGTAAAGATTAACGACATCTGTTGTTGTGTGCGTCAAAATGGTCTCTATCAACTCTTCTGGGAGGTCAGACACTTGAGCCATTGATTGCTTGGTGGAGAAGCAAATTTTGTGTTTGATTCACTTACTCTGCAATCCGATTTATAAGGCACAAACTCTCAACCGAAAAAAAAAAAAAAAAAACTTTCAATGCTGGCGTTAATTTAGCTATCATTTGCTATATAAACAAACACTAGGAAAAAAAAAAATTGTTGCACATTTATAAAACACTAAAAAAAACATAAATTTTTTGGCAAAAGCACATGGTGCACATGATGGTATGTGCCACAATATGTGTTTAGAATTGCAATTTGCAAGAATAATTTAAAAGATATTGCAAAATGTATGGCAAGCGATTGGTATTACAATTTAAAAAGTAATTAATTCAAAATAAAATAAATAAAAATTACAATTTTTATAAGAAAACTAATGAGTGTTTATTTAAAAATAGACAAATTTAAATCAAAACCACAATTTTGCATAACAAATATTCGGTAAAAATTTACTTTTTAACGGGCTTTTGATTTTAAAAAGTAGTGAAATCATAATCCCAAAAGACCCTTAGCTTAAAGATGTATTTTTATAACAGTTCAATTATGTTTTTTTATTTTAAATAATTTGTTTTGTATAGGAATTTCTTATAAATAGTGTTTATAATAATAAATTATTATTTATAATTAAAAAATTAAAATTAAAATTTAAAATTTAAAAAAAAAAACGCCGGATCCGGCTGATCTCTCCTCCTCAATCTTCCATCTCCAACGCCCAACCCATATTTCTCTCTTAAATCTCTTCTCTCTCTCTAAACCCATTCTGTTACTCTTCAAAATCCCTCTTCAAATCATCACCAAACCAACACTAACAGTCTAACCCACCCATTAATATTATAACCGAACGAGAGAAAACAAAATCAGAAAAAGAAAACAAGAAATTTATTTACCTCTTTCTCGTCTTCACCTTCTTCTTCTTGAGTCTTCTCTTGAGTCTCTCCTTCTTCCCTCTCTCTCTGATTGAAAGGCAGCAGCGGCTGAAACGGGTTTTTGCAAGAGAGATGGCGTGAGTATAGTTTATTTATTTATAAATGATGTTAAATCTCAGCCGTTGGTCTGTTTTTTTTCAATCTCAACTGTTGGTTGTTTTAACTGCTTAGGTGATTTTTATTATTATTATTATTTTTTTTTATGACCTTCCCTTTGTAATACTGGTTGGAGTAGAAATATTAACTGAAGAAGCAAATTCTAATACTATTTGTACTAGGAAAAATAATTTTGAGTTTTATATATATATATATATTTTTGGGGAAATATATATATATATACACACATATATACAAGTAATACGCAACATTACATTTCCCTTTTTCTTAATTATTTCTTTTTTCTTGGTAGATGAGAGAGAAAAGGAAAATTAATAAATCATCTTAAAAAAAAAACTAAATAGCTTTTACTTTTTGGAGAATTTGTCTAATAAGAATTTAATTTGAAATAAAGTAGTACAGAATTTGTGAAATAATCATTTTTGTGAGAATTTTCAAATTTTTAGAGACACTAAATTTTAAAATGTCACTATCAAGATATTATGATTAAAATAATGCTAGAAATCATCTATTGACAACGTTTTTTATTTATTTATTTATTTATAGCATAAACGCAAAAGTATTAACAAATAATTTCAAATACAAAACACTCAAAATTATATTTACTTTTATCTTAGATCATAATACTTTTTCAATCAAAAAGTAATTAAAGAGCATCTTCTAAAAAAATTTTATCAAATGAATCCAACAACATTGCCAGATCAGCATAATTAGATGGTTGTGAGATAATAGTATAGTTACTTACTTACTTGAATAATGATAGAAATCGTACTTTTATTTTACCACTATCCCATCTTGCTATCTTGATAATGTCAATCAACAATTGAATTTTTTTTTAAAAAAAAATAAAGACTGATTTAAGAATTTATTGGCATTACCATGGTCCCACATCAATAGAGTGAATAAATGAGTGATTCTAACATTACTACTGTCAATTTCATATTGCATATTATTCTTTCAACCATCTTATAACTATCTTATTTACAAATCTACTATTGAATTTATATATTCACAAGTGGGTTTTACAAATTTAATGGTAGATTCACTCATCCATTATACAGAGATAGGTGAAAGATGAGATAGAAAATAATTAGTATCATTTCTCTTTAGTAAACCACCAAATTTAGGCAACCATACAACTAAGCCACCAAACATGGTATATGCATAAAAAATAAAAAATAAAAAATGGTAATTGCATATCATCCCTAATTCACACCTTCCTTTATTTTATTCAATCAACGACGGTTAATGATTGTTGATACTTGTCAAGATCATCACCTTTGGAATGAGTATTTTGTGTCGCAGTTTCACGGACATAATTATCTACAAATTGATTTGTAGCAATTAGTTATAAATTAGTCTAATAAAGTGACATGTGTTCATAAAACATGTGAGAAGCACATGTTTTCTTATTAATGTTATTAAAAAAAAAAAATGTGGGCAGCACATGCTATTAAGAAAATATGTGCTTCTCATATATTAAGGGACATAACAATTGATTAAATCAATTTGTAGCTAATTTACATGCCTTGGACCCCCAATACATGGAGTTGCTAGGTTTTTGAAATTACCATACAAATCCATGACTTGAAGAAGTGACTTTTAAAATGAGGGCAATTTCAGGCCAATTACATAATTTTGGTGTATGCTAAGCAAATCATTGGGATAATTGTTCGAATACAAAGGCTAGATGATATAATAGGTCGTAGCCCATATTGTCTTTTAGGATCAAAATTTCTTACAATTGAAGATTTCTATTATAAATTAGAAAGAAAAAAAAAATCATATTTATTCTTACCCTATGTTACTAGGTAAAAGCTGTATAAATGGGACTTCTGCTTGAGCAAGAACTCTCCACCCGAATAAGAGACCCATCTGCTTGAATAAGTTGTGTTTCCTTGCAAAACTTATTGTACAAGTACGTAGGCAATATTTGTCAAAAGACATTCAATTCCGCCTTACAGTCCAAAGTTCAACAATTCCCATACAGTTTTTGTACTCTACTTTCTTTAATTCCGAAATTCCAACATCTTTATTCCTTAACAATTATTTTTCTTAAGATTCTGTTTAGGATTGCATTTGAAAAATATAACTTTTAAGTCAAAAGTACTTTTTGTTCATTTTTAAGTTTTTGTCAAAATTGTATTTTGACTATTTTTAGAATAAAAAAAGTACTTTTGAATTTTTTTTACCAAGCATACCAGCTTTTGTTTGGGATGACTTTTTAAATACTAAAAATATTTTTTAAGCTTTCTAATACAATCTCAAACAAGCCGTAAGTATTAATAGGAAAATACTAGACATCCTAACACTTTTTCCCAAATCCCCTTTCCCAAATGATTTGATCCATTCAATATATAAATAGCTTTATATTTTTTTTTTTTCTTAAATAAATGTGGGGTCCAGATCATTTGGGAAAGGGAATTTGGGAAAAGGTATTGGGATGCCTAGCAGCCCTTGTATTAATAAATAAAGTTCATTGAAATTCACTCATGATAGAACATACAGATTCTTCATTCTTGCACCTCACCTTTGTGTGGCTACTCAAGTACTCAACTCCTGCTTAATTTCTTCTCTTTTGCCTGATCCATCAATATGTGTTGCCTTCACCCTTTTCTATTCTCATGAAATCAAGGTAAGACTTTCCTTTTAGTTTTCGATCAAAAAAGTCCTTAAAGTACTTCTCCAAAGGAACTCTCCTAAAGATTGGTGGGTTATGAGGGGAAATAAGGCTGGCTGCAGGGCCCAATTCTGAGTCTAGCTTTGAGCTATAAAATGTAGCAATGGAGAGCCTCTCTTTTGTTGAGTTTACTGTTGCCCTATGCTCAATGCTCCTATAAATGCCATTGCTTACTATCTGCAGGAAAGACAAGAAATTTAGTAACAATATTCTGGGTTATCCTTCTCTTTTGGCAACTGAAATTGAGTTTAAGCTAATTCTATAAGTGTGTTTGGCACTCAATTTCGTAAACCAAAAGTGCAATTTTAAACTAAATTGCAGAAAAAGTTTTGTTTGGGAATGCATTACGAAAAATTTGTGATTTGAAAAACTTTGAAAATTTTCAAATCCCAAACCCAAACCCAAACGGATCCATATTTTAGATCAAAGTGAAGTAGCACCTCCATGATATCTCCAACATTGACTACAAAAGCATTTGGAAGAGGTTTAACAGAAACCCATCTCCCATCCTTTCGGATTTGCAGGCCTTCTGTTTCATTGAGCTGATAGAGAATTGTTAGAGCATCAGCATCAGAATGAGGAGAGAAACCAATGGTCTTATTGGGTTCAGGGCATGGAGGATAGTAATTCATTCTCATTGACTGAACTCCATCACTAAAAAGCTCTACCATTTCCTCAGCATCCATCTTCAAAGCTTTAGCCATGTGACCTAAGATTGCCATGGCCAGCTTTTTCACCTCCATAGAGTAAGCTTGGAGGGTATTTCTGCCGCACAAATATGAAGTTGAAATTATTAAATCATCACTTGTCCTAAAAGCTTAAACTGGTTGGAACTAATAAATTTAATCATTTAATCAGTATTTAACACCTCTCCTCTCGTGCAAGCAAAAAACTTGTTTAATAAACTGATTAGAAATAAGAAATTTAATAATTTAATCAATACTTTAACACTATTCTTAACATGTGGGCTCGAACTAGAGCTTTTAAAACCAAACTGGGGAGGTATAGAGAAACCTGAGCTTTGGAGGAAGCTTGTCAAATAGCTCACCCCTCCTTTGATTGAGTGGAAGAGTAGTTACATAGAACATGTCCGACCAGTCTAGCTTCTGTTCCTCTGAAACCACAAAGAGTTGTCCAAATCCCTCCTGATTCTCTGGCTTTTGCCAAAGCTTCTTCTTTTCTTCATAGGGAAGTTTGAAAAAGTTGTCAATTTCTGTCCTGAATTCTTCCAGCAAAGAAGTACTAACTCCATGGTTTGTAACCTGTTCTCAACAGTATAAGAACTATTGTGCTAACAGAGCACTTGCTGACAATTTTATTGCAAATAAAATTTAATTCTCCCCCAAATTTCTTGTCATTTCTGCTTACGTTTTTAAGTTTATTGCAAATACCTATCGCTTTATGTGAATAATGAAGAGCATTCAAATTTCACAGAGTAAATATTTAACTAAAGAATTTTTTATTTTTTATTTTTTCCCCTATTTTGGAAGCTTTCTTTTTTAAAGCGTTAAATCACCACTTTTACATCCTAAAACTAAAATCTAATCATTTAATCAAATATTTTAACACTTTCTCATATGGGGCTCAAATTCCCTTTTAATAAATGACGTCTAACATGTGGAATATTAATTGAAAATAAAAGTAAATTTGACGGAGTTAAGGTTTAAACACAGGACCTTTGACTCTGATACTATATTAAATTATCACTTATCTCAAAAACTTAAACTGGATAAAAAGACGTAAATCTAATCATTTAATCAAATTCTTGAGCACAAAAGCATCCATTTGAAGAAAAAAAAAAAAAGAAGAAGAAGAAGAAGAAAGTTGCGAAAGTAAAAGCAAAAATAGTTTTGAATGTTTTATGACATAAAAGTAAAATTAGATTCGAGTATTTTGTGTTTTATTGTTAATATTTTTTGTTTTAAAATAAATAAATTCAAAAAAAAAAAAAAAACCTGTATACCACACAAATATTTCAACCATGATTGAAAGGTACTATTTTTAGAGCAAATAACTGATGGAAGAATTATTAGATACGTTGTCATTGATGGTAAAAAAATATCTAGTAACAATTAAAATATCAAATAATTAATTGAAGTAGATACCTGGAAGAATCCCCAGTCTTTGCAGGCAGAGTGCAGCTTCTCCAACTCAGAGCTCATGGAATCTTCAACAACCAATCTCTCAAGATCGATGACGGGCACCGTTGGAAGGGATAACTCATCGGAGACGATCGAAGGGTCCTGATCTTCTCGCACGTATCTCGATGGGATGTTGGCGATGGATTTCTTGGCTAGTTCCTGAACGCTAGGCACTATGATTGATTTTCCAAAGTTAACTGCTGCTTCTGTTTGTGACTCCATGGATACGCTGAAGCAAGTTGAGGAAGAGAAAAGCCAGGCTTTTCGTCAATAGCTAGCTTGGAATCTGAACTTGTGAGCGACATCTGTGGTCCAAGGAAGACATACATATGTAAGAAACAAATGAATGACTTTTAAAAGTGTTAGTTATTTCTCGAACGAAGATTTTTATTATTATTATTATTATTATTATTATTAGGGTTAAATCTTAATTAGTCTATTTGGAACTTTATTTTTTCCTATTAGGGTTTGAAAGTATTAAATTGATTATGATGATTTTAAAGTAGACAAGTTAGTCCATCATCGTTCAGATTAGTTGAACTTAATACATGTAGAAGCCAAATTAGAAGTTGATATTAATTATTATTATTTTATTTAAAAAAATAAAAAAATATCTTTTCAAAAAAAAAAGAAAAAAGAAAGAAAATCTGGACTTTTAAAATTATTGAATTTGGAATTAATTACTATTAAATTATGATCGAATTTTAAATGTCACATCACTTTTAGATAGATAAATAAATAAATATCTTTCTTCTAAGATTATTTGATTTAGGTGGTTCTAAAATTATTTGATCTCTGATATTAGTGTTGGGTGGTCTTAGACATATCTTAAGTTTTAACTTCAAAAGGTAGTTCAAAAGTAAGGCTTTTCCTCACACATATAAACTGACTATCATCCATTTTCACAACCGGTGTGGGATAACCCCAACAATCTCCTCCTTATACATCGGGCCCCAAGTCAGAACAAAGATAATATGTTTTTCCCGTGGATTGTTGAGCCGAAACTTGTTGGTTAAACCTGAATTCTAATACCATGTTAAGCTTTTGGGACAACTAATAATTTAACATTACTTGCTTCAAAAAATTGTGGTTTTATATTTTACTAGCTTTCGTGTACAGATTTGGAACCTAGTATAATCCATACAAAGAATTGTGGGACTACATAGAATATAAGAAATAATATATATATTAAATAGGGGAGTTTTAGACTGGAGTTTGAAATTTCGACAAGCAACATTTTATTTTGCTGACAAGTGTTAATTTTAGTGTGAAACATACGTTTAAGTTAGTGAAACATTGTATTTAGTTTTTCCTTTCTAAACAACTTAAATTACAAATAATAATGGAGTTGCCTAAACATCTCTGTCGTTGGACGTATGGCGTGTATCACCCAAATTTCATCAATGCTTCTACAAAGAAGCTGAAAAACAATTTCAGGATTTTTAAGAAGTAGAAAAGAATATAATAAAAATAATTCAATTACACAAAATATAAAAATTTGTGTGATTTGACTTGATAAGTTTATATTTATAGGCGCAAACGACCAAGAAAAAATTTACTATCAAAAGATAGATTGTAAATAATAGTAGAGAGAATACGACTCAAAACGCAAAACCTCCTACTCTTACCAAAAAAAAAAAAAATCATATGTGCATAATGTAAATTATGTGTTTTATCGCACAAGTTTAGCTTGAGTTACTTTTTGTAAGACAATTAATCCTACCAATATTTAATCGGTGTGTTTTATGGTACAGATTTGATTTGAGTTTAATTTTAATTAGAATTGAATTTGTTGAAATTGAGATGTGTCCAAATAATGGCGGTGCTAATCATCTTAATTCTTAAAGAAAGTAATGACGATTTCTTGAGATGAGTTTGAATATGTGCTACACATTGAGAAGTTTGATTGTCTTGATCAGAAACGTGGTTGGGAATGTTAAGTATTAAATTCATTGATTGCAAATTCGTCAAACCATGTGCCTTTCTTGTGAACGTGCTTAGAAAAATAAATCACTTTTTGAGTAAAAAAATTGGATACAAATCTTGGTTATGACTTGACTAAAAAAATAGTTTTTTCATCTTTTTTGCCGTATGATAAAACAACTTTATTAGCCCCAATAAATCTTGGAGACTTAAGGGAGGAAAATCTTCCATGTAAGGATGTTGTTTCTGAAGCATGTACTCATTTGTTTTTCCTTGTTTGGCTCATTTTATAATAGGTAATGGGCTACCTACACAATTTTTTGGTCTTACTCTTTCAAGGGATTCAAAGAAACACAACAAAGCTTCCAATAATACCATAAAAGGTGGTAGTTTATTGGTCCCTAGATTTTAAATTTTCGATCAGTTTGGTAAAAACTAGAAGATAAGTTTGACTGTCGCAATGAAAATCATGTAAACCAACAAGGATCTCACTAATACCCTAGTGAAGCGATCAAGCTATAACTCATCTCAGTTTGAGGGAACGCCTGTAAACCTTTGCTTTGCAGACTATTTAAGCTCTTCCTGTTGAAGTCATAGTTGGCAAATACTACTACAGTCTTGCCCAAGTACAGAAAACCACATTTAATCGCCTTTGTCTACCCTCTTTGCATGCGCTACGCCAGACCCTTTCTTTTGCATTTAATTTCCCAAAATTTCCTTCAGAATTGTTAGAAAAGATTATTTAACCTACTCAATATAACTCAAGATCAAACCGAACTCATAATCAATTAAGCCAAGCTTAAATATAAAAGTTGAACTTCAGCTGAAGACCTTCGTGCTCAATTGGAATACTTTACAGCCCTAAGTAATTAGTGTGAGGTTTAACGAAGAGAATATTATATTACTAAGGTAAACATTTTCGTTTCATTAAAACAAAAAAAAATAGGCATTTACAATGTCTCTTTTCCCCCTCCTACTATTGGCTGATATAAACAAACAGAGCCGGAAAAAAGAACGAATAAAACTATAAAACAGGGAGTTCAACTTTATGAAAAAATCTCCCCTTCCTCCCCATCTACATTCAGACTCACCTCATAATCATCTTCCATGGACTCAACTTTGATAAACAGACCTAGCTGCTCTAATAGGGTTCGCGTGTGAGACAAAGAACAGCCGAGCAACATATCCAGTTCCTTCTGAATCCACAAATTCTCTTCAAGATCAACAGTTTTTTCCACCTGCATGGAGAAGAAAAACATCGGTCGCAACTCCCAAGTAACAAAGAAAATTTAATTCTATTAACTAAAAATGTGAAACTATTAAACAAATCTAGACCTTGTGAACAGCTCGAGCAGCTTCCCTCTCCCGTTCCCGCTTCTGCTTCAGATCATGCTCTTCCTTCATTAGGTAGGCAGCTTCAGCCACTCTAATTTGGGCTTCAATCTTAGCCCTCTCTGCAAGTAAAAATTCAGTCATCAACTAAAAAGAAATACCCCAAGGAAGCTGACGCGAATCTGAAAACCACATGCACCACATGAGAGAGAGACAGAGAGAGGTTTAAAATTTGTAATTACAAGCCCTAACAAAAGAGTCACTTCAATAAGCCTCGTACACACTGTCAACCCCAAATTAATAAGATCAATTATTCAGATACCCAAAAAAGTGCTGGAAAATAGTTGGCGTGTTTAGCAACGTACTCACTTTTCATTTCATTTCCATAGCAAAACAAGCCAACCTCTTTTTCCTATTACCAAACAACTTTCTCCACTTTTCTCTAACAAAAAATTCATATTTCATTTCACATTTATATAACATCAATCATCTCTTATTAATATTCAAACAAAAAGCCTACAACAAAACTCTTTACCAAACGGGTCCAGTAGCTCTGTATGTGATCTTAAGAAATAAGCACAAAGAAACAAGCAATGATTTCACCCCCAAGGAGCCAGCAAAATATTGTGTCCTTTAAAATGTTTCATGTGCGTGCATTGCACAGTCAAAGTAATGCCATCAAAACCATAAGGTTAAAGATTCCTCATGACCCTTACAAACAGATGTACCATTCTTTGTACGTAAGGAAAATATTAAGGTGCTTAACCCACCTTCACGTTGTCTCCTTTCCAATCTTTCCTTTTCCTGCTGCATCTTCAAAGGATCAGCTTTATTACCCTAACCATAAACAAGAAAGTGGCATATATGAGCAACTATAAAAACATAGAACCAGAGGACATCAAATATTACATCATGAGACTATCCTAATTTGGCATCTAATTTATTTTTTCAAAGCAGAAATTAAATCTTGCATGATCAAGAATTTATCCAAAATAATCTTTACATTGTCAAGCAGCGTCTTTTCTTGTGCTTTAAGAATAGTTTCTGCATAGCGGCTCTTCAGCATTGCCACACGGAGGGCCTTCTTTGGTGAAAGTTGTACATCAAAATCTGGACATCCTATAACAGAGACAAAAAAACACCACTTACAGGCTGTTAGCATGCCATGTCAAAAAGTGACAAGTAACACTTAAATTCAGATATCACTGACCTCCTTGGGAAGCAGCATCTGTAGTAGAAAGTATGGTCTGGGAAGTAAGGCATGCATTTTCATCATCAAAAGCACTTACACCCCCTTCATATCGTCACCAACAGCATGAAATCGATGAAATCGACAAAAAACTAGAAAATATCATATTTATAGTCAAATAAAATCAGTCACCCACCATCAGAATCTGGACCTGTCTTCCTCATTTGGGACACTGACATGCTTTTAGCCTGACAATCCTAAATATGAATGGAGGTTTTAATCATCTCATGGCGAGAAAATCTCTTAACATCCAAACATATTCATGAAATCAATGAAGATAATGTCAAGCATACCTGAAGGGAAGCATCCACACCACACACACGATGATCTCTACCCAATGATCTTTCCAAAGATAAATCTGAAACAAAAGAGATTACCCATGAACCAATTCAATACCGGATAACCAAAAGAAGCAGCAAAGAAAAGACCAACTAACCGCTTGAGGATGCATGGGTTGAATCACAAGGTAGTCTGCATTGGCATGTAATGTCACCACATCTACCACATTTGCGAGCAATTGGGCTCAATGGAACTTTTGCATTGACAGAGCCACAAGCATGTCTGCTACCACTGTCAACTCCTATAGGACAAATTGACAATTAGCTCTGATAAAGATCCAGAAAGCAGGAAGCACTCTTCCACTTAATACCTTTTAGTCTTTTCCTGATGACTTTTGTGTGCAGTTCCGTGCTGTCTTGGCTAGCTGTGGCAATGAACAGAACATACACAACTCAGAGCAGAAAAAACCTCTCATAATAGAAAAAATGAAGGAAAAAAAAAAAAGCAATCTAATGTCTACAACCACCATAAGTCACATAAGTTAGTGGAGTCCAGAGAACTCAAATTGGCTAAACAAGAAAAGATTCTTCTAGCTTATTCATTACTATCACACAAATAGAAAAGTATTTCCAATCATGAATACCATTAACATATTACTTACTTCAACATCTCTTCCATCAGAACTCCTGGTGACCTTCTCAACAGATGGCACTGACCTCTTAAGCAACAAAATATTATGCGAAGGAGGTGCTTTATCAACATTCTGTTTTGTATCATTAGTCTCCTTCACTCGTCCATTCAAAAGTTTCCCTTGCCCAACCTTCAAGCTTTCATGATTCCACTTTTCCTCAAAAGCTTTCCATCTTGTCTCAAAATGTTGTTTAATTCCACTGCCATTTTGTGGACGCTATTATCAGGAGGATTGTAAAGCATTGCATTGGAAAATGTCAGTCTAATGTCAGCCTCAAACTCCTCTGTGCCAAAATACATATTCTTCACTAGTTTGGACTTTATTGTTCCCAAATCCATGGGGTTCTTTATAACTGAGAAATAATCAGGAATGTTTAATACAGGATCCACTGGTTGGTTGAAAACCCAACCAGCTGGATGACTCATCAGTTTTTTCAAAATTGTAGAACACTGTGAAGTTGCACTGCGGTCCATCTTTTGCCTCTTCTCCCTTTGACACTCTGTCATCTGTTGGGGTCCACGCTTGTTAGACCCTGGCATAGAGGATTTTGACTTCAAATACTCCGGATCCAACTTCTTCCCACCACCAGGACAACTCACGGAGTTGTGCATCTTTTTCATCTCAGATTGATTACTTGCATTCACAAAACTATTGTGATTCTGCTCATCAACAAATGAGACCCTCTGACCATGCTCATATGATCCTGTGCCAGGAGCAGCTTCTATTCTTTTCTTGGAGAACTTAAGCATGAAGTTCTTGTTTGATACAATGGTTTCAGCCGCAATCATATTGAGAAACTGCAAGAATTGAACAAGGCCAGTCTCAGCGGTTGACCTTTTCAATACACCGACACTGAGCAAAAATTATGCATGACAGTGATAAGAGGCGCGACAACCACCACTGAAAAAGATTTTGAACAGATAAGCACCACCAAAAAATATTTGTTGAGCTAGCATGCTACTGATAGTCTTGTTTAAAAGAGTAAAATGGCTACTAACAAAAGAGATAATTAATTAAATTTGATATCATAATTAATACAAGCAGAAGGTACAAGATAATAGCATTCAATCTCAGATACCAGACTGATAAGTAACTTTCACATTAAAGTTTGTATCCTCAAACAAAAGAGAATAGCCACTTTAAGCACTTTGTCTTATAAAAACTTTGTTCAAGCATAGTGCATAAGTTCATTAAGAAACTACATTTCCTCTTAATAACAGATGTAAAATACACTAATATCACAAGACGGGTTCAGGTTTAGTGAGACTCGCTCTCTCATACACCCACACATGCAGGCGTACAGGCATAGTAAGGCCATTTTGATAATTGGATTGCACATGGACAATTCCCATGTATCTATTATTATTGCATTGCGACAGACATTTATCTTATAGGTCAATGCATGTGAAGCCATGAATCTTAGGCACGTGACACACAGTGCAAAATCTTCATCAAAATACGTCATCACATAAATAGAGAAGATAAAACTATTATAATAGCTTACGAAGGAGAACTGGAAAAAAACAAAAACAAACAAAAACAAACAAAACAAAAACAAAAACAAACAAAACAAAACACACACACACACGACAATTTAAACAACCAAAACTAAAACAATGAAAACCCAAGTGATAATGACACAGGAACGTGAAGAGACATCCCCAAATTCACGCTTCAAAGTCTCTCATATAGGAGGAAGATCTTCTGATAGAGGGCCTAATAAACTTATGATAAATAAATAAATTGCAATTGCAGCATCATTCACGAATCACGAATCTCTTTATCGCTGGACTGTTGGGTCAAAGTTCACCACCAAGGTTGAGAAGATGTATACTTCTAACTCCAAACCCAAATTCAAACCCCAACCCGAAAAGCAAATCCCAACGCTGACCCCAAATTAAAATCCTATCCCTCCCCAAATCCAAACCCTAACCCAAAACCCAAATCGAAAACCCAAGCCTTAAACCCTAAACCCAAATTCAAAACCCGTAGCTCTCTCCGAATTCAAACCCTAACCCCCAAACCCAAATCCAAACCCTAACCCAATCCAAACCCTAGCCTAAAACCCTAAACCCAGATGCAAACCATATCCCTCTCCGAATTCAAACCCTAACCCCACCCAACCAAATCAAACCTAAGCCCACCCAACTTCAAAACCTAGCCCTAGTTCCAGTTCCGGTGGTGAATATGATTATTCGGTGAAGGAAGCAACCAAACGACCAGAAAAATTAAAGAAAAGCAATTGAAGTTAGGGTTCGAGAACTTACAGCCCGTCCAATCGACCGCCGGAGATGAAGGAAGTTCCCAGAGACTACCGAGGTAGTCTGAGAGACAGAGAGAGAGAGAGAGAGAGAGAGTTACGGCGGAGAGAGAGACTCCACGAGGTACAAGTAAAGGGTCTAAAGAGACTAAAGCGGGCGATTGAGAGTTAAAATTACGTTTTTGTACCTAGGTCAAACACGAATCCAATCGTCATTGTGCCGGGTCGTCTTGTCGGGTCAAGTCGAAATGTCTGGATACCTATTTACTTTTTCTTGAAGGGTATTGTTGCTCTCTAAACCCACTTACCACATTTAATTTACACACGTGGATATTGTGTGTTATAAGTGATTTTTTTTTAATCTTTTTTTATAAGAAGTTGCTTAAAATATTTACTTATTACACTTATTTTACATTAATTAATATTGTGTGTTTTAAATTTTTTTTTTTTTAAGTGACTGATATAAGAAATCACTTAAAATAAATATTTATCACACTTAAAAAGATATAATTGTGTGTTCTAAATAACTTTCCTTTTATTTTTTTAAAGTGAATATATAAGAAGTCATTTAAAATATATACTCACTTATCACACCTATTTTACATCTATTAATATTATGTGTTTTTAATTTTAATTTTTTTTTTAAGTAAATGGCATGATAAGTTACATAAAATATGACATATCACTCGATATAAAATGTGTGAGTAGTAACATTTTAAAGTTGAAGCGGATATAATGCTAATTACTAATCTAGGGGATTCAACCTATCTATAATTCAACTTTAACTTTCACTTTGAGGCATTTACCCCCATCCCACTCTATTAGCATTCATGTCCACCTCTTCAACTATTCTCACCGATGACCCAATTTGTTTCTCAACTTCTCTATTCATACATACAAACGGTAGATAACAGGTCTAGACCCAAAAAGTATGAATTTTTCAAGGAATGTTATATATTTTTATTTTATTTTTTAAAAGTTAATGTGACCTTTAAAATCACTAGTTGATCAAGTGTTCATATTTGATCTAGTGATGATTTTTAACGCATGTAACATTACTCTTTCAGAATAAACAAATGCCTATTAAACAACCGTCAATAAAGGCATACCCTCCTTTGTTCTTTTTTTATTTAAAAAAAAAAAAAGAAGAAAAGTACACACACTCCCATCAAACTTTTACAATACTATGCGATATGTACGACTAGATGTGTAGACAATATGCATGAGACTAGCCAAGATGGGGGTAGTATTGAGAAGGCCTCCAAACACAAGGTTGGTAGTAGCCCACTTGACGAGATGGTATGCACAAAAGTTCGCACTTCTTAAAAACTTTTGTAACATTTCAATCATGAAAATGTTGGAGATTCAATTGTATGTCAGAAATGATAGTAGCAAATGACCAATCTGAGAGAAGAAATGACTAATTGATAGCTATAATTGTAACCAAAGAATCACTTTCCGGCATTAATTTAGAGCAGCCATTGAATAGGGTAAGGTAGGATCCCTTATATAACCCTAAAAAAATAAAAATAAAATAAAAAAAGGGCATTAGAGTAGCTGCTTCAATGGGATCTTTTATTCTGGTCGGAGGAGAAATTACCAAACGTCTAGCATTCCCTCATGCTCGGCGCCAATGAGTTTTGTATTTGAGAGAAAAAAGAAGACTATGCCTTCGCGATATGAAATATGACTATTAAGTAATAATAGCATGGCATTTTGAATTCGATATGAGAAATTTTTTTTTTTTTCAAAATTCAAAAACTATTAGATTATATATTGAAAGAGTAGTATGAGATAATATATATATATATATATATATATATATATATATATATATATAAAGGAGAGTGAGAATTTGAACTAGTATTTTCGCTTCATGAGGCGTATTTCATAACCAATTGAATCGCCTTGGGACATGGGATAATATATATAATGCAATGAAACCAGCATAATCTTTTTCAAATGCTACTAAAATTTGGAATGCACCTTTTGAATTTGTTTTACAAAAGATAAAAGAGTTTTCTTAATTTTTTTTAATAAGACAAAAATATCTTTAAAAAATAAAAAATAAATAAAAAATAAAAAATAAAAAAAGCAGTGGGTCTATCACAAATTTTTATAATTTTTTTATTAAGAATATTTTTATCATTTGAGAGACATTGCAACTTTTTATCAGTCATGACTTATTAAACGGCAAGTCGGTTATAATCATTTTCACATTGAACGCCAATGAAGATACCAAAATACAAGACAGCTTTTTACAGTACTTGTCCAGTCTAAAATACAAGACACAGCACAAAAGTTGCATACCAAAATATATTGAATGCCAATGAAGAGCTTCCATTAGATAAATCACTTATATTCCTACATTTAAGGGATTACAAGCCTCAAAGATCTGCAATATAGAAAGAAAATGCAGAAATACACTTTTGCTTCCTGAAATTTAGATGGTATTGAACCTTCAAAAGAGTTTTCTTGAATGTTCCTACCAAAACATTCATGAGTGACTGATTGTAAACTGTAATGAAATACATTTCACGAGGAAAATAGAATTATTAAGTAGGTAGTGCATTGAAAACCTAGCTTGTCATTCAAGTATGACTGAACAAAAATAAAGAGAAAAGTTCTAATAATATCATCCTACAATGTTTCAAGAGTTAACCAATTTCCTATGAAGTTAGGTACCTGACCAATGAGTTCAGTGTTTGATCCCAACCTGTGACAAATAGAAATATTTCCTCGAAAAATAAACATGATCTCAGCTTGTAATTTTTCTTGTTGAAACAGTCGATCAACTTACATTACACACAGGTTCAGTAGATTAGCAAATGATTGTAGAATCTCACCAACTCCAGAAGTATCAGAGTACCTGTTAAGGCAAAAAAAAAAAGATCACAAATTCTGTTGCAATTTGATTGTAGTCCCATAATAAACAAAAGTGGTATAGGTTAATGGTCATGCAAACATATGAAGTAGGTGGGCCAAACCAGACAGCACGAGCTCAATCGCATTGATGAAGAGATGATGCAAAGTTTCCTCTTCCAACCTAACTGGCAAGGAGTGAATGAGTAATTTCCAAATGAAACACTGCTTGGTCCATTTTCTACTGTTAGTTAAAAAACAATGCATTACTAGTCCCAGTCCGGGATGCACTCAGCAGCCCATGGCCTTTCCTTGACTGCATAATTTCCAGATTTAAGGTTAAAATTTAGCAGTACGGTTCCCATGTTTGTACGACAAATTTAGCATATGAATTTCGAAATGAAAACAATAGGTTAATAATTACAAATAATCATGTCAAATTGAAGGATGGGTAGTTAAAACAATTGCAATAAGGTTCCCATGTTAGTAGCAAATGAATTTCTATTCCAAAATTTCAATGGAACCAATAATATAAAATACAGAGATATTGTACAAAAAAATGAGCTCTCAACATCAAATAGGATGGCCGTTTATAATAACCAAAAATGAAAACTAATTTGTAATCTCCAATAGATGACAGGATTTGAAACCTAACCTATACCCAATGCAGACTAACGATTAACTCAACCTTCATCTGCAAGTCACTACTGTGTACTCTTAACAAAGCTAGCTAATTACCAATAATCAGAACAAGAACACTTCCCCCCGCTAAAACAGTGAAACCGGTATGGATCCCTCAATATGATTTTCCGCCCAACAATTCCACTAACAAACTTGTACACAGAATGGCAATCACCACAAACACGAAGATTCTTGAAAATCCTGATGGGTGAACCTTCTGGAGTGTTGATCAATCCAAATGCAAGGGCAATTCTCTCACTGTGGTTCCAAAGATTGTGCTCCTTTTGTTCTTCATCTATATCATGCAGTGAATGGGTTATATCAGTAACATAACCTGCTTCTTTTATCATCATCCTAAGCTCTCCCAACTTGGAGTATATCTGTTCAGTCTCTGGATGGGACTGGTCTCCCATCCCAAATGAACTGACCTTATTCTTCAACTTGACCCAACTGCATGCAGGCTTCTTCTTTATGCTATTAGATCCCATTTGCATCCTGACATTCTCTACATCCTCCCATCTCCCAGTAGTTGCACAGACATTTGAATAAAGAACATAAGCTGAGTCGTCTGATGGAGCTAACTCAAAAAGACGACCTGCAGCTTTCCTGGCAAGCTCCAAATTGCCATGGATTTTGCATGCAGACAGCAAGCTCCAGACAAGGTCGTTTGCGGACTGGCATCTCTTTAATAAAAGTTTCAGCCTCAGCAAGCCTTCCAGATCGTCCAAGAAGATCAATTATGCATACACAATGCTCTATTCCTACTGGGACACCAAATTCCGTAGTCATTGACGCATAGTACGCAAGACCCTCATCCACGAGGCCTACATGACTGCATGCAGATAGGAGACAGACAAATGTGACATGATCAGGTTTTAGCCCCAGTTTTAGCATTTCATGAAAAGTTTCCCTAGCCTTTTGGAAACCCCCATGTCGGGCAAAAGCTGATATCAATATGTTCCATGATAATCGTGACCTGTTGCTTGGTGGGGGAAGAATTCGTAACACGGCGTCCATTTCCCCACATTTTCCATACATATCCATCGCAGTATTTAAAACATAATGATCTGAGTCAAACCCAAGTTTAATTGCCAAACCGTGAAGCTGTTGGCCTTCATCCAGTATGGCCAAGTTAGAAGTAACAGAAAGAGCCAAAGAGAAGCTGAACTGATCTAAATCTACTGCATTGCGTCTCATTTGTGCAATAAGTCTTAAAGCCTCTTCTCCATGGCCATGATGAGCATTTGCAGCGATTACAGCATTCCATGTGACAGAGTTCTTATCAGCCAAATAACAAAAAATGTAATTACTAGAGTTCAGATCACCACACTTGGCATACATTGTGATAAGGGAATTCTGCACATACTTTTCTGATTCAAATCCTGTCTGAACTACATGTGCATGGATAGGCATCCCATGTTTTAGTAGATTATACATAGTCAAGCAAGCACCAAGAACATTTGCAATGGTGATGTAGTTTGCAGGTACACCATCTTCTCTCATCAACTTAAAAGCTTCTACTGCTTCATTGGATTCTTCATTCTCAGAATGACCACCTATGAGTGCATTCCAACTTATTTCGTCTCGCATGGGCATTGTTTGGAATACTTTTTTTGCTTCGACCATCATACCAGACTTTCCATACATGGTAACTAATGCATTGCCAATAATCAAGTTGTCATGTAAGCCAGCAAGGTTTACAAGGGCATGAACAATCTTGCCTACAACTAGAAATTCAGGGTCCGAACAGGCAGCCAATACATTTGCAAAAGTCACATGGTTTATTGCTTTTTTCATCCGAATCATTTCAGCAAAAAGTTCTAAGGCATATAGGCACTTCTGATCCTGAACATAGCCTGTCAGCATGGAGTTCCACGAGATTAAATCCTTGTCTGGCATTTTCTGGAACACCAACTCTGCATCCTCAGAACTTCCAGCCTCAGAATACATATTTATAAGAGTATTGCATACACAAACGTTTGATTCCAGTCCCATTTTTACTACTAGACCCTGAATTCCTCTGCCCCCCTTCAGATTATCCACAGAACCGCATACTGTTAACAAAGTTGAAACTGTTGTAGAATCTATCTCTTCATGGACCCGACACATCCAGTAAAAATATCTTAATGATTCTTCACAAAGCCCATTATGTGCATTTGCTGCAATGACTGAATTCCATGAGATTGTGTCGTGTTTATCCATGTGATCAAAGACATAGCAGGCTGCCTCCACGCGACCAAAGCTACCAAACATCGATATGAGGGAGTTTTCAACAGAAACATTAGTCTCTAATCCAGACTTTACAGCGTGTCCAAGAACTTGATTACCCAACTGTTCATCCCCAAGCATCCCGCAGGAACTAATGACTGTAGCGAGTGTGTTTTCATTGCAACATACACCTTCGCACCTCATTCGCCGATATATGTCTATAGATTGTCCCAAATCTCCATTATCTGAATACCCAACTATCAATGAAGTCCAAGTGACTACGTTCCGCCCAGGTATCTCCTCAAAGTGCTTCACGCCCGAAGAAACTAGGCCATAGGAGCAATAAAAATTCAAAAGAGAAGTTCCCACAAATACATCAGAAGACAAACCAATCTTAACAACAAAACCATGGAGTTGAAGTCCTTCACATAACATACAATCCGACCTATCACACGCTGTTACCAAACTAGCCATCAGAAACCCACTTGTCTTGACACCATCTCCACACATTTCACGAAAGAATCCAAACGCTTCCGGGTAAAGACCGACTCGAACAAACCCCGACATCATGTTATTCCAAGACGCTTCATTTCTTTCACACATTTTATCGAACATATTCCAAGCACGTTCTATATGACCGAATTTCGAATACATGTTTATTAAAGTATTCGAATGAAATACACTCAAACGCACTAAACCCTTTACGCATAGTCCATGGACTGCTCTCCCACAATTTCCTGGGTAACATCCGAGAAACCCTTTTGTACGATACTCGCGATTTCCGGGTTCGGGTGGTATGAGAGGAATGAGAAGCCATGGTTTGTGGGCTCTTCTGTGCATGGGAAGGAAATGGACACTGGCTTGAAGTGGTTTAGGACCGAAAAAGAGTATGTGCAAGTGGTTGTGGGGAGTTTGAGAGCTGGAGAGTTTTCTGCAGCACCTAGCCAGCTTTGGCGACTTTTCCTGGATGTCGATGCCCTTGTTTATAAGGTCGCTGCTCTTCTTAATTATATGACGGAGATAAGTAGCAAGAATAATCAGACACCCAAACATGAAGAAAGGGTACGTTTGGTTTGTGCGATTTTATTTTATTTTTAAAATTTTTTATTGTTTTGTATTATTTTCAAATTATGAATATCGAAAAAAGAAAAGTTTTGAAATTATATTTGAATGTGAGAATTTTAAAAAAAAAACATAAAATAAAATAAAATTATACATAAACATACAGTACCAACTATTAAGAGACAAGCCTAATTAAGTTTCTGTCAAGTCTCAAGGTAGTTAATTGATTGAGGCACTTTAATTAAGCAGAAGTCATTAATTCGAATTTCTTTCTCTCCTCTTATGTGAATATGTAAAAAAAAAAAATTGTTTCTGTCAAGCAATGTTCACAAAGAGTGGTATTTTTCTTATTATTTGATTAGATTCAAATTTTTGCAAAGCATAGATATAGATCTAGATCAAAGACATAATCTCATCATAAAAATATAATATGTTGAGAGCAGCTGCCATTCGGATGGGGTGTAAAAGGGGGGTATTTTGTCACCACTCATAAATTGACACCTCATCATTTTAAGAAAAATGCACAAATCTAAAATAAAATCAAAACACCATATCAACAAATCAGGCAATCAAAAAAATCACCTCACATCTGCCATTTGCTTCAGCCCCCACCTCCCGGCTAGCACACACAACCGCCCACCTCCATGAACCAAAAAAAAAAAGATAGATGGGGTGGCTGCGATCCACTGGGAGAGATCAAGCCACCTCGGTGGCCATGTCTCTCTCTAAGAAAAAAAAAAAAGATACATAGATCCAGGGTGGCAAGATCCACCCCAACGCTGTGGGAGGGAAATCAGACTACTAGGGCCATTTTGGTCTCTCCGGTAACGAAAATAAAATAAATTCCGACGAGCCTAAAAAATCGATTCTAATGCCACCAATTCGTTTCTAATGCATCAAAACTAAAACCTAAAGGAAAAGGTGAACCCTTTTGGGGATTTTATCATCCTAAAACCCAAAGAAAAAAAAAAAACACCAGAGAGACCCAGCCGTGGGTCTTGGTGGCCAATGGATCTCGTGTGGCTTTTCTTTCTTTCTCCCAACCATCTCTCTTTCTCTGTTAAATGACAAGAAGAAGGAAGAAGGAAGAAGGAAGAAGAAGAGAGGGAGGAGAGGTTGTCGCAGGGAGAAGAAATGGGAGAGAAGAATAAAAAGAAGGAAGAAGAAGAAATAAGAAAAAAATCTAATGTTTTAGGATGTAGAATAATTTTGTGCATTTTTTTCTTTTATGTGAGGTGTCAAATTGTGATTGGGGGCAAAAACCCCTCCCTTTACGCCAAGACCGAATTTAAGTTATTCCCTAATATGTTATATCAAAGAATGGTTGTAGATGCCCTATGCTTTTGGTATATTGAATCTATGCATGGTTGTTTATATCCATGGCATGTTGCAAGTTAAGACCAATAATAACAAGAAAATAAGTTTTTGCAAATTTTCTTCTTTGAATCTTGTTGACCGGAGAATTTGTTTATGTGGGTTATTGACGAATACCCAAGGTTGGGTTGTGACGGAATGAGATTCATATAACTCTTTTTGAATATGAGAGACCACTATAGCTCATTTCAGATATGAAAAACCACAATAGAGAATATTGTAGCAGGTCAATGAAGACATCAACTCTTCGCATGACAGAGACGCCAACAAAATTTAATTAAAAAAAAAAAAAAACCAATTCCAAGCTCGAATTGAACTCTGATAAACCCATGTGTAAAATAATCTCATATATATTGAGAAAATACATGTATCCTTCCTAAACAGACGGCAAATCAGTAGATTCAAAGCAAAACAAAACTAAACGAATGGGAATGGGCCAGTGCTACACTTTCCTGCTACTTTCGGATTTTCCAGTTATGAGATGTCCGTGGTGCACTTGCAATGCCCTCATAGTAACGGGATTCAAGCTTTCGGTCGTTCCAGGACTTCACAAAATCCGAGAAATGTTCATGTGCAGACTTAGAGGAAAGATCAGAAAAACACGTTTTCTCTTCTTTCAACCAGGTAGCAAACTCATTATTCTTTGAGAAATAGTCATCATTGGACAGCTCTTGGACATCAAGCTTCTTGCAAAATAATAATAATAATAAAAGAAAATCAGGGAATGGATTCCTTCACCACCAAACACTAGAAGGTACACAATCACCTAATAGAAATAAAACATGAAAGTTCCATACTCCAGCAATTCCTTCAATTGTCCAAACCACACTAGCCTTCTAAAGAATAACGTTTAAAATGGTAAACAAATGATAGCATAAATAAATAAATTAACTTTTTAGTCCTTCCTTCTATGCCTTCAAAAATTCAACATGCAAATTATAAGTTAGATGGTCAGCATTAAAGATGCTCTCAATTAATGAAACTGAGGAAGAAAAATGCATAGGTTCTACAACAGCTGTCAGCTCCATTTTATTGCCAGGCCAACATAAATTCCAAACCAGGTCGAATATGAGTATTTGAGTGCTGCTTTCATTAGGACCTTTTATCATCAATTCACCTAAAGTGGTGAACAGTGGACAAGTTCATAAACTCCATCGATGGGTTCTCAAACAATTTTGTCTGTAACTCAACAACTAATTGCAACTATTCTTAAATATACTACATCAATAATAGAAAGCATGAATCTATTGATACTGTGCAATGTGAATGAAGTACAAAGTTCTGGTATCTTAAATTGCATCATAAGTTAAAAGTACATATGGCAAACACTCTAATTTTCAAGTTTTCTATGTATTCCACTCTATAATCTAAACTCCAGATTCATTTTAATTGAATCGTGGTGGCTAAAATTAGTGATTACCAATAACAGCAAGAGTGCCAAAATTCAAATTAAATTGATTTGGTATCAGACATTCTTAACAAACATTATCGATACTGAATTAAAGAAAAGCGGAAGGAGGAGTGTTGCTGGCAAAGAGATAAAACCCCTCTTCGCTGGCAAAGAGGGGTGTTTCGCTGTACATATAAGAATTTTTTTGTCTATGTAGACACTTTTCACCAGCTTTATATCTGGAGTTTGGGATCTTAATGGGAGGTAGGAGAAGATTGAGCGAAATAATTTCAACAGTATAGGAAGCAGTAAATAAAAATCAATTAATTAATACATGGAAAGACGTCAAACATCAAAGTTGTAATCATACTGATAAGTAAGAGGACTTACCAAGTGGCGATCACTTCTGTGATGTTTACTTTTGTGCTTATCCTTTGACTTCTTTTCTAAGGCAAAAATGAAAAGTCAATAGGATAAAAATTTGCCAATAAGAACCTTAAATACTACTGGATAAGGCATGAGTAACCATTAAGGACTTTTATAACTTGGCACAAATGGATAGGAATGATTAACGTACCAAAGAATAAATACAAGGTAACTACCAAATACTAGGAATTAATAAACCTTGCCAAAAGAAACTAGAAAGGTATTTCTCTCCCCTCTTAAACCTAGGCATCACTAACATGAATGATTTGGTGGAAGAATCAATCATGTAAGGACTACAATTCATAAAGTACAGCACAAACATAACAAAGATTCCAATACATGGATTGCTAGTTAAGTATATTAAAAAATTTGTGGTATTCAATTATGTAGAAATTGGTTGCATTTAATAATCAAAACAACTGTTGGTCTATTAGCATCTTCGGATAGATCAGTTACAATAAGAAAACAGTCTCTGAACCAACTCCATCTCTAGAAAACAAATAATTAAAGAAAATCACTATTTCCTTAAGATTCAGTGAATGATCAAGGCAAATAGCAATAACTGGGCCCATGATTGAATACAAAAGAACGTTTGACAGATTAATAGGCCTATTGGTACCTTCAGATCTGAAACCATGCATCAGTTAAAATGCAAAGAGATCCTTCTTTGATATAAACTAATATATTACTATTGAACCATGACTTTCTGAATGCACAATTAAGACCTCAATATTGAAAAGCATACACCTCATCTTCAAGGCCTGAAAAGAGAACTGTCATTTTTTTCTTCTCCTTTCTAATCAGATCATATCATTACGTATTTAACTTTAACATAAGATTTCAAATATCATATTATGTTTTTTCGTCTTACTTGTCTATTTAAGTTTTAATCGTAAAATCTCTATCAGTCTCTACCAATCTCTACTTTCTAGTTACCAATGGGTGAAGGACAAAGCATAGGCCATTCAAAAGAGATATAAAAAAATCCAGCTTCAAATAAGGATAATCAGCCCAACCAAAATGTTTGAACCTAGGACACATATGAACATGTCCGGCAGAGCCTTTTTTAAACAAGTAGCACTAGAACATAGAACACAAATTCAGCAAACAATATACATGGCAGCCAACTCTGTATGCTAGTGTTGTCAGTAGCTATTCCCGCCGCATAACCTTTCCATGCCAAATCTACTATCACCCTATTCTGCCTTTCTTTTCTTCATTCAATACAACCTAAACAACTTTTGGAAACTCCATATCTAACGACCCATTATATAAGTTGGAATGCAATACATTATGCAATATTTATTCCTAATTTGAATTTCCCTGAGAAGACCAAACTAAACAAGTTTAACCCAATAGCTTTGCTCTGCCTCCATTAAGAATTCTTGAATATATAAAATGGGCAGCGTCACATCAACACTAATAAAAGCAGTCATTACAAGACATTTAAATTGATATGTAAAAATACAAAACAGTACCCAATTCTCTTACTTAGTTTTAACCTAGAATTCAAGTAATGGGTACTGCGAAACTTGCTAATCACAACAATACCCAAGTCAAATTCCATCCTAAACTAATAAAATATTTAATTTTGTCATGGTCAATGTTATTAACATACCAACATAATTAATCTAAGATTTATGAAATGCAAATTAAAACCTTTGTCAGAATGGCGCCGCTTGGAGTCCTTATGGGATTTCTTGTCCGTTCGCTTCTCTTTCTTATCACTCTTCCTGCTCTTCCTCTCCCCATCGTCTTCTGCTCTCAGTCTCTTGCTTTTTCCCTCGTCTGTAGATCCGCAAGCAATAAAAGTAATTACAACAAGTCCCCCTCTAAAAAAAAAAACCAAAACAAAAAATATTGGCTTCCTCAGCTACTAGACAGGGTACCTTCTGAGCCAGAAGAATATGAATTTCTCTTCTTGCTCTTTTTCTCCTCCGACTTCCGATCGCTTCCCATTTTGTACTTTTTAGAGAGAAATTTGGGTAATTTGGCGGTCCAAAGGAGATGGCGTTTCGGTATGGTCCGGTCCGTACTAAGGAGGGTGAGTATCAACGAACTCGAAGGGTGCGTTTGGCCTGCAAAGCTATTTCAATTAAAATCCCAAAAGTGACGCCGTTTTGGGATTGCGTGTTCTGCCACGTCTGAGATTAGCGTGTCACCTTATCTCACCAGACAAAACACACAGGGAAGCGAGAAAAAGGATGCCCGAAACTTAAAAGAGCTTGAAAATGGGTAGTGATTTCCTTCAAACAGGTCGGTTCCACCTAATTAATAAAAGGGCTATATGTTTATTTTTTTAATAATATGTTAATTTAGATACACATAAACTTTTATTAAAATATATTTCAACCTTATTATTAATATTAAAAAAATATGTACATCTTATACATTTTATAAATTAAATTGAAAAAAATTCATTTACCTTAATTTGGAGAAAAATTTTGTCCACTTGAAAGAGAAGATTTTTTATATAATGAAATTATGAAAATAAGTTTTCTTTTTCCACTGTCAGAAGAATTGTGGAAAATTTATTTCCAAATGCTACATTTTGATATGACAATACGTTCATGTTAAAGTAAATATATATATATATTTTTCTCTTCGATTATATTAATTTTTATTTTATTTTATGGCCACACAAAAGAAAAAAGATAATAACTTCTAATTTATAAAGTGTAGGTTTTTACCAATTGAGCTATTCCTTTATAGCATTACTCCATCTAATTGAGATGAAATCTGGGGGACTTAAAAAAACCTGATATTAAATATCTTCTCTCAAAATCCAACAGACCAACACCCCCATTTGATTTACGAAATAACTATTTTTAAGAATAATTATCCCAGATACAAATAATTATTACAATTATTCTTTTATGAAAAGAAATATATAATTTTCCAAAAATATCATTTTTGAAAAAAAAAAAAAAATTCTTCAAAAACAAATGTTGAATGTCCACCTATAAGGCTATAACAAACCTCGTGCCACCCCAAATGCCAACAAAGGTGGTCTTAGCCACCTCAATTCACATCAGGAGTGGCCTTTGTCACCCCTAATGACACATTTTGGCCACTCCCAATTCTTTTACCAAAGGTGATCTTGGCCACCCCAATGGCACTAGAAGTTGCACGGCCACTCCAGGGGTTTGCCATGGATAGCCAACAGTCAGCCACCCACACATTCAACAATTTTATTTTTAGAAAATTGAAAAAGGTTTGTTTTATAATAAACTTTTTATTTAAATAGTAATAAAAAAATTATTAATGTGATAAAAAAAGAATGTTGAAAGTCTTAAAAATTTTGAACTTTGACAAGTGACAAGTATATTGCCAAATGAAATCAAAGTCCCTACACAATTAAACAGCACACCAGCAAAGACAGCCAACGATCCCAAAACCATAATTTCTAAATTAAATTTCTCTAACAAATTTCAGCCAAAAAAGTAGTCATTAAATCATAGAACTATCTTAAATTGTCACCGGTTCACCAAGGTTTTTCTTCACAACTCCTACAAATAAAATGGATAAATGAATAGCAAAATTATCATGCAAAAGGGTCAAGCTCAACCACAAGTTTCTTCGACGTTAATTCAATCTCAAACTATTCAATTACAAGCAACAACACACAGGTATCCTATTTTGTGATCAACAACAAAATAGACCAGAACCAAAGAATAAAAAGAATCTACATGATCACTGAAACCCGATTTCAACTAAATCCACACATGAATGAAGTACACCAGAGGCAGACTAACATAACAAATATAAAACTCCCTAAACGGGAGAATTAACAATACAACAGACAAAAACCCAAGTTCCAAAACATCCAAGTCGTATAAAGAAAATTTGTGGAATGATGGACCACTTGAAACTAAATCTACAGCATTTTGTTGAGACATGTTTGTTAAACAACATATCACCCTCAAATACTGTTTATTGTTTGGTGAGAAAAAGAATGAATGTAATCATTAGTATAGAAATGTAAAAAGCGGTATTAAAAAGTGGAAAAACAAATTTGTAGTAATTTTTTTATTTGAATAGTAGTAAAAAGCAAATAATGTGATATAAAAATTGAATTATGTAATATAAAAAATGAGAATATTTTCACGATGATTTTTTTGAAGAGATTAATAACATTAGAGGGTGGGAGGGTATTTAGCAAACGCCCTCTAAATCTACAACATAAAAGTACACTAGAGACTAACAGATATCTATGCAGCACCGATGAAAAGTATAAAACTCCACAAACCAGAGAATTAACAACAAAACACGTACAAACCCAAGTTCCAAAACATCCAAATTGTTTCTTAGACAAATATGAATTCTACTTAATTGTTCATTTCACTTCTAGAGATTTAGGGTCATGTTCTGCTGGGCCTGTTTCACCATTGAAAGAAAATCCACAACATAAAATTCCCCAAACAGAAGAATAAACAACACAACAGAAGCAAACCCAAGTTGCAAAACATCGAAATTGTTTCTTAGGAAAACCTAAACCCTACTTAATCGTTCATTTCAATTCTAGAGATTTAAAAGCAAGCATATTTTGGTGGGCCTGGTTCACCATTGAAACTAAATCCACAAGAAGTACACCAGAGGTAGACTAATACATATCTATGCAGCACTGACCATAAGTATAAAATTCCCCAAACCAGAGAATTAACATTACAACAGACACAACCCCAAGTCACAAAACATTCAAATTGTTTCTTTTTTTGAATGTTTTGTGATTTCTGATTAAACATTCTGATTAAACCCAAGACACAACAGACACAACATTCAAGTCACAAAATACTTAATCGTTCTTCACTTCTAGAGATTAAAAGCGAAATTGAGTCAAATGATCGATCACTTAGCAAGCACGTTCTGCTGGGTCTGGTTCTCCTGCTGCTGTTGATAGTTCAGAGGCCTCCTGAACAGCATGATGTGCGGCTCAGGGCGATGAATCGCACCCACCCTCGGCTCTGCTGAACCCCAATCGCACGCCATTCATTCTATACACAAGAAAAAATTTACAGAAACAAAAATAAATTCAAAGCATTCACACGTCCAATTCAAAGTTATTTATGTCTTCCAAAGAAAACGAAAATTACATACATCAACCACTTCAATACCTTTTCGCTTATAGGGGATAGACAAACTCAATCAAATAGAAAATCAAACCAATATTAGCTGACTAAACATTTCAAAAAAAAAAAAAAAAATCAGAAACACTAATTGCTTACTTCAGAGAGGAGGCGATTCTTGGGAAGCAGTTTCGCCGTTTCAGGAGGAAGCACCACATGCCTGAAAGAACAATCAGATACCCAAAAAAAAAAATCACAATATTTCATCAATAAAAACAGAAAGAAAAAAAATTGATGAAGGGAAATGAAGGGGGGAAATGGGTACCTGTACTCGTAGGTGTCGTCGAAGTACTTCTCGGAGTACTGGATCTGACCCATTTCTCGACCACTAGGGTTCGATTCTTCGGAACTCGATCTGCGAAAATTACATAGATTCGGTAAAAGGGAAATGAAACTCGTACCCAAATCATTTGATGAAAAAACAGAGAGAGATCAGAAAATAGACTTACAGAGAGGACGAGAAATCAAATGCGACTCAGAGAGAGAGAGAGAGAGAGAGAGAGAGTATGAAGGGGCAGAATGTAAATTTGCTTCTTGAAAAGGATGTTTGATGGAGTATTTCTATATAGGGATTCGTGTTTTTTGAATTTCAAAATTTCGAAATTTAGCGCTTTTGAGTTTGTAGATGAGTCTAGAAATCGTTTAAACGACTGGTTTGGTAAGATTTAAAAAACATTTCAAAAAGTGATAATCTAACGGTATGATTGTATCAAACGCGTGAACATTTTTTTTTTAGTATAGGCAAATAATAATATTTATGGAGAAATAAAATAGAGGGGTTGTTTGTAAACACTATTCCAATTTTCAACCCTAGAGACTGTTCGTATTTTGGTAAATAAATAAAAAAAATAAAGATGGGTATAGAAAAATTAAAAAATATATATTAAGAAGTGAAAAAAAAAAATTTGTTTTGTAATATTTTTCTATTAGAATGACAATAAAAAGGAAATAATGTGATATAAAAAATGTGAATGTTTTGATATTAATTTGTTGGGGTAGTTTCACTTAACCCCCATGAACTATCGCGCCTTTTGCAAACACCCCCCAAAGTTTAAAAGCTCTCACTTTGATGTACCAAACTCGTATTTGCTTTCAGTTTTCCCTTTTCGTTAGGGTTTTCCATGAAATCCTAACGGATCAAGGGATAAATTACCCATTTATCCCTCACTCCAAGACTACGTCATTTTAGGCTCTAAAACTACACCGTTTTGGGCTTCAAAACGACGTCGTAGCTATTTTATCATTAATTTTTTTAAAAAAAGAAAAGAAAAGAAAAGGAAAATATTAAAAAGGGAAGAATGGCTAGCCACCCCTTTGCAAAAAATGGGGTGGCCATCTAGGGTTTCACGAGCCCACAAAGCGGTGGTTTTAATAGGGAGAAAGAATGGGGCCTTCTGGGCCGATGAGATCGACGATTGGGTCGAAGAAATCGACCTCGAAACAATGGATTCGATCGGAGGAGTGAGAGAGGTGGAAGGTAGGGTTCGCCTCGAATGGCGATCTTGATCTGAGAGAATTGGTTGAGAGATGAAGAAGGAGGAGAGCATAGGGAGAGAGGCCGAGGCTGAATTTGCGACCTAGGGCCGCCTGTGTGAGTGAGGAAGCGGGAGGGGCGGTGACGCCATCGGCCGCCTCATGTGGCTCCAATCTGTTTGGCGAGGCTAGGCCGAGAGAGGATGTGCTAGCGGAGAAAGGGTAGGATCCTAGGAAGATTGATGAGCAACTGGAGGCGATGAAGAAAAAGGAGGCTGCGCAGATGGCCACCCCATTTTTGGCCAAGGGGGTGGCTCTCCAAGGGGGTGGCTCTAGCCACCCCGATTTCTTCCCCACTTTTTTTAAAAAATATTTTCCTTTTGTTTTTTTAAAGAAATTAATGATAAAATGGCCAAAATGACGTCATTTTGAAGCCCAAAACGGTGTAGTTTTAGAGCCCAAAACGATGTAGTCTTGAAGTGAGGGATAAATGGGTAATTTATCCCTTGATCCGTTAGGATTTCACGGAAAACCCTAACAGAAGGGGGAAACTGGAAGCAAATACAAGTTTGGTACATCAAAGTGAGAGCTTTTGAACTTTGGGAGGGTGTTTGCAAAAGGCGCGATAGTTCAGGGAGATTAAGTGAAATTCTCCCTAATTTTTTTGTAAAAAGATGTGGGTGCCTTTTAGTAAAGGCTTTTGGCAAAGGCAATTCATCCAACTTTTTAAGTTTTTTAACATTATCTTATTTCTTACATTACATCAATAACCTTTTATTATTATTCAAATAAAAAAATCACCATAAAACAAAATTTTGACTTTTTGACTTTTTCAAAAAAAAAAAAAGGACATTCTTATTTATTTTTTCACATCAATTAGAGCATCCATTGTAGCCTCTTTAAACCATTTTTTAGTTATTTTGAAGAGGCATTTTAACCAAAAAGCTTTAAATGCCACTTTTCAGCCTCTTTATTTTAACCAAAAAAAAAAAAAAACATTATGAACAGTAAACCTTCAAACATAAAGGTGGTGTTTGACAACCGAGTTTGGGTTTATACTGTTCATTTTTTGTCTTTTTCTTATATAATTTGTTAACAGTATCGGACCTATTATGATAAATTACCGAAATACCCAATTGCACAAAAGAACAATTTTCCCACTTTCCTCAACCAAGTTCTCTCTAATTTTGCTGAAGATTTCCCAGCACTCTGGCTGCGAAAGCTTGCAAACCAGGGAAAAAAATGGCAAATCTCCAATTGCCCTCGCGTTCTCCTTCAAAAAGGTCAATGCTTGGAGATTCACATAAGTTTGTTCCTTCGCGAACCCACTTCCCGCTTCTATCACTTGAAGCAACTGATTCTCGAGATTGCAACAACGACCTTCTCTTTCATCTCCATGGAACTCGAAATGAGCAAAAAATATCGCAACGACACTAATCGGGTGGCTTTCTAGTGCTTTCATGGCTGCCAAGCTTCCTCATTTGGTTTTTTAATTTTGGGTGGAAGTGGGTATTTGATATTGCAAGTTTGGGTTTTTTCCCCCCTTGAATTAGTTCTTTTCAAGTATAATTTATTGGCAATTTTATAAGCTTGATTGGTTATTCTATTTTGTTAATTAGGTTTACTGTTGAGCAGAGATGTATAGGGAATGGGTTGTTGAGGGGTACAGGGGAGTGAGCGCGTGGGAAGGCAAATGAGGACGGCCAGGTCTACCACACGGTGACAGTGTGGGTGCTCAGCCGGAGATGTATAGGGAAAGGGTGGGGTGGGGAAGGGTGGGGTGTTCTGCCGGAGATGTATAAGGAGGAAGCCGTTGGACTTTTTGTATGCAAAGAATGAAGATGGGTACGGTAGAAAACAAGATTGGAGAAGGAGAAAGCCTGTTTGTGGGCTGAGGGCAAAATTGTATTTTTACTATTTGACACAGTACGTGCATAGTGTAAACACAAACCCGTTTATCAAACGGGGCCAAAAATTACTATTTACTTTTTATTTATTAAACAATTATATTTTCTCTCTCTTCCTTTTTCCTTTTCATTTCTCTCTCATTTTTCTTTCTGCAGCTCTGTTTTTTCTTCCTCTCTCAGCATTTGGCGCCATCACCGTCGTAGACAGCAGAGTCGAAGGCCGCAAGGATGTCAGAGAGAATCATGCTATTTTTTGTGTGGGTAAGCATACACTCCTCAGTAGAAAACAAACAAGAACCGTAGGAATTCCACCTCCCAATTCCTACAATTCACCTCTCTCAGCGATTCTATCTCCTTCGGGCCCTTGTTCAAAATTCCTCACTCAAACTGACTCCGTCTTTTAAAGCTGCAATTTTCCAATGGCTTCTACGACTGCCTCCTCAGGCGCGTCCGCTTGGAAGGGCTCGGCGTATATCTTCTGCCTGAAACAGCTGCTGACCCCTTGAAGGGAAGCATGGGCCAAACATTGGATAGAGCCATCCATAGCAGCTCTTTGTAATTTATGCCAAATTATCTCACCGAAGATGCTCATGGTTCTGCAAGGAAAAATCAGGGGGTTGTGAAGCCAAATATGGTTTCTTGTAGAACCAAGTATGTCTTTCCAAAGAAAGCAGAAACCTGTTGTCCCCAACGTCTCGGCCATCTAGTTTCATCTCAATTCGCCTCAAAACCGACATTGCATAAGTATTTTTACCTGGCAGTGACAACAAAAAGTAAACAAACAAGAAAGTGACAACCAGATCCTCTGTTCCGGCATACAATTGAACTTAGGGCAGTTCTAGATACACAATTCTTCAAGAGCATTGAGGTGTTGAAACATTGAATGCTACATGTACTTTCATTTGCTATTTATCCAATTATGATTTTCACTGCCACATTATAGAGTGAGTACTTGGGAATGAATATTCCTCTTCTGTTTTATCAAAGATAGGAATCAAAGAAACCTAAAGCAGAGAGGGTAAATATAATGACGAATTAGTATGTTGAAATGTATGTACCTAACTGTAGAAGATATTAAGATTTACATAATTTGGCATAATAAGTTTACATCGATTCACAGATGGAGACGACTAAGAGACAATTTCACTATAAAAAATTAGTGTACAAACAGTAATAGGAAGAAAAAAAAAAAAAAAAAACCCATTCAAAACTCAAAGGTCCAATACACTTAAAACTGACTTTCACACACAAAATAGAATTTTGACAAAAGTGAAATCTCTTAATTCTCTATACGAGGGATGCATGAAGTTTCTGTCCTATGTAAAAGAGTTCTTAAAGAACTTGATTTTGCGGAATGAATTATGCTGCTCTCTTATTAAGCTTATATAGAGACATAATTACAATTATAATCCATCACCAACTTTAATAAGATAAGTTGATGTGAATGAGATATCTAACAATCATAATCCTATCACAAGACTTAATACTAACTTTGAAATTCGAAACAAGAGAGTTTCGAATGCAATACACTTAGAAGAAGAAGATAGAAGAAAGAGCTGTAGTACGAATAGGAGTCTTCAGGTCTTCTTGGGTAGTTCCTGGTCATCAGTAGTAGTATGCTTAACATTATGATCATTAGTCACATTCTTGCTCGTGCCAAGGTGAGTAAAAGTTACACATGATTTGTCTCCTGCATAATCGAAAATTCCCACTCCAGAATCCTTCTTCCTTCACTCAAGATCTGTCAATTTGGGTTTAATTCTGCTAACAAGATCCTCCATGAGGCCATTCACAAGTTGGGGCTGCATTACTTCTCCATTTTCACAAAATTTTTGTGGTACTTGCAACACTACCTGAGCATCAACAATCAAACATGACTTCTAGCAATGTTCTTCCCCGGAAGATCACCATATGGTAATGGTTCTTGTACTTATTAAGCTGCAACAAAAAAAATAAAAGTACATATATATGAATCTCAAGTACTTTGATCTGTCAAACCCCAAACAGAATGTGGGAAAAGCATGTACCTCATCTTAGTCTAATAAATCCACATTTTGTCCATATTGATTCCGCTTCATCAGCCGCTGGCAGAACATGGTTTCTCCAATCGTGTAAGCAAGGATACTAATAGACGTTCATCAATTTAGAATGGTGCCACCATCCAAAAAATTGAAGGCCAGAAGTAAATAAGGAAGCATGTATGGTATAGAAACTATTGATGGTAGGAATAATGATTATAGAACTCACATAATGCACATCCACTAAAGTCAAAATCTGGAGTTTTGACAGTAAGAATGCATCGCTTGGTTATCTGTTCTTCAGGATCAAGTCCGGCATCCCTTCCAGCTTCCACAACATGATCAATGATGGGGAAATGATCAAAGTACAAGTATCCAAATGATCTAATAAGTGAACAAAGAAAGATAAATATAATAAAAAACAGAGAGCAAGAGAAATCAAATGCAAGTCAGAGTGAGATAATGAGAGAGGAAGTGAATAAGGATTATAAATGTAAAACAGAACAAAGAAAATGCGAGGCTCTCAATACAAGAAAACAACATTCACCAATTCAGAAAATGGTCCCACCATCCAAAAAGAAATCCTTGATACATTTTGATCTTCTAGATGCTTGCTATAATGGAAAATCACAAGTATTTCTAACATACCAATTGAGAATTACTCACATGGAGAATGGTATTTTTTCATACAAAAGCCACTTCTCTTTTGGCAATAGAACTACAAGATATAATTTGGCATGAAAAATACCTCACTATTTGAAATTAATAAGACGACAAATAAACAAAAAGAAACACTATCTAGAAAAAGAGTTCAAAAAATAAAAAATAAAATTGTTGAAACACAAAAACAAGCAAATATGGCCTTAAGACAACATACAAGCATCAGATATTGCTACAATTTAGGCCTAGATGCATAGGAACATTTTCTCTTTGAATTCACACACAAAAAGGTTCAGGCCAGAAGAAAATAATGAAGCATCAAATGTCTACAAACTTTAATGGCAAGAATAGAACCTGGATAATGCACGTCCACCAAAGTCAACCTCTGTTCTATAGGATCAATTACAACAACCCTTCCAGATGCCACAGCATTAGCATCACACTCTACAAGTTTTTTTCCTTTTGGAACACATTATTGCAATATCTACAGTACCCCAGGAGGAAAATTTGGATAAGGCCAGAAATCACTCTGCAAATGGCCAAAATAACTAGCATCATAAATGCAACTAAAGCCAAATCTGAGAAGGTACATAAGCATAAGACAATACACAAAATTTGAAATGCATTTACGCTTTACTAGATTCAGTTTATACTTTATAGTTAATACATGAAAACCCATGGTAGTATAAACCCAATGGGATTGATGTTGTGCCTTTCCAACTACTTTCCAGACTCATTGACTTTAGGTACCGAATGAGAAACCCAAAGATATAGTAAAAGTGGAAGAGACATAGAAAACAGCAGAAAAGTGGACAATAATGATTCTCCACTGAGTCCTCAATAATTTGCACTCAACTGCTCAGTTCTGGCATAGTGAAGTAAATGAAGAATAAACCAGTGGACAGAGCATTCTATTTTGGAGAAATGTTACATACTCCCATGTGCTCACTTACAAATGCGCACTCTTTGACGTGACAGTAAAAATTAACATTGAATGCTACATGTACTTTCATTTGCTATTTATCCAATTATGATTTTCACTGCCATGTTATGGAGTGAGTACTTGAGAATGAAGACTTGGGAGTATGTGTAATATTCCTCCTCTGTTTTATCAAAGATAGGAATCAAAGAAACCTAAAACAGAGAGGGTAAATATATTGATGAATTAGTATGTTGAAAATTTATGTACCTAACTGTAAAAGCTGATAATGTACCGAAAATTGGGACTCTTCCTAGACTTTTAGCTTATTCAATCGACGTGAGCAATCTTAGGCCATCCATTTTTCCTCTTTTCCTCTTTTACATTGCCACCCTTTCTTCAACAAAGGACATTCCCATATCTGAAGAATAGATAGGGAGGCCAGCAACCCCTATTCAACAAAGGATCACCATATTGTAATGCTTCTTCTACTTATTAAGCTGCAACACAAAATAAAATAAGATAAAATAAAAATGTACATATTAATCTCAACTTCTTTGATCTTCCAAACCCCAAACAGAATGTAGGAAAAACTTGTACCTCACCTTGGTCTAATAAAACCAAATTTTGTCCATATTGATTCATCTTCATCAGCCGTTGGCAGCACATGGTTTTGAATGCAAGTAAACAAGGACTGAAAGTAATCCTACACTATCAGCATTCATCAATTTAGAATAGGTGCCTCCATCCCAAAAAAGAAAAAAAAAAATAGCATACCATCAATGGATGAAAATTACCTGCCCCTGATAATTAGTATTCGTTGCTACTAGAGGGAGCTCTACCACTTCCTGCCCAAATATTATTGAACATTTCAGTTGAGACAACTGATTGGCTGCATCATCGCTTTTTTTAATTGCTAAGTTACACACACAACCAGTGGAGCTTGAACCTACGACCTCACTTTCCACCTTGCTACAAAGAGAGGAAGCATCATTTGAGCTAAAGTTCATTGGTAACTAGCTGCACTATCAGGTATGTAATACATGAAAATGCATTGATACTATGTGGGAATATGCATCTGTTGTACCCTGCACAATTAATGATGTAATAATTTATCTCATTGTCGAAACTAACTTCATACGATTTGATCTTGCAAAATGCATACTACAAAGAAAATCAATTGAGGTGTTGAAGCCCTTTCTTGTCCAAAGATTTCATATTTGGAAAGTACCATATTCCAAGGAAGGTCACATTGGTGGGCAGCAACTGCTCCTCTGGGAAAGACTCCACAACTTCAGAGTTGCCATTGATTAGAATAATTGTAAGAAAAGGGAGGTTCTGCAAACCACATCCCATATGAAAAGGGATCCCAATTTCTTTCAGATTGGATGGCAACCCCCCTTCAGGAAACGACTCAACTTTTGGACAATCCTCTATTAGGAAAAAATCAAGAGACGGAAGGAGTATGTGCATTTTGTCAGGAAGTGATCTCAAACTGCCACAATCCTTAACCGAAAACCTTGTGAGTTTGGGGGCACACAATCCTCCTTTTGGAAAAGAAACAAAATTATGGCAATAACGGATATCAATCTCCAAGGTGACTAAATCATGTTCATAATTTTCTGGAACTGTAAGAGATTCCAAATTTCTACACCCCGAGATTTCGATGTGATAAAGATTTGGGAATAAATCTAATGGAATGGACTTCACAGAATCACAATTCCACAACCACAGTTTTTCAAGGGATGAATAGTCAAAGTTTGTTGGGAGCTCTAACTTCCTACACCAATAAATCTCAAGGGATTTTAATGTAGAGGGAATACCATCCTTAGGAAGGGACACAAGTGAGGAACAGTTACGGATCACCAACTCTTGAAGACCGCCGTTGGAGTCTATCATTCCCTTGGGTAGGAACTCTAGTGCATCAAAACTTCCAGGTGGCCATTCATTTAACAAAACCCCATTACAATCATGCAGCCTCAAATTACGTAAAGCAGGAGTCCTTGGGAGGGGAGCAACAAGTTGCTGACAATCATCAATACGAAATATGGCTAAAGAAGGAAGATGGACCGGCAACCCTCCGGTTAGCTTAGGGCAGTTCATAATATAAAGCTCTTCAAGTTTAGGAAAACCTACACCCTCATTTTCGTCACCAAAATAATTCCATTCCCCCCAGTTCCACATATTCTCGAACTTAAGAAATTTGAGGGCACCAAATGGCTTAGATGAAGAAGAATCGGTACCAAAAAACTCACGACCCACTGTAACAACTTCACTAAACCCAACAACACAGAGTTTCTGCAGAGAGTGTAGCTGCCCAAGGGGTGGCAAATTGTTGCAATACTTACAATTTTGTAGCTCAAGAGATGCTACATTAGAGAATGAAGGATGCCCTACCCAATCTGAAAAACTTTTACCACCGTAGTGTCTAATAGTGAGGCTTTCCAAGGTTGTATGGGGCTGGAGATTTTCAAGTACACTCCTTTGACTTTCTAAAAAATTAGTATCAACATTCCACTCCATTACCAATTCCTCTAGGTACTTTTTATCCCCCAAGATTGCATTTAGAGCATCACTAGGAGATTCAACATTTTGGAGCTCCAATATAGAAAGTGATCCCTGAAGATTTGTAAAATTTCCTAACTCTCCAATGGAAGTCCCACTACCTTTGCCAACAACAAATTTAGTCAACGTTTGTAGGTATTTTAATCTTCCCAAATGTATTGGCATCTCTTTTATGCCTGTTTTGGTAATATCAAGATGACGTAAACTAATGAGTTTCCACATATCTCTTGGCAATTCAACAAGCTTTTCACAATGCGATAATCTCAATGTTTGCAAATTGCACAACTCTGACATATAGAATAGTCTTTGAACTTTAGGAAGAGAGATCCAAGTAGCGTGTAGGTGTTTAAGTTTGCCAATTGAATTTGGCAATTCAGAATGTTCTTATACTTGGACAAAGAAAGCATAGTAAGCATCTTAGAGTTGGAAGTAAATCTACTACTTTTTTTACTCAAGTGGTGGGCCAAATATAACTTGAGACATATCTAAATGTAGAAAGTAACCTCTTAGCTTTGTGAAGGGTCTCAAACTTCTTTAAGCTATGAAATTCTTGTTTGAAAAAATAGGACAAGTAGCGAGTATTGTTTATTGTCTCATGAGAACCACCCTCCAACCTTAAAACAAATTGTCTAGATATAGATTTTGCTAAATCGCTCACAAGATCATGCATTACAAAACATGACTTCTTATCACTTGATTTTTGGAATAATGATCTTGATTCTAAAGTGAGGAAATACTCATTACCAACTTCTTCCATTGTTTTGTTTTTTGGTTGCTCTAGGAAACCTTCTGCCATCCATAACAAGATTAATTGATCTTTTTTGAAAGCATAATCCTTTGGGAATATTGAGCAATAAGCAAAGCACTGCTTTATATGTGAAGAGAGATATTTGTAACTTAACCTTAGAGTAGGAAGAATACCCATCTCATCAATTGGCAAATCTCATAATTCACTCTTCAATATCTTATTCCATTCATTGACATCTGATTTAGATCTTAATAAAGCACCAATTGTCTTGACTGCTAATGGAAGGCCTCCACACTTTTCAATGATTTTTCTACCTATTACTTCTAACTCTCCATGTGCATTAGAGTTACCATCATGGAATGCATGTTTTGCAAATAGTGACCAACAATCTTCTTCTGGTAACTCCATTAAATGATAAGACTCTGCTCTAGCAGCTGATACAACACTATCATTACGTGTTGTTACTAGGACCTTACTCCCTTGTGCCCCATATTTGAAGGGTTTACATAGTTCCTCCCAGTAAACATAAGTCTCATTCCAAACATCATCTAAAACAAGTAAAAACTTCTTCCGCATTAAACACTCCTTTAGTCTAAGTTGAAGTTGATTTAAATCCTTAATATCACAAGTTGACAAAGTTATGGCCTCCAGAATTGTTTTCGTTACCTTGAACACATCAAATTCTTCAAACACAAACCCATGCTTCAAGGTTATTAAAGTGCTCCTTCACCCTATTGTCATTGTATACAGATTGAGCAAGGGTGGTCTTGCTAATCCCCCATGCCAACTATAGCAATCACCCATCTCATTGCTAGGTGCATCATCTAAGAGTAACATTTTAATGATTGCCTCCTTGTCAACATCCCTACCACAAATATCAGATTCTTCAACCAAAGAAGTTGTGGCAATCTTTCAGATGATTTCCTCCAAAACCTTCTTTAAGACCTATAAGATCCTTTTGGTGTGCTAGAGATTCTAGTCTGCCAAGTATCTCTTTATCTTTGGCTCTATTTGTAGGACAAATGAATTACGAAAAGCAGAGATGGATAACTTTGTACCTTACTTACAGTGGTTTGAAATTGAGCATCCAACTGCTTGCAAGGCCTCAGTAGCAATCTCATCCAAGATGTCCTCTGTATCATAGATTGCGTCTTTCAGCTCATCAAGCCAGTCTTTCACGACAGGTTTTGTAACTTGCAACTCCTCCGCATCCTCAAGCACTGCAACGAAGGTCAGGAAAGTTGTCTTCAACTTCTTGAGGAGTCCATCGGAGAGTTTTCGTCGTCGAAAGAAATCAACAAACTCCCAGATGCCATTCTTTCGAAAAACACTTGGAGAAGGGAGAGAAAAAATGGTTGCAATCTCAGCCATGTTTTCTTGTTTGGAAATCAAAGGAAATGAAGGAAGGGAATGCAAGTAGCAGAGCAAATGCAGAGAGGAGCTGCGTTTTGGTTGTAACAAGGAAGAAGTGGACTTTAAAAACTTGACTTCTCTGTAGAATGTGCCATTTCATGCAATACGGTCCACATTTTATTTTTTATTTTTTTATTTTTTGGGTTGGGAAATTAAAAGGCCCAAATCTCGTCCACCTTCACACCTATGTTGTGATGTTCAGTAAAGCTTTTCTCTTGACATTTATGCTTAGGCTCTCTCCTTTAAATCTCGCTTAATGGGAAAGAGATTTATTCTCAAATCTCTCACATAATGCAAATAAATTTTTATCGTTAGACTAATTGATACTCATTTTGATTAAAACTCACCAATGAAAATATTGTTGTTTTCCCACCGCAGGCAAAGGATACGCTTTTAAAAACATATAATGTTAAAGGCTCAATTGCAGTTTTGCCAAAGCTTAAATTACATTTTTAAAGATTGTGTTTTTATTAGTCGTTAAGTCGGTGAATAGTACCTATGAATAGTGTCATAAATAGTACGGTTGACCATCCGACTTAATGACCTTGAGTGATGGAAATGGAGTTTTGATAATGAAATGATAGTTCATGGGGATCGTAATGTAAGATTGATAATTGATAGAAAAAATAGTTATCGCATGGTAGTTCATAGGAGAAATGATAATTTTTCCTTTTTATTTTTATTTTTTTTTATTTTTTTCTACATCAATCAATTCATGTTACAGTGAAATTATCAAAAGCCATTGCAGGTCCTCTTTTATGCATCCATTAGTTGAGCGAGCTTTTGTACAATGTCGAGCTTGAGTTCGGAGCTTAATCGAGGGGTATCAAACAAGTTATCGAGTTATCGGTGTAATACTCATTTACAACCCTAGGTCCAGCAATACTACTCAAGTAGAATGTTTCATGCATGATCAACATATCCTTTTTCTTTTGTGTAAAAGCAACAGATAAGTTGCATTCGAAATGTTTCTTGTATTTGAATTGATAGTTTGAGATTGTATTTGAAATGTTAAAGTTTTAATTTTTTTAGTTGTTTTATATTATATTTATAACTTTTATTAAGAGTGACATATGTCATTATTTTATTGATTCTAACAAGACACATTAATAAAATCTATCAAATCTTTTGATGAAATTTGACTATACCGATTAAATTATTATTTTTAACATACTTCAAGGACATCTAAATTCATTTTAATACCACAAAAAGTTAACTGTAAATCTGGTAAATCACAATGACTAATTGTTCATTTTTTCCTTAAATATAATATAAATATAACCAATCCATAGTTAAAAAAAGTACTCACTATACTTGAAAATGGAAAAGATATCTTTGCATAAAGTTGAATTACTCAAAATTTGTTAGACTACTTAAATTAACTCTCATTTTCTTTTGTATCGGGTTCTCCCAAAGTGTTTGATGCTCACCATAGATTAACTACACATCACCAATCTGAATTCTCAGTAACTACCCAGTCTACCCAGCCAAATTGTTGGCAATTCAAGCAACTAATGGTACATACCAGCCCAAGACCTACTCGAGCAAGTAAGTCCTATAAAAATCCCAACATTAAATCTGAAAAAGACAAGTACATTAGATCTCAATCCACACATCACATTCTTATTGTCAAAAACATGCAACGGTTAAATGTATTACCTTGTGTGCATGTCCCTCACGCAAAGCTCATTGCTACAATGAAATCATGGTATTGTCATAATTAAATGAGCAAATGTAATGCGTTTTTCTTCGATTTATGTATATTTTTGGTGATTTGTAATGGATATGCGATTGAAAGAGATACTTTAGTAAGATAGTGGATGCTGATGCACTATATTGAAATGACAAGAGCAATTTGAGATGCTCAATTTCCATAGCCCCTCTTTCCCCATTGGTGCTCATTGACATATATGGGCTCAACACAGAAATTACAACTGAAACACAAGCTTTGATTTTTATGGCAATATGTAAAATGCTAGTAAATAGTTAAAAATGAAATTAAAATAGTGGTGTTCATTCATTGGCTTGTATAAAACGCCAAAAAAAAAAAAAAGTTGAAATTTATCGATGTTTTGTAAACACCAAAAAATTATGAATATGTAAGCATTTTATAAACTTCAATATCTTCTAAATATTTCATTTTATTAGGGCATGCATGGAGTCAACCATGTTGTATGGGAATAATATACCAAAGTTCATTATAAAACACAAGTAAAATGCTTTACAAAAACTCGTGCAAATACCATTGTTTTATCAAAATTTATCAGTATTTTCTCAAACTTTTAATTTAACAATGCTAATTGATGTAATTTAGTTATAGTAATTACTCACACTTATGGTATTTTCTATGCAAGGCTCGAATCTTTCTAAACCAACGCTTGTATATTCAACCATTGAAATCACCTTCTAGCATTTCTTGCCTCCAACAAAGAATGCTGCCCCTAAATTGTATGAACGATGGATTGCAGAGCTAGGTTTGATAGTTAGCTGAGTAGCACAAGTCTCCTCTTAAATGATAGAATCAACAAATGTGGCGTGGAGTCCCACCACATTCAATCCACAATTATTTTCTGTTTGCCGTGTAGGTCCAACACTATTCCTTTATGATCGAAAATGGTTGGAATCTTAGCCATGTTTTCTTGTTCAGAAGTCAAATGAAATTAATGAAGACTGTTCCTGTATGATCGAAAATGGTTGCAATCTTAGCCATGTTTTCTTGTTTGGAAGTCAAACGAAATTAATGAAGGAAGGGAATGCGAGTAGCAGAGAGGAAGCTGCATTTTGGACAATCCAAACATGAAAGAAAGAAAGAAACTTCATGGACATTTCCTTTGAAAAAGAGAGACGGCCATCTAGAGGTACAGAATTACCAACGTGCCCTCAATCAATAATTGTGCAAGTGGACTTGCAATAGCTTGTTCAAGTGGAAGAATAGTATCAAACAGAGACCACAATTAATTAGAACCACAAGTGGAATAATATTATCTTGTTCTTGCAATTATGTCATGTAATAATAATAGGACAACAAGATTGTGGGGAAGCCACTCGGCTTAGAGCATTCATATCTGACTTAGCAAACATTTAGTTAAATTTTAACTAAAAGATCGCATTTTCTCTATTTTAACTATCAACTTTTTTAAAGCAATTATATCCGACTCAGCATTTTAGCTATACACTTTAAATTTACTATTTTATTTAAATATATATATTTTTATTATTAAAGTTCAAGTGTCACCCAATAGCAATTTGAGGAGAGATCAGAAAATAATTTTTTTTATTGAAGGAGAGACAGTAGAAAAATTTTATATTAATATATGTTATGAATTGTTTAGCTAGAATACTCAGCAAATTTGCAACAATGGCAAACCATTGTTGACCACTTTTAATATTTTAGTGTTTTTATGTTATATATTTATATATTTTTTATTAATAGTGACACATGTCATAATTTTATTAGTGCTCATAAGGCACCTTAACTATCCATCAAATATTTTGATGTAATTTGACTATAGGGACTAATTTGTTTTATTTTTTCTTTTTGCATAATTCAAGGATCTCCAAGTTTATTTTAATACCACAAAAAGTTAATTATAAATCAAGTAAACCATAAGAACTGATTTTGCATATTTTTTTTCCTAACTATAACATACATATACCTTCGCTAGTTAAAAAAAAAATAATAATAATAAAATAATTAAAGAAAAAGAATAAAATTCAAGAGGTTCAATCCCCAGAGAATTCAAGCCAATACAATATTATGATTTCTTGCCCTCTTTTCCGTTGGTGCCCATTGATAGAGTGGTAGCTCTTCAACCCATACACCTATCCAACTTTTACAGTTGTCCAACTTAAAAATGCAGCAATTAAAATCAAAACTCAAGCTTGTAAAGAGCATCCATTGCAGCCTTACCAAACTAACCTTTTGATTATTTTGGTGAGGCAATTTTATCAAAATGGCTTAAAATGCAACTTTTCAGTTTTACCATTTTAACCAAAAGAAATAACAAGATGAACAGTTAATCATCAAATATAAAATTTACTATTAACTCACATATTCATTAAACAAATATATTTTCTCTCTCTTCCTTTTTACTTTTCATTTCTCTCTCTCTCCTTTTTTTTTTTTTTCTCTCACCTTTTCTTTTCGCAACTCTTCACAACTTTTCATCTCACTCACCTTTTCTTTATTTTTCTTTTTCTAAGACACAAATAAGATCGTTAGAAAAATAAGACACAAATTAAAAAATAAAAAATTTGACACAAATTAAAAAAGATACAAATTTAAAATATATAAGGGAGAAATTGCAAAGAAAAAAAAGATAGAAATCAAAAATTTTCTCACTAAGTGCCAATAAGATACAAATTAAAAAATATGACCGTTAGAAAAATTACAAATTTTTAAAAATATGACCATTAGAATAAAATAAATATTCTTAAAATAGGCCATTAGGAAAATATAAATATTCAAAAATATAAAAGTTAGAAAAATAATAAACAAATCTTTGAAAAATAATATTTAAATAAAATAGTGAAAGTGAATTGTTAAAATAGTGAGGTTGAAATGGGTGCTCTAAAAATGTGAGTTGTTAAAATAATTAAAAGTATACTTTTGGTTATTTTGATGAGTAAAATTTGGTGAAACTGTTGTGAATGCTCTAAAGCAATACAAAACATGAGGCAATACAAGATAAAAAACAATACTAACCTAATAGATCCATTAATGGCCCACTACCTAATAGATCCATTAAAAGCCCACTAACCTAATAAACCCATTAAAGGCCCACTATATTATATCTCTTACATTATGGAAGTAGTTGCACATACACTTCTTTAAACCCATTATCCAAACTTTGGAGACTTGATCCAACCAACATCAGTTAACAACTATCCCCAATATTTAAATATAAAGAAGGTTAGCTAATGGTATGCATTTCCCTCTAGAGAAAGAAAAGCATGCTCTTTGCCATCAAGTTAGGCATGGTAAAAGCACCATTGGTTAAACCCAAGAATAAGAATTCTCTTCATTTTACTTGAAAAAATAAAAAAAAAAAAATAAAAAAAAATAAAAAAAATTTAAAAATTTTAAAAATCATACAGTTAAAATTTAATGTTATCACATCTAACAACATAAATAATGCTACACATTTAAATTTTGTAAATGACGTTATGTTGCATCACTACACCATTAGATACAATATATATAAATAACATGGTTAGCCCTATGAGAAACATACATTTACAACTTTGTACATTAAGGTCACTTTTAAAGTATGGAAAGTAGGGTGTGAATAAAAAAGAAAACACTTCATACACACAAAATGTCAAAGCTCAACATCCCAGTTCCTAAAACATAACACCAAGATAAAATCTAAAAGACACAGACTAGAGAATACAACCTTAAGGAATGGCTAAAAATGAATACATTCCTCACTTCATACCAAAACACCAATTCAATTGCATTAATTTTATCTAAACACATATCCATATAATGAAACTCATTAATAAGCCAGGGGAACTGTCTTCCAAAGTCAAAAACATCTTAATTACCTCACTACCTCCTATTTCCACCAGCTTCAACAACCCCAGGAATGCCAGACATGCCAAGGGCAGCAAGCATGTCGATGGTTTCCTTATCAACCTTAATTTCCTCAATCTTAATAGCAGGCTCATCTGGTACGTACACGACCCATTTCAGAGAATTAGTAGTTCCTGCAAGGAGACAGGCAATGATTGTAGATACAATCAACTCTTTGAACCATTAGGCACAAAAAAACAAAGAAAGAGGAAATTAGAATAGAACTATCCATGATGTTGATTCATAGGATCATAACAAACAAATAGTTCACAAAATGACTGTAACTATTTTACAATCACTGAGAGCCTTGTAACTATTTTACTTCAATTACAATTCAAACTCTTTCATATCATCAATTCATCACCTACATGTTCTCTTAGAAGTCAAACAGAACAACTCATTAGGCATGACCGTACGATTCATTTCTTCCTTTTCACAGTCAACATTTTTACTATGACCAAGCAATTTAAAGTAACATCAAAATCTTTGCTTGTTTGCCTGATAAATGTAGAAACGATAAGGAAAAAAAAAAAATCAATGGTCTTAGATCCACCACCAACAACCAAAATCTCCATGTTGTGACAGTACATTAAAGATATTACCAAAAGCCATACTAGGTTCTCTAGAGGGTGTAATATGTTCCCTTAACATCAAAAGTTCATGTGACAACTCATCAGAGTCCAAAAGTGTAAGAGATTCCATTACTGCTGTGAAGACCCTCAACTAGTTTAAATTTCTGTATATTTCTCTACAAGCTTAGATGAAGATGCACTAAATCACTTTTTCCAATGGCCTAGCTAGGCAAAGACAATAGCCTTTTCCAGCAAATCCAATAACTTCATGGTTAAAAAGAAGCATAAATAGATTGTACTATATCCAATAACTTCATGATCAACAAATACATAAGTTTTGTTTGGCTTGTGAGTTTCTATGCCACAGCTCAGGAGCCAAGATCAGGTCTAAAGGTCATATCGTTATAGAAAAAAATGAAGCTCTTCAAGGTTGATATTTGAACTAACTTTAGGTAAGGTGAAGGGCTCATCTTAAAATATCGATCCCACATGCTTTACCAAAAGATGCACTGCCAATGTGAAAAATAACTAAAGGGACCAACCATTTTATTTGCAGATATGCACTTGTAATCACCAACAGTGAAAGCACATTGGACACCACCCTCAAATGCCGGGTGATCAAGACTCTGCTCAAATCAAATGGATTCTCATTGCAATTGTTTGAGCCCCCAATAACAAGGTTGAAAAGAGAGCTTGCCAAAGATGTACCAGTCCATTTTGCCAATTGACTGACCAAACTGTCTTCGGTGACTAAGTTTTGTGCATAAACCTGACAAAGGAAAAAATGATCAAGCAAGTTGATCATAAGAGCAGAAACAGACATTGAGCAATCAATATACCTCTGAGCCACCAACTGGAACACATGCAGGAGAAGTGCTTGCCCCCAAAGTTCAAAAAGACAAACCAACAGGACATTTATACCATTTGGTAGCTCTCATAACATCTGCATAGAAGATATGGTTGTAACAGGGAGCCAGGGTACTAAATTCACAGGCAAAAGAAAATTGAAACAAAATCAAGAAAAATAAAAAGTATCCTTGTCTAAGTGTAATTCAGGTTAGACCATTCCAATAATGTGAGTCTAACATTTATTTTTTTTTTTTATTTTGGGATATGTAAATAGCTCGCACTCCATTTTGCCCAGAGGCCAATCTCTTTCCAAGGCTGCAAAACCAGTCAGGCTAGTGAACTCAAATGGCAAAATCAAGATTGACATTGTAGAATGTTATATCAAACATTGTGACTATATGTATCAATTACCCTTAAACCAGTTGGGTCTGGCACAATTAACCTGCCTTTTTGAAGATAACTTGTTTAGAGTAATAACAACACATGCATAGTAAATTAGTAAATTGAAACATAAGATCTACACACGTGCATCAGATGATATCAATAGTTTATGCATAGTGCTTTTCACACATCCTGGCGCAATAGTGCATCAATCCAAGTTCAAAACAATGCTAATGCAGATTCCAATAAAATATTCAATGCAATTGCTAAGCTAGTTTCAAATCAATTAGAAATGTTTTTTGATGCAAATAAAATCATGCATTAAAAATATTAGATTAGGCTTCATCAGCCTCCTTGTTCCAACTCACAGATCTTTACAAGTAATACCAACATTCAACTTAATTTCAAAAAATGAAGTACTAGGTTTATGCTTCAAATCAGGTTAGGCAAGATTGAAGTTAGAATGATTTAAATAGTATGAGCAACAATATAAAAACAGGGAGCATTTAAAACTCAAGAAAATGGGGGTATTTACAATGCTAGTCCGCAAAGTAGAGGGACATGAACTCACGACCTTACCCCCTACGTACCATTTGAGTTAAAGCTCATTGGTGCAAATTCAAAACATAACTCCTTTGAAGAGAAAAACCCCCAGTGGGAGTGAGTAAAATGGAGATTAATAGAAACAAAAATCATGGGGAAAAACCTTGCTGATTCAAAGCATCCCCAATTTCATATGGATTTCTCAATCATTTTTGAGAGAGACCCAACTGCTTATGTCGAGAATGGTGAAGCAAATGAAGAAGTAACAAGTGGGCAAAACATTCTGTTTTATCATCAAATTCACTCAAATGCAGCCTTGAATTCTGTTTGAATGAAACTTGCAAACAATGCCACATCCACATCAATTTAAGGAAATCGAAACAACTAAATAACCAAATTCTAAAATCAAAATATAATTTCAATACCCAAGAGGCCAATTAAAAGCCAAGTAAAGAATCTCCTTTGGGTGCCCAGAAAATATATGAAAAGAAAAGACAACACCTAGAGATAAATGTTAATATTGGTTGCCCAAAGCATTGAATTTTGCACTCCATATGCAATTCTATTGGTGCTTGATTCCCTTTAAGTTCGACACTTTTGCCAAATCTTAACATTGAAAATCATTATTTTAGGTATTTTAGTTCTGAAAAAATTTATGAATATTTTATAAAAAAAAAAGGACATTTATGCATATAAAGCTCTTTAAGTTGAGGAAGAGCTCCACCTCCATTTTCGTCACCAAAAGAAATCCATTCCCCCCACTTCATCATATGCTCAAACCTAAGAACTTTAAGCGAACCAAATGGCTTAACTGAAGAATAATCGCTACCACAAAACTCATGACCCACGGTAACAACTTCATCAAATCGAACAATAGAGAGGTTCTGCAGAGTGTAGTTGCCCAAGTGGTGGCAAGCTACTGCAATATTTACAGATTTGCAAATGTAGAGATGCTAGTTTAGAGAATGAAGAGTGCCCTACCCAATCTGAAAAACGTATTCCACCATGGTATTTGATAGTAAGGCTTTTCAGATTTGAATGGGGTCGGAGACTATCTAGTACACTTCACTGACATTCTGAAAAATTAGTATGCACATTCCATTCCAATACCAGCTCTTCGAGGTACTTTTTATCCCTCAAGTTTGCATCTGAAGTCTTAGTAGGCTTGAGCCAAGTCTTTGGTATAATCACAAATAGGTCCTAAAGTTTTAAATATTTCCTAAACTCTCTCTATACTATTACTAGAAAGATGTCTATATTTATTTTTTAATTTTTAATTTTGACATGTCCACACAATGAGAGAAAGATAGGAGGGAGATTCGATTTAGTAATCTTCATTTTATGAGGCGTGATTTTCTACTGATTAAGTTTTGTTTCTAAATATGTAGTCCAAACATGCATTAAAAAATAGTAAAATTGGGGACCCTTGCTAGATAGACTTTTTCGCTTATTTAATCAATTTGCCATCGATCCGTATATGTTCAACATGAGCAATCTTGCGCCATTCTTTTCCTTTTTGTTTTTTGATTTTGATTTTTTTTTAATTAATTCCTGATCCTATTGTTGACTAGTCCGATATTGTGGTTTTTGGCATTAGAAATTGCGTGGGAAATAGTTTTCGGGCTAGCCTCTTTAGTTGAGTCTAGTGCATTTGCTTGTTGAGAAATGCAATTAGGCCTCTAAAACTGAAGAGCAGATTTCTCGAGATGTGGTTTGGGATGTGAAGCATCGAAATAGCTGATGATAATTTGGCTGTGTCAGGTATTCCGCATTAATAGTAGGCTTTCTCTGCCTATTGATTATCCAGAATTATGTTTTTGGTTGTTGTGTATTGAAGTCTGCTTTGGTGATGTAGTGCTTGCTGATTTGACTCATGGATTTGTATGATTTTCCTTTATAGAAACTAATAATGCAATAAGCGGAATAATAATAATCACAGAGATCAAGAAAATAGAATAAACATAAAGATTAGGCTTGTAGCCTACATCTACATACATATTAAAGCTTTATAGACTACATATTTTCTTGATAAATGATTTGAGTACACAGCTTTATTTACAGAATGTTACATGTGATTTGAAATATTTCAAATACAAACATATCCCTTAAATTAGGATTAACAAATATTATCTAAATCCCTTGATTTATGGAATACAAAATCAAAATTTATCATAAGGATTTATATCCTTAGCATCCTTGTAAGTTTGCTTGGTGTCTGGTTGTTGCTTTGGAGTTATGTGTTGTTAGGAAATGGCTTAGGCTGCCTTTTTGTAGACGAAAATAACATAGGCGTTCAGCAATGTTCAAACAAGGCTCTCAGAAAAAATATAATTCTTCAAGCGTTTGAATGGCTTTTCTTCCCGTTCGAACGGCACTTGCATAAATGATGAATCTTGGCAGATTTGGTCACCATTTTGCTTACCGAATTACGTCAACAAGAGCTTACAATAAAAAATCCTAACCATGATGACAATTTATTTCAAAACTATCCCTAGAAACAAAGAAAATTGAGAAACTTCATGAACCAATTTAGCAATTTTCGCAAAAATTCAAAGCGATTGAGAGAGCGAAGCAAAATACAAGATGGAGAATGTATATATGGACTACTCCTTCACTTTGCGGAAAGGGGACCATTAAAGAACAGAGTTACCTACTCTGCTTTTCCACATTTTCCAATTGCTAAATCCAATTACAAAAAGAATATATCAACTTGTAAGTTGAGGTACAAATACTGACTTCTCCATATTAGAAAACAGAAGAGAAAAATTCTCTCAAGAGTATTCTTATTGATAAAAGTGAAAAACACTTTTATAAAGCCTTGAATAGAAATATTGGAAACAGAAGAGAAACTCTCTCTACAGTATTCATATTGACAAAAAATGAGCAATAACAACTAGGCGATCAAACCGGTCTTATTGTGCTTCAATAAGATTTAGGGTTAAGCATTGAAAGTAAAATTAAAGAAATAGTCTTTATTAAAAAATGTTGCAACTTCACTAGAGCCAATGTTGTGAAAGGGTCATACAAGTTTCTGTCCTATAATTAGTCACATTCTTGCTCAAGCCAAGTTTGAGTAGAGGTCACACATGATTTATCTCTTGCGGAATAGCAAATTACCATTCCAGAATGAAAGAATTTGGATAATCTCTGTTTTGGATAACTTACCAAATAACAAAGTAGTTATGTCTATTTATAAGCATGGAGGTTTGAAGGATTACAAGCAGTACATAGACAAAGAAAATACAAAGGAAAGTTTTACATGTAGGTAATACACAGCAACACAAAAAAAAAAAGAAATTATCTTTTTTTAGTCGTCCAAAAGCTGTATGTATTTGTAATTTAGTGTGTATCAGTGCTAATGCTATGACTATGTTTTTGTTTTTACTGCTGTAGTAATTTTCTTCCAGTTCAGGGATCGAAATGTAAAAGTGTATTATGTTATGCTGACACCCTTGACAGGTGTCCATTTGGTATTTCAGGCTGTGTTTTGAAGGGATTTAAAAAAAAAAAAATTAGTGGGTCAATACAATAGCAGATTTGATTAATGTGAGAAAAAAAAATAAAAATATTTTGTATAAAAATATATATATTATAGTGATTTTTTTTAGTTGAATAATAATAAAAAGTGATTGATTTGATGTAAAAAGTAAAAATGTTAGGATTAATTTTGAGAGAAAAAATATAAGATTTTTTTTTGGGTGTTAGGTCTTGGGTCCGGCCTCTTGCCAAAAATAGCCTCAATGTCTTGGGTCCATGACAGCCTGTGCTTTTACAAGAGGCCCCTTCTTGCTGGGCCTTAGAAAAGGGCCCATATCTAATACCGCTGTGTTGCGTAGTTAGCTAAGCTAGCTGTTGAGGCAACACAAATTGGTCCTTTCTAGTGGGAACAAAATCGGCCAGATTCATGTCATCCATCATTTCCCCTGCCCCTGCACCTGCCCCTTGTGTAACATGTCTTTTTTGGTTGTGATGAGGCGCAGACCAGCTGATAGTGTGTTGAGATGAGAGGCTTGTAAGAAGTAATTCAGGCTGTGAATCAAGGAGCTTGAGTTTGCAGCATGATTCAAGGAGAAGAGGCTGCTGTTCTGAGTTACTGTTGTGAGCTGATGTGGGGGAGCAAGTCAGCAAGAAATCTGGAGATTTTTAGTGAATGCTTTTGCTGATTTTTCATGCTGGAGCTGAGGGTCCTTTTGGGTATTAGCCTGCAGCTCATGCAACTCATGTTTATCCTTAACAAAGAAGCCTTCCCTCTTTACTCAAGAATCAAGATCCTCCATAAGGCCCCATTTGCAAGTTGGGCTGCATCACTTCTCCATTTTCACAATTTTCGTGGTACTCCCAATACCTGAGCACCAATAATTCAATATGCAGGGACTGACTTCGAGCATGGTTCTTCCTCGGAAGATCACCATATGGTAATGCAACAACAACAAAAAAAAGCTATATATTAATCTCAACTTCTTTGCGCTCCCAAACAACAAACAGAAAATGGAAAAACAAATACCTCATTTTGGTCTAATAAAATCAAATTTTGTCCATAATGATTCAGCTTCATTAGCCGATGGTATCACATGCTTTTGAATGCAAGTAAACGACAACTGAAGGTAATCCTACACCAACAGCATTCATCAATTTAGAATAGGTGCACCATCTAAAAGAGGGAAAAAAAAAATATCCCATCAATAGATGAAAATTACCTGTCCATGATAATTAGTATTTGTTGCTACTAGAGGAGCTCACCACTTCCTTCCCAAATATTATGGAACATTTGAGCTGACATAACTGATTGAGACTGTGAGAATATGCATATGTTGTACCCTGCACAATTAATGATGTAACAAGTTATCTCATTGTCAAAACTAACTTCATATGATTGGAAATCAGTTTATTTTTTTAATTTATTTATTTTATACATGTAATGGAAAATCACTTTTATACTAACATAGCAATTAACAATCTCTCATGAAAAATGGCAACATACTTTGAAAGCAAGTATCTAGTTTCATATGATGAAGAGACCAATTCCTATTAAGAACTCACCATCTTATATCAATGTTAGCATCCTCACAACATTCAGCAGTGAGTCTGGAAACTTTTGATTTCCATGAACTACAAAATTTTACAAAGCAGAATGAATTCTATTAACATTTGTAGTTCAAATAAACAGAAGATTAATTCTACGGAAATAGAACTGCAAAATGCAACAATACATGTAATTAGGTATGTAAACAAACAAACTGGAAAATGGAAATGCAAAGCATTTCAAACATAGGACTTGAAAAGTCCAGATGTGAACTGAATATAAACTACCGTAATGGTAACAACAAATAATTGCACGAGGACCAAAATTTCTGCAGCAATGGTCTATGCAAGGATCAGGATCAACAACGAAGTTAAAATAATAAAATTCTTGATAAACACACAAGAAACTAGTCAATCACAAAACAACCTTCTATAAAGCCTAAAATAAATTCCAGGAAACAAAGGAAAAAAAAAAAAAAAAAACTCCCTCAAGAGTATTTTTACTGAAATTGAACAACAATAATAATAACTGGGCAGCCAAACCGTCCTTACGGTGCTTAAATAGAGTTTAAGGTTCAACCTTGAAAGTAAAATTACAAAAATAGACTTTCTCTAAAATTATCGCAGCTTCACTCGAACCAAGGTAGAGTGAAGGTCGTGTGAGATTTCTGTTTCCTACAAAATCATAGATTTTGTTGTTACCGTGCACAACAATGATGAATAATATGGAATCAAAAAGAGAAAGAGATCAAGAGAGAGTTGAGACACAGATTTAACGTGGTTTGGCAATTTGCCTACGTCCACAAGAGAGTGCGGCTATATATTTCTATTCAATTATTTAGGGTTACAACATAACATATTTATAGGTAAACCCTAATTATAAGTATTTTGGAAAACCCCAAAATACCCCCTCACAACTTATTTGTTCCCCAGGCCCACATAAACTAATTACACCCAATAGGCCTTTAATAGAATATGAGTTACTTGTTCCAACAATCTCCACCTTGGCGAGTATTCACTTTGAAGATAATCAAGTATTGGGCCTCTACCTGGAACTGATAATTTGGGGCTGCCGCCTCCTCTCCTTTCATTTCTAGCACTTGGAGACATTTGTCAAGTTCAAGCAATTGAACTTGTCTACAGTAATAGGCTTCGTCAACATGTTTGCTGCATTCTCAAAAGTGTGAATCTTCTCAAGTAACAATTCACCTGTAGCAACCAATTCCCTGATCTTATGAAACCTCACATCAATGTGCTTGGTTCTCGCATGATACACGATTCTTTGCCAAGTAAATGGCACTGACTATCACAATACAACGAACTCCAACTTGTCAATACCCAGTCGACTAACCCTCAGAAGCCACAAAGCTTCCTTTGCGCCAGCCACCATGTACTCTGCCTCGCCAGGGACATCGCAACCATAGACTAGATCATACACTTCAACATATAGGTCCTCCCATAAGAGTGAACACATAACCCGTGGTCGATCTCATCTAAGTCCCCTCGTATAATCTCGCATCCACATATCCCACAATCGAAATCACTTTTTGTCTCGATAAAAGTGATGCTATAGTCCGAGTACTTTTCTGAAAAAAATCCATTTAACTCGCATCCGTGTGTTGTTTCGGATTTTCCATGTCCATGTACTTACTCACCACGCCATCGCATGAGCCAAATCTGCGGTACATACCATAGCATACACGACACCCCGCACGGCATATGGGACCTTTGACATGTCTTCAATTCTTCAACTGCCTTTTGGACACTGTGAGGTAGACAAGGGAAGTGATTCGCCAAAGGTGTACTTACTAGTTTTTTGCATTCTCCATGCTAAACCTCTCCAACACCTTTCTTTACATAACCGGCTTGAGATAGCCACAATCTCTTGGCATCTCTGTCCCTGAATCTCCATCCCAAGAATCTTCTTAGTCGCTACTCAAATCCTTCATGTCAAATTTCTACTCAACAAAACCTTCCTTTGTTGACCTCCACTATACTCTTTGTTGCAATAAGCATATCATCCACATATAGTAATAAAAAATAAATGAGCCATCATCAAGGCTCCTCATACACACAAAATACCATACTCACATCTCCGTAGCCAATTTTGATCATATAGAGTCAAATCGCTTATACCACCTTGGAGACTGCTTCACCCATAAAGTGACTTCTTCAATTTACGTATCAAGTGCTCTGTGTTGATCAACCCTTCTGCTCCATGTAAATTTGCTCCTCCAAATCACCATGAAGAAAAGTCTTCACATCCATTTGCTCCAAAGCCATGTCATAATGGGCTACCAACGCCAATATTGCTCGATGGAAGTATGTCCACCACTGGGGAAAATATTTCTTCATAATCAACCCCTTTCTGTGTGAATAACCTTTGCTACTAGGCGAGCCTTGAACTTTTCTCCCCTTTTTCGACATCGCTTCCTTTTTCTTGAACACCCATTTGCACCCTATCTTCCTCTTCCTCTCTGGGAGCTCCACCAAATCCCATGTCTGGTTTTTATGCAAAGACTCCATTTCTCCGCCATAGCACCCATCCATTTACTCTTCTCTTGGCTATTGAGCCTCTTGAAAAGTGGTAGGATCTCTACTAATAACAAGTGCATAAGAAATCATGTCTTCAAAACCGTACCGATTGGTGGTCCGATAAGGCCTAGGTCTGCCTGTGGCTATACTGTGATGCCGCTCAATCTTGAAGTAGAAGTCTCGTAGACTCGAGAAGTGTTCTCGCATGGAGTCTCTAACTCCACCGCACCCACCGCTATCACCGCTCGCCGCACTCGCTTTTTTACCCCGAGTACTTTTCAACATGGAATTTTCGTCAAATACCACGCCTCTACCGATCACCGCCTTTGTTTGTCAGTCGGATCCCAAAACTTGTAACCTTTAACCCCTTTCCCATATCCGAGAAAGATACACTCTAGACTTTGGATCAAGTTTTGACCGTTCACTAGGTATGTGCACATAGGTGGACAACCAAATACTCTCAAACCGAGTAATCTACCTCATTACCCGTCCACACCTCCTCCGCAACTTTCCCATCTAGTGCTGCCCTTGGTGTGACCTGTTTATCAAGTAGCATTGGCTCAAAAATCTTTGCAAGTCCAAAGATTCAACCCGAGACATCGTTTTTCTCTCAATCGACCTATTCATCCTTTCCGCCACACCATTTTGTGGTGTCTTGATATGAAATGTCTCTTTATACCATGCTGCTCACAAAATCCTTGAACTCATCGTTTGTGTACTCTGCCATTATCTCCCGAGGCACTTAACTTCTTCCAATCGTTCTCCACTTCACTTTCCACAACTTGAACTTGGCAAACTTTTCTAATTTGTGCCGCATGAAGTACACCCAAACCTTTCAAAAATCATCAATAAAGATGACAAAATACATATGTCCTCCCCGTGACGCCGTTGTTCTCACGGTCCCCATACATCGTAATGAACATAGTCCATAATACCCTCTCGCCTTGTGTGTGGTCTTTGAATTGTACCCTATTCTCGCTTCTGTAACACGTAACTTACAAAAATCAAGTTTACATGTTCTTGACACCTTCAATAGATTTTTCTTATGAAGCTCTAACATGCCCGCTCACTCATATGACCTAACCACATATGCCACAAAACAAGACAATCGATTCGACTTACAGAGGCAATTCCACCTACAACTGTATTTCCTAACAGCTTTATAGATATTCTTTGAATTTATCTCCTTCATCACTACCATCGCACCCTTAGTTACCTTCATTACTCCACCTATAGACTTATAACCATAACCGCTTGAGTCTAAGGTGCCTAATGAAATTAAATTCTTTTCCACTTCTGGTTAGGGGTGGGTATCGAGGGAATCGGTAACGGTATGAGATTTTTTGCCTACCATCCCGACGTCATCGGTGAAGTCGATAATTTCATCGACTTCATCTCGACTTTGTCTATCTCATTGTGCTGTCATTGATTATTAAATTGACGATAATGGTGATTAGAGTTAGAGAGAGAGAGAGGGCCGGTTAGCCTATTCTCCGATTGATGACAAAATAAGCTTCCAAGTTGTTGCTTTGTGCGGTGGAGAGGTTATATGTGTTATGACTGGTGGTGGCGATGGGCTAGCAGATCACAGAATAGAAAGGAAAAAATTGGCTAGCTTTTGCTTGAAAAAAGTAAACACAGATGAGGGAGAGAGTTCAAAGCAAACGCAGATGAAGGAGAGAGCTTTATCTTGTAGAACAACTGCAAGAGACAAGTGCTACGCATAAGACAAGGAGAAGATATGGCAAAGATATGTCTTGAAAATAGCAGGAGAAGATATGGCAAAGATGTCTTAAAAATAGCCTCGTAATTCGCAAATAGGAAAAGCAAACTAAGTTATGTATCAACCAATTCTTAGAAGAAAAAAAAAAAAGGCTTTTTAGTTGCATATTAACTAGAAAACTTGTATACAAACTAAATAATTTAAAAACAAAGCTTTTTGTACACGCATGCTATCACACGCAAATTGACACACATGTTATGCTATGATACCTCTGACTTTCTCAGAAGAAAAAAAAAAGATCAGACATTTACTTTCAGAAAAAAGTAAGTGTGTAGTGCACTCCAACCAAAAAAATAAAGACCAAAAAAATATTGATTCCTATTTTAAACTCACTTCAGTCACTTGGGCAAGAGAGACTAAGAGAGAACGTGAGTTTTGGAGCTTGAGAGAATGTCGGCAACTGCGATAGACTAAGAGAAAAATTGGACTTTCTTACTGCATTTTTTGAACAGCAATAGCAATAGCAAAAGGAAGTGGGTTTCGCCGTTTTAGCCTTTCCAATTAAGTTATTTTAATTTTTTTTTTTAAGAGATATAGAATCTGGAGTCCATTTGTTTGAGACAAAACGGTGTTATTTTGATTATTTATATTTTAAAAAATAACAATACTAGCGGTTCAGTTCGGTTTGAAACTCAATTTCAAAAAATTCATTTCGCCTATTGACCGACCTAATGTCGGTAGGGAGATTTTGTTGCCTTTTACCAGCCGCTGGTTGTCGGTGGTGGCTTGGTATCAGTGTGGTGATGGACGATATGCAGCCGGTGGGCGGCAAGCGACCGATATGCACACCCCTACTTCTGGTACATGTCTAACATCACATAATGTTCTAACCACACCATCAAACATTTTAATTCTAATATTACTTATGCCAGTAATTTTGTATGTTCACTATTACCCATAGTAACTATACCAGAATTAACTAACCTGTAGGTGTCAAACCAATCTCTGTTGAGCGTCACGTGAAATGAACATGCTGAATCCAGAATCCAAGAATCTACAAGATGCTCTGAAGTAGATGCAATAGAAAGCATATCACCATCAGCATCGTCTAAATTGTCTTCCACTACATTCACAGATTTTAAGGAACCTTCATTCTTGTCGTCCTTATTCTTTTTCCGGTCTGGACAGTCCCGCTTCAGGTGCCCTTTCTTTCCGCACTTATAGCAATTGATGTCCTTCCTCCTCCTAGACTTTGACCGAGAACTCTTGCCTTTCGAATCACCCATGTTATTGCTTCTTCCACGCTCATAGTTACTCTTTACAACTAGCCCTTCTCCTTGAGAATTTTCATCAATATTTTTCTTCCTTTGATGAAAAGCCAATAGGGCTCCTGTAACGTCCTCCAACTCCAAGGTCTCTTTTTCCCATGTCAGAGTTGTAACCAAATTCTCATACGTAGAAGAAGGTGGAAGTGAATTCAACAACATCAATGCCTTGTCTTCGTCTTCAAACTTCACATCAAAGCTCTTCAAATCACCGATTATCCGATTGAATACATTGATGTGTTGGCTCGGATCCAGCCCTCCGCCATCTTCAAGCCGCATACAACCGCTGCTTTAGATAGAGCTTGTTCACAACGACTTTGACATATACCGACTTTCCAGTTTCAACCAATGCGCCGGAGATTCTTCGTCCATGACATGATACATCACGTCATCTCCCGGACAAAGTCGAATAGTAGCCACCGCGCCTTCCTTCCAATCTATGTCTGCCATCCCTTCTGGTTTCGTCCCATATAACGCCTTCACCATCCCTTGTTGCACCAACAAATCCTTAACACGTCTTTGCCATAACCTAAAATTCTCGAATCCATCGAACTTCATCACGTCGAACTTTGCAGAAGATGTGCCAATTCCAGCCATCGTATGATTAGGCTCTGATACCAATTGTTGTTACCGTGCACAACAATGATGAATAATATGGAATCAAAAAGAGAAAGAGATCAAGAGAGTGTTGAGACACAGATTTAACGTGGTTCGGCAATTTGCCTACGTCCACAGGAGAGTGCGGCTATATATTTCTATTCAATCATTTAGGATTACAACATAACATATTTATAGGCAAACCCTAATTATAAGTATTTTAGAAAATCCCAAAATACCCCTTCACAACTTATTTGTTCCCCAGGCCCACATAAACTAATTACACCCAATGGGCCTTTAATAGAATATAAGCCACTTGTTCCAACAGATTTCCACCTTCAATCTAGATCCTCCATGAGGCCATGTGGAAGTTGGGTTGCATCATTTATCCATTTCACAAAATTTTCAACATGAAGGGAGCTACTTCTGCAACAGTGGTGTTCCTTGGAAGATCCCCATATGGTAATGTTTCTTGTACTTATTAAGCTGCAACACAAAAAGATGTACATATTAATCTCAAGTTTTCTACACTCCCAAACCCCAAATGCAAGTAGAAAAAGCATGTACCTCATCTTGGTTTAATAAAACCAAATTTTGTGATATTGATTAAGCTTCATCAGCCACTAGTAGCACATGGTTTCTCAATGCCAATAAATAAGGACTTTTGAAGTAATCCTACACTAACATCGTTCATCATGTTGAGAATAGGTCATCCAAAAAACGAAAAAAGAAACATGTCGTCAATAGATGAAAATTATCTCTTCTTTATAGTCAGTATCTATTGCTATTGGAGGGAGCTCTGCCACTTTCAGCTGACACAATTGATTGGTTGCATTATCTTCTTTTCTTATTAACTTTTTTGGCTGGTAAGTTACACACGCACCACCTTGAACCTACGACCTCACCCTCCACCTTGCTTCAAAGGGAGGAAGTACCATTTGAGCTAAAGTTCATTTTATCAAGAATAATTATCAGAATAAGACATCTATTGTAAAATATTATCTAGTAAACTACAAGGAGACATGACACTTGACTAATACTAATGCAAGGTAGATCCTACCAAAGTCTTCACCCATATATTCCTTTTGCAAAACCAATTAATATATCATAACTCAAAGAAAGCAAACAAGGTGGTAGAGGATATATATATATATATATATAGCATTGATAGAATGAAGTCATGGCCTAAAGCAGAACTAATTGTAGGAGCAACACGTTCCCATGATTTATTTTATTTTATTTTTTAAATGTGATGAAAAATCACCAGTATACTAACATAGCAATCGACAATCTGTCACATGAAAAATGGCAACATACTCTAAAAGCAAATATCTGATTTCATATGATGAAGAGGCCAATTCCAGTTAAGAACTCACCATCTTACATCAATTTTAGCCTCCTTAGAGCATTCCCAATGAAGGAGCTAAATGACACTTTTATCTAAAATATCTCCTTAAATTTGTAAAATACCACCTACATTAGAGAAGCAAAAAAAAAAAAAAAAAAAAAAATGTAGAATAGATATTTTATTAAATGAGCTAAAAAAAAAAGTTACATGTAGCGGTATTATTCAAAGAGCTATTTTTCTAAATTTTCTTCTCACGTCTTTGTTTCTCCCACTATCTCTCCCAAAATTTTCTTTCCATGTTTTTTTTTGCTCTTTTCCCAAAATTTTCTCCTACTATTTCTCTTCCACATCTCCCTTTTTCCAAAATTTTCTCATACTATTTCTCTTTCCACATCTCTTTTTCCCCAAAAGTTGAAAAATATGATATTTAGGAAAAATACAATATTTATAAAAAATAATAATAATATTTAAATGATATAGACAAATATATAACTAATCGGATGTAGGGGGCCCTTAAAAAGTCATTAGCTAAACTAGATAAAATGATTTTTAAGGAGTTATTTTACATTAAAAAAAAAAAAAAATTAGCTCTTCCACTGGGAATGCTCTTACAATACTCAAAAGTGAGTCTGGAAACTTTTGATTTCCACAAACTACAAAATTTTAAAAAACATAATGAATTTTGTTGCAATCTGTGCAACAAAACCACTTTTGTTAACGTTTGTAATTCAAATAAATAGAAAAGTAATTCGGGTGGCAATAAAATTGCAAAATATAATGAGAAAATTCTCACCCTAAGGTCTTCCAAATGGTGATCCTTTAGACAGCCAATATATTCCTTTGCACATTGAGGGACTAATACATGTAATTAGGTATGTAAACATACAAACTATAAATTCAAAGCATTTCAAACATAAGATTTGGAAAGGAGCTGAATATAAACTACCTGGTAAAATAAAATAATTGGGTGAAGACCAAAATTTCTGCTGGAATTATGGCCTATAGAAGCATCAAGATCAACAACGATTAAAAAAATGTCAAAGCATCACATTTTCCTTAAGAAAAGAAGTTATGCAGATGAACTTTATAGGATAACAAACATGATGTAAAAGATACCTTTGCAATTCAGACTGGTGGTAGATTCATTTGAAGAGGAACAACCATGTAATTTTAGGCAAACTCTTCTAGCAATCCAACGAAGCATTTACACATGCATTCATGACATTACAAAGAATGCTCTCCTTCTCCAGGAAAATATTTGCACTGTCCATGTGAAACTCCTCTGCATTTGCCATCAAAACATAATATCCCTCTACTTTCAATCAAACCTTGCAGCCCAGTTTCTCCAAGGACTCTAGCCTACAATACAAAGAGATGTAATCAATATTCATATATATATGTATGTGTACTACCTACAAAGAAAAGAACAACCATTAAAACAATTACCCGCACCTCTTAATCAATATAAAATGTTACCATCTAAAAAATCAGCTTCAGTTTCTCATTTCAACATTTTGATAATTGAAGGTATCTGAAACATCACTAGCTTCCAATTGGTTCAATGCCGGCTAGATATCAAGAAAACTGCCATTTTTTTTTTTACCACAAATAAAGTCAGTCACCTTAACAATGATCACACAGTAGCCACAAGAAAATCATTTTCTATCATTGATTACCTTCAAAGCCCACTTCCAACAAAAGAAAAAGAAACCAAAATTCCTCCATTATTCGATTTGGCACCACCCTTTTAGTACCTATTCAAGAGAAAATAGCAAAACGCTGAATCTACACATGCATAGCATATTGAAATGGAAAACCTACACAAACATGCACCAGATGATATGAATAGTTTATGCAAATTGAGATAACTTAGTTTGTCATGGTGCTAATGCAAATTCCAATTAAACCTTTCATGAAGTGTTAAGATTGTGGCTTTCAAGTTATTAAGGGAGTAGTCGGTTTCTGCTTCAAATCAGATTCGAAAATATTTAATTTTTCAGGGTTTGATTATGTGGGAGCAACCAAAAAAAAAAAAAATAGGGCAAATCGAGAAGTTGTATTGATCAAATAACATGTTAGTCATCAAAGAAATATGAGGAATAATTAAAGTGGTGAAGTGGGGTGGAGCATCTGTTTTATCAAAGATAGCAACTAAGCATATTAAAACCAGAGAGAATAAATCATATAATTAGGTGGTTGAAAAGTGCACGTACCAAAATTGAGGACTAGACAGACTTTTCACTTATTCAATGAATTTGTCATCAATCCGTATCTGTTCTAGGTGAGCAATCTTGTGCCATTCTTTTCCTTTTTTACTTTGCAACTTTTTCTTCAACAAAGGACAATTGCTGATTGATAGAATAGAAAGGGAGGGAGGCAGCCCCTGCTCCGGCATACAATTGAGCTTAGTACAGTTGTTGATTGATAGCATAGAAAGTGAGGGAGGCAGCCCCTGTTCCGGCATATACTTGAGCTTAGGGCACTACGCGATACTCAATCTTTTAAGTGCATTGAGGTGTTGAAGCCCTTTCTTGTCCAAAGATTTCAAATTTGAAAAACTCTGTATCCAAAGGGAGGTCAAACTGGTGGGCAGCAACTGCTCCTCTGGGAAGGACTCCACATCTTCAAAATAGCCGTTGATTAACAAAGATTCAAGAAAGGGGAGCTTCTGCAAACCCCATCCCATCCGACTTGCATTGAGTTTCTCACAACCTTTTATACAAATTGATTTCAGATTGGAAGGCAACCCCCCTTCAGGAAACGACTCAACTTTTTGACAATTGAATATACTCAAATCCTCAAGAGACGGAAGGAGTAAGTGCATTTTGTCAGGAAGTGATCTCAAACTGCCACAACAGTCAACCGAAAACCTTGTGAGTTTGGGGGCACACAATCCTCCTTTTGGAAAAGAAACAAAATTATCGCAATATTTGATATCAATCGACAAGGTGACTAAATCATGTTCATAATTTTCTGGAACTGTAAGAGATTTCAAATTGCTACACGAAGAGATTTCAATGTTCATAAGATTTGGGAATAAATCTAATGGAATGGACTTCACAGAATTACAATGCCACAACGACAGTTCTTCAAGGGATGAATAGTCAAAGTTTGTTGGGAACTCTAACTTCATACATCTATCAATCCTAAGGGTTTTTAATGTAGAGGGAAGACCATCCTTAGGAAGGGACACAAGTGAGGAACAGCTATAGATCGCCAACTCTTGAAGACCGCTGTTGGATTTTATCATTCCCTCGGGAAGGGACACAAATGAGCCACAATGACTGATGCGGAGAGTTTTTAATGTAGAGGGAAGGCCATCCTTTGGAAGGAACATAAGTGAAGAACACCCATCGATCGACAACTCTTGAAGACAGCCATTGGAGTCTATCAATCCCTTCGGTAGGGATTCAATTCTTCCAATATTGAGCTTCTGCATTCCAGCTAGCAATTCATCAAACAAAACCTCTTTACAATCGCCCACCCACAAATCACGTAAGGCAGGCGTCCTTGAGAGTGAAGCCACCAATTGCTGACATTCATCAATATAAAGCTTGGCCAAAGAAGGAAGATGGGCGGGCAACCCTCCAGTTAGCTTAGGGCACTCTATAATATCAAGATTTTCAAGTTGAGGAAAACTTATGCCCTCAATTTCGTCACCTATAGAAATCCATTTTTCCCACTTCTTCATATCCTCGAACCTAAGAACTTTAAGGCCCCAAATGGCTTAAATGAAGAAGAACCGCTGCCACAAAACCCAAGACCCACTGTAACAACTTCATCAAACCCAACAATAGAGAGGTTCTGCAGAGAGGGTAACTGCCCTAGGGGTGGCAAACTACTGCAATAGTTACAATTTTGTAGATGAAGTGATGCTAGTTTAGAGAATGAAGGAAGTCCTATCCAATCTGAAAGACTTTTACCACCATAGTATTTGATAGTGAGGCTTTTCAAATTTGTATAGGGTCGGAACCCATCAAGTACAATTCTCTGACTTTCTTGAACATGAGTTACATTCCATTCTAATACCAACTCGTCTGGGTGATTTTTGTCCTTCAAGCTTGCATTTAGAGCATCAGTGGGAGATTCAACATTTTAGAGCTCCAAAATGGCTAGTGGTCCCCGAAGATTTCCAAGTTTTCTTGACTCTCCAATACACGACCCACTACCTTTGCTAATGATAAATTTTGTCAATGCCTGGAGGCATTTTAATCTACCCAAATGTATCGGCATCTCTTTAATGCTAGTTTCGGCAATATCAAGATGGCGTAAACTAATGAGTTTCCACACATCCCTGGGCAATGCAACAAGCTTTCTACAATGTGATAGTCGCAATGTTTGCAAATTACACAAATGACATATAGAATCAGGCAATCTTTGAACATTAGTGAAAGAAAGATCCAAGTAACGTAGATATTTAAGTTTGCCAATTGAATCTGGCAATTCAGTAATGTTAGCATAGCTGGATAGAGAAAGCGGTCGTAAGCATCTTAGTGTCGGCAGTAAATCATGTACTACCTTTTTACTCAAGTGGTAGTGATCCCAATCACGACTTGATATATTTAAATGTAGGAAAGTGTGCAACCGCTTAGCCTTGTGAATGGTCTCAAACTTCTTCAAGCCATGAAAAGTCTGTTTGGAAAAATAGGACAAGTGACGAGTATTGTTTACAATCTCGTGAGAACAATCATCCTCCAACCCCTCCAACCTTAAAATAAATTCTCCAGAGACAGATTTTGCCAAATTGTTCACAAGATCATGCATTACAAAACATTGCTTGTTGTCACTTGATTTTTGGAATAATGATCTTGGTTCTAGAGTGAGGAAATACTCATTCCCAACTTCTTCCATTGTTTTGTGTTTAGGTTGTGGTAGGAAACCTTCTGCCATCCATGAGAGTAATTCTATGCGGAGAGAAAGATTCCATCCCTCGTCCATCTGGCACTGACGTGGCGTGGTCCACATCACGTCCAAAAAAAAAATTTTGAATTTTTAGGATATCAAAAACGCAAACGTTGTTTCATTCCCCCCCATCCCACTCATTTCCCCCCTCCCGCTCCCACTCACTTTTCTCTCAAAATCCGGCGACGTCGTCCACCACAACGCCCACCAGATCCGACCACAAGCCACCCACCGGCCACCACCCACAAGCACCATCGACTCCGGCGCTACAAGATACTGCGCTCAAACATTTCATATGTTGCATATTTTTATTTTCATATTTTTTATTTATTTATTTATTTTTGGTTGGGGTTGTCAATTGAACTGAATGCCTCTCCCCGTCAAGGTTTCTCATATTATATAGACTTTGTACAGCTAATTGCATGACTGTCTCTCCGCAATTTACAGCAAACTAATAGACCAAATAAGGCAACTATAATCTATGTATTAATTACAAAATACTATAGCTATAATACAAAAACATGCCATAACTAGAGAGAACAAATAAGGTTAAATATATATGCCATAACATCCCCCCTCAAATTGATGCTGGTCGATCAAGAAGCATCAATTTGCCCACAAGAAACTGATGACGCTGTCGTGTCATGGCCTTCGTGAATACGTCAGCTATTTGAAGATTAGTAGAAACATGAGGAAGAGAGATAACACGATTGTCCATGGCTTCCCAAATAGAATGACAGTCTACCTTAATATGCTTCGTACGTTCATGGTAAACAGGATTAGTAGCTATTTGAATGGCACTAGTATTATCAACATGAAGAGGAGTAGAATCAGATTGAGAAAAACCAAGCTCAGCTAGAAGCCCACGAAGCCAAACAATCTTAGAACAAGCAGCGGACATTGCCCGGTATTCGAATTCAGTAGAAGATTTAGAAACTCGAGCTTGTTTCTTACTCTTCCAAGAAATCAAAGAATCACCAAGAAACATGCACCAACCCATGACAGACCGTCGAGTATCAAGACATCCGGCCCAATCCGCATCACTATAAGCAGCAAGGCGAAGAGAAGAGTCAGTTGGGAAGAACAACCCACGGCCAGATGACCCACGAAGATATCGAATGATACGGCAAACAACAGCTAAATGAAAATGGCATGGAGTTTGCATAAACTGGCTAACCTGCTGGACAGTAAAGGAAATATCAGGCTGAGTAATAGTCAAGTAGTTCAGGCTGCCTACCAACTGTCGGAACATAGTAGGATCAGAAAGAAGATCACTCTCTTCACTTCGAAATTTCACATTTACCTCCATAGGAGTATCCACCGAAGAAGAATCCTGAAGACCAGCCAGGCTAATCAAATCCTGGGTATATTTGTGTTGATTCAAGAATATACCTGAAGAATCGATGTGCACCTTTAACCCCAAAAAATATGTAAGAGGACCTAGATCTTTCATATGAAAGAAGCTTGAAGATTCTGTTTGAGATGTTCAATCAAACTGGAGTCGGTGCCAGTAATAACAATATCATCTACATACACAAGTAAAAGAACGAGACCAGCAGGAGTCTTGCAAAGGAACAAAGAGGAGTCATATTGGCTTTGGACGAAGGAGAAGCGAAGCAAAGTTGACCTGAATTTTTTGAACCATGCCCGAGGAGCTTGTTTTAAGCCATAAACAAACCGCTTTAACTTACACACAGCAGAAGATGGAGAAGAAAACAAACCCGGAGGAGGAGTCATGTAAATATCCTATTTGAGATCACCATGAAGAAAAGCATTTTTAACGTCCATCTGGTGAAGTGGCCAGCCTTGGGAGGCGGCAACAAAAATAACCGTACGCACTGTGGTCATCTTTGCTACCGGAGCAAATGTCTCCTCATAGTCCACCCCATATTCTTGCCTGTTTCCAAGAGCAACCAATCGTGCCTTATACCGATCCAGACTCCCATCAGAGCAGAGCTTAACTGAGTAAACCCATTTACAACCAATGGCTTTAACATTAGAGGGGCAAGGAACCACGTCCCATGTATGATTGTCCTGAAGAGCTCGAAGTTCCTTATCCATCGTTTTTCGCCAACATTCATACTTAACAGCCTCGGAAAAGCATGTAGGGATGGAAGTAGAAGACAAAGTAGTATTAAAAGAAGTGTGGGAAAAACCATATCGATCAGGAGGACATGAAACTTGGGCAGATCGTCGAGGACCAGATGCAGGAATCGTCTCAGAAGGTAGGTCAATCTCAGGAGAAGTGGTCGGAACAGTCTCAGGAAGGGGCAAAGTTGGTTGACATCGAGTATACACCATTCCAGGTTTGAACCGTTCAGGCAGAGGAGACAATTCATCAAAACAAGGTAAAATACTAATCTCAGGCAATGACTCAACATGTGTAGAGAAGAAAGATTGATTCTCAAAGAAAACAACATTACAAGATATACGACATTTGTTAGAACAAAAACATAACCTTTGTGAGAAATACTATAGCCCATAAAGGCACATTTAACAGACTGAGTAGAAAGTTTATGATGTTCATGAGGAGGTAAATGAACAAAACAAACACACCCAAAAGTATGCAAATTAAGATAGGTAGGATGCTGATGATACAAACGATAATAAGGAGAATCAAAATTCAAGACCTGAGATGGCAGTTTATTAATTAAGTAAACTGTAGTAGATAATGCCTCAACCCAAAATTTAGAAGGAATAGAGGACTCAAGCAATAAGGTTCGAACAACGTCCAAGAGATGTCGATTCTTTCATTCACCACCCCATTTCTTTGAGGGGTATAAGGACAAGAGCGTGAGATACAATTCCTTTGTGATGTAAGAAATCATGAAACTCGTGGGACATGTATTCCCCACCAGAATCAGACCTCAAAATCTTAATACCTATAGAAAATTGGGTCTCAACATATGCTACAAAGGTCTGAAAAATAGAGAAGACCTCAGATTTGGACCGAAGAAAATAGACCCAAGTATACCGACTAAAATCATCGATGAATGTCACAAAATATTTATATCGAGCATGAGAAATAACAGGAGAAATGCCCCATACATCACTATGCACAATATCAAAGCATTTTTCGGCACGACTCCCATGAGAAGAGAACGAAAGAGTCTTACTCTTACCAAGTTTGCATACAGAACAGTCAAATGACAAATTTTTAGAAACGTGTTCTTTATTGCCTAACAAACCAGAATTTAACATATGAGACAGAACAACAGAGTTTGGATGACCCAAACGTTTGTGCCAGACTTCATTATGAGTATTAACTGTCTCACAAGCAAAAGATAAACAACTAGGAATTGAAAAGTGCAATGGAAATAGTTTGCCAACTTTAGGCCCCTTCACGAGTATCTTCCCCGACACCTGATCCTGCACAAAACAACCATCATGAGAGAAATGTACATCACAGTTATTTTCAACTAACTAAGCCGAAAGAAGACTATTAGAAGTCCGGAGATACATAAACATCTTTGAATGAAGGATTGATATCCCAACTTCATTAATAGCTAAATGACTCCCATTCGCTACTTGAATATGGGATGAACCATGATATGGACGAACATTGCAAAGAGTATCAAATGTTCTAGTCATATGATTGGATGCAGTAGAATCAATAAGCCAAGACTTATATGAAGTAGTACCATTACCTTGGAGCCCTAAAGGCGGAAAAGGTCGACATAATCATCTGCTTGAACCATTTGAGAGTAAGAACAGATGATCCGCCTCGAAGATGAAGCGAGGACATCCTTTGGGCGAAGATGTGTTCACTGCACTGACAGGCGGTAGCTTGAACGATTCTCGAGGCGAATCGGACATTCTTTGATAAAGTGGCCATGTTTCTTCTGATAGTTACAAGATTTCTTGGCACGGTTATGGCAATATGCCCATACTCCTTGCGGCTAAAACCTGGACTTTGCATATCCTTACCTTTCCCTTTCCGTAGGCTGCATAGGTTACTGGATTCGGATTGGAATCTTGCTGGAATGTAGCTTGTGTGAGAAGACGCTGTTCCTCACGAAGTAATTCTCCAAAACAAACATCCAAAGATGGAGAAGGATCCTGATTCATTAAATTCGAGCGAGTAACCTCAAATTCATGGCGTAATTTCATCAGGAATTGATCTCTCTTGCTTTGCTCATGAACAGCCTGAACATCAGAGAGAGATGCAGCAGGCACCTTCGCATAAACCATATCAGAAAATTCTCCCCACAAATTCTGAAAACCAGAAAAATACTCCTGAATGGAGAGATTGCCTTAAGTGTAGTTTGCAATCTCATATTCCAACTGAAAATGACATGCAGTATTATCTTGGTGATAAACCTTCAACAAATACTCCCACATATTCTTTGCAGATTTATAGGGCCTCAAATTGAGCACAAATCGTAAGAGACCCTAAAATCCAAGACATCACACGTGCATCCTTGACATTCCACTTAGCCAAATCCTTAGTCTCCGTGAGGGGCTGGATCACTACCGCCAATATGACCCCACAACTCTTTTCCCATAACAAACATTTAAATTGAAATTCCCAAGCATAATTTTTTCCAGTAAACGACCCCAAAAGACTTGCTAGAAGACATGATGAAATAAAAAAAATCAAAAATTATAAAACCTGATAAATGAGTAACAGCCCACCAGATTTTGTTGGACAGCAACTAAGCAAACAGCAACCCAACAAACAAGCAAGTCCAAAAGCCCAACAAGCCCAAGTTCACACCAAAACAGCAATCAACAACCAAAAAAAATTCCGCAGCACCAAACTCAAATCAGCTACACTAGAACCTTCGTGACACCAGCAATCAGCAACCAAAAAAAATTCCAGTAGCCACCCCAGAACCTGCCGATAACCCAGATCGTTGACAGCCACACCAGAACCTTCGAACAGCCCCAAATCGCCGATAGCCACAATAGAATCTACCAACAGCCCCAAATCGCCGACAGCCAAGCTCGCCGACAGCACCACAGAACGTCGGAAACACTCCAAGCCTACACAAATCCGTCGGAAACCACCATAGATCATTGGGAACGCTCCAAGAATGCATAGAACTTGCCGACAACCACCACAAAACCTGTCGACAGTCACCAAGGATTCTCCATAACCTCCAAAAGGTCTGCTGACAGCCATTAAACAAGGTAAACCGCTGTTACCCTTAACAGAAACTGCTGAATAGCAGTTTAGAACCCACCAGAATGATCGACAACTCCCTTAAAATTATCGACCGCCACAAAAAAACAACTAAAAACCTAATTTAGACAATTTTGGCTTTGATACCATGTCAATTGAACTGAATGCCTCTCCCCGTCAGGGTTTCTCATATTATATAGACTTTGTACAGCTAATTACATGACTGTCTCTCCGCAATTTACAACAAACTAATAGACCAAATAAGGCAACTATAATCTACGTATTAATTACAAAATACTATAGCTATGATACAAAAACATGTCATAACTAGAGAGAACAAATAAGGCTAAATATATATGCTGTAATAGGGGTGGGGGTGGGGGTGGGGGTGACTGTGTGTCCACACGTTGGTTTAGTTTGACTATGCTACATGAACGATTTTAGTTTTGACTCTTTGTCATATTCTTGTATGCTTGTCATGCATGTTTCTAAATCACATGGATTACATTTATCTTTATTTACCTATTTATATAAGTTGATCAAATTCATATGGTGGTTTATGCTAAAAGAGGAATTAGAATGTTGCATTGTTAGGCTAGAAGAGGGCCATGGGGTTCTTGGGCTTAAGAATGATGTAGGCTAGGTGAAAGGGTTTTTTGATTGGCCAATGTCCAAATTAAGTGGGAGGGTCATATACTCTGTGGGCTTGGGTTCGAAGTTCTCCAAACTCGTTTGGGTTGGCACAGCTCAACAAGGACATAGATAAATTTTCGGGCCGAATGTGAATTTCTAAGCTCTAAACATTAATTCAACCCGAGTCCAGGAGAAATGGAGAGTTTTGACAACCCGTTGTATTCTACGCTCTATTTTGATTTATGAATATCATTCAGGGATATTTTAATAGCTCTTGTGGCCAGAGAAAAAGGGATTCTTTATCAACTTTGCTATTTGTGGTTGTCATGGATGTTGAGTAGAATGTTGTTTGCTATAGTGGATAGGGTTCTTTTACCACGTTTCTTATTGGGGTTCAAGAAATAATGATGAGCTCCTAGTGTCTCATCTCTTATTTGCTAATGAAACTTTTGATCTTTTTTGATGCATATGAAGATAATCTTAGTCATTTGCCTAGCCTCTTGTTTTGAAGCTATCTTGAGCTTGAATATTTAATTTACCCATTGTAGAGTTAGTTCCTTGTTGGCATAGTGGATGATATTGGAGGTTTGGCTGTTATCTTTCGTTGTGGGATGTCCTCTTTACCTATTATGTATTTGGGTCTACGTTTGGGGGCTTTGTACATGTCTAAATAAATGTGGTGATGATATTGTTGCAAAAATGGAATGGCGTTTGGCTGGTTGGAAGAGGCTTTATTTGTCCAAGGGTGGTAGGTTGACAAAAAGACTTGAGGGAGATTTTTTGAGGAGTGGAGTTGGTGATGAATTCAACTTCATCTAGTCAATTGGTCCAAGATTTGTTCCATGATTTGATTTGGTAGCTTGGGGGGTTAGAAATTTGATTCAGTTAAATCTAGCCTTCTTGGAGAAATGGTTGTGGTGTTTTGCAGTGGAGACGAATGCTTTATAGATATAGGTGGTGGAAACTAAAAATGAGAGGAGGATGGTGTTCCAATGAGTTTGTTCCTTTCAGGGTGGGGGTATCAAAAAAACATTAGGAGGGGATGGGGTTTTTTTTAATATATTTGTCAGGTTTGTGCTAGCTGATGGGTCGAAGATAAGGTTTTAGTATGATTTGTAATGTTGGGATCATCCATTGAGTGCATCTTTTCTAGAATTGTTTAGGATTTTCGGTTGGAAGGAGGCTTTGGTGGCATGTTATAGTGGTAGATTAGTGTTGCATGTGCAAGACGAGTGAGAAGACCATAGATTGTGTTTTTCTTCACTATGAAGTGGCTAAAGAATTTTCGTTCTATTGATTCACCGTTTTGGTGTAAAGTGGGTCATACCTAAAAGGGTAGTGTTGAAATTGTTTGCTGGCTGGAGAGGTCACTTGGGAATTTGTTGCTTTTTAGATGCTTGGAGGATGACTCCTACGTGCTTGATGTGGTGCAGGTGGAGAGAGCGGAAGACAATGAACTTCAATGATTGTGAGAGATTTTTTGCTTAGATAGTGGCGTACAAGAGTAGTTGTATTTCCAATTTTACTAGATTTTTGGACTTTTATATTTTTTTTTTCCTTTTTACTTCGACGTAAAATAATTTTTGTCAAAAACTATTTTCAGAGAAGTCATTTTTCCTGAAAATATTTTTCACCGAAAACATTTTACGGTGTTTATCACGCACACGGAAAATCATTTTTTTTAATATTTTCATTTAATTTTATTAACCTATAAAATGTAATTTTTATTCACAATATATAATAATTTATGTTTGATTGTTAAAATTCGACAAAAACTATATTTTTGGATTTTCCATTTTTTTAGAAAAAAGAAAAAGACAAAGAAAAAGAAAAAGAAAAATATCCAATTCTCTTTATTAGAGTCACTCTCTTTACGTCTAGACCTTCCAGTCCAACATGTCTAGATGGAATGCTACTTTTACAAGAAGAACTACGATAGCGACCAAAGTTAAGCTCTATGAAGTCCTCCTTTATGCTCAATCAATCATCTTTACGCATGGGTTTCCCTTTGGTGTTTCCATTTACAACATTGGAGCAATGCTGATGAGATGGAAGAACGGTGTTAAGACTCAAACCAATCTTGCAACTTTTATCAAACTCCGCCTCCATCTCTAGTCCCATTGATAAAATCCTAATCCTACAACAAATTCCAAAAGAGGGAAAAAAAAAAAAATCTATTAGCTATGGAAATTATTGGCATTACATCTCTAGACAAAATGCATAACAATCCCAGACACCTTTTCGAAGAGGTCTATTAGCTACAGACAAAATTGATTTTTTAAAATAACATATGAGAAAATTCACAGATGAAGCATAAAACAAGGCCTTAAAGAAGAATTTCCAATGAAGAAATACTCAGTGGCAAATGCATTCAATTTGCAGAATTAAATCTGCGTTCACAAGTTATGAAAAGGGATACAGTTGATCATATTAGAAAAGAAAATTTGAAATAAAACAATTTAGAATTTCTAATAAAGAAGCAAGAGTACAACGGTATGCAACCTCAGAAATTACCAGTGTTTGAATAGACATACACCCCATTAGTGATTCCAAACTTTAAGATCACAAAAACCTCAAAAACCCAATCTTGATCCCTAAAAACTGAAGCCCCTTCTATAAAAAAAATAAAATAAAAAAAATAAAAAACTGAAGCCCCTATAACACCGAGGAATCTTCTGATCTATATAGACCCCAAAAAACGAGTAAAGGAGCATACACAAAAGCTACCGTTTACTGATAAAGAAAAACAACTACTTTACTCTTCTTTGGCATTCCAGGCCAAAATGAGAAGAAAATGCTTGTAAAAGAAAAATGGCCATACCCCACTTGATCACAGAGATGCTAACTCAAAGAAAAACCCAACAAACTGCAAGCGGATGCAATCATATACTCCAGTCTCTTGAGTTGAAAGTCACCATGAATCCATAAGAGCAAAACCCAACAACCAAATTTAACAAACAGTAAGCTGTGACCAATAGAATACAAAGACTTCCCCAATAATCAACCCAAAAAGAAAAGATATCCAAAATTGTGCGAAGACCAGTAAAGCATTGCTGTATAATAAACACAAAAAGTGAACTCTAGAGAGAGAGAGAGAGAGAGGGTGTGATGTAAGACAATGTTGGAGAGAGAATGCATGCCTGTTATGAGTGAATCCTCTTAATTCTCTTTATTCAATTCAAATATCCAATGGTATCTATCAAGATTTATTGTCCTCTGTTTGATTCATAGTTTCATGTGTTTCTTTTATCACGTTCATACAGTGCCATTTCAGCCAGAAGATCTTCTCAAGGTTAGATGTAGCAGGCTTTCTTATACAATATAAGATATACTTGCACTGAATTTTGTGAGGTTCTTATTCTTAATTAAGTTATGATTCATCTTAAACAAATAATGCAAATTTTTCTTCTTTCTTTATCTTTCTTCTTCTTGAAGAGTGACTATTGAATCAGTCAATTACATTACCAGACAAAGACATCATCACAGTTCCAAAGTGGAACTACAGAGTACAGTCACAGTTTCACAAATTAAGTAATCAAATTCACAAATCACGTTTTGGCTTAATTAAGGACAAAAATTCTCAGCTGGCACTACAAGCAAAAGTAGGAATCAAGTAAGGAAACCAATTATCTTCCTCTCCCATTGAATTCAACCAAAACTACATGAATGCTGATGACAGTAGAATGAAAATCCAACCAAGACCTCACATAGCAAAACACCAAGCAAAGAGCCAAGAGCCACCAAAAATACACCCCAACCTGCCATCACACAACCAGAAAATCAAAAGGAAACAAAAACCTATTCGGTTGAGGTTTATCTCAAAGTCAAAACTTCCAAGAATCAACAACCAAAACAGCCCATAACAACAAAGATCGCTGAAGTTCTCATTTTCCAAAATCCACACCCTAGAACCAAAACCAAAATTGCAAATTTGATACATTAATAGGGAAAGAAACAAAAACCAAAATTGCTCCATGATTTCCAGTTATCCAACATAGAAAGAAACCAAAATCAAACGAAAATTTCCAAGAGAAATTCATAGATTTGAATCGCTCCATACATACGATTCGCGTCGGGTTTGAAGAGTGAAGCTCGGCTGAGAGAGAGAGGAGTTGTGCAGGTGAAGGAGAAGCAGCAGCTGCAGCTGTGCGTGAAGGTGAAGGTGAAGGAGAAGGAGAAGGAGAAGTTGTGCGTGAAGGTGAGGAGTCGGGGTTTTTTGGTTTTTTTTTTTTTTTGGGTTTTTATTTGGGATCAGCAGGAAAATGGATTATGAAATTAAAAATTGGAAACCATTTTCCTAAAAATATAAAGGCTTTTTGGTTAAATCGAAGTTATTTTCGGTTTGACTACTATTTTAAATTGAAGTAAATACCATAAAATATGAAAATTATTTTCTGAAAACCATTTTACGTCAAAATAAATGGAGCCTAAGCGTGATCGTTCATGTGTACTTATTGTACATTTGGATTGCGTTACTTATTAAAAAAGGTCATCAAAATATCTTGCAAGTATTGAGTACGAAGCATGTGTGATGTATACATGTAAGGTCAAATTAGTTTTGATCAATTATGACGTATTTGAAATTTGATCTACTTATTTATCTTTTATGATTTTAGAAACAAGCAACCTTGATGGATAACGACGTGGAGGACTTTGTAAATCGTCGGTGAATTCAGAGAATCTATTTTGTTGCTAATGGACACCAGAATAACTAAGGCCATGTGTCGGCTTTTAACTTTTGAATTGTTTTTTAGATACTTCTAGAGTTGTGTTTAAACTAAGTTGTTTGTAGAATCTACTAATTGACTTGCAAAACCATATATGATGAAATATTGCTATTATTATTAGAAAATTTATATAAGATAGGCATGGGTCGGAGGTCCAAAATTATTAAATCTTTAAGTTTTTTTTTTTTTTTTGACAAATAACGGCATGGGTGACATTGACGCCTACTATAAAATCCTTCCGTCCAATTTTAGTTAATCGCCTACCTTTTTTTTAAAACTTACATTAAAATATTATTTTTTAAATTTAATTTTAAAAATTAAATATATTTAAATGAAAAAAGAAAAGAAAAAAGAGGGGTGATGGGTCCTGGGGGTAATAACCACCCCATGGCCCAAGGTGGCCAACACTCTATGGGGTGGTTCGCCACCCTCTATTTTTTTTTTTATAGACTTAACGGATGGCTCACATTCTCTATGGGGTGGTTCGCCACCTCTATTTTTTTTTTTTCATAGACTTAATGGGGTGGTCTCGCCACCCCTATGGGGTGGTTCGCCACCTCTATTTTTTTTTCATAGACTTAACGGGCCACCCCCTTAGGCCATGGGGGTGGTTCGGCTGATCTGGGGTGGGCCGAGATCGGTGTCAAATATTGTTTATTAGACCCCCTTTTTACTTATGTTTGTTAGACTCTTAGCTGCATTAATAACATATTTTGTATAGTTTTTAGTGTTTTATGTTGTGCAGGTTATTGCAACAAACATGGCTAACAAAAGGGCAAGAAAGTGGACTTAAAGTGAAGATCCTGCCAAAGTGTGTTCGATCAAGACTTGCAGCGCTTTGAACGCATTCACAGTTGCACGCAGCACCCACTATTGCACGCAGCACCACGGTAGCACGCAGCACCCACGGTCGCACGCAGCAGAATTGCCCTAGCAGCTTATTCCTGCTCAAACGCAGTGCTCTACGGTAACGACTTCTTATGTCACTTAGTTTGCAGCAGCTTATTTGCGGTTGAATGTGTACCGCATTCGACCATTATTGATCCGCGCTCAACGCAGTAGTGCATTCAACGCACTTCGACTTGTCACTATAAATAGGACCCTAGGTCCATTTGTTTGAGAGCCGAGCTTTTGGAATGTTTTTAGAGCGCTTTGCCTCTGCTGGTCTACTTACCCTTTTCTTTGTATTTAATTACATTATTTTAATATTAATGCTTCTATTTCGCTTATTTACGCTTCCTTTGTTTATGGGAGGCTAGATCTCAACTAAGGTTGAGGATGTAGCCTCACCATGAACGCTTATGTTAATTGTTACATTTAAGTCATTTTCATTCCGTTATTTCTTTATTTACTTAAATCGCCTCTCACTTGGTTTGGTGACAAAACCAAGTGAGATTGCACCGTAGTCATTTATTTTTGGTTTTTCGTCCGATGGATACATTCCATCCTTCGGTTTACGCTCATTTATCCATTGTAGTTAGTGTTAAATCACTTTCACATTGGATCTTTTGGGCCTTAAACCGCTTATGGTTTGTCTTTTCGCCAAAGGGACGGATTCCTTTAATCCTTCGATAGGTGCAAGAGATTTAGTTTTATCTCAAATCGATAAACGGATGTTTTAGCTTAGTGTTTCCAATTAACCTAGTTGAAATGGTGAGGTGAAAACCTCAACCTTGGTGTTTTTATTTCGTTTACATTTCCGCTATTATTTACTTTTTTGTTGTCACAAACACTCCTTTGGAGCTAGGTTAAAATAGCACTAACCTAGACTCAAAGTTATTTTCAGACAAAGCAATTTCACTTGTTCCTTGTGGGTTCGACTCACTTGCGTAACCGCTTATACAAACTTCGTCTGCTCAACCTGGTACCTAAATTTGGGACGATCACCGAACCACCCCATGGCCCAAGGCGCCACCACCTCTATGGGGTGGTTCGCCACCCTCTATTTTTTTTTTCATAGATTTAATCGGGTGGCGAGCCACCCCATGGCTCAAGGTGGCCAACCTCCTATGGGGTGGTTCGCCACCCTCTTTTTTTTTTTTTAATATATTTTATTTTAAAATTAAATTTTAAAAATAATATTTTATGGGTAAAAAATGATGCGTTTTAAAAAAAGGTAACGGCAATTAACAAAATTGGTAGGAAGGATTTTATGGTAGGCGTCAACGTACCCATGCCGTTATTTGTCAAAAAAAAAAAACTTAAGGATTTAATAATTTTAGACCTTCAACCCATGCCTATTTGATATAAATTCCCTTATTATTATTAACAACTCCGATTTATTTTTTACATTTATTTTCACGGATTAAGATCTCCCAGCTATTCCAAGAAATTGTCTGGTCCTAAATTTTGAAAATACTGTTCATTCGCTAGATTGTGGTTACGTTAAAAAAATTTTTAATTTTCAAAATTTGAACCAAAACCAGCCCCTTTGTTTCAAATTAGTTGGAAAAAAATATATATTAATTATGACTATTACAATAATATTATAAAATAAAAATATAATATATAACAAAAAAAAAAGAAAAAAACCACCCCTTAATCCCCCTACTCCCCGGAAGAGGATGGGGGAGGGGACCAACTACCCCACCACAGGGATGGCTGCCATCCTTGTGGGGTACCTCCGCTCCAACCCACTTCTTTTTTCCTCCTTTTTTCTTTTCTTTTTTTCTTTTTAAATATATATATAATGGAAACAACAATTACTGAAGAGAAGAGGTTTAGAGAAGAGCTTTCAAAGCAATATTTAATAAATATATTAATGAAAATTTGTATTCAATTATTTATACAATACACATTTATAGCTCTATAATACATAGATGTAATACAAAAGAATGAAATGTAGAGAATACCCTAAATAATGTTCCTATAAAGAATCAAAAAATGATACATGGTGTGTCGAATTTTTTTTTTTTTCCTTTTTCTTTTTCTTTTGTCTATTTTGATTTCAGAGAGCTCAAGTTTAGGGCTGTAATCGAGCCGAGCTGAGTTGAGTTTTAGGATTTCTAGCTTGGCTTGTCTACGAAGCTACTTATTCAAGCCGAGCTCGAGTTCGAGCCAAGCTATAAAATGCATGTTCAAGCTTGGCTCGTTTAAAATTTGGGCAAGCTCGAGCTCAAACTCGAATTCGTTGATAATGTTATTCGAGTCGAGTCGGGCTTAACTCGAGCTCGAGTTAAGCTATTAATTTCTTTAATGTATGATCTAAGCAAAGTTTAAGCTCGAATATTAAAACTTCTAAATATTTATCTGTAGTATAAATTAATATAACTAATTTTAGTAATATATATACAAGATATATGAACGAGCTAACTAACTAGTTAGTATGTTAATTAATACATACACATATAAATATTAAATAACATATATAACATATATTACTTAATTACTAATATACAAATTTATATAACTATTTTCTAGAATATATATATATATATATATATATATATGAATGAGCTAACGAGTCAGGCAAGCCGGAAGAGCGAGCTTGTACGATGTCGAGCTCGAGTTTGGGTCAAGCTTAGCCAAACGGGTATCAAGCGAGCTGTCGAGTGTGTTAGCTCATTTACCGCCCTACTCAAGTTCAAGGGATTTGCCAAAAAGTTTCATTTTTGAGAGCTCCTACTATTAGGTTCTGATGTAAATCGGTCCTTTTACAACATCCAATCACCATGTGACACATTATCACTTTAAGGAAAATGAAAAAATGAAAGTGAGAACAAATACAACAAATCAAAATGAAAAAAAAATCTAAAAACACCCATGGCCACCAGACCCAGCCGTGGGTCTGGTGAGACATGTTGTGGGTCATGGGTCTTATTGTGACTTGCCTCAAAACCCTCCTGAAAACTAGTCATGACCCGTCCAAAACCCATTTCCAATGCCTTAAAACTCGTTTTTAAATTCAAAACTAAAACATAAAGGTCAAAGGTTAACCCTTTAGGGATTTTATTACACTAAATGTCGAAAAAGGTGACCCAGGGCACCAAATGAGGTTATGGGTCACCCACGGCTTGGTGGTTGGGTTTGGCCACCCAGCCATGAGGTGTCTCTCTCTAGGTCTGGCACTAGGGGAGGCTGTGGGTCTCTCTCTTTTGAGCTCAAAATGAGCTCAAATATATGCAGGTTAATTTTGTGCAGGGTTTTTTTTCTTTTTTCTTTTTTCTTTTTTCTTTCTTTCTTTCTTATGTGTCAGTTTTTTATTGGGGCTGTAAAACTAAGGTTTTAAGAAGCATCCTGATATAAGTTAAACCATTCAATTTTTCATGGAAGAGTGTTGGAAGCTTTTTGCATAAACTCACAAGTTGGAATGAGTATGTGAATCTCTGCACATGCACTCAGGTACATGATTCTCTGCAACATCCCTTCCAGCTTTGTTAGTTTTGTGCTTTGGCTGCCCTAAGGAGTCTCAATGTAACTCCTTTATGATGTTTGTTGGAGTTAGTGGCTTATATTAACACCAGTGGAAGGGCTAAGTAGACGGGAGCGTAGTGAACGTCGCGATAGAATAAGATTAGTCTTATTAATGACAAAATAAAAAATAAAAAAAATTAGTCTATAAAGAATCATCAAATATATATAGAATAAGATAACTGGTTCTGCATATTGTAGAACTTGGGTTTAAAAGCACTAGAGCACACATTAAGCTAGCTATCAGATTAGATTTATATTCTTGCCTGGTTACATCCAAGGCATTCAAGGCTTCCAATCATGGTAAGTCATGTTTGATCTTACAGTTAGGAGCTCCATCGAGCCGGCAATGGTAGAGTCTGAAATTCAGACAAGCAATATTCAGAAAATATACAAATTTAAAGTTTGAGAATATATATAGTGAAAGGTTAAACAATGAAAATCAATAACTTGTTTAAAGTGATGAGTTGATAGAATACAAAAATCATATTGACATGAGTAACACGGACACATATATGAAAACTAAATGGGTTTATGACACTATGTAAAGGTTCCTAGGCAATAAAGAGTATCAACATTATTGTCATTTTGCATAATCTAGACTATCTTTAGTATTTTTTATTTATTACATAATAAAGAGTAGTTTCTAACATGCATTTACATGCTATTTACATAATAAAGAGTATTTTCTAATAGTCACTGAGGATATCAAACTAGAAAATCAAATAGATTTGATCTTGCACAAGTTAAGTTGCATTAATAAAATAAAAATAATAATAATAAAAAAAAAGGGTGGATTAAAATTTTTGGAAGAAAAATACACAAGTGCTTAGCAGCTCAAGACACAACCAATTACAAACTTGTAAAATTAAAAAGGGTTAAATACCCCAATCGTCCCTAGGGTTTTAAAACTTTATTTTTTTTCCTCCTTAAAATTTGGAAAGTGACCATATTAGTTCTTATGATTTTGAAAAGTGACCAAATTAGTCATTCCGTCAATGGACCATTAGTTTACTTAACGGATTGACACGTAGATCAATTATAAGTTAAAATATGGCCACATAATTAAAATTTTTATATAAAAAAATCATGCTTTAATAGTCATTTATTTTTAATAAATAACTATTTATCCTATTATTTGATCGGTTACCACTACTGCTTAAATATCTCATATTATTATGTTATACGAAATCATTTGTTTTCAAGTTTCAACTACTTTTGCAACGTTAGATTTTAAATTATCTGTAACTGGTATTTCAATTGATATAAACTGCTTCTGTAATTATATTAAATTAAATATATTTAATTTTTCAGCAGTTTATTGTCGACAAATAATTTTTTATTTTCTCTCTCTTCTTCTCTCATTATTAATGGCTATTACAAAATATTTTTATTCTAGATAGTGTTTGCAATTTGTAATGCACTACATCAGGCAATATTGTATCCTCAGGATAAAATTGCTCTGATTCCCTTTCGCAAAACTTTTGATTCAAGTAGGAGGCAATATTTATATAAGAGAACTCAATCGCCTTACTGTCCAGATTTCAATTTCTTCCATTCTGTTTATGTTCTACATTTATTTTTCCTGCAATTCCCACATCTTTATTTCCAACAATTCTTAGATAAATATTTTGCTTTCTTCAATGGCACTTCCAACTATAATTCTGCTATTACTTCTCTGAACATGATGCCACAAGATCTTTCCAAATTGGATCGTTTTGATGATAATAACTACAAACGCTGGAAGGAGAAAGTTGAATTTCTACTCACAACATTGAAGGTTCGTTATGTGCTCGACACACCACTCTGGATATTCCTGAAGGAACAACTGATGAACAAATTGATGTAAAATTCAAATGGGAGGAAGACAATTACACACGCCGGGGGAATATCCTCAACACCCTCACAGATCCATTATTCAATATGTATGCACCAAAGAAGTTTGCAAGAGAGATCTGGGAGGCATTGGAGAACAAATACAAAACTGAGGGTTCTGGCAACAAAAGCTATTTGATAAGTAATTATTTTGATTTTAAAATGGTGGATAGTAAGCCTATTCTGAATCAGGTTCATGAGATTCAACTTATTGTCTAACAATTATATTCTGAGGGTATTCCTATTGATGAAAAAATTTAAGTGTGTGCTATTATTGCCAAATTGGCACCGACTTGGAAGGATTATTGTAAGTCACTTAAGAAAAAATGTGATGATCTGACTCTGGAAGGTTTTTAGAGACAACTTCATGTTGAAGAAGAGTCAAGGCTTCAAGACAAACTTAAAGAAAAGGCTGAAATGAGCAAGTTTACCCATGTTGTTGAAATAGACAACAAAAAGGAAAAAGCCCAAATATGAAGTTGGTGGTCCTAGTAAAATTGGTCCAAAGAAAAGGGCAATTTCAAGAAAACATGTGATTTGTCATTATTGCAAAAGCTTGGGCACTTCATCAAGAATTGTAAAGCTCAAGAAGAAGGAATAGGCCAACAATGTTGAAGAAAATCTTATTGTTGTAATTTATGAAGAAGTGAATATGGTAATTAATGATTCTAGTTGGTGGATTGATACTAGCAACTCGTCATATCTATGGAGATAGAAATCTCTTTAAAAATATGAGAAAGTTGGTGATGAGATTGAACTTTACATGGGAAATTCAACTACCACCAAAGTAGTTGGAAAAACCATTGAATTGAAATTTACTTATGGCAAAATAGTTACTCTTATTGATGTATTTCGTGGACCAAAATTGAAAGAATTTGGTTTCTGGTGGTCTTTTGTTCAAACATGGCTATAAACTTGTATTTGAGTCTGACAAATTTGTCTTGACCAAAAATAGCATGTTTGTGGGCAAAAGATTTACTGTAAATGGAATATTTAAACTTAATTTAATAAAGGATAATGTTTATGTTTATATTGTTGTCCCCAAGTGGTAGCTCAATCGGCTGTGAACCACGCCTTATGAAGCAGAGGTTACAAGTTCAAATCCCCCCTCCCCCTACCCTTGTGTGGACATGTCAAAAAAAAAAAAATGTTTATATTGTTGACTCTTATTCCTTATGGCATGCTAGATTAGGACATGTAAATTATAATTGACTACGAGGGAGAGATATCGTAATACCTCGCCTTCAGTTCCGATCAAATGGAGGGTTCCTTGCAAAAGTTGTCTCAGTGCCCCCACGTCTCTCAGTTACTCGAAGAGATATGATGTTGAAAAGGTCTGTGCCTAGGTGGAGCTACATCTAGAGAAGCTTCATTCGAAATGGCTCATCACCAAGAAGAATTTGGAGCTTTATCTGAGGTACCCCCAGGGCAAATGGGCATCTGTTCCTTGCGATCGTCCAACGACTTAAGCCCTTGAGAGTGAAGACCCTTTGGCGAAGCCATCTCCCTAAGGTTAAGAAATGGAAAGTAGAGGTTGGAAAGCCATCTCCTACGGATTTCAACACTAAACTTAGTCATGCATACTTCGACACTCAAAATTCATCAGACTACCCATCGGACACAATAACCTAGGTTTTATTTCAAAAAAGTTTTTTTTTCTTTTTTTATTGTAGCTCCTTAAGCTCTAGTTGACCCATGTATCAAGTGTTAAGTCAATGACTCCAAACCAAAAGGTTTTAGGGCATTAGGTGTAAAGACACCTAAGGACCTACTAACTCGAGTCAAAAAGGCTATGAAGCTTTGCAAATCAAGTCTAACTTCTCACTTTTTTACGCGAACACTCAATGCTTAATGAGGCACGAGATCCGTTACTCGGTGGAAAGCTCAAAATGATCATCTTTTTTTTTAACATAAACCAAGGTTATTTTCCAACAAAGTTACCCAACTACATTTAAGCTTACAAAACTAGCATGACCAAACTCAACATTTTATCCCACAAACTACGTGCCAAATGTGCTCGTGAAAATCAAATTGAAATGTAATATCTCATGTTGCCAAAGAAAATAACATAATTTAAATTCCTTAACAAAGTGATCATGTGTTCATTAAATTAAGCTCACAAAAGAAAATAAACCATAATTAAAATAAAATGCATAATCAAAAACCAAATGTGCACAAATAGTACCCCAAACTCAAAATTCGCACTGCCCACAATGTGCGGATAAAGAAAATACAAATGTAGTGCAAAGGGTGTGAAAAATATAACCAAAACGTCACGAAGACGTCACGCTGGTGGTGCAGAAGGTCTTGAGGCTGGTGGCAACTTGTCTAAGATGGCTCGGAGCATCTCCTGGGTCTCGAGCCCTCTCCGTGTATAGTCCTTTGCATATCTGTGATCTGAAATCGCATGTCCTCTAGGATGTCCCGAAGGATACAAAATCAAGCTCAAAGTGATCATCTCCTCATACTCTTCTTCATCTTCTTTCTCATCCTCGCCGCTCTCTTGCTGCCTCTTCTCCGCTCACCGCTATCTCCAAATGTCCATGGGCTCATCTCGCTCTAGCTCGTGCTCGGTGGTGCTCGGGCATGTGGGAACAACTCGGTTCCACTGGATGCGGCCAAATATGGGCTCTCAAAGGATCGCCCATCCGTAGCATTGCCTTTAATCCTTTCTTTCTCGCATGTGAGTGATGAGAAAAGGAAAGGCAAACCCCATGTCTTGTGTGCTCATACCGATGGTGCACTCCTTCCCAGAATTTTTGAATCCGCCATATGATCTCGGAATGGAGCACTGAAACCTCTCGGAATGCATAAAGAGCATTGAGGAACATGTCCCGCTGTGTCTTGTGTCCCAAAGGACACACGTTCTGTACAAAGACCATATCAATGAATAGAAGATTCGAGGAATCTTCGCTTTGCTGGCTGCATTTTGGTGATAGTCCATGATATTGCCTCACACATGTCGAAACATGTCCTCGAGGGAGAGCATGGAGGGGCACTCAAGCCAAGGAACGTCACTCGGAGGCTCATGGCTGCACTTCAAAACGGCCGCTACATCGGCTATGGTCACCTCCACTTCTTCCACAATGGAAGAGAAAAGATGATGGTCGCAATTATAACTCAGATGCTCGTAAAAAGCTCGCCAAGCTCGTATGCAATGGAGGCGACGGGCTTGAAAAGCCTCTTTAAACCCCTTCTAGCTCTTGAACCGCCTAACTTGAAGTTTCATTATTGGAGAACTCCTCTTGATGGCAAAGGTGTTCTCCAAAATGAGCTTATCTCAATGGGCGGCCCGACTATCATGGGTCGGGTCCCATGATCGGGAAGATGAACCTCATCCTCTAGGCATGCCGGAGGTTTGTTGGGTGTTTTGTCGAGCATTGGTGTGCAACCAAAACTAAAGGGTTTGAGAACCCTTTTCAAATCCCAACCTCTACAAAATCACACAAAACCAACATATAAACAAGGGCACAATGAATGGATTTGTTCCCTAAAACAAAAAAATGGGGAAATTTGGGGTTTTGGGGGTTTCAAATTTTGGGAAAAATAGAAAAATAGGGAAATGGAAGGAGGAGGTGTGGTGGTGGTGTGAGGAGATGCCGTGTGGTGGTGGTTGGGGAAATGATGGGTGGTGGTGGTGTGGTGTTTGAGGTGTTTGGGAGAAGAGAGACGGAGATGGAGGAGAAAACACTGATGGAGCTGTGGAAGAAATGAAGGAGAAGAAAAAGTGACCTAAAATAGGTCACGTGGAAATACGAAAAGTGTCAATGTACATAAAGTGCATTCAGACGCATTTGTGCGTGTGTGTGTGAAAAGGGCTCTGCTCAAAAATGTATAGGTAAGTTGAATGCATGTGCGCAGTGTGTGTGTGTGATGGAGCATTTGAACAAACGCAAGTGAGTTCGACAAGTTTATGTCTCACGTCAACGAAAGATCATTCAACGAGAGTGCAAAGTAAATTTTTTTTTTTTTACAAAGATATTTACAAAAAAATAAAATAATTACAAACACAACACACAAACTAAAATAATTACACATATATTACACACGAAAATATTTACAAAAACACCCCAATCTCTTAAAACGTCACATTGCCCACAATGTGACCAATTAACAAACCTAGGATGGGTCAATTCTATATAGCATAAAAGAATGCTTCCCAAATTTGACCGGTAAACAACAAATGCAAAACATAAAGCAAGAAACATAATGAGGGTGCCTCCTACAAGCGCTAAGTTTAACGCCTTCATACTCGTGATATGAGACTACAATCACTCAGATAAATCGGATCCTCCAATGAGTAGCCTCAACCTCTAAACTCCTCAACTCCAAGAATGGTTTTACTCTTTGTCCGTTCACCTTAAAGGTTTAACCATTCTTGGGATCCTCTATCTCGATGGCCTCATGAGAAAATACTGTCCTAATGATGAATGGGCTCGTCCACCGAGATTTCAACTTGCCAGGGAATAGATGCAACCAAGAATTGTTAAGAAGGACTTTCTGACCTGGCTCAAAAGATCTCCTCAGAATGCTCTGGTCATAAACCTTCTTCATGTGTTCTTTGTACTTCCTCGAACTGTCATAAGCATCATTCCTCAACTCCTCTAGTTTAGTGAGTTGGAGCTTCCTTTGAGAGCCGGCCTTCAAAAAATTGAAATTCAGCTGCTTGATGTGTGACAATCCTAAAATTTTTAGGGTATTGTAATGGACTCATAGGTTTAAAAAAAAATAAAAATAAAAATAAAAATAGAGAGTTGGCTTAAGTTAATATTTAGAATGGACCATTGAAAATATATATATTAATATAAAAATATATGTAGTTATATTTGTATAGGTATATATGTTGGTATATATAATAATTAATAATTAATTAATTAATAAAATTTAGTAAAGATAAAATAAAATAAAAAGAAAGAAAACCCTAAGAGGCGTTAAAACCCTTTTCAGTATTTTTCCCTTTTTGCCAAGCCTATTTAATGGGAGGAAGCAAGCTCCTGCCGCACACCCTGCCTCTCATATTTTTTCACCTCACATCTCTCCTTGCGTTTCTTCACCAAAAACCACACTGTGCGTCAGGTATGATTTCTTGGCTCACATATTTTTTTTTTCCTTCATATATGTGTATACCTATGCAAGAGCACAAATCAGAGTCAAAACTTTTGATATTTTCTCACCTTGGGTTCCGTGTGTCTTGTAGTGGAGAAAGGTGGGTTTGTTAACCTCTTTACGTGAGGTCATAACTCAAAGCCTTACACCTATTTTGTCTTTTGTGGGAAGAAATGACAAATATGTGCCATGCTTACTTTTTAACCCCAACTAGAAATATATATATATATCTACATATTTTATATGTAAAGTAAATACTATATTAAGATATATATATATATATATATATATTGAGGATTACTTTAGCTTGGTTTAAATATATTCATATATATACAGTGATGATCCAGTATGCATAGATTTTACATGTGATATTTAAAGTAGTTTTAAATATATGTATTGCTCCAAAATATATATATAATGATTCAAGGTATTCATATATATATATATATATATATATATGTACAGTAGGGTTAAATTTTACTTATCTATCTATATAGATTAATATAGAATAAATGAGAGAAATTTTTATAAATAAAATAAATTAAAGTACATTAAGATTTTATATAAATATATGTATACCAAAATCTGGAATTTTATGAGAAAGTATACCCAAATACTTAAGAAGTTCATTCTCAATTAATTAGCAAGCCAACTCATAGAAGTAATAGAATGCATTACCATGACGTGTATGAGGGTAGTAATGTGTCTTTATTTCCTTCAGGAGATTAGTTAGCAATCAAAGGAAATTCTTAACTGCAGTCAAGAGGTAAGTGAATTTACTATCACTTCCAAAAAAATTATCATACCATGTTTTTGTTTTAAATTGCAAATGATCATTTTACTTATTATCAAATTATGTTACATGCATGATAAATTTGAGAAAGAGTAATGTTGAGAAAATAGTGATGTCTTTAAGAAATTTGAGATATAATGATAAACCCTCCTACATGATGCCCTACGATATTAAGAGAAGTACAAGAAATGAGAAAAAGTTTTACAATGAGGGCATATGTGTGGAGGATAGTATTTTTGGCCCAAGAGAAACAAGAAATAAGCTTGGTACCGATGCTAAGGATGGAAGTGCAACCGCTGAAAGAGACTCTGCCAGAAGGTGGTTCCATCACAGTTTTATTTTGCCATGTTGAGTGCACCCAGAGTTAATCGGCTGGCTAGGGGATGGGGCTGCGGCCATAGTATCTTGTCCCAGGTCGCAAAGACCGCGCAACCCTAGTATGCGTGGGTAACAGTATACACGGGCCTTAGTATGAGATAAAGATATTGATTGATTTTATTGATGATAATGTTTTTATTCTGCTTTATGTTTCTTATGCTATTTTATTATTCAAAATATACCGAATATATATAGTTATGAGTCCCATGTTTCAAAAAATTGACAAGAAGTAAAAAACGCCTATGGTTGTGGATTTCATTTACCTCCTTTGGGCTTTTATTTCTTGTTTGGATTTAGGAGGCCGGAATGGGGGTTTTCTTATGATTTCACATTGGTCAAGCTAATAAGTGCGTTTGCCGCAGTTCTTTTAGAGATTGCTGAATTTTTAATAAGGAACACTTCTATTGTTTGGGAGACATATTTTTATTAAGCAGGAAGATTTTAGTTTTTTTTTTGATATGATATTCTAGAGTTTCATGCATTATTTTTATGATAGTCTTATTTAATTGATAAACCTTATGGAATCTTTGCAAGTAAGAAAGATGATTAACAAACCTAACCCTTTTGGGCAAGGAATGTTAAAATTGTGGTATCAGAGCAAAGGTTATAAGGTTCTGTAGACTTTAGGAGTTAGAACTATTGATAGAAGAAATGGGAGTAATGGGAAGCCACATTCCGGCCAAGTAGAGTATATCTGCTAAAGTCACTTGTAGATAGTATAGGAATACTTTCTAATTGTTTAATAGTTTCTTCTATTTTTCTTCGATCATAGAACAATGGCACCCCCGACTCACAGCCGTACTAACAACACCGAGAGTGGTCACACCGAGGGCAACACAGCTGGGAATGAAGAAAATGCCACTGCCAACCAACACCCAGAAGCCCTGACTGCATTGACGTCGCAGCTAGTGGCATTAATCACTATAGGAGCCAAAGACCAGCGAGAAGGAGGACCACATACTGAAGCACCATGAGGGTGTACATTCGAAAAGTTTAATCGACAGCACCCTCCAGTTTTTGAAGGACAACCTGACGCAATAGCTGCCAAAAACTAGGTCTTGCAAATTGAAAAGCTGATGGAGGTGATGAATTGCACTGAAGAACAGAGGGTCAAGTATGCTACCTTCTACCTCACTGTGGGAGATGAGCGATGGTGGATGGCCCGGAAGAGCACCTCGAAGCGTCTAAAGAGGTAACCATTCTGGAAAGACTTCAAGGATGTTTTCTTGGGCGATTCTTTCCCCAAACAATTAGACAAGCCAAGGCCCAAGAATTTACCGATTTGGTTCAAGGATCCATGATTGGAAGAGTATGCGCCAAGTTCATAGAACTCTCCGGTTTCGCTTTACTTGGTGTCACAAAGAGCTCAAAGCAAGAAAGTTTGAACGAGGGTTATAGCCACATCATGAATCGATTGTAGGATTTGAGATTGGAATCTTGACGGATTTGGTCAACAAGGCGGCGATAATCGAGCGAACACAGAAAATCAAATCGGAATACTTTAATCAGAAGAAGAGGACTGCACCACAAAGCAACCTCTCGGAAGGACAACCATACCATGCCAATAAGAAAAGGTTTAATCAACCAGCAGGGAGGTAAGCCTCAACAATCACATAACCAAGGAGGGGGCGAGCAACACCCATCATGCCAGAAGTGTGGTAGGATGCATTATGGGAACTGCCTCTACGGGCAATCAGTCTGCTATAGGTGCAGGAAACCTGGACATATCGCAAGGGATTGTAGGAATCCTGCCAACAATCAAGCCAACCAAAACCACTCAGAGGGACAAAGAACCACAGAACCTAGCTCTGATACCATTTGTAACGACCCAGGGAAAAGCGCTAGCCACATCTGCGCTATTACCCCAAAAGGACTAGTTAATTTGGAGCTTCCCTAGAATTCATTATAAAGCCCAGTTTCACCTAGTAACTAGGCAATGTGGGACTTAGCACTCATGACTCTCTTTATAAACTACCCACTCTATATGGGTTTCTTCTTATCTTCCCAATATGGGACCGGGGTGTTACATGATGGCCCAGTATGCCCGATGCTCCAACTTAATAGGAAGATAACAAGCCTTCCCATACACTAATCGATATGGTGACATCTCAATCAGTGTCTTAAATGTCGTCCTATATGCCCACACAGCATCATTCAATCGCAGAGACCAATCTTTCCTTCTGGGGTTCACGGTCTTTTCCAAAATGTGTTTGATCTCGCGATTTGACACTTCAACCTGCCCACTCGTCTATATGTGATAAGGGGTGGCAATCTTATGTGTAATGAAATACTTTTGCAAAAGTATAATCACTATAGGTGTACCAAACCGTGTCCTTCAAAACCTTGACCAGAAATGGTCATTGGTCTTCTCCATCCATTTGGACAAATAGTCCACGGGAAAGGTCCCATGAAATCGATGCCCCATACATCAAAATCTCAACTATCAATATGGGATTGAGGGCATCATATTCCTCTTTGAAATACTCCCGAGTTTCGATAACGCCACAAGATGTGCAATAAGCACGAGCATCCAATAAAATCCACCTACAAAATCTTTTCCACATGCATGATCATGACAAAAGGAGATGACATTGGTTTGGTCAAATTCATTATGCATCTCCTAATGATCTGATCGGGACAATACTTGAACAGATAACTTGGACAAAATTTGAGCTTATCTTGTTGCCCCAATGCAAAGGCATTTGACCGGTAACAAGATAGTTCACTATGTCAAGAAACCAAGGTGGGATTGTGAGCAATGTGCATCAATTGTTCATCGTGAAAGGTCTCAAATGGGAGTGGCGAAATCATGGTCAACCTAGACAAATGATCACCACCACATTTTCTATCCCTTCTTATCCCATATTTCTATGTCAAACTCTTGCAGCAGAAATCCATCGGATCAAAGCGGGATTTATCATCTTTCTTGAGAAAAGATACTTCAATGCACGTGATCGAATAGATAATGATTTTAGATCCTAACAAATAGGATCTAAACTTGTCCGGTAAAAAGCGACCGCCAACAACTCCTTTTCTGTGGTGAAGTAATTGAGTTGTGCGTTGTTCAGAGTCCTGCTCGTATAGTAAATCACATGGGGAAGTTTTTTCAATTCGCTACCCCAAAACAGCTCCAACAGCATAGTCTGATGCGTCACACATAATCTCAAATGGTTTACCCCAACTAGGTGGTCTAATCACTAGTGTAGACGTTAGAATCTCCTTCAGAACCCCGATTGCTTTCAAACATTCTTCATCAAATTTAAACGGGGTCTCTTTGGCCAACAACCTACACAAGGGCCTGGCGATCTTGCTAAAATTCTTGATGAATCGCTTGTAGAACCCTGCATGGCCCAAAAAGGAACAAATTTCCCTCACAATATGTGGGGGTTGAAGGTTAGAGATCAAATCTACCTTCACCTTGTCAACCTCAATACCCCTCTAAGATATGACATGCCCCAATACTATCCTCTGTTTAACCATAAAATGGCATTTCTCCCAGTTAAGCACAAGGTTGTTCTCTTTGCATCTCACTAACACTAACGTGAGATGGTGTAAACACTCCTGAAAAAATGAATCGAAGACAGAGAAGTCATCCATGAAGATCTCTATAAATCGCTCTACCATGTCAGAAAATATGCTGATCATGCACCACTGAAAAGTAGCAGGTGCATTGCACAGCCCAAAAGGCATGCGATGGTAGGTGAATGTCCCAAAGGGACATGTAAATGTAGTCTTCTCCTGGTGCAGCGTTCAATCTTCGGTAGTCTATTCATACTCTCCATCCTGACTAAATACGAGTTTGTACCAACTTGTTATCCTGGTTCTTCACTACCGTCAATCCAGCCTACTTGGGCACAACATGTATTGGGCTCACCCACTTGCTATCAGAAATGGGATAGATGATCTCAGCATCCAATAGCTTTATCGCTTCTACTCTCACAACCTCCTGCATTATTGGGTTGAGCCTTCTCTGTGGTTCCCTCGATGGTTTGGAATTCTCTTCAAGATGTATCTTATGCATAACCAACAAGGGACTGATTCCTCAATGTCCTCAATAGTCCTATAGCTTCCTTATGCTCTCTCAAAACTCTAACAATTCCTCCTCTTGAGCATCTATCAAGTTTGAAGCTATAATCACTGGCAAAGACTCAGTTGGACCTAGGAACTTGTACTTTAGACTATCAAGTAAAGGCTTAAGTTCCTTCTTCGGGGAATCAGGTACTACTGTTTCCTCCTTCTTTTTGCTCACTAGAGGAGCAGTCTCTAAAAGTGCATCAGCCTGCTCCATAAGTTTTTCCAAATCCAAATCTTCACCAAACTGAGCAAGGCATGCTTCCAGGGGGTCCTCTATGCTTGATTCTTCAATGACTTCATCTAGAATCTCCTCAATCAAGCATACTTGATTCATTTGGTCATAATCAAGTGGTTGTTTTTGGATGTGAAAAATGTTCAACTCTACCATCATATTCCCAAAAGAAATCTTCATCACCCCCGACCTACAATTTATCATGGCGTTAGTCGTAGCTAAAAATGGTCATCCTAGAATCACAGAGATCTCAGTCCTTATCACCTAAACTGGCTCTGTGTCCAACACAATAAAATCCACGGGAAAATAAAATTTGTCCACCTTAATTAGTACATCCTCAACTATTCCCCGTGGAACCTTCACAAACTGATCAGCAAGTTGCAATGTCATGGTTGTGGGCTTCAGTTCTCCTAGCCCTAACTGCAAATAGATTGAGTAAGGCAACAAGTTCACACTTGCTCCCAAATCCAAAAATGCCCTCTCAATCTGGCTAACTCCTATCATGCAAGTGATTGTAGGACATCTAGGGTCCTTGTACTTGAGAGGTAACTTTTATTGTAGGATAGCACTGACCTGCTCGATCATGAGTACCTTTTTAGGGACATTCGTCTTCCTCTTCACTATGACCAAGTCCTTCAAGAACTTGGCATATGAAGGGATTTGCTGGATAGCATCCAAAAATAGAATATTTATTTGGACTTGTTTGAACACCTCCAGAATGTCTTCTAACTTCCCTCCATTCCTAGGCGCTTATAATCTTTCAGGGTAAGGTGCTTTCGGCACAAGCGCCCTAGGAGGTTCCTTCACAACAGGGGTGACTATAGATGGCTCAGCATCTCCTTCCTTTTGATTGTCACCCTCTTCATCTTTTTGTTCTTCTCCCTCAGCATGGTCTGCTTCTGGGTCCACCACTTGGTTGTCCACTCTTTTCCCCGACCTCAGAGTGACAATTGCCTATATATGCTTCTGATTTGAAGAGTTTCCAATGCTGCATGCTTTAGGGTTGTTCACTGCTTGGCAAGGGAGCTTTCCCTTGTCTCTCTCACCAAGGTGATTCGCCAACTGTCCCATCTACATCTCCAACTTCGAGATCGCCTGGGTGTTCACCATGGTGGAATGCCTCACATCACTGATTAATTGACCGATCATTTTCATAAATTCTCTCATGGTCTCTTCCAGTGACTAAGTTGATGAAGCTGGGGCTTTAGTGGGGGCTTGATAGGATAATGATGACGCTGGCGAAGCTGAGCGTCCATAAGACGAAAATCCAGGAGGATAATGATTTGAAGGATGTGGAGCTCCTCCTTGATTTGTGGTGGGTTGATTCTGCTTCCACGAGAAATTAGGGTGATTCCTCCACCCTGGATTATAAGTTTCAGAATATAGGCCAGTTGAATGCTTTTGGAAATTGTTGAAAGCATTTACTTGTTCCATCTCAGAAAAAACTATCATCGATGGACAATTATGTGCTAGACAAAACAACTATCAACTGGAAATGTGTTTATAGCATTAACAGGCTTTTCCATACTCAGGGCATCCAGTCTCTTGACAATGGCAACCATCCTTTGAGTCAACTCTTGCTCGCCTTTTAGCTCCAGGATGCCTCCTTTCTTGGGGTTTCGGGCCTATTTATCTCGACAACTGGTGAAATCCCAATCCTGTGAGTTGGCAGCAATTTTCTCCAATGCTTTATAGGCCAAATCTCCCATTAAGTTTAGAAATGCCCCTCCATTCATTAGCTCAATCATACTACGGTTGGTTGACAGCCCTGATAGAAGAATTGCAGCCATTTTTCATATCCATGAGGTGGACACTTCATCAACAGATCCTTGAATCGCCCAACATTCGAATTTCTCGCCTCATAAGTAAAGGAACTAATCTCCTTTCTTGCCTCATTTACTCGGACATTGGGAAAAACTTGTTGTAGAATTGCTTCAACAGTTCTTCCGGGGCGTAATAGAGCAGTGCCATGGAATCCAACCACTCGTGGCTTTGTCATGAAGGGAGAAAGGAAAGTCAAGATTGATAGATTCCTCAGAAATTTTGAAATTTTTGTGGCGGTAGATATTTTAAATTTCTTAACATGAGTGAATAAGGGTTTTCATGATCTAAGCCATAAAAGGATGGTAACATTTGAATCACGTGTGGCTTTAGATCATAATGAGTTGCATTAGTCGGTGGTAAGACTATGCGAATGGGAACTTACTGATGGTGCAAACAATTCCCAGTGGATGTAGTGAAATCCAACTGTAAGCTCATCTTTGCTCCCCGTTCCCATCTCTTGCATCTTGATAATCCTCGTGCTCCTCCCTTCTTGGATTCCTTTGATCATCTTGGTGCTCCTCCACCCTTGGATTCCTTTGATTATCCCCATCACCACTTGAGCTCCTAATGCCTCCTAATGTTTCTTTCTAAGTCGGGATCTAATGGTGTTAATTCTAGGTTCAAGGATCACCATGCATAAACTAACAAAAATTTAACTAACACTAAGGAAAACAGCAAGCTAAACAAGCAAACATGCATGGAAAAACAATAAAACAGGAATCAAAACAGCAAAAAGAACAACTACAATAACCTAGATGAAATCAAAACACTAACTTCAATTAAACTATAAAATGGTAACAACTATATGCACTAAATTAATTAAAACTAAACAATTTAAACAAATATGAACATAGGTAGAAAATACAGAGAGAAAAACCACAAAATATTGACAACCTAGCTAAAACAAATAAAACTAACATGGCAAAATTAAATTAACAATTAACTATCAATTAACTTAACTACTAAACTAACAATTAAAACTAATTAATCACTTAAAAATTAAGATAATCTAAACACAAACACAAACAGCAGATATCATGCTAAAAACAGCAACAAGATCAAATAAAACTAAGTTAACAATTAATTAATTAAAATTGCTAAACAGAAAAATACATCGCCTCGAGTATGTTGATGCAAGAAGCAGAGGTGCGCGCCAGCATTAGATTTGATCGTACAAAAATTTGGCAGGCTACGCAGAAGTGCGTTGAATGCAACTTGTGCGTTCAAACGTAGCACTGCACTGCTTTTTCGAGGACTTGCGCTAACGCAGCGTAACGTGTTGCGGTCCGTTATGAATAGGCCAATGCGTTGATCGCAAGAACTGCTTGACACTAGTCGAGCTAATTTTCCAGCAACTATGTAAACTACCAAAAATTGTCAAACACTATTCTAAAAACTAACCAAAATTAATTAAAATGCAAAAATAAACTAAGAACATAATTGAAATTGCATAAAATAAATACTAGTAGAAAAATAAAATCAATCTAAAAATAATATTAATTTAAACAAAACAACCGTTCCCCAGCAACGATGCCAAAATTTGGTCGTATCAAATTTGGTACTCGCAATAGCACGAACTGTTAGGTCGTGTAATGCAAGTCAGATCGAACCACAGAGTTTGCTTAAAACTAATATTAATCTTAAATTAAATCTATTTTAACCTAGTTCAAAAAGGATGGTATCATCGAACACGTAACTTGCGAAATTAAAACTATTCTAAAAATGTAAAGAATAGATAAAACTAACTAAGGTTAAAGACTAACCTCACCCAATATAAAAGTTAGCTTAAACATAAAACACAAATTTTCGTCTATCGAGTTAAGCCCTTAAACACACTCTATTGCCGTTATTGACACATGTCAAACCAATTGGTGTGTTTACCGTTAAGAGCTACAATGAATATTAATTTTTGATAAAATCATCCACCGTATCATGGATCACAGTGGATATTAAATCAATCATTAATCAGTTGTGCACCTAGCTTGGAACACAACAAGGATGACTATCGATGCCTCAAAACGACAACCACTCAACTTTGTCACATAAATTGAAATGAGCAGTATGGAAAATTAAAGACGGAAGGTAAATGCGTTTAATGTAAAAGCATGAAATAAACTAAGGGTGAGGCTTCATCTTCAACCTTAGTTGAAGATTTTAGCCACCCATAAGGAACAATAAAGTAAAGAACAAATAAAAGATTATGCATAAATTAAATTAAAGTAAAGGATTACAATTAAAAAAGGAGCAAGGCCTACAATGGCAAAATGCTCTTAAACTCACCCAAAAGAAAAGACTCAAAAATGCACAAAGGGGCTATTTATAGAAACTAATGTCGCGAGTCACGGGTCTGCTTTCAAAAGGCCATGCGTTGAACACACCGATGCATCGTATTCGACCGCATACTCCACGTTGACGCAAATAACCGCCACGAGCGCATAGCTGAAGCGATGGAATCATAGGCTGGTTAGACAACAGCAGTGAGGGATTTGACTGACCTATTTGACGTGCCTCAACGATTCGTTTGACCGCCATGCATTCGACTCTTCACTTGGTCCATTTGCTCCTTTAGCAGATTTTATGCAATGACCTGCACATCACAAAACACTAAAACAAGTAAAATTGTTAGATATTAACATTGCTAAAGGCCTAACAAACATAAATAAAGGTGTGAATAAATAAGCACTTAACAACACTTATCGTGAGGCAAAGGAAACAAGGAGGGTTACCACGAGAGCATCGTTACGAGGAACATGATTCCCTAAATATCATCTATGAACACAATTGGCGAGTTTCTTTCTTCTACAACTTCAAAGGCCTCGTTGTTGAAAAAATTTCCTCAAGAGAGGTTCTAGCTTGGCTCCTTCGAGCCAAGCTGGATTTGTTGCCCTCGAACCCTCCTAAGATTGTTTTATATCTCCAATGGCCATATTATGGATTACAATACAGTTCTTGAACATTGCCTTCGTTCTCCTTCTTGGCAACTGCCGTTTTCCCTGATTGCCAGGGGGAGGGGCCGTTCCTCTTCTGACTCTTTTTCTCAATAGGCGAGGTCTGTCCTGTTGTGGTGTGATCTATCTGCATTTCTTCATGGACTACGGACAATGTCTTGTTCTTTTGCTAAGCGACCTCTTTCCTGGCCATCCTTCACCCTCAAAGCTCTATTTTCGTGACCATGAACCTAAGGTTGGGGCCTCCTATCTTCTTGTCTTTGGTGCCTACCCGCAAATGGGAGTGGTCACCCTTGGTCTGCCATGAACTTGGCTAGCTTACCGTTCGATCACCTCTATCTCTATCTTCAAGGAGATGCAATCTTCCATGTCATGAGTGTGATCCCGATGATACTCGCAATATCTATTCACACTTCTTTTGTCAGGGGGGCCCACATAGGTGGCGGATGCCTTGCTTCTTGGATCGCCATGACCTCTTGCAAGACCTCAACTAGGTTGGAGTTCAGAGGAGTGAGATTCAGGGCGACTTGTTTCCCTTTCTCACCCTTCTTATTGAATAGCCCTTTCTTCAGCAACAAGTTGACTTTGTGGGCCTCCTTCTTTGAAGATCCTGCCATGGCATGCCTCACCGTTGTTAAGGCTTGTATGGACTCCTCTCCGTTTATGAACTCGGTGGCCTTCTTTATAAATTCCTAGAGGTTAGCTGGGGGTTTGCATGCTACTTCCAGAGCCAACGGATTTTGAGGATGGATCTCGTTCAAGAGGGCCACGAGTACCAGGTTCCTTGGAGCCACTGTAATAGCAAGCCTTTCTTTTTGAAAGCGCATAATATAATCTTTCAAGGACTTTGAGTCCTTCTACTGCACCGTCATCAAGTAAGAAATATGCATTTTCCGCCTGTGCATGGACATGAAATGGATCAAGAAGTGCCTAGCTATGTCTATGAAGTTGTCTATGAAGTTCGGAGGAATGTTGGCAAACCACTCGCAAGCCGACCCTGTCCAGGTGAGAGGGAAAGCCCTGTATGAAAATTCATCAGGTACTCCCTGAAGGGCCAGAACAACACAAGATGCTCCATATGGTTGGTAGTTTCGTAGTAAGAGGGCACAGCTGGGACCTTAAACTTGGACAATGGTAATTCAGACTTCTGTCATGCGTAAAAGCGTGTCGTGCTTTGAAGTGCATTTTCTATCGCTAGGCTTTCCTTCATCTGGTGAGCCATAGCCCTACACTCATCTTTTTTAATTCACTATACATGGCCCGCCAGCCTTCCCCGGTTTGTTAGGACTTCTATGCTTATCGAAGCTTGTACCTTCTATCTGCGCCACGCTGTTCACGTTGCTCCTCTCTTCCTTGGGCGGATTATAATTTTTGTAGTTCCTATGTGATGTACAAATTTATTGTACTCGCAAGCGCACGAGTCGTGTGCAATATAATGGTGTGCAAGTGCGAGATCGAACCCACAGGGAAATGTGTTCTTGAAAGCAAGCTTAAACCTAAAATAATTCTATTCTAATCTAGTTCCCAGTTTTTGAATGATGATTATTTGAATGAAAACAAAAATATACAACTAATTAAGTGAAGGTAATTTGTGACGAAGTACTAGGGTTTCAGAATCCACACTCATACATTCATTACAACCTAGTTCCATGATCTCAAATATTCCCTAAAGTTCTAACACATAAATCTTAGGTATGTTTGACTTTTGCTTCACAAAATTAATCAAAACATTCCATGTATCCATTCTTTATCCAAATCATAATAGAAATCCAGTATTCAATTAAATCATTAACTGTATCCGCAAATCACAAGAAAATATCCAATCTATATTGAAACATCAATTGTATCAAGAGAATAAATCATAGGAAAAATCCAATCTTTTAATCAAGAAAACCAAGCAATCAATTGTATTGAATTATCCTAAATCATCTAATGTATCCTTGAATCACAAAAGATATCTAAGATAGATTCAATCCAATTAATAAAAAACAAAACAATAGGCAATTGAATCATTAAATTGAGAAATATTAAATACATGAAACTAAATTGCTAATCATAAGTGAGGCTTCATCTTCAACCTTGGTTGAAGGTTTAGCCTCTCATGTTATTGAAAGACAAAATGTTTTTCATGGAATCCATAATAAAAATTGAGTACTTACAAATAATGAAACCCAAAGTTGAAATCCAAAAGGTAGGAAACTCTAGAACTCTCTTCTTTCTCCTCCCAAATTTCGTAATTCGTAGCCTCCATAAACTAGTATGATAATTATGTATTTATAGGCCCAAAACTAGGGTTTACAAATTTAATAAAATTGGAATTCATTGCCAGGTCGGACGTGTGCGCTCGAGCGCACTCGTGCATAAGGTTTCCGTCTGTTGCTGCCTTCGCGCTCGATCATGACTATCCTAGGCTCAAGCGCATGTGCGCTAGATCATGGCTGTCCTACGCTCGATCGCTCTAACAGAGACTTGCACTTTTCATCCAAACTAGGCACTTCCCCATAAAACCCACAGTTTTCCTTTAGCAACATATAAAACACTGAAAACACGAAACTAAACCAAAACATCAGATAATAACACAACTAAAAGATTAACAATAGCAAATTAAGGGGTCCAAATATGCAATATTTGGCACACCTCAAACTTAACTTTTGCTAGTCTCTTAGCAAAAAAGCACTAAAAATAAAATGAAAGCAATAAACATAAGTCCTCTATCGTGGGAGAGACGATTACATTTAGCATATACAACAAGCTTTTTAAACCCCTAGGCATCCCTAGTGGACGAGTGAAGTCTCGTGAGGGTTTACAAGAATGACATCCATAAACATTGCAGCAATGAATTTTCACAAAGATCATGGTTCTTATTCATAAGTAAGCTTAAAAAGACAAACACCCTCATCACAATCAACGGGTATCCATGAACAAATAACTCATAAATGGACAACTGAGACAATATATGTTCTTGAAATGTGCAAAGTGAAATTAGCATGTAACAATGACGCTTTCAGTTTAAACTTAAAACAAGTTCCACAAAATTCATAAGAATCCCAAATAGATGAAACAACCAAGGCAAGATATGCATTTATTTTCTCTTTTTATAGGCTATGCAAATGTATGACTCCTTTAAGCTTTCTAATTGACCCATGTAACAAGTGTTAGGCCAATTAAGCCAAATGGCTTTTGTAACGCCCCAAGTTCAAGAGGTAGAGCAACTGAGAAAAATTGTAACATATTCTTAATAAATAAAATTTTCTCATAAGGTCACCATAAAATATAACATTACTAGAGTACTATTATCCAACTTACATAATGTGCTAGTGTACAATAATCTTATAAAATTACAATTACACAATCCATGCCCATCCCAAGCGGTCTAATCCATAAAATGGGGTCCCAAAAACTTCTACTGCTACTCCTCAAAGCAATAAGTCCAAGTATTCTACTGGTACCCTTGTCCTCAGTACTACAATTTATAGGACAATCTCAAAAAGATAAATAGGGAGAAGGGGTGAGTTCGACAACTCAGTAAGTAGCCACAACACCGAATGCTATAAAACATGCTATGCATATTTTTATGTTATAATCTCTGTTATGTACAACAATAATTTATGTAGAATAAAGCATGATAGTTGCAAAATGAGTAATCAACACTTCCTTTTACTTTTCTTGGTTGTTTTACCCTTTGACCCATCGCCGTGAGTTTATTGTGTCCGACACACGTTTGGTTTGTCTCGAAGGACTCCTTTGGCTCATCCTGTCGTCACAAGAGAGAGCTACCAGGTTAAGAACTCCCTCTAGGTGGAGGCCACCTGGTCGATAGCAAACACCTTCTCCTAACCGTCCTTCGGTGTACTTGCCATGCTACCCTTCCAATCCGGCCAATCGTTGCTTCAGTGCCTCAGGGCTAAACATTTATTATTCATAAATGTACATATAACATTTCATATAATCTTGTAAGCTCATCTATATTTGTATAATATATCATGAAACCTTTATGAGCTCTTTAATTCATAATTGCATTCATGCATAACTCATAAAAATGAAGTAATTGTAAAACGTAACATTCATAAATCATGTCATATAATTGAATAAAACTATCCATTAAAATAAGAAGTGCAATTGAAAATCATGTAAGTGAATATTTCATAAAATTCCCAACATTTTCGCTTTTCTAAAGATTTATAATAAAAGTTGTTAGGGTTTTTGGTATTGTGTCCCTTACTACATCGCACGCCCTTAATTGAATTATGCCTTCAACTCACAATTCCTACAATAAAGTAAAAAGTACCTTAATCATCAATTCATTTATCCTTAAAATATATGAGTTTGTATTTACCTAAATGCCCATAAAATTCACAATAATTCCCTATGAATCTAAATATGTCTATTACAATATCCAAAATTTGTGGCCTAATAAAATCATTAACCATTCAATTAATTCCACAAATTTCAAGTGCTTTAACTACTTAACAGATTAACCTATTAAACTTAAAAAATTCATAACTCTTTCAATTTAACTCCAAATGATACGAAATTTGGCTTAAAATTTTCCTTATTCAAAGGCTCACAACATATCCAAAAATCATAACAATTCATAACTTTTTGATACCTCAAAAATACCTCGAACTCCAATGCTTCTACTTGACCAAAATTTTTGTTTTGACACTTGCATCTTCTAAAAATCATAACTCCTTGTACAAACGTCCAAAAATCATGAAACCACTTTTAAAATCTTCATTTCTCATTATTGTACAAGGTCTTAAAACAGTTTTGCTTAAAGTCTCTCATTGAATATTTGGTGCTCAAAACAATATGACTTTTCTTCCAATAACTCACTAAAATTCAATTTCTACCATCTTTCACATTTAATCTCTATTTACTTATAAAATTGCAAATCCTCCTTATCCTTGATATTAAGATCACCTTTATTCTAGGGTATAAATTTTGAGGTATTACAGCTTTAGGGCACTAGATGTAGAACATCTCTAAGGGTTTAATAACTTAAGTCAAAAAGGCTACAAAGCTATACTAGCCATATCATAACTCAACTTGAACTTCACACCTTTTAACACGAACACTCAATGCTTAGTGAGGCAAAAGGTCCGGTTACTCAATGAGGAACTCAAAATGATCTCCCTTTTTTTTAATTTATTTATTTATTTTATCTTGCAAGCTAAGGTTATTCATCAATAGGTCATCATATCCAACAAATCTCATAAGGAATAAGCTTAAGCTCGAACCTTATACCTCACAGAAACCATGCTAATGTGCTCAAAGAAAAATTGATCTAAAAAATACATATAATCTCAATTACCCAAAAATAATTCAAAAGACTCAAACTCATATTGACATAATGAAGAGTTCAACCCTTTAAGCAAGCTAATGAAAAGCAAACCGCAGTCACAGTTAATTACCTGAGCTTGACAACAACATTGCACAATTAAATTGCAATCAACAACTAATAACTAAAAATGACAGAAAACAACAACTAAAGACTAACAACTAAAATAGAAATGGACAATGGTTTTCTATACCCCCAAACTTGAATCACACAATGTCCTCAACATAGGCAGAAATACAATACCAAGAGTTGCAGAGAATTGAAGTAAATTGAGTGGTGCCCTCCCCCAAACTTACTTGTGACAACACCTGTCCTGGAAAAAAAAAAATCACAATTACAACTAAAACAAAAATAACTAAAAAAACTATAGAGGGTGCCTCCAATGAGTGCTAAGTTTATAGTCTTCAGCCAGACTTTCCACAGCGGATGATCATTGAGATGAAGTCGGGTCTTCCAAGGGCAATTCCTCAATCTCTAGAATCTCCAGTTCCAAGAATGGCTTTATTCATTGACCATTGACCTCTTGAGTATTTCCAGTTTTGAGATCCTCAATCTCGATGGCTCTATGAGTAGAAACTACCCGCACTTTGAATGGTCCTGTCCATCGGGACTTTAGTTTCCCTGGAAACAGATGTAGGCATGAGTTGTAAAGGAAGACTTTCTGACCAACTTCAAAAGATCTTCTCAATATGTTTTGATTATGAGTTTTCTTCATCTTCGCTTTTTATTGCTTGGTACAGTCATACACATCGCTCCTCAATTCTTCTAATTCATCAATCTGGAGCTTCCTCTGATTGCCAACCTTGGTGATATTGAAGTTCAACTGCTTGATAGCCCAATATGCTCGATGCTCCAATTCTACAAGAAGATGATACGCCTTGCCATACACCAATCGGTAGGGAGACATGCCAATTGGAGTCTTCAATGCAGTCTGATACACCCATAAAGCATCATTGAGTCATAGAAACCAATCTTTCCATGTCGGGTTCACCGTCTTCTCTAATATCCTCTTGATTTATCTGTTGGATATCTCAATCTACCCACTAGTCTGAGGAAGGTAGGGTGTTGCAACTTTGTGAGTGATCCTATACTTCTTCATGAGTTGCTCCAAAAATCGGTTGTAGAAGTGTTTTCCCCTATTGCTGATGATGGCATGTGATGTCCAAAACGCAAACACATTTTCTTTTAATTGAAGCACAACTCTATGATCATTCATCTTGCAAGCAATGGCTTCCACCCACTTAGAAGCATAATCAACGCCACAAGTATGAAGGGTCCCATAAAGTCAATGCCTCAAACATCAAGCAGTTCCACAATAAGAATCGGGTTCAACGGCATCATGTTTTCTTCCAATGCTCCCCAACTTCGCATATCTCACAGTAATAAAGACGCATACACATCATGAAAGATGGAGGGCCAATAGAATCCACTTTGAAAAATCATTGCACTCTTTGATTTCAGACTATAAAATTGTTTTTAAGACCCAAAAGGCAAACTTCAAGCTTGTATATGATGTCATAGATGATCAAGCAAAGATAAATGGGCTATATCTAGAAAAAAAAAAAAAAGGTCTTCTTTGGACGGAAAGTGATCGAGGGGTATCTAATATAATATATAATAGGAGAATATTAAGAAGGATGGCTTAAAATTAAGACACGTGGCACTTTAATTTATTTGACAAATATTTATTTTTTAAGTGAGTGCTTAAAATTAAGACAATGGCACATTATCTATTTGACAAATATTTATTTTAAGTGACACAAGGCATTAAATGAAACTTTGCGTTTCATTCAAAACAAAACTCCTATCTTTCAGATTCCTTCCTCACTTCCCTCACAATCAGCCACTCTTAACTTTCTTCTTTTAAGAAAAAAATATATTGAGACAACAAGTTTGAAATTCTTCCCAAATCTACCCAAAGACAAAAGTTTGAAGCATTTGCCATTTTACTCGAGTAAGATCTAAATATTCTTTTAAATATTTATATTAAATTGTGTTAATTATGTTTATATATCATATATTTTGTTCAAAGCCTTATGAAATTCCATTTACTCTGTTGTTAAGAACTACTTTCAATTTTGCACTATGTTCGTCGCTTAATTGGTTCTTAGAATATTCATATAAAGTTCTAAATGCAAAGATGCCCTTTTGTGTTAATGAGAATTTCTCAAACTTTGTTCTCATTTTAATACAAATATTCTGTTTTCATTTTTTTTTCAATTATGCCTTAAAAATTCCATTTACTCTATTGTTAAGAATTATTTATATTTTTGTATTATGTTTCTTTGCTTGGTTCTTAGAATAATTTTTAATAAAAACATTCTATTTTCTTTTTATTTTTCAAAGACGTCTAAAAATTGTTCCCTCTCCAAGTTTGTTTCTTAACCAAAATCAAACTTTAAAATATGGTTTCAGTGTGAAAATTTGATGAAAAATGAGAAAAACCCGTTTTAGATCTGTATGATGAAAGACCCGCTCCAGATCTGACTTCCAGACCCAGCTGAAGGAAGGGGATGAAGTTCCCAACTCAAATGCAGGCCCACTCGCGTGCTTGGCATGTGTACAATACGCCCCATAAAAGGCAAAAATATTTCTTTAAAAAATTTATATAATATATTTTCCTTTGTAAATGCTTTTGATATTAATTAGATTCATAACCAATTCCAATTTAAGAAATCATTTAGTTATATTAATGATTATTTAATAATTATATCATAATTATTTGCATATTATATATAGTTTCCCACAAAAAATTTTAAATGATATTCATTTGAGATTTTTTTGCAGTTTCAACATGGCCTTTTCTTTCTTCATTATCTCAAAACGTTTATTACTTATAGTTCAAAATTTGGCTTTCAAAATTTGGGAAATAACTCTACCACTTAATCATATTCGAAATTCTAAGTAAAAATGGAAAATGTTATAATAGTTCCATTCAATGACAATTTGCATGCTTGAACTTTTCTTATATATATTTAATAGTTATTCACATTGCCTTATTTTTGTTTGTTGCTATGTCTTAATTTAAAACTTTCAAACATATTTCCTTAAACTCATAAACGGAAAATTGTTCTAAAGCTCATTATTGTGTGAATGTTATATTAGAATATAACATAGGTCTAGAATAATACGTTATATTATAATATAAATGAAGCAATATGTCCAACTGAGTCATGGAAAAGTGCAAAATATTCTGTTTGCATAATTTGTAACATTATTTTCTAATATTGTCCATGTACATAAATAATATTATTTATATCTAAAGTGCTATTTGTTATTGGATTTTTTTTTTTTCAAATTACAATACGTACACAATCTTTTGAATTGACATTTAAAATTATTAATGATAGGTGCTTTTTGAACAGTTTGCCATCTACCCAAACACAAAAAGTTTGATTTTACTCTGAGTAAGATCTAAATATTCTTTTTAAATATTTATATTAAATTGTGTTAATTTTGTTTATATATCATATATTTTCCTTCAAAGCCTTATGAAATTCCATTTACTCTGTTGTTAAGAACTACTTTCAATTTTTGCACTATGTTTGTTTGCTTAATTGTTTCTTAAAATATTCATATAAAGTTCTGAATGCAAAGATGTCTTTTTGTGTTAATGAGAATTTCCCAAACTTTTGTTCTCATTTTTAATACAAATATTCTGTTTTCATTTTTTTTTTTTCAATTATGCCTTACAAAATTCCATTTACTCTGTTGTTAAGAATTATTAATATTTTTGTATTATGTTTCTTTGCTTGGTTCTTAGAATAATTTTTAATAAAAACATTCTGTTTTCTTTTCATTTTTCAAACATATTTCCTTAAACTCAAAAATGGAAAATTGTTCTAAAGCTCATTATTGCGTGAATGTTATATTAGAATATAACATAGGTCTAGAATAATACGTTTTATTAAAATATAAATGAAGCAATATGTCCAACTGAGTCATAGAAAAGTGCAAAATATTCTGTCCGCATAATTTGTAACATTATTTTCTAATATTGTCCGTGTACATAAATAATATTATTTATATCTAAAGTGTTATTTGTTATTGGATTATTATTTTTAAATTACACTACCATGTACACAATCTTTTGAATTGACATTTAAAATTATTAATGACAGGTGCTTTTTGAACAGTTTGCCATCTACCCGAACACAAAAAGTTTGAACAGTTTGCCATTTTACTCTGAGTAAAATCTAAATAATTTTTTAAAATATTTATATTAAATTGTGTTAATTATGTTTATATATCATATATTTTCGTTCAAAGCCTTATGAAATTCTATTTACTCTGTTGTTAAGAACTACTTTCAATTTTTGCACTATGTTCATTTGCTTAATTGGTTCTTAGAATATTCATATAAAGTTCTGAATGCAAAGATGCCCTTTTGTGTTAATGAGAATTTCCCAAACTTTTGTTCTCATTTTTAATACAAATATTCTGTTTTCATTTTTTTTTTCAATTATGCCTTACAAAATTCCATTTACTCTGTTGTTAAGAATTATTTATATTTTTGTATTATGTTTCTTTGCTTGGTTCTTAGAATAATTTTTAATAAAAACAATCTGTTTTCTTGTTATTTTTCAAACATATTTCCTTAAACTCATAAATGGAAAATTGTTCTAAAGCTCATTATTGCGTGAATGTTATATTAGAATATAACATAGGTCTAGAATAATACGTTATATTATAATATAAATGAAGCAATATGTCCAACTGAGTCATGGAAAAGTGCAAAATATTCTGTCTGCATAATTTGTAAAATTATTTTCTAATATTGTCCGTGTACATAAATAATATTATTTATATCTAAAGTGCTATTTGTTATTGGATTATTTTTTTTTAAATTACAATACCATGTACACAATCTTTTGAATTGACATTTAAAATTATTAATGACAGGTGCTTTTTGAACAGTTTGCCATCTACCCAAACACAAAAAGTTTGAACAGTTTGCCATTTTACTCTAAGTAAGATCTAAATATTTTTTTAAAATATTTATATTAAATTGTGTTAATTATGTTTATATATCATATATTTTCCTTCAAAGCCTTATGAAATTCCATTTACTCTGTTGTTAAGAACTACTTTCAATTTTTGCACTATGTTCGTTTGCTTAATTGGTTCTTAGAATATTCATATAAGGTTCTAAATGCAAAGATGCCCTTTTGTGTTAATGAGAATTTCCCAAACTTTTTTTCTCATTTTTAATACAAATATTCTTTTTTCATTTTTTTTTTCAATTATGTTGTTAAGAATTATTTATATTTTTGTATTATGTTTCTTTGCTTGGTTCTTAGAATAATTTTTAATAAAAACATTTTGTTTTCTTTTTATTTTTCAAACATATTTCCTTAAACTCATAAATGGAAAATTGTTCTAAAGCTCGTTATTGCGTGAATGTTATATTAGAATATAACATAGGTCTAGAATAATACGTTATATTATAATATAAATGAAGCAATATGTCCAACTGAGTCATGGAAAAGTGCAAAATATTTTGTCTGCATAATTTGTAACATTATTTTCTAATATTGTCCGTGTACATAAATAATATTATTTATATCTAAAGTGCTATTTGTTATTGGATTATTATTATTTTTTTAAATTACAATACCATGTACACAATCTTTTGAATTGACATTTAAAATTATTAATGACAGGTGCTTTCTTTTACTTCATTGGGAATTCAATCGCAATAGACATTAATGAGGTATTTCTTCATAATTTAAAAGATATGCATTTATACTTTTTGATTGAAATATGACATTAATTCCATTCTTCTTCATAAATGCTTATTTAGTCCCATTACTTTGAATTGTTTCATTAATTTCCAAATGTTGTGTGTATTATTTTACCAATATAATTTCTCTCTACTTTAAATATTTAATTCAATAGATTTAAGAATTATATAATTGTTATTTAATATATTTCAAACATTCATTATAATCTTTACAAAAAATAATATTATGTTTTTAATTTCATGATCAAAATGATAGTATGTAGGATTTTGTTATTTAATTATTCTTCATTTCACAACTATGCAATAGAAACACAATGCAAAATTCAAGATTAGCTCGATGCAGAAGATGCATGATTATGCATAACAAAGCAAAACGACGTCCTATTCAAGATATTAGAAGTGGCACTATCCCAATTAGGAGTTGCAGTAGCATTCAACCAACAAATTCAAATGGTCAAGGTGTGACAAAATATGGATCAAGCTATAGGACAAACAATGAAGATATTCCAAGTAAATTTGTTACTAAACTTAGTGGATTTAAAAAATAAAATAAATAAATTTGATATAATAGCTCTTTCCCTTTTTCTTCCCTATTTCATACAAGAAAATTTACTGAACCATGGAATTTTGGCCCACCTTCTTATGAATGTCAAAATTGTCTTGCGAAAGTATGGTATGAAGAAAGAACAGTAAAGTCTACAAGCCCTCTTAATCCTAAATTTTCTTTATGCTGTATGGATGGCCAAGTGAAGTTGCCTCTTCTTAAGAAACCACCAATTGTTCTTGAAGAATTGTTAAATCCTCTTAGAAGCCAACATTCAAAAAAATTTAAAACTCAAATAAGGAGTTATAATGCTATGTTTGCTATGACGTCCATGGGTGGAAAAGTAGATCATAGAATTAATGATGGAGGAGGTCCTTAAATTTTCCGACTTAATGGTCAAAATCACCACAGAATTGGAACTTTACTTCCAACTGATGGTGTAAACCCCAGTTTTACACAGCTATATTTTTACGATACTGACAATGAAGTTCCAAATAGAATTAATGCCTTGAATCATTCTGACAGTAACATTGATCCCTCTATTGTTGATGCTTAAATCTGAATGCTAGATGAAACAAATTCATTAGTAAAGACATTTCGAATGGCTAGAGACCGTTTCAGAGGAGGTAATATTCACCAATTAAGGCTACGTCTAATTGGGTCACGATCAACTGATGGAAGAGTACAAAATCTTCCTACATGTTCTGAAATTGCTGCAATTATTGTTGATGATATTGGGGTTGAGAATGCATATCGTGATGTTATTGTCGATTACAAAGGATCAATGAGTTACATCCATCATATATGTCATTGTAATATCCTCTTCTATTTCCATATGGGGATGATGGTTTTAGGCTTGGTATTTTACGTAGAAGGTCTAATGGAAATGGACATAACACAGACAAATATGTTACAATGAGGAAATTTTATGCATTCCGGTTACAAGAACGTCAAGGTGAAGGGCATACATTGATATATAGTGGCCACTTATTTCAACAATTTTTTGTTGATGCATACATATGTATTGAAGGAATTAGACTTATGTGGGTAAGACGTAATCAAAGTGCATTGAGAACTGAATTGTATAGTGGACTGAGAGATGCAGTTATGAGGAGAGATACTACCCCTGCATCTATTGGAAAAAGAATTGTTCTACCTTCAAGTTTCACGGGAAGCCCCGGATATATGATTGAAAATTATCAAGATGCAATGGCAATTTGTAGATGGGCAGGATATCCTGATTTATTTATCACTTTCACATGCAATGCAAAATGGCCAGAGATTGAAATTTTCTTATCCATGCATCCTGGTCAGAAACCTGAGGATCGACCTAATATAGTTGGAAGAGTTTTTAAGATTAAACTCGATCAACTATTATATGATTTAAAGAAAAAACAACACTTTGGAAGAGTACTTGCTGGTAATCTAAAATAATAAACTTTATGTTAATCTTTTTAGTATTATTTTTTTTTACACAATTTAATTAATTTTATATTTTGATTATAGTTGTCTACACTATTGAATACCAAAAGAGAGGATTGCCTCATGCTTATATACTGCTTTTCCTACATTCCGATGACAAACATCCCACACCAATGGAAATAGATAGGATCATTTCAGCGGAAGTTCCGATTTAAATAAAGATCCTCAAGCTATGAAGTTGTTAAGCAATTTATGGCCCATGGTCCATGCCGTTCTTTAAATCCAAATTCAAGTTGTATGATTGGCAACAAATGCAATAAGCATTTTCCGAAAAGATATTATTCTGAAACAACAATTACGGAAGATGGTTTTCCGGTATATAGAAGGAGGAACAATGGAAGATTTGTTGACAAAAATGGTATGAAACTTGACAATCGATTTATAGTTCCTCATAATATTGATTTATTAGTCAAGTATCAATCACATATAAATCTTGAATGGTGTAATCGTTCAAGGTCTATCAAGTATTTATTTAAATATCTAAATAAAGGACCTGATCGTGCAACTTTAATGCTTGAAGAGAATCTACATATTGATAATACTATTGGAATACAACATGTGACTGTATCGGATGAAATCAAAGCTTATTTAGATTGTAGATATGTGTCTGCTATAGAGGCATGTTGGAGAATTTTCCAATTTGAAATCAATTATCGAGAACCTGCAGTTGAAAGACTTAATTTTCATCTAGAAAATGGTAGTGTTCAATGATTCTAATTACTTGGATAATGTTTTGAATCAACCGAATATCAGAATAACAAAATTTACGGAATGGATGAAAGCAAATGCTTTATATGAAGAAGCAAGAGAATTGTCTTATTCTGATTTTTCTTCCAAATGGGTTTGGATTAATAAAGATAAGGAATGGAAATTGAGGAAAAAAAGAAAATGTGTAGGAAGGATATTTTATGCTCATCCTGGAAGTGAGGAAAGATTTTATTTGCGAATGTTACTTAATATTGTTAAAGGACCTCGATCTTTTGAAGAAATAAGAACTATAAATCATGTGTTGTATCCAACTTTCAAATCAACATATTACGCTCTTAGTTTGCTTGATGATGATAAAGAATGGCATGAAGCTTTAAATCAAGCATCACATTGGGCTTCAGGAAAGCAACTTCGTGAGCTTTTTGTCACAATGTTGATTTTTTGTGAGGTTGCAGAACCTTATAAATTATGGAAATCAAACTGGAAGTTGTTATCTGAAGATATTTTGCATCGAGAAAGAAGAATTGTGCAATATGAAGACTTACAACTCAGTGACTTGCAATTACAAAACTATGCTTTTGTGATATTGAAAGGTTATTGAATAAGAGTGGAAGGTCCTTAAAGAATTTGAGCCGATACCATATCCAAATACATTACTTCTTAGACAAAGTAACAATAGACTATTGCAATAAGAATCAGATTATGATAGGAATTCTTTGAAAAATGAGCATATTAAACTTCTTAGTAGTCTGAAATGTGAGCAAAGAAATATATATCAAGCAATAATTGAATCTGTCACATACAACAAAGGTAGTTTCTTCTTTGTTTATGGACATGGTGGTATTGGTAAGACTTATCTGTGGAGAACGTTGATATATCGATTACGTTCAGAAGGAAAAATAGTAATTGCAGTCGCATCTTCTGGAATTGCAGCATTATTGTTACCTGGAGAAAGAACAGCTCATTCAAGGTTCCAAATACCAATCAATGTAATAGATAGTTCAATTTGCGGTTTAAACAAGGTTCACATCTTGCAGAATTAATGACAAGAGCAAGTCTAATAATTTGGGATGAAGCTCCAATGGCTCATCGAAATTGTTTTGAAGCTATATATCGTTCATTAAGAGACATTTTACATTTTAATGATCCCAAAAGTGGAGACAAACTATTTGGAGGAAAGACAGTTGTTCTTAGTGGTGATTTTTGACAAATATTACCAGTTGTAAGTAAAGGACGAAGAGAACAAATTGTTGAAGCATCAGTTAATAGGTCTTCATTATGGAAATTTTGTACAATTTTTACATTGACAAAAAATATGAGACTTGAACAAAATTTAGATGATAATGCTACAAAGGAATTCGCACAATGGATTTTGAAAATAGGTGATGGTGAGTTAGATGATAATGAAGGTGAAACATCCATTGAGATACCATCTGATTTAATAATTCGACATCAGAATCATCCTATTAGTGACATAGTGAATGATATCTATCTGAGTTGCAAACTAGATACACTGATGCAAAGTATTTAGAAGATAAAGCTATTTTAGCTCCAACAAATGAGGATGTGTAAGACATAAATGATTATATGCTTGATCTTATTAATATCGATGAAGAAACATATCTCAGTTCAGATTCAATATGTAAAACAACAAGCAACATTCAAGACCAAGATATGCTATATCCAATAGAATTTTTAAACTCATTGAAATTCCCCGGCATTCCTAACTACAAGCTCAGACTCAAAGTTGGAATTCCTATAATGTTACTTCGCAATTTAAATTAAAGTGCTGGACTCTGTAATGGTACAAGACTTTTAGTCACTCAATTGTCAAAGTGGATCTTAGAAGCTAGAATTATATCAGGAACTCATGTTGGAGATAAAGTATTCATTCCATGAATAGTATTATCTCCTACTGATACTAAATTGCCTTTCATTCTAAAAAGAAGACAATTCTCGTATCAATTTGCTTCGCGATGACAATTAATAAAAGTCAAGGACAATCATTGCAACATGTGGGACTTTTTCTACCAAAACCTGTATTCAGCCATGGCTAATTAAATGTCACTATTTCAAGAGTTACAAGTAGAGCTGGTCTTAGAGTACTCATTGGAGATTCACATTATGGTGATCAATACCATACAAAAAACATTGTATACAAGGAAATTTTCAACAACTTACCTACAGGTAAAATTTATCATTAATATTAAAATTTTTGCCTTCTTTTACTTTTATATTTTATAGATTGCCTTCTATGTTTTTATATTTTTGGTCGTTTGTTCTGCACCCCTTATTATTGCTTTTGGGTATATTGTATGCTACAAATTCCTTTCTGACTGTTCCTCATGAAAGTTTAGTAAAAATTTTTGATCTTACGGCCTAGGCTGAGGAAACCCATATTATTTTGTTGTTGTTCCGTAAAGGGAAATAATCGTATATGCATACCTTTGTTTTCTTTTATCATTTTTCTATTTCTTCCAAAATGGGTATTCGGCAGAAATTGATTTTGATCACAACTTCAGTATGTATACTTTTTTTATTCTAATTTTGTCTGAAAAGTTTTTAAAATATTATAAGCAGTACGAAGAAGCATATCGATAACAGAGTCTTTAGAAGTGTTTTTAATTGTTAATTAGAAAAAATAATTAAAGAATTTAAATGATTATTTATATTTTATCCAGGTTTTTGAATGACACTTATTTGTGTTTTATTTATAAAAACACTTTTAAAAAATTTGACAAATATATTTGAATCTTACTAATATAATTTATTTTGCAGGTATTACTGAATCATAAGAAAATGAAATACACAACTCTAAATCAAATAACACCCAACAACGACACATAGAATATAAAAGTTCGGAATATTAGGATGTGGAATGCAGTAAATACAGCTCAAGGCAATGACCTAATCAGTTTAGATTGTAAGTTAACATTTATTTTTTTTACTAACTCTATTAGACATGCCGTTGTACAATTGTTTTAAAAAATTTATGAGATTCCAATATAAATTATCCATGCATATGCAATTGTAAATGTTTGAAATTTATTTCTTACAGAGAACAATAAATGCAAACATAAGGAAAAATTTTGCTCGGAAGTTCAGGTCTCTCCACCTCTATTCATTGAAAGAAGTATTTATTCTATAAAGGAGCTGACATCCAACCGGTAACAATAGTTTGTTTTTTAAAATTTATATAATGTTTATCTACATAATTATATTTATCTTCTAATGAAACATAATTATTACAGGAGAGTCCAATTATCAATCTAAAAGGATCCATGGTTGGGTGGATTGAATTTTTTTTTTTTGTAAAGACAGATCAATGTTGTGCATTTCATTTTATGTTCGGCTTTAAATTAGAGAAGTTTGTGAAATGTGTTGTTGTTTGATTTTGTGTATTATTAAACTCTAATCATATGCTACATTATGGAATTTAAAATTCTCACCAAGTATCTTTAACATGTCTTGGTTCTGTTGAAGCCCTTCTTTAGTGCTAACAAACAGTATCAAATATTTCCAGTTTGAGATACCACTAATAGCTATTTAGATTCTCTTTTAATAAACACGGAATATGTTTTAAACTTCTAACAACATTGAGTAATTTAAAGAAAATTGAACCCTTATGGCTATTTAGATTCTCTTATTTTCGGACGCACGTTTCGTGAGAAGAACTGGAATTTACGTTTATTGAGAAGGGTATAAACGAAAATCTATTCAACCCAGTTTAGTGACAACAAATTATTGTTCAAGATACGTATCGGAATTATAGACTTTTAAAAAAAAAAATTATACTCTTAAATTCTCCCCCTTCAAAAAGAAAAAAAAAATACCATTCTTTTTTAACGCGAGCCTTGCAAACACAAATTCCAAAACTGAATCAAAATTTATACTAATTTAATAAAAACTAATTGACTTAGTAACCGTTTCAGTTTCTCAAATTTATGTTGGGATGCATGTTTAGTGAGAAGACCTAAAATTTAGGTTTACTGAGAAGGATATAAACGAAAATCTATTCAAACCGATTTAGTGACAAAAAAAATGTTATAATAGTTCCATTCAATGACAATTTGCATGCTTGAACTTTTCCTATATATATTTAATAGTTATTTACACTGCCTTATTTTTGTTTGTTGCTATGTCTTAATTTAAAATTTTCAAACATATTTCCTTAAACTCATAAATGGAAAATTGTTCTTAAGCTCATTATTGCGTGAATGTTATATTAGAATATAACATAGGTCTTTCACTGCATCCACTTAATGAGCTTAATAACAAATTTAAAAATTCAATTAAGAATTCAACACATAAAGCAAGCATGATCAGGCTTCTTTCACTACCGCATTGAAACGGTAGTTACAAAACTGTACCGTTTGGATAAAAATGGTACAGTTTTGGAAAGTGAATAAATAAGAATTTTTTTTAAAATAATAAAAAAACTATTCAGAAATTTAAAAATATAAAAAAACTAATAATTAAACACTATAAATATTAAAACAATTAAAAAAATAAAAAGCAAAGGGGCAGTCACTGGCCAACCACCTTATTTTTAATTTTTAATTTTTAGTTTTTTATTAATTGATTTAATATTTAAAATTTTTAATTATTTTTTAATTTCTAAATAATTTTTTAATTCCTATGTATTCACTTTTCAAAACTACACCGTTTTATCCAAACGGTGCAGTTTTGAAACTACTGCTTCTATGCGGTAGTTTTTGAACGAGCATTCCAAATTTGAAAATAAAAATAAAAATAAAAAAATTAAACGTGGCATTCGAATGAGCATTCCAAATTTAAATGAAACAGTGCATACGTTCAACATAAGTCTTATATCCCTTTCCAACAGCTTTCAACCGGAGCAACCCTCAACTATTTAAAAAAACAAAAGAAGAAATGGTTGAACACAATGAGCAGTAAATCATTGAAGACAAACCACTCAATATTACAATTTGATTATCATCTATTCGTCATTGAAACCACCATTTGTCCTCTCTCTGTGTGTAATTCTAAGGTCGTTAATCTTTGACAAGTAAGTCAATATTTCTCTCATCATTATTTTATTATTTTATTTTTTGTTAAAATTTGAATGTCAAAAAGAAAATATAGTGATTGTATTAAAATCATTAAATCATTTTAATAATGGAAATTTTTCAGTTTTGTTCTCATTTTTTAAAAATTCTGTTTTCATTTAATTATTTATATTTAGTTCAAAATTTGCTTGAACGTTTATTATATATATATTTGTTATTCAAATGGCCTCATTTCTGCTTTTACTATGAATATTTTATATCTGTTCAAAATAACTTAAATTAAATAATTTCAAACAGATTTCGTTAAACTCATAAATGGAAAATTCTTCATAATGTATGTCATATGCTTTTTACTATGAATATTTATATCTGTTAAATAAACTCCTAATTAAATAATTTCAAACAGATTTCGTTAAACTCATAAATGGAAAATTCTTCAAATGTATGTCATATTGGAATATAACATAGATCTAGAATAAAAATTATATTAATATAAATAAATCAATATCTCATAAGTAATACGAAGATTTCATTTCAAAAATAAAAAAGTAATACGAAGAAACTGTAAGTTAACATTCATAACCTGTTATTAATAACCTGTTATGTAAAAATATTCTATCTGCATTAAATAATTTATAAATTATTTTTTATAGACTCATTATTTGATTTTTATTTGCCAATAATATCCTGTTTGGATGACTATATTGTTCCTGTACATAATTACTTTTATTTAAAATTATTTTTATTATTTGTCTTAAAACTTAAACTTATAAAAAAAAAAATTATTGGTGTAATCTATAAGTTGTCCAACAAAGTCAAGAGTGTTTTATTTTTTATTTTCAAATCCTTCTGAAAACTTTCATTACTAATTAATTTACTAATATCATGAAGAGGGTAAAGGAAGATATATAAAAACGTCACAAGAAAAAGCAGGTGGGAGAATTAATTAAAGAACTTAAATGATAATTTATATTTTATCTGGGTGTTCTGGATTTTTGAATGATGCATATTTGTGTTATATTTGTAAAAACACTTCTAAATTTTTTCTTACAAATACATTTAATTCTTGCTAATATAATTTATTTTGCAGATATTACTTAATCATAACAAAATGAAATACACTACTATAAATCAAATAACAGAGAACGACACATTGAATATAAAAGTACGAAACATTAGAATGTGGGATGCAATAAATACAGCTCAAGGCAATGACCTAATCAGTTTAGATCTGATTCTGGCCGATGAAACTGTAAGTTAACATTCACTTTTTTTACTAATTAGACATGTAGTTGTAAAATTGATTGAAAAATTTATGAAATTCCAGTATAAATTATCTATGCATATACAATTGTAAATGTTTGAAACTTATTTCTTACAGGGAACAATACATGCAAGTATAAGGAAAAATTTTGCTCGGAAGTTCAGACCTCTGTTCATTGAAGGAAGTATCTATTCTACAAAGGATTTTATAGTAGAAGAAAATAAATCACAATACCGCTGCATAACAAATTAAAATTATTTTTATGTCAACTACATTAGTGTCCAAGATCAATGAAATAAATCATTCAATACCTCAGTATTGTTTTGAATTTGCTGACTACGACACAATAATTTGTCGTTGCAATGAAAAAACTTATTTGACAGGTATATTGATACATAATTTACATTCAATCTCAAACGTAGATTACAAATTATAGTTTAAAATAAACAAATAATGGTGTAATTGTATTTGGCAGGCTGGAATCGGTAGGAGTTATTCAAGAGATCAAGGCAAGAGGTTATCCAACAAAATAAGAACAATTCAGCTTTTATTGGAAGAGTAATAAATTTTTTGAATTCCAAGTGGAACACAAATAGAAAATAAAGCTAAAGTGGAAAATATTATTTTTAACTTGAGTACTATTTCAGGAATAAATTATTGCAGACAACTTTGTGGGGATCCTCAGCAATGATTAGATTGTAACTTCAGATCACAGAAACATTACAGAGGTAATTGCTTAGCATATCAAAGAAGAAAAAAAAAAAAAAAAAGTCCTTTGTATCAATAAAGCTAATGAATCTCATTTTGAACTTTTCATAGGTCAGTACAGCTTATCTTCAACGAGTGGAACAAGAATCTACCTCAATGTTGACATTCCAAAAGTTACCGAAGTTCTGGACAAGTAAAGACACTTACACAATATATATTAATTATTTATTAGAAAAGAAACTACTAACCCACATTTTTTAAAATGTGTAGATTGAGCAATGTCAAGATCACAGAAGTGAAGGAATCGCAGATTGAACCACCGCAATTATTACCAGATAAGGAACTTGCTTTGAAAAACAGGAAAACTATTGCAGAAATAAAAGTAATGGAAGGGAATTTAAAGGTAAAGGTATTAATTACTTATCAAATTTATGTCGTATAACTTAGTATTAACAAATATGATTATGAATATACTATCATCTATTTAACATATTATTTTGTTTTAATAAATATATATTTCAGGACATATTCCTTACATGTTTCTGCAAAGTTGATAGAATAGAAAACAAATATGACTGGTATTAAATTGGGTGCATTACATGTAAGTCAAAGGTTAAAGCTATTGATAGATCTTTCTGGTGTGATCGTTGTCAACTGGAACCTAAATACAGTCTGCCAAGGTATAAAACAAATGCTATTTAACACACCCACACACACATATATATATAATACTTTTACTAACAATTTTCAAAATGAAATAGGTATAGGATAAAAATTGAAGTATCGGATACCAGTGACTCAACTACATTCATCATCTTTAACAAAGAAGCTGAAAAACTTATTGGAAAGATTGCGAAGGAACTTGCGGATATGCATTCTGAGGTAAAAAATTAGAATTTATTTGTCAATTATAAAATAAAGTACAAAATACAATTAAAACACAATACATCATATTTTAACATCTTTTAACATTATTATTATTTTAATTTGTACAGAATTTGAAAGAGAATAACATACCAAGTGAGATTGAAGCAATTGTTTCAAGAGAGTACATCTTCCAATTGAAACTCAATGAATATAATTTGAAAAAAGGATGGGAAAATTACACTATTACAAAAATATTTGAACCGCCGCTTGCAAAAGAAGCTGACATCCAACAGGTAACTATTAATTTTATAGTTTGTTTTAAAAATTTATATAATACTTATCTACATAATTATATTTATCTTCTAATGAAACATAATTATTATAGGAGAGTCCAATTATCGATCTAAAAGGATCTAGTTCTAGCCAATCAACAGAAAACAAACAAATGTTCAAAGAAGATTCTGCAGTACATGTTCCCTTACCAACTAAAGACAGAGACTCGGAAGATGATGAAATTCCTCTCAAAGTTCTGTACAAGCGACATAAAAAGTCTCAAAAACAAATTATCATTAACTAATGTGGTTTTCTTTTGAAGTATGTTTTTTTTTTTATTTACTTTTAAATAGTTGGAAGGATTGAATTTTTTTTTTCCCTTTTGCAAACACAGATGTTGTGGATTTTTTTTTTTTTTTGGTAAAGACAGATCAATGTTGTGAATTTCATTTTTACATTTGGGTTTAATAAAATGGAGAAGTTTGTGAAATGTGGTGTTGTTTAATTTTTTGTTCGTATATATTGTTAAACTGAATCAGCAGTATTCATACATTATGGCTTTTTTGTTGCAATAATATGAAAAAAAGTATAGTATGTATGCTACATTTATATGTCTTTAATTTCATTTAAATGAAGCAACATGTCCATCAGTCGTAATGCTATTCTTTTGCCTTTTTTTTTTTCTTCTTCTTCTTTTTTACCTGTCATGTATTGGAAAAAAAAAATTAATCAAATTATGTGAATATTATAAGAAACATATATGCTAGCTAGGTAGGTCTAAAAAAAAATTATTAGAAAAAAAAGGTGGGTATAAAAATTCAGGCATAATTAAGAAAGCAAAATAGAAGGATAAGGATCATGTCCAATTTATAATAGACTGGACAAGATCCAGTTAAAGGCGGATTTTTTATGCAAATTTAAGGGTGCAGAAAAAGACACATCATTTTGTAGCTTCCTAAAAGTTCTTGGTTTTTGGTGCTGCACACTTAACAAGGAGAGGTTTCTGGTGCTGCACACTTAACAAGGAGAATGTTATTTTATTAAAAAAATGATGTCTTTTTCTGCACCCTTAGATTTGCATAGAAAAATCTCAGCCTTTAACTGAATCTTGTCCGATCTATTATGAACTGGACAGGATCCTTATCCCAAAATAGAATGGTCATGAGAGTCACCGCGTTGATTAATTAAGATCACCACAAGAGCTTCTATTTATAAAAGAAAATTGAAAATTACAAACACCATCTTACTATGGAATAGTATTGCAGAAAGTGCATGTATACGTGGTCCGGTCCATGACAGGGAAACCACAAATATGAAAAGCGCTGCTACCAAGTAATGCCTATTTTACACGAAACCAAAAAGCTTTATTATTGCCGCAACATCAATGGATCCATTGAATTAATTAACAAATGTCTTCTTCTTTCTTTTTCTTTTTTTCTCATAATTTAATTAATTAGTAGTAATATATATATTTTATAACTACAAAATCAGTTAAACGAATGTTTTGTAATTTTTTTTTAAAAAACTACGTTTATGCTACATATTACAACTTGACATTCATATCTGACAAATGTAACAAAATTTACACGTGGCATTCAAAAATGAATATTCAAAATTTAAATGAAACAGTGCGGCCATTCAACCACACTCAAACACAACCGCCTCAACTGTTTAAAAAAAAAAAAAAAAAAAAACTGCTGCACAGTAAATCATTCTACAATTTGCTTCGTCATTGCAACTGCCATTAAAAACTGAAAATTACAC